>CM050164.1:127819141-129019141 GCA_027410445.1 Discoglossus pictus
CTGTCAGGGGTGCAGCAATGGTAGCAAAATCTGGAATGAACCGCCTATAATATCCAATTAAACCCAAAAATGCCTTTACTTGTTTCTTTGTAAGGGGCTGTGGCCATTTCTGTATGGCTTCTACTTTGGCTTCCTGTGGTTTAACCAAACCCCTCCCAATAGAATAACCTAAGTACTTAGCCTCCTCTAAACCAATCGTACACTTGGAAGGATTGGCAGTTAAGCCTGCTGAGCGGATAGCATCAAGTATCGCTTGAACTTTAGGGAGGTGGGATTCCCAGTCTGCACTGTGGATGACGACATCATCCAAGTATGCTGCAGCATAACGAACATGAGGTTTAAGAATTCTGTCCATCATTCGTTGGAATGTGGCAGGTGCCCCATGTAACCCAAATGGCAATACAGTGTACTGAAACAGGCCACTGGGTGTTGAAAAGGCTGTCTTTTCTTTGGCTCTTTCAGTGAGCGGGACCTGCCAGTAACCCTTTGTTAAATCCAAGGTTGTTAGATAACGAGCTTTGCCCAGTCTTTCTATTAACTCATCAACTCTTGGCATTGGGTAAGCATCAAATTTTGAGAGGGCGTTTAACTTGCGGTAGTCATTGCAGAACCTCCATGTGCCATCAGGTTTTGGCACCAATACAATAGGACTACTCCAGTTACTCTGGGATTCTTCAATGACTCCAAGTTTTAACATGCTCTCAACCTCTAAGTTTATAACCTCCCTCCGGGCCTCAGGAATTCTATAGGGTTTGAGGTTAACTCTTTTCCCTGGTTCGGTTATTATGTCATGTTTAATCACTTTAGTCTTTCCTGGTACTATCGAGAAAACATCCCTATTTCTTCTGATGAAATCTCTGACCTCTTGCTTTTGATGGACAGACAGAGTCTTAGATACGTTCACATCTGGCTCTACTATAGGAGGTTCTGAAGGTTTTAAAGCAACCAGGACCTCCCTGTCCTTCCATGGCTTTAACAGATTTATATGATACAACTGTTCAGGCTTTCTTCTTCCTGGTTGTCTGACTTTATAATTGACATCACTCACTTTCTCTATTATTTCATAGGGTCCATGCCAAGTCGCAAGGAACTTATTCTCCACAGTAGGGACCAGAACCAATACCCTGTCTCCCGGTTGGAACACTCTGACTCTAGCATTACGGTTATAGCTGTTTTTCTGAGCCTGCTGGACTTCCAGCATGTGTTCCCTGACAATAGGCATGATGGTGGCCATTCTATCCTGCATTTGAGCTATATGCTCAATTACACTCCTGTGAGGAGTAGTCTCCTGTTCCCAGGTCTCCTTAGCAATATCCAATATTCCCCTGGGATGTCTTCCATATAATAATTCAAAAGGAGAGAAGCCCGTGGAGGCCTGTGGAACTTCCCTAATGGAAAACAGTAGATATGGCAATAAAAAATCCCAATTTCTTCCATCTGCATCAATTACCTTGCGTAGCATACTCTTAAGGGTTTTGTTGAACCTCTCTACTAAACCATCAGTCTGTGGGTGATATACTGAGGTCTTAAGATGTTTAACCTGCAAGAGCCTGCACAACTCTTTTGTGACTCTGGACATGAACGGGGTCCCCTGGTCTGTCAGTATTTCTTTAGGGATACCCACCCTACTGAACATCAACATAAGTTCCTTAGCTATTAGCTTTGCAGAGGTATTACGCAAGGGAATGGCCTCAGGATAGCGAGTTGCATAGTCCAAGATGACTAATATATATTGGTGTCCCCTAGCGGACTTTACCAGTGGCCCCACTAAGTCCATAGCGATCCTTTCAAAAGGCACGTCAATTATGGGTAAGGGTACAAGTGGACTACGAAAAGTCTTGAAAGGAGCCCTGTACTGGCACTCAGGACATGAGGAGCAATAGTTTGTAATAGCAGCAAACACTCCAGGCCAGTAAAACCGTCTAAGGACTCTCTCTCTAGTTTTTCCGACTCCCAAGTGTCCCCCTAATATGTGGCTGTGAGCCAACTTTAGCACTATATTCTGGTAAGTCTGAGGAACCAACAGCTGCCTAATGATGTCTGAATCCTTTTTTTCTACACGGTAAATTAGGTCATTTTGTACTTCAAAATAGGGGAACGGCAGTGCTCCTCCTGGCTGATTAACAACCCCGTTTACAACTTTAATATCATTTCTAGCTGTCACTAAAGTGGGATCTTCCCACTGAGCGCTTTTAAAGTTACCTGGACTAATTCCAATATCAATTAAGTCCTTATCCTTGTCTGCATTATTAGTAGGCTCCTCACTAGTTTGAGCTGGGTTATCTCCTATTAATACTGGTTTAGGGCAGTATTTTTTCTTTTTCCTTATTTTTCCGTCACAGTGGTCAAAACCCAAGTCAATATCGGAAAAAGGGAACACATTATCCTCGACAGACTGACTCATTTCTGATAAATTTTGGTCTGTCTTTTGTAAAGCTGCCCATAATTTTAGAAAATGAGGAAAGTCTCTACCGATCACTACCTCATGGGCTAATCTAGGTACTACACCCACTCGGTACTTTAAATTCCCATACTGGGTTCCAATATTTACTTCCGCAGTGGGGTATTCCTTTTTATCACCATGAACACAGATAATGCCTATTTTCTGTCCATGATCAGGTTTTACACAAGGTATTATAGACTCTGCTACCAACGTAACCATACTACCTGAATCAAGTAATGCTTTAGACATTTTTCCATTCACAGTTACACAGCATTTATGAGCGTTATTATCATAGTCATTGTTAACAATACCATAACAACTGAGCAAAAATGAACGTGTTCCCTCATTTTTGCCCATATTGCATTCCATAGGTTCATCCTTAAATGGACAGTCTTTGGCCATATGACCATCCTCTTTGCACTTGAAACATTTGACAGTACAGTCTGACCACCAATTAGTTCCTTTCCCAGGCCTATTAGACCTGGATGCCCCCCTTAAACCTTGAACAGTCTTACCCGGTCTTGCAGAATCTTGGGGCTTAGGATTGCGAGGGTTTGCCTGTGAAGTAGGACATAGCAGTTCTCCTGCAGCCGCATATCTTTCCACCAAGGCAATCAGTTGGTCAGCTGTATGGGGGTCACTTTGGCTGACCCAGCGACGCAGGGAAGCTGGTAAACCACGCAAAAACCGGTCCATTACTAAGGTTTCCACAATGTGGCTAGCTGAATGGATTTCAGGTTGTAACCATTTCCGTGCAAGGTGTATGAGGTCAAACATTTGGGAACGTGCGGCTTTGTCTGAAGAATATGACCATGAGTGGAACCTTTGGGCACGTACTGCAGAGGTTACACCCAGTCGTGCCAAGATTTCAGCTTTCAATTTGCTGTAGATACTTGCATCGGCTGGTTCTAGGTCATAATATGCCTTCTGCGGCTCTCCACTTAGGAACGGTGCCAGTATGCTTGCCCACTCACCAGCCGGCCATCCGTCCCTCTCAGCAGTGCGCTCAAATGCCAGAAGGTACGCCTCAACATCATCTGATGCGGTCATTTTCTGAAGATAGTGGCTCGCCCGAATCACCTTTGGCCCCTGGTATCTTCCATCAGGGTCTCCATTCAGTTTTCCAGAGATCGCTTGGATTACCTGTTGTAGTCCCTGGGTGACTTTTTGCTGCTCCTCACGGGCTACTTTAAACATCTCCGCTTGTGTCACAACAAGCTGTTTCACCAAGGACTCAGTGCCCTCCATTTGTGTTTTGGCCAGGACTTTAGCACACTCTGCCTGGGCCAGCACCAGTTGCTGCAGGGCTGCACTGTTTTCTGCAGCTCTCCTGTTAGTCTCCTGTTGCACAGAGGAGGATTGGATCAGAGCCTTGATAACATCCTCCATGTTGAGCTTTAAATGACTTCTACCCTCAGGCTTACGTGGGTGCCCGCATTCTCCACCATATGTGACAAACCACTTCTTTTACAGGTAGGATTGTCACCGATCTTGCAGTAACCACAGCCTTCTAGGGTATACAAAGTCCAGGACACCCTCAGCTCAGTTTTCCTTTTTTATTCAGTTTGAAAGCAGGTACTTTAAATAATAACAAAACAAACAAAATCCCTTGCTCTTACTTGAGCTCTTACTAGACAGTACTTGCTATCTGCAATTGGGTGGCTTTCCCACTTACCAATTTCCCAAACAAAAGCAATGTCTTTGCAATAAGCGCAGCCTCTCCTAGCTGTCTTTTCCTCTCCCCCTTGGAGCAGGCTGCTCTCTTCTTTTAAAGGCCTGTCTGCTAATTGAGTAGCTACAGGTGAGTGCCAATTAGCTAACTCTTAAAAACCAGATCCAAGCTGTGGTCTGTTATACAGCAACTAGTGCTGTTGGAGCATTGGCCCCCCCTGCTCTCCAAATACTCCGCCCCAGGGACCCATACCATGTTTTGCAGAGCATCAGCTATGCATATTGCAAACTGTAACATCTCTCCCTGGGGCATTTAACTGAGAAATCCTCTGGTTGCTGTCTAGCAAATCAGGTCTGATGTATCTCCCATCAACCACTATTCCACCTTTATTCTCACAATATATATATATATATATATATATATATATATATATATATATATACATATACTGTGTGTTTCTTTATATATATATATATATATATATATATATATATATATATATATATACACATCCACTGTGTGTTTTTTTAATATATATATATATATATATATATATATATATACATCCACTGTGTGTTTTTTTAATATATATATATATATATATATATATATATATACTGTGTGTTTTTATATATATATATATATATATATATATATACATATACATATGCTGTGTGTTTCTTTATATATATATATATATATATATATATATATATATATATATACATACATATACATATGCTGTGTGTTTCTTTATATATATATATATATATATATATATATATATATACATCCACTGTGTGTTTTTTTAATATATATATATATATACTGTGTGTTATATATATATATATATTAAAAAAAAACACAGTAACTCCTGTGGTCCCAGGCCCTATCATGTGCCCTGTCACCCCACATGAAGCCCTATTAGGCTCTACTCACCTGTGCAGCCCGGGGGAGTCCCGTGTATGTCCGTGGCTCGCTGTGCTCCTGGGGGGTCCGCCCGAGGGTAGGGGGAAGTTATAGTGAGGTGGTGAGCACCTCCATGCCTGCCTGCGGCCCTCGCTTTGCTGTGCGGGGGGTGAACCCGAACCGGGGACTGGGCGGCCCTGCGCGGGGCATTGTGGGGAGGGGGTGGCTGCTCCATTCCAGCAACTCAGGGCCGCGGCTCGCTGCGCGAGCAGCGGCCCTCGCTTTGCTGTGCGGGGGGTGAACCCGAACCGGGGACTGGGCGGCCCTGCGCGGGGCATTGTGGGGAGGAGGTGGCTGCTCCATTCCAGCAGCTGAGGGCCGCGGCTCGCTGCGCGAGCCGCGGCCCTCGCAAGCGTGAGCAACGGGCCGTACGCTGCGGGCAAGGGCCTCAGTTGCTGGGATGGAGCGCCTTCGGCGCTCCATCCCAGCAACTGAGGCCCGCAGCCCTCGCTACGCGAGGGCCGCGGGCTCGCTACGCGAGCCCGCAAGCGTGAGCAACGGCCCGTACGCTCACAACTATATATGTGATAAACAGAAATTATAGCCTCTATTTGTAAGGAACAAATTGACTGCAGGTGCTGTGTTGCATATTATAACCCAGAATCCCTCACATTAGTAGAGGTACTATTTGCACTACTGGACCTGTATGAGACTTCTGAAGTATAACAAAATTCTGGTACATCACCTGACTTTTTACTGCAAGGGCTTATTTGCTCATATTTATTGCAATTATATTTAAAAGACTACTGTAGTTTGGCAAAACTTCACATTTGTGAAGTACGTAACAACAAGCCGTGTAAGCACTTTTTACAGAAAATCTATTATTTAGCTAACTCTGCTTATGTTAAGGGGTATCTGGTCTTGGACTGCTAATCTGTCTATAGCCTGAGGGGGAGTAATATCCTACTATGGTTTACTCTTCTATTTAGTTCAATTGTCAAGTAGCAATTTACAATGGAAGTCTTTAAATAGAACTGAATAGAGATAATTTCTGAATTCATGGCTACTCCCATTCCTCCCAGGTTTCCAATGTCTGCTGCCATCAAGGCAAAACTTAATGAAATAGTTACACATAAAAGTCTGCATTTACTTATTTTACATAATATTATCAAATTGTGTCCTTCATTACAGCATACTTTTAAGATGTATGCCATCTTGAGGAAATACTCAAGCTATTGTACAATGTTCAGTAGAGTTGGTGTTAGTCCTTATTTCACCTGGGCCTTAATTATTGTGAGATTTGTACATTTGTTCACAAATTACTTTTATTCTTCATATATTTAGCTTGTTTGTGTCAGTCTGTTTGTTTATCTGGGAAATGGAACATTTTAACATGTTTATAAAGCAACCTTTTAATGTTCCAACATGTCCTCTTGGTTAATTATTCCCCTACAGTTCATTGACTTGTCAGCTGAGGTATTTTTCCAAATCATGTTGTGGTCAGTAAGTGAGTGATTCCGTTATGCAATTCTACTCAGCCTTAATTGGACAAGAAGGAAAGCTACTTATCAGCAGTTTTGTTTTCAGTGAACGTGTCAGTGCAAATAGACATCATTAACACATAGACCACTAGGGATTTATCCGTGTAAACCTCTTACAGAAACAGCTTGTGCGAAAGTATATTGGTTGCCTTAACTGGCACTGACAGCTTTTTTTTCAAAAATATATCTGAAAAATGAATTGCATAGATGCTTATGCAAACCGCATATTATCTTTAATAAAATACTTCCTAGATGGACACCACATTTAAAATCTTGCGAATAACATAAATTATTCTTCTATGCTGTATTCCGTGAATATTCTGTAAATGTTTACTTGTGTTGAGATAGTCAAAAGCTTTGCCCAGTATTTGAGCTCTAAGCCAACTGTGAAAGACAGTTATACAAAATTTAATGTAGAGGGCAATATAACCCAAGATGCAACATTTAGAGGATACATCCAAAGGAAATCTGAAATTAAAACTCTCTCACCATATCCCCTCATTTCTTCTTCCTATTTCTCAGGATATACATTAAACTCCACCCTCCATATCCACAAACCCACACCATCACTCTCTACTTGTCCAGTTTCTCCACTTTCTTACCTTTTGTATTTTCATTGGCAGCCTGTATCATCAAGAGATACTGGACTTTGTACTTAGTCTTATGAGGCTAGGAAACCATAAACTGATATTAAGAACTATTTTTTATTTATATGAGCTAATAACATGGTTCTTGTGGGTTTATGCAGCAAGGAGGTATGTTATAGGCCTGAATAAGTTACCATAAGAAGAGAATAACTTACTCTTTGCTGAAATTATCTCCTTTTGGATAGAGAATAAACATTCTTGCATGTTTCTGGTTAGGTTTGTTACCAACAGCATTTGGTTCTGTCATTTCACAGGACCACAACAAGGTGCAAAGGTTTCAGTCTTAGGATTCAAAGCTTTAAGATGCCTCATATTTGGAGTTTCTCCACCACTCCTAATGCTGAAAATGTTTCTTCAATTATTTAATGTATTCTGTGGCTGTTTGGGGACTCAGATACTTCAGGTTATAGTTCAAGCAAAATAGTACCTATATCTACTTAGAAAGAGGTTGGAAAAAAAATGGTAGTAAAGCACCAGGTCCTGATGGAATACATCCAGGAGTACTGAAGGAACTGGGTTCTTTAATAGCCAAACCAATATATCTAACTAGCAACTTGCCTGTCAAAAAATGACGGCAATAAGATTGTAAGGCAGGTAATGGTGTTTGGTTGAGACATTAATTTTGTTGGTGTTCCGAGATGGTTTGGCGCTCATTGCGAGGCTGTTGGTTGTTTGTGTGCTATGAGCATCGTTGTTTTTTTGTTGTTGTATGGTAATGGAATAGTGAATACAATAATAAATGAATATATTTTACCTATTTTGAAATAATATATGCAGGACGCATTGTGCTGAAGAGCTGGCAATCTCTTTTCATGTTGCTGCAGCATACAATGTGTGTTTTCACTGCTGTGGAGCTGCTGTGTAAGTGTCAGCAATGTGTGCAGTGTGTAGTGTAAATAGTGTGCGTGCGCGGGGCAAATCCGTTAGGGTAGCTGTCTACTTCCGCATTGTCTAAGTTAGTGTTGTAAAATGGCGCGCAATCTGTGTTTCTCGACTGTAGCTGATTTTGCGTCCTTGTTCTTGGAGCTCGTCTGGCTTTTTCGGTAAATCCGTATGTGTTTCGTGGTGTTTTGCGTGTTTAGGGTCATGTAGCCTCGTTTTAGTTTTTTCCGGCGGCCATTTTTTCTCACGCTTAGGGAATTTTCAGGTGTCTAAACTCTTCTATTTCGACTTAAATTAAGGTGTAACTTAAATTTCCAAGGTCCTGGGTGCCCTTGCTGAGGGTAAGCTTTTTATGTGTTTGTTGTGTGTATTTATAGTGTTTTTAATGTTTTCATGTGCGCGTGTTTCGCCCGCTATGTTCGTATTTTTTCGAGGTCGTAATGTTTATTTTTGTAAGTCCCGCGGCTCGTATTTGTGGATGCTAAGTCCGTAAATTTTGCCGTCGACGTGGGAGCCTCCACATTCGCAAATGCGGCCCCTCGCTTTGCAAGGGTCTGCATTTGCAGCCCTAAAGTCCGCAGTTGCTGGCCAGGAGCGCCGAAGGCACTCCTGGCCAGCAACTGCTGCCCTTGCTTTGCGAGGGCCGCAGGCTCGCTACATGAGACCGCAGCGTTAGCAACAACCCGCTTGCTCACAACTATATATGTGATTATTCAAGACCCACTCACCACAGAGTCTCTACCAGATGACTGGAGAAAAGCAGAGGTGATACCTATATTTAACAAGAGAGCAAACGCCTAATTTCTGTAGTAGGCAAGTTTTTAAAAGGCTTATTAACAGATAGTATTCAAGAATATGTCTATTAGAACAAGATTATAAGTAGGAGTCAACACAGAGTCAAAGGCTTTTGATACAATGCTACATGGAAGACTATTATGCAAACTAAGGGATACAGGAATTGCAGTAAATATCTGATCTTGGATTGAGAGCTAGCTAAAAGACAGGAAGCAAAGGGTGTAAACATACTCAGATTGGACTCATGTAGTAAGTGGCGTTCCTCAGGGTTAATGACTTAGAAGTAGGACTGGAAAGTATTGTCTCCGTTTTTGTTGATGACACTAAGTTTTGCAAGATAATTAAATCAGAAATGTATGTACTTTCCATCCAAAGGGATTTACATAAAATAGAGAAATGAGATTTAAAACAAATAAATGTAAAGTCATGCATTTGGGAAGGAAAATAACCATGCAATTTATCATTTTAGTGGAGAAAAATCTAGGGGTATCAGATATAAAAAGGGATTTAGGAGTAATTGTGGACAACCACCTATGTAACAGTTCTCAATGCCAAGCAGCATGGAGAAGCAAGTGAAGTAAATATAATTCTGCCACTACATAAATCCCTAGTACACTCTCATTTGGAATATGGAGTACAATGTTGGGCACCACTTTATAAAAAGGAATATTTAGAGCTGGAACGAGTACAGAGAAGGGCAGCAAATCTAGAAGGGGAATGGAAGGACTAAGCTAAGAAGACAGTCTAACTAGATGAAACTTATCCTAACTTACCTTATATAAATACATCCAGGGTCAATATAAAGCTTTGTCAAGTAAACTTTTTTGTGCCAAAAGGTTTTCAAGTAGCAAGAAGACATGCCTTGCGGTTAGAAGTAAAAAGATTTCACCTTAAAGAAAGAAATGGGTTCTTCACAGTAAGGGTGGTTAGTCTGTGGAATTTTCTACCAGAGGAGGTGGACTTGATAAATAAAAATAAAATAAAATAAAATAAAAAGGAGCACAAAATTGATACACCATATGATTGTAATTTTCTTTTTAAATTGCCCATCACCTGTCCTTTTTCTTGGAGACCGGGGTGACTCAGGTCACCATCATTTAATGTAGACTAATTACATTTCTCCACAGAGGAAGCTTTGTTGAAGTCAGTTAATGTTTCTAATATATGATTTCAGACCAACCACCTATCTCATGCATAGGCAGATTAATATGCAAAAACTTTGCATTGATTTTCAAATATACAAACAGTCAAACTAACAAACAGAAACTAATATTATAAATATAACAATTACATAATTCCAAGGTAATATAGAAATATGAATATAATACATTAAATTACAGAGTGTCCAGATATACATACAGTATAAATGATGCAGATTCTTAAAACTACAAAATTGATATCTGACCTTGGAGACAGGAGTCCCAGTGACCTTCGATTTTGTGTAAAAGGGACATCCTGCTTCTTGTTATCAAGGTTGACATTGTATTATAGAGCACTCAGTTTTATCTTATGCGTCTTTGTTGCTGAAAATATTCTTTATATTGAGCTTCTTTGTCTAGCAGAAGCCTATTCAAGCTTTGCGAACTTGCTGAATTACAGACACTTCTTCAGTATACACACATTCCCCCCAATACATAACAATGTAGGGACAGGAGCATAGGTAACTGCAGGTGAAAAAACGTATGTGACTTTAGTGCATAGGAATAAAATAGTCTGGCACCAGAGATGATTATTTAGGATATCATACAAATTAATAATTTAAAATATAAACAATCAAGTTTGTGAGATTTCAAAAAGTGGTAACAAGGATTTATTTGACTATTTTGATTAGTTCATTAAAGTTTACATTAATAGATCACAATACTATGTAATTGTGAGAAGAACCCATTGGAGTGGACCTAACAGTTCTAAGAATATTACATTTTCTGTACAATATCAACATATTTATCTTGATTAAAATCCGACTGTCTCTTGCTTTTATACCAGTGGCGGAGCTAGAGAATGGAGGGCCTTGGTGCATAAAAAAATGTTGGGCCCCCCTTGGGGAGATGTAAAAATGTTTTGCACTGGGCCACTCCAAATCACAACAAATCAGTCAGTGCTCCTGCCTGTGCAAAGCTCCTCTGCCTGCAGCATAGCTCCAGGGCTTACATGCTCCACATGCTTGTGATATCCTCCACGTATATATATGTACACACACATATATTTATATATATATATATATATATATATATATATATATATACACATATACACATTTACACATATATAAACATCACCCTCACACAGCAGCCTGCCCCTTAGAACAGGGGGGTCCCAGGGGGCGTAGGCAAAAAGTTACGGTAAGTGCAAAAAATAAATAAAATTGACAGCACTGGTCCCCCCCAGAGGAGTGCCCTGGTGCACTGCACCAACTGTATCACTGGTAGATCCTTCCCTGTATAATATCCTATTTAAAGTGTCAAATGGGATTTCACTAAGGTTTTTAATTGTTTAACTTAGGTTGTTCTGTCACAGAGGAGGAGGAATTTTATTTAGGAATAATACAGTTTAGGTTTTAATATTATTCTTCTGAATTGGATTTTAGAACAAAAAGTTTACTATTGGGGATATATCTTATTTCCATTACTATTTGAACATTGAATTGTTAGATTATACTGTTTATTCAGTATATCATATGATTGATCTCAATATTAGAGTCTAATAAATTATCACAAACTTTCTATATAGCAAAGATTATATTTTCCCAGCTTTCTGGCATCATTACACTTCATATCATATCAATAACGGTACGACTTTGTAAATGCATAAATCATCTCATTACTAATACATTTGCATATTAAGACATAAGATTACGGAGCTCCAAAGAAGGTCAATCCTGACTATCAGAGTTTAGGGAATCTACTTATCCTGAGTTGTCTCTATGTAAGCATATGACTAATTATGGCCATTGGTAGGGATGTATGCTCTGCCTATTGCTGCTCTGTGTCAGCATTCCTTCAGTGATTAGTTGAAGCAGAAAGTTAATTATTAGAATATTACTATAACAAGGTGAAATAGTGCTCACTACCGTAAGCAGGTATTTTTGAGACCTGTATCTTATGAAATTCAAAATTAAAGGTTTTATATACATAAATTTGTTACATGTAATTTGTATCTATATTATAATTTAACTAATTGATGGGGGCATTTTAAAATTATTTATTCCTCATCTGCTCCCTGTATGTTCCACTGAACAACCACATTGTTCCTAGATATAGGACAATTGGGTGTGGCAGTAAAGATTGTAGTAGAGAAGTTACAGATAAGCTGGACGAAGCCTGTGCAGAGCTGAACAAGATAAGATAGCTTTATACAGATCTGCCAATTTTGAACTGAGGGCCATTTGAACTGAGGGAGACATTAAAAGGCTACATTCCCCTAAATGTAAGTTTATTTTGTGCTGTATTAAAAAGCACTCTTCAAAAAAGATTAACTATCTTTCTAAATATTGTGGAACTTGCGTTGTTCGCTGGTTATGCCACCATCTTTATGGAGGGTGGAAACCACCATTAGAATTTCTAGTTGTGCCATTGGCACTTTGAATACTGAGCTGAATAGATCAAAATGTCAAGAATGCATCCAACAGCCAACCAGACTAAGCATGAAGCTCTAAACTGTGAAACTAACATTCATGTTTCTGTGTTCTTTACCAGACCCACTTGCATTTAGGTGTAACTTCTCCTAGTGAGGTATTTGACTTTTTACTGCCCTAAACTCATATACTTTTTCAGTACAAATATAAGTCCCATGGTTACTTTCCTTTCTCAGCAAACATTATTTATGTAAATTATGCAAATGTAATGTAAAACAAAATAATCCTCAGCAAAGCCGTTTCTAGATTCTCCTGAGCCAGGTGTACCCATAAAAAAAAAAGAATAATATTTTAGACATAAAATACTTCTAATACAAATAGTTACGTATCCAACAATGAGATAGATACACTAAGTTTAGCAGTTTAGCGTATTCTTCAGTAATCTGCATTGCAGCCCGTTAAGAGTGCATTACACCTTTTTATTTTACCCAAGGCAAAATAGCAAAATCATTGTAGAAATGGAATTAATTGGTTATAAAGGTATAGATAATGAGTATTTAGGAGTACAGTTGGTTATTATTTGTTAGTTTTAAAGTGATATATCATACAGTGTATTGATGAAGAGAGGCATGCACTCCCATGCCAGAGGAAAGCTGGGGGCTGCGTGTCTGAGAGTTGCATGTGGCCCCTGTGCTGCCTCTGGCACAATGTTCTGCTCTAATCCCTACTTGTTGTTTTATTCACAATGCACAAATGGAGCTTTTTTATTTTATGTGTTTTATAGTCCATCCTATTTCAGCCTTGTCCCAGACATATCCCTGGTAAGAGAAGGCTCCATAACGCCTATTTTGATCCAGAGCTACAAAGCAGATTAGTAGCGGAAGATTAATTTCCTCCTGTCATCTCCCCAAGGGGCCTAAATGATCTCAGGAGCAATCCTTCCTGCCTGTGACATTGTAATCCAGGAACTGGCTGCTAACAGCACTGGTTTTCCTGACGGACTACAAGCAACGAGGCAGAGGTTCCAGTCAGGGTCATGAATAAATTGTACAATGATGAAAAACAAGCTTACATTACCACCAGACATATTTATAGCTTATTTTATTTGTGCATCAAATTAAATAAGCTGAGTCAACAATTTGTTCCATTTAGACCATAAAGTGCAACCAATTTAGTAGCATCTCGGTGAAAGAACTCGGCTATTCGTCACTTTCTGTAATTCGCTTGATGTTTGCCTTAAAATTCAATTCTAATTAGTCTCCGGGATAGGAAGATGGAATTAACAGTGACCAAGGTGAGAGAGGAATAATGGTAAAGTAATCCCCCGGGACACAGAAACAATTAGTTATGTGTGCAATGTTAAAATATCAGTACAGTGACACAGCAAAAATGTCCAGGTTATTTCAGTACACATCTAAATAAATATAATTACAAGTGATTGTTATCAAACATTTTGAGTGGAAATGTTAGATAATTGAGCTTGATGGCTAATTATTTTAAGGATAAACTATGTTAAAATGTCTTCCTCGCTCTATCTCTCAATAAGGCCATTAATAATTTATTTCTAACTGACCCTAAGCTCATTAACTAATTATCACAGTGAGTGTATAATAAAGAAGAGCATACCCAGTTGGAGTAATAATAAATCTTTATAAGGCCACTGTAGTTCAAGAAAAAAGACACTTGTTTGTAAAGTACATAATAAACTAACAACATTATCAGTTGTGTAAACCATGAACAAAATACATTCGAGAAAATCTGAATTCTTGAAGACAATGTTTATGAATATAGGAATCCATTTTGTTTGTTACATCACTTCCGGAGAGCTAGATCACAAAGTTGTGTTTATGTACCTATCAGTTTAATAATCAGAGTATTGCGGTATATAGTGATATCTTTTTATTGGGCAAACATATTCATCAATGTTATGACAAGCTATAGAGAGCTTCCTCTCTTTGTCATGTCAGGAGCAATACTTACTTGTACCTACCAGTGAAAGAAAGAATGGAGGGCGGAGGGGGCAGTGAGAGGTCAATGCTCTTTGATAGATAACTGGATCAGACTGAAACTGACCCCACACCTCGTACCCTTGCGGACCCAGAAACCGGAAGTTGCATATAATAAATAATCTCTCTCTCTCTCTCTCTCTCTCTCTCTCTCTCTCTCTCTCTCTCTCTCTCTCTCTCTCTCTCTATATATATATATATATATATATATATATATATATATATGTATATTTGAGAATTAACTAATTTCCTGAGATAAACAGTTAAAGAGAGGGATGCCCTTTACATATAATTTATGTTTGCATTACAACTATCAAGCTCAATTATCTGAAACTTCCACCCATAATTTTTAATAATAACCAATTACAGTTATATTTATGTATATGAGTAATGTTCATTTATTCAATAATGTGGACCTTTGCTGTGTCACTCTAATATCAGTGTACGTTGTTGTGGCTGTTACATTTGCCGTAGGTGGTTCATAATGCAATCAAGTCGCTTGAATAAGTTATACAATTTGTGCACTGCAAACAAGGGTCAAGTTTTTAAATTAAAGTGGCAGAGGCTGGGCTGTGTTGCTATTAAATGGTTAATCTAGTCCATATGTTTTTATGCTGGGTTTTAAACATTTTGTTTTAAAATAAGTTGCTTGTAGTGTAGACAAATTACATTAAATTTGGACATGGGTGATGGTGTTCCTGACCTGTTACATGAAACAGCCAGTGAGCCTGTGAACTTATATATTGAAAATACCTTGTGATTCCATCCCCATTTGTGTGAATGTAAAATGAGGTCAGATAATACAGATTAGGGCATCTCTTTGAGTGTCTGTTCCTACTGTCTCTCAAGTTTCATTAAATGCACAGCTAAGCCTTAGGTGGATCAATCTAATTTTTTTATTATTTCTTTCAGTACGACATCAGTGTTAAACTCCTTAAACTATTGTAATTAATGTTCAATGCAAAAAAAATGCTATATATATATATTTATGGAGACTCTGCCCTTATGCATTAATTAACTTTGAACTGGTGCAGTGACATTGCAACATAATGCATATAAAGTTAAAAAACTTGCACAGTAGAGCTTCCAAATGTGATATGATTAAAAGTAATAAGTTCTTTATCAATTGAATGTTATTAAAAATGTAATTTTCCAATGGTAAACTAACATTCTAGTTTGCCATTTTGAGAGAGCAACGAGATAGCATTTACATTAGTGGCATTAATTACTTAAAAGCCTTGGCGTTATTGGGTTCTTTTTTCTTGAGTATAGTCACCGCTCAAAAATAGACTGGTGTCTAGATCTGCTTTATTGTGGACCAGTTAACCTCTACTGAAATAGCTATGTCCTCTCTAGCCTTTCCCCTGGTCGCCATTCCAGTGCTTGCTAATTCAATGGAAATCTGAACAATGGACGCTACATCTTGATAACATTCTACCTGATGGGATTATCTAGCTGTGGACAGAAAATTCACAATTAGAAGTGAGTTAACTAGTTTAGAAGGGAAGTTTGCATTTACGTTCATGATGTAATTACCAGCTCGCCCTGTCATGAAGTTAGCTCCCATTCCACTCAGATTGGCTGATTAAGTATTACAGGGGACTGCTTTGGTTAACTAGTTAATGTACAGGTAATTTTAACATGTTTGTAGGTTGAACCAAACTTGTATTGTTCTGTTTGCCTTATATATATATATATATATATATATATATATATATATATATATACTAGCGACTTGCCCGTCAAAAAATGACGGTCAATAAAAGAAAGTGTTGAAATGCTGTTTGTCACACAATCTGAGTGTACTGTGTGCCTCAAGTAACTAAATTCATCAAAAAGCAGAAATCTACATTACATAAAAAAGGAAAAAGTAAAATCACCAAAAATAAAAAATGTACATTACAGAACAAAAAAAAAACCTAAGTCACAAAAAATAAAAAAAGGAACATTACAGAAAATAAAAAAAATACATTACAACCCCCCCCCCACTACAAAATGTAAAAAAAATTACACACCTGAAAATGAAATACATATAATACATACAATACAATACATTTAAATAAAATACAATACAATACAATTAAATACAACACAATACAATTAAATACAATACACCCCTATCTAATATACATGCCACTATCTAATATACATGCCACTATATAATATACAATACTATCTAATAATACATCCCCCTATCTATCTATCTATCTAATATACAATACATTCTATCTATATATATAGCTACCCTAATTCTAAGCTACAGTAAAATAATTAAGACCACTTACCTTTGAGATGTTTCTTCAGATCAGCAAACTACGGTAAAAAAGATTAAAAAAATTAACACAACACATTTACATGAAATAAGTAAACATTCTAAACATTCTAAATATTCTAAATATTATACTCACCTTTCCAGCATGTCCCGTCCCAGCATGTCCCGTCCCAGCATGTCACGTCCCAGCATGTCACATCCTCCATGTTCCGTCCTCCATGTTTGCCTCTGCGGCAAAGCTCCTGTAATAAAAAAACATTACATTAGTAAACATAAACCAAAGTGAAATAAACACAATCTACATTATACTTACCTTTCCGTGATGTCTCCGGCCTCCTCGTCTCCTCCGGAAGCATCCGCGCATTTAAAAAAAAAAAAAGCGACACACATCCGCCCTGACGGATGTCTCCGACGCTAATGACCTTCCTATGGAGTGTTCCAGAATAAAATTGGCAATGGCGGCTTCTGATTGGCTGAAAAGGCTGTCTATCAAATTCAGCCAATGAGAAGACCCCATTTGTGAACCAATGAAAAAAGTATACACCCCCAAAATACAACGCTGATTTAATAACACACCTGTCAATCTTTATTTGAACCAATCCTAAGGCTTTATTTCCATCAGCCAATCACAATGGAATATACCCCCACATACTGATTGGTGAAGACATCTACGCCTTCCCATTGGCTGTAATATTGATTGATATTAACAGTAGCCAATGAGAATGCACAAATCCTTCACCAATCAGTACGTGAGGGTGTATTCCATTGTGATTGGCTATTGTCAGTGCAACCAATCAGAATGCGCAGAGGCTCCAACCAATCACCCTGTGGGGGTGTATTCCACTGTGATTGGCTGAAGGCCTCTGCGCCTTGTGATTGGTTTAAATAAAGATTGACAGGTGCATTATCCAATCAGAGTGGGATTTTAGGGTGTATCCCTTTGTGATTAGTTCACACATTGGCGCCTCCTGATTGGGTGAATTTGATAGACAGCGTTTTCAACCAATCAGAAGGCGCCATTGCTTATTTTCTTCCGGAAAAGTCTTCTGGAGCCTCATTAGCGTCGGGGATGTCCGGAGTGCGGATGTAAGTATATATATATTTTTTTTTATACAGGGCGTGGCAGAAGAGGATCCGAAGGAGGCCGGAGACATCGCGGGGAGGTAAGTAGAATGTAGTTTATGTTTATTTTATTTTGATGTATGTGTATTAATTTTTTTTAAACAGGTGCCGTGCAGGAGAAGGATTAAAAGAATAAGGACGGGACATGCGGGAAAGGTGAGTAGAATATTTAGAATGTATAGAATGTTTATTTTAGAACTGTAAACATGTTGCACTAATTTTATTTTTTATTTTTTTCCGTAGGTGGCTGATCTGAATGGACATCTGCAAAGGTAAGTGGTCTTAATTATTTTATTTTAGCTCAGACTTAGATTAGTTTAGTTAGAATCTGGAAACAATTTCTAAAGGAGATGTGGGAGCCCTGTTACAAGTTCTCTGTTGTTGTGGACAATGTGACAATGATAGCATTTACTGTATGTTAGCTAGGGGTATGTGTTTTATATAGATAGCATAGGATGTATTGTAGATAGATTGTGGTATTTATTTAGATAGATTGGGGATGTATTATTATATAGATAGGATGTATATTAGATTATGGTATTTATTTAGATAGATTGGGGATGTATTATTATATAGATAGGATGTATATTAGATTATGGTATTTATTTAGATAGATTGTGTCATGTATATTAGATAGGGGTGTATTGTATTGTATTGTATGTAATTGTATTGTATTGTAATTGTATGTATTTGTATTGTATTGTATTTGTATTGTATTTTTATTGTATGTATTTTTATTGTATTGTATTATAGGTATTTCCTTTTCAGGTGTGTATTTTTTTTTCTGTAGTGAGGGGGGGGGGGGGGGTTGTAATGTTTTTTTCTGTAATGTTCCTTTTTTTATTTTTTGTGATTTAGGTTTTTTTATTTTCTGTAATGTAGATTTTTTGTGTGTGACTTTAGTCTTTTTTATTTTCTGTAATTAGAGTGGTGGGGGTTAATAGGGGATAGGTAGTGTAGATGTTAATAGGTTAGTGTAGAGGGTGTTTAGTTGATATTTAATGTTTTATTGGGGGGGTATAGTGCGGTATAGTGTTTATACTTAGTGTCATGATGGTCCTTGAGGCACTTATGTAATTAATGTAGTGTTGTAACAGGCCCATAATGGTGTTAATATACCCTTATGGGACTGATGGGGTTAAATACAGGTTTATGGGGGTCTGTATTGACCCCCATGAGTGACAGGGTTAATGATGTGTTTATGGGGTCTGTATTGACCCCCATGAATGACAGGGTTAATGAAGGGCTTGTGGGGGTCTATATTAACCCCCATGAGTGACAGGGTTAATGAAGGGCTTATGGGGGTCTATATTAACCCCCATGAGTGACAGGGTTAATGAGGGTTTTATGGGGGTCTGTATTGACCCCCATGATTGACAGGGTGACAGTGTATATATTTTTTTCTTTTACAACAGGTCCTTTAAGGACCTTTACGGTCCTTTAAGGACCTGTAACGTGAGAATTTTGAATTTTGATTGCAGCAGGGGCCCCCGATCGCGTGCAATCAGGACCCCCACTGCGATTGTTAATGTGGGGTTAATGCAGGGCTCCGAGCTTATCTCAGATCCCCTGGGGTTAATGCGGGTTTCCGAGCTTATCTCGGATCCCTTCTTGGGTAATTTGTACGTGGCTGGGCTGTGAGCCTCGTTTTCGTTTTTTTCGGTGACCATTTTTTCTCTCGCTTAGGGGCTTTTCGTGTGTCCCCCCTGCTATGGGTAAGCTTTTTATGTAGTTTGTGTGAGTATTTGGGGTGTTTTCACTGTTTTTAGTTGCGCACAGGTCGGCCGTTATAGTCGTATTCTTAGTGCATATCGGTGTTTGTTACGTTAAGGTTGGTTCCGAGGTGTTTTTTTTTTCCAAGTAGTGAGTGTGACGTGTTTAAAGGCTCGCCTCGCTACGCAAGGCTCGCCAGCAATGAGCACCTGCGGAGCTAATTGCTTCATTGCCTAAGTGCTATGATTTAACGGCTCGCCTCGCTATGCGAGGCTCGCCGGCAATGAACGCCTGCCGCGCTCATCGCTGTCGTACGCAATACGCAAACTGCGTGACGACGAATCGTAGTTCGACAATTATAATATGTGATATATATATATACTAGCGAATTGCCCGTCAAAAAATGACGGCAATGAAATTGTAAGGTAGCTAATGCTGTTTGGTGTATAATAATGAAATATGTAATACATTACTAAATGAATATACTGTACCTATTTTGAAGCATTGTGATGAAGAGCTGGCAATCTGTGTTGATGTTGCTGCAGCATTAGTGGTGTGGAGCTGCTGTGTAAGCATGCTGAATGTGTGCACTGTGTGTTATGAATATCCGTAGGTCGTTTGTTGCGTTTTGCGAGTTTGTTGTGGTGTTTTGCGAGTTTCTTGTGGTGTTTTGCGAGTTTAGAGTGCTGTAGCCTCGTTTTCGTTTTGTTCGGCGGCCATTTTTTCTCTCACTTAGATTTTTTTTTAGTCTCTAAACTGTTTTATTTTGAGTAAAATTGAGGTGTAAGTTGTATTTTTGAGGTCCTGGGTGCTCCCTCTTGGTGTAGGTAAGGTTTTTATGTATGTGCTGTGTGTATGTATTGTGTTTTACATTTTGTAATGTTCGCGAGTTGCGTCCGAGTGTTGCGAGGCCGTAATGTGTGTGAACGTGTGTCGTATGTTGTTTGCGAGTGTCGTAATGTGTGTGTCGTGCTGTTCGGTTTGCGACGTGAAGTTTGCGAGAGTCCTCAGTTGCTGGCAAGGAGCGCCTTGGCCACTGCCCTCGCTTTGCGAGGGCCGCGACTCGCTACGCGAGCCCGCAGCGTTAGCAACAACTCGTACGCTCACAACTATATATGTGATATATATATATGTGTGTGTGTTCCAACTTTTACTAATAAAGGCTCTTCTGGGGAACATGATCATGGTGTTCTTGCTTTTATTTAAAGGGTAATAACCTTGTTTTTTTTAACTCCTTGATTCCTGTTCTGCATCCTGATTGTCCTGGAATAGTAGCGAGTGACCGAGAACTCTATCCATCACGGTCCAAGGGAGGATTCCTGTAGTCAAGGCAGGAGAACTCTGGAGACAAGTTGGACCCCCTCCACTGAGCCATGACACTAGGCATGCTCTTTACTAGGCTCTTGACTTTAGTTACCATTCATTGAGTATGGTTAGTCTATTTTTGTGGAGGTGACTGAGGTCAAGATTTCTCATTAAAAAAAAAATGCTAAATCACATATTAAGTATTTAGGGGTTAATATAACCAGTAAATTGGCAGATCTGTATAAAGCTAATTACATATCTCTATACAAAGATATGATGCTGGATTTGCACAGATGGTTGAAAGGGAGAATTTCATGGTTAGGTAGGACAAATGCGGTTAAAATGAATATTCTCCCCTGGCTTTTACACCTATTTTGCACGCTTCCAATTCCAGTTGTTTATAGGATTCTCGAGAGGCCTCAAAATCAAATTTTTTATTTATATGGAACTACAAATCCTCGAGGATTTCAAAATCTAACATGTATAAAAATAGAACTAAAGGGGGACTCTCTTGTCCCAACATTAAATTGTATTATAAAGCTGCACAGCTTTGGTTTATTCTCCTAGCACCTTCCTCTCAACACCATCCACTGTGGGTCTTCATAGAAAATGTAAACATGTCTCCATTTACATGGATCACCATTATCTGTCTTCCCAAGCCAAGTAGTATCCTTGGGAAAATAAGAAACCCATTTATAAAGCACTCTCTAGCATCTCCGTATTATACCCAACCCACTTCTAAATATTCAACTAACTCCAACTTCAATGCATTGGTGGAGTTCCCGGAACCTACTGAAATTTGGCACCTGGTATAATAATGGCACAGTTGTTACTTTTGAATATTTGAGAGACAATTATAACTTGCCCTTGGCAGAGCATTATACCTACTGCAGGCATTTTGTGTGCTCCACTTTTAATACTTTCGGAACTTCGGAAAGGAACTGGCTTGCTAGACTTTGCAGAGATCTTCCACTGTCGAGCAATGTTATAAGCTTCTTATATGATACCTTTAATGAGAACTCGCAGTCACAAAACCTAAAATATATGCAATTATGGGAAGAGGATCTGGGATACACTCTAGATCCAAAATTTTGGGAGCATAGTTGGCGCAGTCTTACAAGAGGATTTCTAAATTATAGCATATTCGTGTCTTCGATAAAGGTCCAGCATAGAATTTATCACACACCAGTTATACTCTTTCAATGGGGACTTGCCCGGGACTCTAAGTGCTTTTGAGATTGCGGGGAATCAGGCACATTTTTGCATATCTGGTGGGTGTGTCCTAGGGTATAATGTCTATGGACAGAGGCATTTGAATTAGCTTCAAAAATCTTTAAAACTTAAATACACAGATCCATTGAGGTCAGCCTTTTGGGTCTTTCAAACTCACTTCTAACGTCCAATCAGAACCAACTGTTACAGTTTCTGATGCTGGCCACAAAATGCCACATTGCTCGAATTTGAGCATGCAGGCAGTTAAGAACAAATTACATTTTATGCTGATTAGTGAACGAATAACCCATTTACTAGAGGACTCAGTTACAAAGTTTACGGGCATTTGGGCTCCATGGCTAATGGATCCCGATAGTGTTTTGCTGGAGTCAAATGTGAGCTGTTGATTAGTGGGTAGTTCCCTAATGTATGAAAAAAATGACCCTGGAGATATTATCAGGTCTAGGGGAGTGGACGATCCTGGATGCAGTGGACGGAGGTAAGTAACATCTGTTATTATCCAATCAGGCTGGACAATCTGTGGACGTACTGTTTTATGGTTTAACCCCTCCTAACTGGGGATTTGAATGTACTGATGATACAAGATTTGAAATTATATAAAATATGAAAAAATAAAGATGGGCTTTGGTAAATGGTTCATCTGGGAAGGAGTCATAGGTTCACAAAGTTAACAGTCTAGCGGTTTGATATTCCAGGATTTTTAGCCCAGATAGTAGGCACAGTGTATTAGCTATCATTATATATGTGAATGATGAATATTCCTGTTATGAAAGCGTACAAACTGTAATGTGAATTACCACTGCCTAATAAAAATTATTTGTTTAAAAAAAAAAAAAAAAAAAGGATATGAATCTCTATTTGTGGGTGAGTGAGAAAAGCGGACTGACAGCTGAAGCTTCAATGTTAGTTTGCAGAAGTAAAATGCATATTAAATAGCACTGAGATGCTAAAGTCCTATTGTTTCAAATTATTCAATCTTTGGAACCTCCACTGTGTTAATTTAATGACTGTATTTTTTACTTTGTCTGCCTAATATTGTCTAGTTCTTTCAAATACATTTGAAATTTCTGGTTAAAGCTGTGCTTTAATCACTTTTGTGCACATGGACACTGAGCAATGTTAGGTATTGCACTGCTTAGTGAATCTGCCCTATACTGTTGCTGTTAAATACATGGTAAATGTTCTTACATTATCTCAGTAGAAATCAGATATCCCTTGCTGCCTGTATCATCTTGTTAGCATTTTTACATTGCTGCGTGTCCTCTGTATAATTGTGCTGGCTTGTGAGATAGCAAGCATGGCCTGCATTCTCAAGCAGCTATTGTGTTCATTTAGTTCTTCTCATTATATGAGGTATCACTGAATATCCAGCTACAATTCTCCTCTATTTGTTCTAATTTGGATCGTGAAAAGATTCAGCCTGTGTTTAAAGGACCACTGTAATTCAAGAAAAAACACTTGTTTGTGAAAAATTTAAGAAACAGCAGCTGTTTAACCCGTGGACATAAAAACATGTTTGAGAAAATCTGAATTTCTGAAGACTCTGTTTATGAAAGGAGGAATAAATTGTACCTATGATTCATCACTTCCAGACAGCTCAGTCATGAGGGGTCTTTTTTTTATCTATCAGTGAAAGTAGGGGGCTCATCTGTTCAATACTATAAAAATGGACTGGACTGGTGCAGAGTTGTGATTGACTTTCCTCCGCCCTGAAAGAGCTATGGAGACTTTGGTAGGGGATGGAACTAAATAACAGTTAGAATGTTTAATTTTATTAGTTGTAGCTTACATACAAGGTCATAAAATAAAAGGCAAACCCAACCGACATTGGTATTACCCCTCCACCCACTACCAATCCCAACCTCACCAATGTAAGCGACCACTTGATTTTTTTGAGACTGTCCAAGGAGGGAGGTATGAACTGCTTATCCTTTGCCAAGTTGCACAACCCCAGAGTTACAAGGCATAGTGCTGTGGAAAATTCTCCATCCTCACAGATAGCAGCCCTGTTTGAGTGCCGATCAACAAATCCCGCAAACGACATCTGGGTCAAATAGCATGGTTGGTCCAAGTGTCGTGACAGACTTGGTGGTAGCAGTGGGATCGGCACTACATGGACAGCTGCACGAACATGTCCGAATACAATGACCTTTTCATGGTTGAGCTCTGAAAGATGATCTGGACTCAGCTGGGCCACTCAGAGGGCGTAAACTTATCATCAGTAGCAATCCCCACAGCCTTGGTCCAGACTCTTTGTGGAAAATTAGGCTTTCCATAGGTTTCAGCTGTGGGTAGCAATGCTTGGGGATTTATCTGCAATTACTTCATTACTTTCATTCACCCTGATGTGGTCAGCCTGTCAGATATCACCAATCTGCAGATTGCCATAGTGGTTGCAGGAGGAAAGAGACACTTGATCCCCGTAGCTCAGGCGAATATCGACTGGGGTAACAGGAACAGTATCCGGAAACTCTGGATTATGGATGAATTGCCCAGTGTTGTAATTCTTTATTGGGAATGGGATCCTTGGGGCTGGGGAAATTCTTCATGTTCAACGATAGCAATCATGCCTTCAGTCTGAGTGCTGAACAACAAATCCCACAGACAACATCGCAGCCTAACTGGTGGGATCCAATATGGTGGCGGCCCATTTGGCTGGGTGTCATGATAGAGTGTTAGGGAAGGAAGAAAAAGTATGGTAAAGAATATTTGTTAGATAAATGGATCTGACAGAAGATGATACCACTCCCCTTACCACTTGCAGGCTAAGAAGATGACAGCTTGCATCAATAAATACAAGCTCTGCTCACCAGAAGTGTAAACACCCCTATCAAACACACAATTACAACAAAAATACATGAATGTCTCCAAATCCAGTAGAGGCATTAAACATTTTTTTTATCTAGTTAAAAACTAACCTTATGGTTTTTTTCCTGCCTAATTTTGCTCTTAGTGAGACTCAGAGTTTAAACAAATGCACAGTATTTTTCATTGTATAATGGTCTTTTAAATGAATTCTGCCACATGAAATAAAGTGGAGTACATAATTGGGGATCATACATATTTTATTATCTTATTTATTAATTTAAAAATATTACATCACTTAATAAGTTCATGGTGCTACATTGTAGTAGTGTATAGTATAAACAGTTTTTCAATTTATTGTGATGGAAAAAAATTATATATGTTAAAGAACACAGATTTTCTCACCATCTTTGGACTGGAGGTCCTCCCATCTTTTTGCACTAAATAGGTAATACAATATCTTCTTGTATTGGCTGTATCAACAGCCAGGCAGTGTAGGGTAACACTATCATTAAACCCTATTGAGATTGACTCACTCATTCTGATTAACCACTTGAGCTTGAACAGAGTTAAAATTAAAATATGACTTGTTAGTCGACTCAGAGGACTGGAGTTAAGAAACAGCGCTCTAGACACCAATGTTCTGTGATGGTTTTTGAATTACAACTGGTGGTCCAGTCGTTAGGATTTGGTGCTTTCACCACTGTGACCTGGGTTCAGTTCCTGTCAAGGAACCCAGTGGTCAAATCACCCTGAAGCTGAACGACAAAATAAAATAATATATATATATATATATATATATATATATATATATATATATATATATATATATATATATATATATCATAGCAGTCCTAATGAGGAGGACACAGATTAATATGGCCGCCTATTGCTAAACATTGATGTTCTTTCTCATGTCACAAGCATGTTTACATCTGTTTTTCTGCAGTTAGTGGACAGGTAAGTTGTTCTTTTATGTTGTCCACAGCAATGCCACAATATTGGGACATCATGATGGAATTATTCTTATCTTAAAGCACAATGTAGCTCTCAGAACGCTATTTGAAAAGGCTAGGAATGAGGAAAAGGAAGTTGATAATAATACAGTTTTGTGAAAGCTTTTATTTAAAGGACTACTGTAGTCATTTATTTAATAAATGTTGTTTTGAAAAACTACACTTGAAAATAAGGAAAAAGTTTTAAAATGTAAAATAATGCAATGTAGCCTTTCATTTAATACATTTTATACTGTAATTATACTGCAGGGGCATATATATTTTTGTTTCTTCCAATCAGCTTCCAGGGCTAGGAAGTGATTTGAATGCAGAGGAAGTTTCTTTCTGCACAGTAGGGAATTGGCAACAAAGAGCTCCTGCTTTTTCAGAACGGATGGAAACCTCATTAGATGACAAGTACACATGCTCATGAGAAAGCAGCAAACAGAAATACTGTAGCTGAGTAAATAAATGGAACCATGCAGTAAAGTAAGTAGAGCAGTTTGTTGGAAAACATATGCTTTATTGGTGTTCCTTTCTCAAAATATAATAGTTCTGCACTAAGGTATATACTTTTATAAAACAAATTATATATGACAATATAATTATGGATCCAGCATTATTAGGATAAATGTTTGAAGTTTAATTTCACAATTCAATTTGAGAAGCTTGAAGATGGTGGGAAATTGAATCAGTTCCCAACCTTACTGTTTTTAATTGCTAAAATATCTAAGAAGTAGTCTCAAAGGATAACTTGGAAATTATTTGGCAACATTGGATTATAATCAGAAGCAATATCACAAACAATTAAGATTTTAGTAGGTTTTTAACATTTTTATTTTTATTTCAATTATTTAATTTTTTTAACTCTTTCCTTCCTCTATTTTTTTACCTTCAAAAAACATGTTTTTTCCAGTGAACAAGTTTAGTTATTCAAAAGACTACATAGAAAAGTCAAATGTTTACAATGTTTGAAGCTCTGACAGAGGTTCCTCAAATGGAGTTCACTCACACACAAACCTAATTATGTATAAGGTATATATTCTGTGACCATCATTTATCAGACACAGAATACATGTCTTCAACGTATACATTCAAGGTAGTAGGCAACAACCTAGGTTGCATATTGCTGAATTCACTCCTGAACACAGTTACCTACTTAATTTTTCATTAAAATTGTATTAAAATTTTAAATTCCACTTTATTTGAATTGCGCAATACTAACAAAAAGTATATGAGTCTCTAGAAATCAAGAAAAATTTGTGTTTACCAGAAAATGGTATATAATGCTTATTTCATATCATAAGAAATTGTGAAATTATGACTTTTTAAGAAGTCAAAACACATTATAATGTATATGACCGACAAATGGCAATAACTTAAAGTAAAACATTAAATACAAAGCCAACTCGACTTGTTTCAGCCTATTGCCTTATGCACTGCCATCTTACATCTATCACCCTCCGGTATCACACCCAAACCTTACCATCTACATTGTAAGCTCTTCCCAGTAGAGACCTCACTATTGTTGCCACAAGCTCTCTGCGGACCCATTTGTCTCATATCTGTATTGCACTGTACCTGTATTTGTACCTCAGAATTTATACAGGGTTGAGACATATTATAATGACCACTGCCGACGTCTGACGTCAGCAGCGAGTATCCAATGAAAAACGGCATGTCTCATTAGCTGGCTTGGTGGGTATATATGGTGACATGTAGGCATTCTGCAAATATATTAGCCACCGCTGTCATGGGTAAATCGTGCAATTTATTGAACCTATAAAAGGGGATGATCATTAGCTTTAAGGCCGCTAGGATCTAGTACGTACTATCATCTGATAAGGCACAGTAATTAGGGAAAGAAGAAGTTATCATGCATACACTCTGGGTTATTAATAATATCAGTGCAAACTTTATTGGTTATTAAATTACATCTATCATCTAAATGCCTCATAAGACAATTAGTATAAAGGGAAATTGGTTCTATTACCTAATTATTGGTAATTGGTTGAAGAATTAAGGAAGGCCATTTTTGTCTGCATTAGCCATTGTATTTGTTTTTACATTATATCTATTGCTCTGCAATCTGGACTATCTCTTGGTAACATATAACATCATATGTGGATGTTTTCATACACCCTATTGGACTTTTGCCTTGTTATATGGATTTCGTCAAACAGGTACTTACTTATTTTCGCGGATTTATTCTTTTTTTCCATCAAAATTAAATTGTTTCTTGCTTGTGCTTTATAATCACTAATTGTAAAGCTTTCATTCAACAGACTTTAATATCTGGACTGTGAACTTTGTGCTATGGATTCCATTATTGAAAGACTTTTTATATAATTCCACAGATCATATCGTATTATTAAAATTGCGTTATTATTATGTATTTTATGGTTTCCATGTTTAATTATGTTATTTTTTGCAATTTTCTTGTTGGGAAGGTATTAAGGTGCAAAGGACTCTGTGAAATAAGTTATGAAATAGTTAAATCTGCATGACCCATGATTTAGCAGTTTCAGCTAAAGCCATAAACTAGTATTTTAGTCTAAACAATATGTTCTGTTAAATCAGACCCAATGTTAAAAAACAAGTTATTGACTGCGCAGTATTGTAAAAGTACAGGGGTGATGTACGCACAGATTTAGCCTAAATACATGTTAAAATATAATTGGATCTACTAATATCAATATTTGTTTATTGGCTGTTGGTGGGTTATATCATGATTTTAAAAGGTGGGAATGGATTATCCCACTGTCTTTATGTGAACAATTATAAAAAAGCTATGTTGTTTATATTTCTGCCCAGTCAGTGAGCAGCAACAGCAGCCATTTTTGGATGTTTTTTGTTGCTGATCCACGTTTAGTCTAAATAAAATTTTATAAGAAGAAAATTTTAAGAGGCCTCTGTGTTTTGGGTATCATGACTGGGTTTCGGAGTAAAAAGTGGTTTGTTGTTTTTTTTTCCAACATCACCCTTTGTCAATTTCTAGGTACATTTTTTAAAGAATACCATTTTACAATGACTCCTAACATTTCCCAATACACAGGTATTAAATTTGAGGCTGGGATATTTAAACTTCAAATCTATTTTGAACCAAGAGATTTGCATTATATGCATTTATTGAATTCCAAAAGGATACACTCTCTCCTTCCTCTCAAGGGATTATTTTATTTATTAACTCACCATTTATATTTTACTGAGATGTATCAAAAGTTCTTATCAGTTAATTAAAATACAAGTACATATAATCTAGACCCTTTTAAAAATTAAAATGCAAATGAATAAATAAATTCAAAGATTAAATTTAAGCAATACAATTACATTACTGTTTTCATGATTCATATAAGTTTTTCTAAATATTATAGAAGAGCATCAGTATTTGCCTTATATTTACTTGGAGTATACAGTTTTCATTGCCTTTTTATAGTAAACAGTGAGTCTTATATGCCAAACAATTCCATATTATACTACTGCTATTTGTACCAACACTCTCTTATCGCAACCTGAAAAGCAATGAAAAATAAACTATTTTTTAATTCACATTATAGACTTGTTACTACTGTTGGCTGTATCAAGAAGGTTTCTTCTGATGTTTCATATCTACTTCTTCCTTCTAACATTACCATATCTACTATCAGTGAATAAAGAAAAAAAATCAGTTAAATTATTTATTTTAAAATAAACCAGTCTCATTGTTTTATTATGTTTAAACGTTCATGTTATTTTTGGTATGAATATATACATTTTTCTGATTATCATCCTCTAATATTATTGCTTGCCAACAAAAAACAATGTGTTACAATAGAATTTTTGTTTATTTATACAGTTTTCCTATGTTGTTTCAGTGGCTAAATTGTCCCTGTGGACCTGACAGTGTTGGGATAACCAGTTGGGCGTAAAAGGTCATGGACCTTATTAAATTAGTATTGATAAACTACTCTGCATGAAAACTCTTGAATTGACAACTTATTGAATGTCTTGACATCCTGTTGCAGATTAGTTTTTTAAAGTAATTATGTTGAAATCTTTCCATTTTTAATGCAGTAATTCATATAAATTTGATATACTATTTAATATACTATTTAGTGTGAACTGACATCACTGACATCATTTAATTATGGTAGGCTCCTTTTAAGAACTTGGCATGATAACAGGCAAACTAAAACAGTAACTGATTAACAATCATATTCATTCTTGATCATTTTGATGACTTACATTGATTTGTCCCCTGAGATTGATTTATCACCTTAGAGGGACTCTGAATGCAGATAACATTAGATAAAGACTTGCCACAATAATCTGGAACCTACAATTTATTCACAATATTATCATACTTCTAGGTGACAAATCGGTAAACAAATAATACAATGGTCGCACCAATTTTCCTGTTAATAAGCTTACGCCTACAAAAGAGCATTGTAAATATGGGAATTCAGTGGGAATTATACAACTACAAGAATGCAATTTGAATGTTTCATTTGATTCCTTCAAGATAATGTCAATCCTGAAAGAAAAGAAATCAACATTTTTATAAATATCCATATTTCATTTATTTTTATTTTCTTCCAGGGTTTTATTGCATTTGTTATGTTAATTTATATATATAAATGAGATTAGAAACTACCATAATTTTACCATGTACAGTGCCTTCCAAAAGTATTCACCCCCCTTGGCATTTTTCGTGTTTTGTTGCCTCACAACTTGGAATTAACATAGATAGTTTGAGGATTTGCAACATTTAATTTACAGAACATGCCCACAACTTTGAAGATTTTTTTTGTATTGTGAAGCAAACAACAAATAGGACAAAATAACAGAAAAAGTCAATGTGCATAACTATTAACCTCCTTAAAGTCAATACTTTGTAGAGACACCTTTTGCGGCAATCACAGCTCCAAGTCGCTTTGGATAAGTCTCTATGAGCTTGCCACATCTTACGACTGGGATTTTTGCCCATTCCTCCTTGCAAAACTGCTCTAGCTCCTTCAAGTTGGATGGTTTGTGCTTGTGAACAGCAATCTTTAAGTCTGACCACAGATTTTCAATTGGATTGAGGTTTGGGCTTTGACTACACCATTCCAACACATTTACATGTTTCCCCTTAAACCACTCAGGTGTTGCTTTAGCAGTGTGTTCGGGGTCATTGTCCTGCTGTAAGGTGAAGCTCCGTCCAAGCCACAAATCACGCACAGAGTGGTACTGGTTTTGCTCAAGAATATCCCTGTATTTAGCACCATCCATCTTTCCCTCAACTCTGACCAGTTTCCCAGTCCGGCTGCTGAAAAACGTCCCCACAGCATGATGCTGCCACCACCATGTTTCACTGTGGGGATGGTGTTCTTTGGGTGATGTGATGTGTTGGGTTTGCGCCAGACATAGTGTTTTCTTTGATTGACGAAAAGTAAAATTTTAGTCTCATCAGACCAAAGCACCTTCCTCCATACATTTTGGGAGTCTACCACATGCCTTTTCGCAAACTCAAAACGTGCCATTTTGTTTTTTGCTGAAAGTAATGGCTTTCTTCTGGCCACTCTGCCATTAACCCCAACTCTCTGGATCGTACAGCTTATTGTTGTCCTATGTACAGATACTCCAGTCTCTGCTGTGGAACTCTGCAGCTCCTCCAGAGTTACCTTAGGTCTCTGTGCTGCCTCTCTGATTAATGCCCTCCTTGCCCTGTCCATGAGTTTTGGTGGGCGGCCGTCTCTTGGCAGGTTTGCTGTTGTGCAATGTTCTTTCCATTTGGTTATGATAGATTTGATGGTGCTCCTGAGGATCATCAAGGATTTGGATATGTTTTTATAACCTAACCCTGACTTGTACTTCTCAACAACATTGTCCCTTACTTGTTTGGAGAGTTCCTTGGTCTTCATGGCATTGTTTAGTTAGTGGTGCCTCTTGCTTAGGTGTTGCAGCCTCTGGGGCTTTTCAAAAAATGTGTGAATATGTAATGACAGATCATGTGACATTAAGATTGTACACAGGTGGACATCATTTCACTAATTATGTGACTTCTGAAGGTGATTGGTTGCACCAGAGCTTTTTATGGGCTTGCTGTTTTCTGGAATTCTGCATTTAAACAAGCATATCTTTTGAGTGTTTTTTTATGAATAGTGAGATGACTTGTAATATGTCATTTTGAACTCCTTGGTCTAATGTACTCATTATTCCATTTGTCATTTGACTGTTAACTTAGCGTTCCAGTCTCCTATGATGAAAATTATATTTTTTATGCTATGTTCAGTAAAGTGCTTGACAGAACTGGCCAACTTCTGGCACTTCAGTATCTGTGGTTGCAAAGTAGACTTGAATGGATTAGTTAAAACGATTCAATCAATGTTGAAAAGATCATTCTATCATATTTGGGTTATATCCAAGTACGGTTTTAGCCACTGTTTTCTTGATTATGATATGTACAACATTTCTTCTGCTTGTCTTTGCATAGAATACATGAGGATTGTCCGGAGTGAACAGGCTCATTATGGCCAATTTTAGTTCACTAATTTCCAATATGCTTAGTCCTGGCATCTCATTAACCACATTGTGTGTTCCTGGGTTCATAGTTCATACTTCCATGTTCCTATGGTGTATCATTCCAAAACCATCTGCCGACAACCATCCTTTTGGCTTTGAGCAAGTCACGTCCAAAAATCTGGGACTTGTACTTGCCTTCTGTCCTTCCCCAGCAATATATTAAGCACATTCATCCTTTTCTTGGCAAGATACTGGAGTGGGATGCCATTTCATTCTCCAGTGGATCATGTTTAGTTTCATCTCTCTGCCATGACGTGTCCATCTTGGGTATTCTCACAAGGTATAGCTCATCACATCATTGAGAAACACAAGCTCCTTCACCACAATGAGGTAACAATGCAATAAGGGGTTACTTGTTCTTAAAAGATATTTTTGTTCTATACAGAAGAAAATACGTTCTATGAAATGCTCTTCAACAACACTAAGTCTGTACAAATGGAAATTGTGCATGTCGAATAATTATACCCCTGTTCTAAAGAAATGACTTTCTTAAAGTTCATGACATTCACAATGTACAGAATGTCACTGACTGAGACAGGTAGTATCCGTGATCTTGTTGTGTATTTCAAATTGCAGAGAGCTATGTCTGTGACCTGGTTATTATACACAGTAGAAGCGTGTGCTTTATGTGTTCATAAGCTTTTAAGTCAGAGTGTTTGTCTTACACAGAATACTTCACTAGAGGATAATGTGGTGTATTAAAGGACACCTTCATGACAAAACAGCCTGGGTTATTTTAAACAGTATTAAGAACTGGTCATACACTGTTCTAGACAGTTGTGGTAACACAAATAACTATTTAGATATATACAAACATCATTGTGTTAAATAAGTGGTTCAAATATTTTTTTTTAGAATGAAGTAGTTGTTTATTCTTTTGTTGGATCACTTTTTCTGTTTATGCTTTACAGCTACAAAGATCACCTGAAAGAGGCTCATGTTGACCAGTTTTGGAGTCTTTTTGCAAATGTATATGTATGAATGTCTCTATGTGTAACAGAATATGGACTGAGAACTACCAGATGTGCAAGTCGGGTTCCACAGAGGAAGAGGCACAAGTGATCAAATTGCCAATGACCACTGGATAATCGAGAAAGAAGAACAGTAACAGAAAAACATTTACATCTGCTTCATAGATTATTCTAAATTTTATGACTGTGTGGATCACAACAAAATGTGGCAAGTTCTTAGAAAGGGGGGATATCGGACCATCTCATCTGCCTCCTGGGGAATCTGTATGTGAACCTAGAAGCCACGGACAGAACTGAACATGGAACAACAGATTGGAAAACGAGTGGACAAGGTTGTATATTGTCACTCTTTTTGCTCGAACTTATGTACAGAATACATCATGTATAAAGGTTTGCCTGGAAAATTCCAAAGTCAGAATCAATATTGCTGGGAGAAATATCAACAACCTCAGATACACAGATCCTACTATTCTGATGGCTGAAAGTAAGCTGGAATTAAAGGGCCTTTTGTTGAATGTAGAAAGTGCAAAAGCTGTCCTGCTGCTCAACATTAAAAATATGAAGATCATGGCAAACCACTATCTCAGTTACTAACAAATAGATGGGGACAAAGTGGAGGCAGAGACAGATTTTAATTCCCTGGGCTCCAAGATCTCTGCAGATGGTAACTACAAAAGATGGTGCCATGAAATTAAAAGATGTTTGCTTCTGGGAGGAAAGCTATGGCAAATCTGATGCTGGTAAAGTTTGAAAGTCACACAAACATGGGTACAGCAGAGGCGGAGATGGATAGATAAGGTCATTGAAGCAATGAACGTGAGCTTGAAGGAGCTCAGAGAGGCTGATAAATGTGCCTAGCGTGCTAAGGTCCATAGGATCATGGAGATTCGGCCACAACTCAATGACATACTCCTACCCTTCAAGCTACGCCCCATTTTAAGATTAACAGATGTACTCAGAAGCTTAGGTATATGAGTGTTTATGTATATATACAGTCAGAAAGTGTGCCAGACAGAAATATCACTGCATATAGACTGTTATCTATATAAATTATTCACAAATTATTCTGTGGTACTGTACAAGCTGCATGATGGAGCATATTGTCCCCTGAAAATGTGCCTAGGCATAAATACACCACTGCCCTCATTCCAGCACCAGAGCATATATTTTAAGTGAGTAATGATGTTTTATCTTTAATACTAAATTCATGTCTTAATGAAACACTGTAGTACTAAATTAAAAAAATACTCTTGGGCACAACATTTTTGTAAAGCAGAAAATATAGCTTTTCATTTATTATCCATTATATGCAATTGTGATGTGGTGGAAGCTTCAGTATTTGTCTTTCCTGATCTGTTTCTTGTATAATGAAAAGCAAATCTATTGCCATAAATGTTATTTTGAAAGTACATTTAAGCTATAATCAGACTCAGTGATCTTCCTTCCTTGGTTAGTCTCTTAATGGTTGCTTTCAACTCTGTGGGTGCTGTAGCTATAGCAGTTGTTGCTGAATGACTCTGATGTGAGTTGAGCTTGACAGTCATCATCAGAGACATTCAGCAATAATATATCTCACAGTCTTGCTGGGCTATTATTAAAGGACCACTGTACTTCATCAACTGCATGTTTGTAAAGTATGTAATAAACTAACAAAACTAGACTGATTAATTATAGAATTTGTCATCTTGTCTAGTCACTGGGTGTTCTTTTTAACTGGTGTAGAAAAAGATGCGGAAGGAAGGAAGAAGGAGAGGGCAGGGGATTTAGTTTATAATTGGATCTCATTGAATTTGACACCACCCCTCACATGCTTAGAGGCATGCAGCTTGCCACAATTTATCCAAGGCCTCCAAAATATAAGCATCCCTTTAAGTATCGTGGATGTCTCCAGGGACCAGCAGAGCCAACCCGTTCTTTCTAATTACAATTAGATTTATGAGGTCTAAAGAACCACTTTGAAGGAGTCTATCAGATATAAAAGCAGTTGTGGGCCTGCAATGAGCGCCAAAGGTGCTCATCTCGAGACCCGTAGGACTTAGTCTGCAATGAGCAGCAAAGGCGGTCATTGCAGGGCTCAAAATGAGCACAGTAGGCACTCAACGTGAGGCACGAACATAGGACTTCAAAAACGGCCTCATCTCGAGGATCCCAGCAATCTGCTGCAATGAGCGCCAAAGTTGCCCATTGCAGCTCTTGCAATAGTGCCTTTTCAGGGTCCCTCTAAGGGTCCTCTGTCCCGTCAGAGATGTCATTTGCCCCATTACGCTCCACCGATGGAGGATGGAAAGAGATTGAAGACGCCGATAGCCAAAGCCAGTAACACTTAACCGAAGCCAGTAACACTTAACCTAAGCCAGTAACAGAAGCCGAAGCAGGTAACTCGAATGACTGCCAAAAAACAAAAAATAATGTGCAAAATAAATAAAAAATCTCACACACAACTCTGGGGGACAGCCAGGAAGCCTGTGAGTGAGGATGCAAGCTAATTGGTTAAGCGAGGAAAAAAACCTTCCATTTTCTCAAACAGGATCAAAACGAAGCCAGTAACACTTAACCCAAGCCAGTAACACTTAACCCAAGTCAGTAGCATTTAACCCAAGCCAGTAACACCTAACCAAAGCCAATAACACTTAGCCAAACAACGCCAGGCGGGTTGTACGACGACTGCAATGAGCGCTCATTGCGGGGCTCGCAGTGAGCGCCGAAGTGCCCAGAGGGGGCAAAGTCTCACATTGTATGGCAAACAGCATAGCCAGCCTTAAAATTTTCTTGCCGTAATTTTTAAATATAAATAGTTAAGTTGTGTTTGATGAATTAGAAAAAAAACTTTATTAAACTATTACTGTGCATTTAAAATAATGATTTCCTATTTTGATTGGTTCCCCAAGGCTCTGTAAGATCTGAATCTCTTCACCACCTAAATGAAGCATTGTGACCAGAGTGAATCTGCCAAACGGGTATTTCAAATTGAGAACAATGCCCTGAAACAAACATTAGTGTCAGGGATCAGTGTAAACAGAACTGCTAGCCATGTATAACACACGTTGTAGTCTCCATTCACTATCATGTGCGGTTGTGGTATGCCAATTTAGATAGCCCTCTCTCCTTGCTCCACTCCAGACACAATACTTCATTGAGGGGGGTGAGAGATCTAAAGCTTATATGGCCTGGGGGCATCATTACAAATAGTAGTTAACTATTCTTTAGAGAGCCCTGTATAAAACAGCTAAAGTAGTGCTTAATATTTGAAAAAATACTAATATTTTGTAGTATTGCACTATGGAGAATGTGTTTAGAATACAAGAATTCATTTTATTTAGTTTATTACATACAATTATGCTGATCTGGAATCTCCCATTTTAATTTCTGCTGATTAACTTTCAGAGGTGGGAGGAAACTTTGAACTTTGAAGCTCCTATACACACAATGTAAATCCAACATCTAAAAAGGACAGTGATTTCATTAGGTCTAATAGGAAGTTTGTTACATTACACGGACAAAGCGGAGAGAAGAAAACTGAAGCCCGCTGTAAAAAATAATTGCATATAAAAGATAAAAATGGAAAGACGACATTGTTTTTTGCACATTATCGAGTTTAGTTATTCAAAAGAGCATATAAATAAAAATTGACCATAGTGCCCTTTAAGTTGCAAATAATAAATAAGAGACTAACCGAGGATAAAGGATCTCAGGATCTGAGTAAATAAATGCAATTTTAAATTTTCAATTGCAATTTTAAAAACTTTCCCTTCTAGGCTTGTAGTTTACAGTACTACAATGGCATCTGTCCCTTTACATTTTCAAATGTTTGATTATGTCAGAGGATTAAAATGAAACCAAAATCTACAAATTCATATTATATGAGATAATGGCGATTTCTAAGTGGGATTTCCTGCCAGCAGGGCATCTCCACTAATCACTTCCCCAATATGTTCTCATAAATAACAATAATAATAATAGTAATAATAATAATATATGTAATGGGTTTATGTAATGAAAATATGTAAATATAGTAATGCTGATGGTGCTACTTTTAGAGAACATACTAAAACAAGTATTAAATACTTTTATAATAGGATCTCTCATCTGGTTTTATAATTATAACACATATAAATATGCAGAGTTAGACATGGCTTAACTGAGTGCGTATAAGCTATAATTCAACAACCATTAAAATTGCTGTTATTTTTAAATATATATTAGAGCATTTTGCTACTTAAGCTTCTAAGATGGAATTTTGCTGCCTCATTAGAAAATTTGGCACAGTATTCTAAAGAAGCTAAAAATCAGACATTAAAGAATAGATATAGGGCTTTTTCGGGGGTAATCTAGGATTTAGTGTTTAAAATATTAAAAATTACTTTTAAAGTGGCAGGAAAATGGGAGGTCTGTGATACTAGGACTTACTGTGTGAGAAAAGGTTAAGAAGTGTATTAATAACATCACATTGAACATAACACATACATATATATGCTATGTCGTTTGATTTGAAATTATGAGAAGCAAAAAGCTAAAATAAACTTAAAGGCGTAATTAGGTTTCCTGGATTATGAATGCATCCGATAGAAGAGAATCAATACTGTATGAATTTTTTTTTTTGCATGGAACAAAATATCAAAATAAACATGAACAAACTCGCAAAAGGGGCTCTGAACGGCTTTCGAGTTACGGCTTGAAAAAATAAACGCTGCTAATTTTTTTTTCAAGCCCGTATCTCGGAAGTCATTAGAAAGACGCTAAAAGACGCAAATTGAAAAAAAAAAAATAGGGCAGGGAAAGGGGGGCAAAGAGACACCGGAGGGAGAGGGGGGTAAGAGACACTGGGGAGGGAGTGGGGGAAAGAGTCACTGGGGAGTTACTGGCTTGCGCATGCGCGCAGTGCATGCCGCCACCAGCAATAAGCAGTGAAGCTCATTGTGAGGCATGTAAAGTAGAGGGGGGAGAGGCTTGCAATGAGTGCTGAAGTTAGAGGGGGGAGAGCGAGGCCCGCAAGTTAGAGGTGGGGAGAGCCGAGCATTGCGTGGCAAAGAGAATTGCCAGGCTTCAAACTTTATTGTCGTGATTTTTGACAGGCTGGTTGCTAGTATAATACAATTTTTTCTGCTAATCAGTGGCTGTTTTTTTTAAGAAACATTTGAAACCCAGGAAACTTTTATATACCTTTAAAATCGGGAGATTATTACTAAAATGTAAATAATTATTCTCTGCCCATGGTTTCCAAATACTGTAAAATTGGTCTTCCTGCTTAACATAGCATAATACATTTTCTACATTCAAAATATTTGCCAAACATTTTTTCTAGTCTAGTAGCAGCTTAATATTTGAATAAATCATTTTTGTCCATATCTACCTATACAGTGCCTTGATAAAGTATTCACCCCTCTTCGTGTTTTGTTGCCTCACAACCTGGAATTAACATGGATTGTTTGAGGATTTGCATCATTTCATTTACAGAACATGCCCACAACTTTGAAGATGTTTTTTTTTTTTATTGTGAAGCAAACAACAAATAGGACAAAATAATAGAAAAAGTCAATGTGCAAAACTATTCACCCGCTTTGGATACGTCTCTATGAGCTTGCCACATCTTACCACTGGGATTTTTGCCCATTCTTCCTTGCAAAACTGCTCCAGCTTTAAGTCTGACCACAGATTTTCTATTGAATTGAGATCTGGGCTTTGACTAGGCCATTCCAACACATTTACATGTTTCCCCTTAAACCACTTAAGTGTTGCTTTAGCAGTGTGCTTGAGGTCATTGTCCTGCTGGAAGGTGAACCTCCGTCCTGGCCTCAAATCACGCACAGAGTGGTACAGGTTTTGCTCAAGAATATCCCTGTATTTAGCACCATCCATCTTTCCCTCAACTCTGACCAGTTTCCCAGTCCTGGCTGCTGAAAAACATCCCCACAGAATGATGTTGCCACCATGTTTCACTGTGGGGATGGTGTTCTTTGGGTGATGTGATGTGTTGGGTTTGTACCAGGCATAGCGTTTTCTTTGATGGCCGAAAAGTTAAATTTTAGTCTTTTCAGACCAGAGCACCTTCCTCCATAGATTTTGGGAGTCTCTCACATGCCTTTTTGCAAATTGAAAACATGGCATTTTGTTTTTGCGGAAAGTAATGGCTTTCTTCTGGCCACTCTGCCATAAAGCCCAACTCTATGGAGCGTACGACTTATTGTCGTCCTATGTACAGATACTCCAGTCTCTGCTGTGGAACTCTGCAGCTCCTCTAGGGTTACCTTAGGTCTCTGTGCTGCCTCTCTGATTAATGCCCTCCTTGCTCAAAGTGAGTTTTGGTGGGTGGCCGTCTCTTGGCAGGTTTACTGTTGTGCCATGTTCTTTCATTTATAAATTTAAAATGTCTCTCTTTTCCCTTCCCTTTCCTCTCCCCTCCCTTCTCTCTGTATTTCCTTTCCCAACCCCAACATAAGAAACAAATCCAATACACAAGGGGAGAAAAAAAAAACTCTGCAGCTCCCCTAGCGTTAACTTAGGTCTCTGTGTTGCCTCTCCGATTAATGCCCTCGTGGCCCGGTCCGTGAGTTTTGGTGTCTCTTGGCAGGTTTGCTGTTGTGCCAAGTTCTTTCCATTTGGTTATGATAGATTTGGTGGTGCTCCTGAGGATCATCAAAGATTTGGATATTTTTTTATAACCTAACCCTGACTTGTACTTCTCAACAATATTGTCCCTTACTTGTTTGGAGAGTTTCTTGGTCTTCATTGCAGTGTTTGGTTAGTGGTGCCTCTTGCTTAGGTGTTGCAGCCTCTGGGGCCTTTCAAAAAAGCTGTGTATACGTAATGACAGATCATGTGACACTTAGATGGCACATAGGTGGACATCATTTCACTAATTATGTTACTTCTGAAGGTAATTGGTTGCACCAGAGCTTTTTATGGGCTTCATAACAAAGGGGGTGAATACATACGCACATGCCAATTTTCTGTTTTCTATTTCTAAAAAATAGTTTTATTTATATATGTTTCTCATTTCACTTCACCAACTTAGACTATTGTGTTCTGATCCATCACATAGAATTCAGATTAACAAAACATTGAACTTAAGGCTGTAATGTAACAAAATAGGTAAAAAGTCAAGGGGGGTGAATACTTTTGCAAGACACTATACATTCCAAAGTTCAGTTCAGTAACATTGAGCCCTATTCTATTAGAAGTGTGCAAATGCCACTAACCCGTAATTTTGACTGTGGGTGTTTTTTTCTCTAAATGTTTATATGTATCCTATTGCTGCTAGCTCACAATTTACCTCCTTAAGCCTATACTCATAAACCCTGCCTTTTTAAGTCTAATTTCAGGGGGTGTGATCATATGATCTGACAATATTTAAGCAAGCCCGTAATTTACTTCTAAGACCCAGCCAATAGTAAATGATACCGTCATCATGATGTCAGTAAAACATGGAAGTTACACGTTATCTGCAATCGGAGGTTCATAATTAATTAGTGCCAATAGGTAATATTTGCCGATCGGGCTCGCAATCTAGCACTCTATAAAATGCATTAGATCATCTGTTTTAGTTCATGTGAGTTTCATGATATGTATTAACCCTGTGAGTCCCGGGATCAATATTAAAATAAAATATTTTTATTTGCATTTTTGTGGGTTTGAGGCTGTTCTGCAATTGTATTTTTCCTTGTTCTTATGCCATGTACAGCGCTACGGAATATGTTGGGGCATTACAAATAAAAACTAATAATAATAATTAATTCTATTATATTTATTTGCCTTCTCATGCTTTTAAAGTGCAGTATTGTGTGTTTAATTGCTGCTACAGCTCTAATAAGTGTTTGCGAGTCTTATTTAGTACTCGTAATATTTTTGACAGAAACGTATTACTTTTTTCAGGTGTAAGTCAGACTTTATTTGTGAGCTAGAGCTACGGGTCTAATAGAATAATGATTTTGTGTAACCTTAATTATTTAGAGCTCATAATATTCAAGCTGTGTTAAAACCAATGAAGTTCTAAAGCCTAATTTGCGTCTTTGGCTGGCCTGTAACTCATAATTGGATTGCGAGTAGCAAATAGTTTATGTGGTAATACTAAGAGTTATTTTAAGTGTGTATACATTTATGAATTGGGCAACAGAATAGGGTTGATTATCACTGGGTCAAACATTAATTCATAAGTTAACATATCTTTTATCATTTCCTGTATTGTTCCCCAGAATGTTTGAATTTTTTGTCATTCCCATCATATATGACTGAACGTGCCCAATTCTGTAAACCTCCAAAACACATTGGTGGTATGCGTGGCTTTTACTTATTTATTGTGATTTTAGGTTTCTTTAGTCTGCATTTATCTTGATGCTCTGTCTTTCTGATCTCATATTTTTTTGCCATGTTTCGTTATCTATTTATCTATTTATGACAGTGATCCATTTGTGTTTATATGTTAATGTGCTATTTGCATTTAGATTGTTAAGCATGTTATATAACTGCAATATTGTATCCAGACCATCTCTACAATGGAAAAATTGGCTTTCAAAAATAGTAAGGTTTTAATAATCTTTATATTTAGATATTTTTTGTATATAATATTTTAGCTGAAGGTATAGTCATTTGTCATATAAATTATAATCCTTTGACTTCTTGAAAAGTTATTATTTTACCATTTCTTATGATATGATATAAGCATGAAATACCCTTTTCCTGCAGTCTTTAAAAGTGGCTAATTCTCATCCATCAGCCAATATCGTTATTTTCAGCTATGAATATTAAGGCAGAATGGAATGGCTTGGAGTGAAATTTTAAAATGACAGGTCACTGTAACTTGCAAAATCACCTCATTTTGTGCCTATTCACAGTTGCTTTCGCCCAGTATGTTGAATTAGAGGGAAAGTGATTGAGAGGTTACTAAGTTACAGTGCAACTTGCACTGTAAATGCCTGCTGAAAATATTGGGATGGAGTCTTTTCTTTTGGTTAATTAGCAATTTTTGCTATTAAAGGAGGAGATTGACATGTGTGGATTTGAAAGCACAAAAATTGTTATTTGCATAAAATGCTGCTTTATATTGCTTTTCCAAAAACTTAATGCAATTATATCATAGTGTCTTCTAATTGCTATAGCTAAGGGTCCAATATTTAAGGCATATAAAAATGGAGATAGGGGTCATATTTGTCTTGTGTCTCCTTGTATTACTTTTCGAGTTAATCAGATTTCCATTGTGCATATGTGGGCAAAAGTTTTATGGTAGACTGTTAAAATAGCTCTAATGATCTCGGCTGGGAAGTTGAAGTGGGAAAGAGAGGTAAATAAAAAGGACCAGTTTCCCCTGTCAAATTCTTTCTATATGAACCCCCATTGTACCCTAACGTTAACCCCCAATATGCCCCCATGGCACCATAAGTTAAAAAAATAACCCTAAAATAAAAAAACACTACACAATTAAATAAAAATAAAAATACTACAATTATACTGACTAAATCACATAAAAAAATCCAAATTACCACAAAATAAGAAACTAAATTACCACAAAATAAAAAATGAATTACAGAAAACAAAAAAGAAAAATTAAATTAAATTAAAAAAACTACAGTAAAATAAATAAAAAAATAAAACTGCATAAAATAAAAAAATAAAAAAATAAAATGAACCGTATATGGAGAAAATTCCATGCTTAACTACCCTTAATACACATCCAGAGATGCCAACGATGCCCTGGTCCTCAGTCTTCTGCCCTGGATAAATAGACCCCTGTGGTTAAATAGTTAAGTGGGGTTGGAGGTAAGTGATAATTCTTTGTATATTTTATAGTAGCTATTATGTACCCATCCATAGGGTCTGGAGATGTGTCCGTTTTAAGCTCTTTATAGCTTTGCCAATCTCATTTTTTACTAATTTGTTTTGTTAAGTCTTCAAATTGTCTGTTTTGAGATTTGGTCATTTAAGTGATTTTAAAAACTGAGAAATGCTTTGTTCTGTAGGTTCTGGTGCTTTATTATTTCTATGAAAGTTTTGGCAAAATCTTTGAAATTCTGCAAAGATCTGTCGCGGCATGTGGAGCATGTTACCCTTTTTATCTGACCTAAGCATTAGTGACCAAAGGGCCGAGATACAAAGTTAACCCCTTAACCAGAATAATGACACACACACTTGTCTTATTCTGGTTAAGGGGTTAACAGCTTTATTAATAACATAACATACATTAATAAACCGAGGAGCTGCACACCCCAAACTGGAAGAGCTCATCACCCAGCCAGGGGGGCCGATGGAACCCCATGCCCGAGGGACCTCTGGCAATGACCACTCACTGGAAACCGAAACCGTTAATGAGCTCCCGCCTAGGTTGATGCAGCACCCCCACCACCTGCAAGCCTACTGGGCTTAGACCCACAAAAACTAGCCATAGCCTGGTCAATACCCACTTTAAGAGAATAATTAAACAATGACAAACCAATCTCGTTTAAATGTACACCATCCTTTAAAAAATAAGATTTGTTGTCAGCAATCTCTAGGTACCTGTGCCTAATTGAACCCCCCCAATCTCCTTACAAATTACGCCAATGATTTGTTAACTCGGCATCTTGCCTTATCCAGTCTTTTGTGATCCTTTGCCCCTCTCCAATGAAGTCTAGGAGTCATCTGAGACCACACAATAAGGAGCCCTGGGAATAATTCTTACAGTCTCAATACATCCCTCTTCATGACTCTAATAATATCTTTTATGGGCATGAAACCTAAATCATTCCCTCCAGCATGAATTACTAACAAATCTGGGACAGGAGCCTCCCTGGCAAGGCCTAAACTGTCAGCAAAACTTGCTCCCACCTACCGCTGATGCCAAACCACTTCACTAACACCACCTCTTCCAGGAAGCTCAACTGCTGATCATGATCTCTGATTCCAGTTGCCCTTCGCTCCCAATAAATGAATGAGTACCCCGCAATCCACAAATGTAATTGGGAACCTGCAATAAATACAAACAGAAACCATTACAATTTTAATGTATTTTAATATTAACAATAATACATTGCCCCGCCTTTTTATTTTCTTTTCTATCCCGACACCTCTCTTGTTCTCTTATCCTACCAAACTCAATAGATCAAACGGAATGGATGTCTGCTTCACATCTGCCATTGGTGCTTCTTCCCTAAAAAGTGTCAATTGCTCCCTTGACAAAGCATCTGCTATGCAGTTCTTAACCCCCTCAATGTGTGTGGACCTTATCAACATATTAAATTGCAGACACTTCAATACCAGTTCCCGCAGTAAACTCACTACTGGTGGCAAAGTGGCAGTAATTGCATTAATGGCCTGCACCAGACTCAAATTGTCAAACCTAAAAATCACATGTTGGCTCCTAAGCTGCCCCCCATACGTTGTCTAAATTTCTCGTCATACTGCCACCACGCTAATCCTCCATAAGTCCTATGAATGCCCTCAATCTCATCCAAGTAGCAAAACAAACCGAGCAACACTCCAGAGTTTTTTCTCCTACTATGCTAGCGACATATGCTTGTAGCCAATTACCAAAAGTTTTAGGTATCCTTCTATATTTCTTCCTTCTCTCCTCCTCTTGCTTCTTAGAATCCTCTTTTTTATCATTGTGTTTAAATTCAATAAAACAATCTAACGGCAACAACAAGAATATTTCTATGACCTCTCTGTTCTAATTTTTTTCTCTGATTTCTTTTGACACATGGTCCCCTATAGGGCCTATGGAGCATAAAGCCGACTTCTGCCTAGCGGTATCTGCTACCTTTAAAACTGGCACCGTTTCACTCCCATCTGCTACCTTGCCCCCTTTGGAAGATGAAGCTGAGGGTTCTACACTCCCTGCCCCGGCTCAACCCCGGACAGAACTGTTTCCATAACCAATTGACTCCCTGCCTGAGTGTTGCCACCTTCTTCTACCCATCCCACCCAAGCGCTAGCTGGTCCCAACTCCCTGTCTCCCGTGAATTTAGACAATAACCCCGTCAGACCTGCCACTAATTCTTGTACTGTACCCCTCATGAACAACTGTCCCCTGTGTATTTGCGACTCACCTCTATACCTCCTGTCAGTAGATGATGAAGGGGCAGTAAAACCTGCTGTCGGACTCATCCTGCTGCTATCCTTTCCTCTTCCTGAGGACGGACGCACACCAACCCTGCTGTCACCCCCCCCTTTTATCCTTCCCTCCGACCGAGGTCGGACGCCCTCCACTCCTGCCGCTGAAGCCTCCGGTATCCAGTCCTGCAACCGAGGATTACATAAAATACGTTCAAGACAAAGATACATACAAATTAACACATAGCAAAACAAGGAGGGCCCTGTCTTTGAGCCTCGAATCCATAGTGTCCATGGTGCTTTCCCTAAAACACCTTGTGGGATTGAAACTCGCAGACTTACATCCTAAAGGTATTGTGTGAGGAAAAGGAGGGAGAGAGATTTGAGAGGGTGGAAGGTGATATGCTTCTTTGGAGAGATGTGTTCTTAGAGAGGTTTTGAATGTTTTGAGGCTGGAGGATAATCTGGTGGAGCGAGGCAAGGAGTTCCAGAGAATAGGGGCAGCACGAGGAAAGTCCTGAAGGCGAGAGTGAGAGGAGGTGACAAGAGTTGTGGAAAGAAGAAGGTCATTAGCAGAGCGAAGAGGGCGGGTGGGGGAGTATTTGGAGATGAGATCAGAAATGTATGGGGGAGTGCTCTTGTTGAGGGCTTTGAAAGTTAGGGTCACAATTTTCAATTTTATTCTGGAGGCTATGGGAGCCAGTGGAGAGATTGACAGAGAGGTGATGCCGACACTGAACGTTGTGTACGGAAGACGAGTCTAGCAGAGGCATTCATAATGGATTGAAGTGGAGATAGTCGGGTGGTGGGTAGGCCAGCAAGAAGCGAGTTGCAGTAGTCCAGTCGAGAGATGATGAGAGAGTGTATAAGGATTTTAGTTGTGTCTTGTGTAAGAAAGTGGCGAATTCTGGAATTCTAGGATGGACGCTCTCCCCTCCTGCCGTGGACCTCGCTATTACCCTGCCCCCCGATTGAGGGTGGGCGCGCTCCTCTCTTGCCGCTGACTTCCGTATTATCCTTTCTTCTGACTGAGGAAGGACGCCGTCTGCTCCTGCCGCTGTCCCTTTCCGACCTCCATCCGCGATAGGGCCCTTGGTCTCTTCGGTCCCCAGCAGAAGGTCACACATGTTCCTCCGCTTCACTCTCTCCTCGCCGATATCTGCAATGACTAACACACCTCTCTCTACTCACCATTCTACGGTCCTGCTCACCCTGCACCCTTCTGTGCTCTGGGTTTTTCCTCCTTGACCTTGATTTTCTTCTTGGAGAGTGCGCTGGCCTGCTCCTGCTATGCGCTGACAAAGACCTCCTGCCCGCAGTTCCATCCCATCTTGCTGCACCAACATATCTTAAATTATAGAGTCTTGCCTCCTGACTCTGCTTAGCAACTCTGCCAGCCCTCTCCTCCACTTCCGGCTGTCTTTTCCCTCTGTGGCTCCCTCGGGATCCAGACGATTCTGTGTCCACTGAGAAGCGAGCTTCCTGCTGCAGCGGCTGCTGCCTCGCGTCTGGCTCTCCTGTCGCTGCTTCTTGCCGACCAATTCCTAACCGTTGCCTAGTCCTGGAAGTCGTCCTTTCCTCTGACACAAAACAAACAGACACAGGGCAACACACAGATACAGTTTCTTCACCATCTCCTGCTATCTCCTTTCTCCACTGATGCTCCTCCTCCTCCTTGCTGCATCCCTTCTGGCCTCCTGACTTTTGTAAACTTTGTGACAGCACTCCTGACTGACACCATGGTGCCCTTCTGGCTTCTTACTGGCCTCTTGCCTGCCCCCGTTGTATTCTCTGCTTTTACATCTTTTCTCCTCCCCTGCCTTATCCCGGCAGTTGTAGTCCCCATCTTCCTCCTCCTTGTCCTTCTTTGCAGGCTGGGCTGCCCCCGTGCTGCTTGCCCTCTTGTACCTGCCCCTTGTTCTAGCCTCATTCCTTCTGCTGTCCCCATTTCAGACCTCTCCGCCATGATCGCCGCTCCCGCCTCCTCACTTTCCGCTGACGTCATGCTGCCCTCCATGCCGACGCGCCAGCTCCTCTTTCTTCCTGGGCCACAGCGGTGCTAATTCATTTATGTGGTAACTTGTGAGACTGTACTTTGATGGTATTTAGCAACTGTCTATCTATCCAGTGCATAGACATAGAAACATATATTTGATGGCAGATAATAACAAATTGGCCTAACTGAAAGTCGTTTCAACATATCTACTACAGTAGTACTTTCTCACATTACCCCTAAATTTGACACCTTCAGACTTCAAATCATGACCTCTTGTTCTTGCATTTTTCTTTTTTCTGAAAGACACATTCCCTCTTGAACCTTATTAATTTATTTCACATTAATTTTTGAGACCACTGCTCTTCTTTGATGTTGTAGGGGTCCATTCCAATCTGATACGTAGCGGTGCAAAAAAAACTCTTGCAACTGTGCTAGCTATTTTTGTGCAAGCTACGCATCCATTTCCGATTGCAACTAGACATGCTGAGCGTAGTATTCTCATTAAACGCAAACCAATGACTATGAATTGGCCATGTTACAGGACGTGTCTGCAAATTAGTAAATCTGTGTTATTTGTTGAATTTATATTAATATTTATATTTTTATGTATTGTGTGCATGATGTACCTTCCCATGGATGTGACATACATGATCGTTTGCAGTGCTCTGATGTGCTCTGGATCCATGCTGTTGATGACTATTATTTGGGCTGTGGTTAGCCCTTTAATAGGTAATTACAGCACCTGTTGTAGGCCATGTGGGTTTCCTGATTTGTATTAACCTCTTGAGTACTGGAGTCTGTGTTACCATTGCAGTTTATATATGTTATGTTGATTTTTTGTACTATTGACATTAGTTGATGTTCACAGATGTATGTAGACTCACACATCATACTTGGAAGTTTTTTGTTGCAACATATGTGCCTCTGAGACTATTTAATATCATTTTACATTGCACTTGGATGATTTATTATGATTTTTACTATAGCAAGACTCTTTAACTGCCATTGAAAGCTCTTAGCAAGACTTTTTTGAGCCCTTACGTGAGTTTTTAGAGAAAAATGAGCTGTCGTAAAGGCTTTACCTCAACTTACGTGAGGTCCGTTAACTGAGATTGGGTTTTGAGTGAAAATTAATGGAACAGCTAACTGTAACTTGATAATGCAGCTCATTTTTACCCTTTCAGTGCTGCCTTCACGCAGTGCTGTCGATTAGATGGATCGGAATACATAGGTTTGCAAGCTACTTTGGAACTTGCTCCCCAAGTGCCTGCATAAAAGATTGGAATGGGGCCCGTTGTCTTTCCCTGTGTGGCACATGCTGTCTTTAGACTGTTCCCCTTGACACATTAAACAATTTTACAGGTTTTTGTAACTGATGCTCCTGCAATTCAGGCAACAACTATTAGGGCTCATTGGGATACTGTTAGTTGCCTCATGTTGCTTTGAAAACTCACATATCAAAGAGCTAATTGTCACACCTGTTTTGTAGCTGACATATACTGCTAATATGACTAACCCTTTGCAGCATTTTTTTATTCAGTGTTTCCATGTGTATGTTCCTTGCTTGATCGCTTCTTTATGCGGCAAACCTAGAGTAAATGAACTGTATGAAATTTCACAGTCAAGGTAGGATGAAGGTGTGTGCGCTACATTTCACATTTGCTGCATTGCTGTAATGTAGTATAAATCCCTTTAAGTTATGTGAAACGTCATAAACAAGTTTATTAGATTTAATTCAACCGACAAATGCACGGATCAGCAAATCACATTCCCCAGAGTGTTTGTATAGTCACCTTGACACATATTGTAAGTCTCTTCGGCTTTTCTTACAACACATCCCAGCAATAATAATAAAATAAACATCTTTTCCATCAAAAATTTTAATTTAGGAGTGATTTGTTTTGTCTACAATACAGACACATTTGATTTGCAGGTAATTTCCTTAAATGATTTGGATTATTATTTGTCCTTTGGTGGCAATATTAGATTTTGTTTCATAGTATTTAGGAGGGAAAGCACATCATTTTCTGATTTAATTACCTTGCATAACTTTGTTTCATCAGCGAAAATGGAGACCCCACACTCCAATCCTACCTCTAAGTCATTAATAAATATGTTAAAAAGGAGAGGACCTAATACTGAACCCTGAGGAACCCCACTTACCACATTAGTCCAATCGGAGTATGTTCCATTTACAACAACCCTTTGCTTCCTGTCTTTTAGCCAGCTCTCAATCCATGAGCAGATATTTACTGCAATTCCTGTATCCCTTAGTTTGCCCAATAGTCTCTCATGTGGCACTGTATCAAAAGCCTTTGCAAAATCCAAAAAGACTACATCCACTGAGTTGCCTTGATCCAGGTTCCTACTAACCTCCTCATATAAACCCATGTTGACTCCTACTTATAATCCTGTTCAAATAGACATATTCTTGTATATTATCCCTTATTAACCCTTCTAAAAGCTTCCCCACTACAGAAGTGAGGCTCACTGGTCTATAATTCCCCGGATTTGCTCTTGCTCCCTTTTTAAATATAGGTATCACATCAGCTTTTCTCCAGTCATCTGGTAGAGACCCTGTGTTGAGTGAATCTTGAAAAATTAAATATAATGGTTTGGCTATTACAGAACCCAGTTCCCTTAGTACCCTTGGATGTATTCCATCAGGACCCGGGGCTTTATTAACATTTATTTTTTCCAACCTCTTTTGGATTACTTCCTGTGTTAACCAATTATTTGGCAAAGGTAGTGTAGCCCCATTATGTTGCACTGTCCCAACCACTGGTACCTCCCTTGTGTATACCGAAGAAAAGAACCTATTTAGATCATCTTCTTTTTTTTGGTCACTAATTAACAGACAGCCTGTTTCACATTGTAATGTTCCTATAGCTTCCTTCCTCGCCTTCTTCCCATTAATATACTGTCTTCATTGTGTAACAGAACAGAAGATTCAATGTTAATTCAGTGTTTAACTGCTGGCTGGTTACATTCTTGTTAAACCATAATATGTGAAACGTTGCCTGAGGCAGAGGCTGTTAATCATCACTGCGTCTGTAGACAAACCTTAGATTGCATATGTTTAACTGTTCTTATTTAAATTACAATAAGGCAATAGATCACTTTAACATAGAATCTTGTGCTCTTTCACGCAATGAATCTTACCTATAGTGAGGTAACTATCCCTTTGACTGCAACTCTGAGTATCTAGCATTTGCTAGCTGTGATAATTTTTGGGTTCTTGATCTTGATAGTTCTTCACTCCTAACGCTCTCTTGATTCTGGTTGCGGTCTGTGACTGAATACGCTGTAGTGGGCACACCCATACATGGACTGGCTATTGGTTGATTACTGTTGTTGTGCCCACTGAAGACAGTGATTTGTCAGGCTCATGGATTTAATGACGCATGACTAATCCATCTATCCCTTGTATATTCCATGAAGCTGGCATGTCACTGTCCTTGTTGGTCATCCTGTAGATGTGTAGTGTGTGTGATGTACATGTAGTGGCATGTTGGTGTATGTGATATTCACCTGACGTGGAGGCTGAATCTTGCTGGGCCACCGGGCCTGAAGCTCCTGCGGGGGGCACCGGGCTCAGTAGATCCTTGAGTTCCCTCTCCCACTCATTGTAGGTGACAGTCACTCCAGGGCCACCACTTGTTGCTGAGGCCATCTCCTTGGCCATCTTCCTCCTCACCAGGATCCTGATGTCATCGAACCTGTGCTTCACAGACCTCACATCCCTTTCCGCCGTGCCCACTGCTGTTACCGCAGCCGCTACTTTCTTCCATGCCTGGGCCTAACTTCACTAGCCCCTAACAGGATAACGGGCTGCTCACAGATGGCACGCAGGAGTAACGCAATTTGGGACCTTATGCCTTCCCCCAGCCTCTTGCCCTCCCAGCTGTGGGTGGGGATCCTGCCCTCCCTTAATCATCCCTGGGGCCTGTCCCTCACGCCCGCTACCACCCCTCCTGGCATCAGGCCCCTCCCCCTCTGACCCTGAGGACGATGTGCCTATCAATATGGGCACATGTCCACCCACCTCCACCCCTATCCTTTCTCCCTTCTCTTCTTCACCTCCTGCACTCACCTCCTCCTCCACCGCCACCTCAACCTCCTCCATCACCTCTTCTTCCTCCACTGCCTCCTCCTCCTCAAACTCCTCCACTGCCTCCACCTCCTCGCCTCCACCTCATCCTATCCAACATTCCTCGTGACCACCTCTCGCTCCTCCTCACCGCTCCTCCTCTTCTCCTCCCATCTTCTCCTCTCCCCTCCTCTCTCCTCCCTCCATATCAATCACAAAAGTGAAATAAGGATAACAGAAAAAAAGTATTTGTGTATATTTTTGTGATTAAAAAATGTGTATGTTTTATGTGTAATTGCTAACTGTTGGGGTGGTGTGTGTGTGTATGTGTTGACCTGTCTCTAAGTGTATCTATGTGTGTTATTTACTCTATGTGTATTTGTATTATGTGAAATCAGTATATATGTGTAATCAAAATGTATATTTAAAATAGTTAGGATAATAAGTTAAATGAATAGAACCTGCTCTCCACTATCACCTACTCCCTCTCTCTCTTTCTCTATCCAACCTCCAACTTCGTTTTATTCAACCTCTCACTCCCCAGTAGTGTCCGGCGCAGATGCAGCCCAGGCACGCCGGGTCTTTTGCAGCGCTGCGTGACCCGGCGGTGCCTGGGCGATGCTTATTGGCTGGGAGGAGGAGGGACTTAAGCCCGTTTTGCCATTGACCTGATCTGAGGTCTGCACGCTGCGCTCTCTGCAAAAAGGGTACAAAGCAAGTAAAATAAGGGGCCTCAGCTTATAAGTGACCCCCGATCCCTCTCACACCTACCCTCTCCCCTTAAAGTTACCCTGAGCACCCCACTAGTAGAGCCCCCCCCCCCCCGTCACTTGGTCCCGGCAATAGGGACCCAGGCTCCCAGCATTAGCCTATATTCCCCCATTGCAGCACTCCCTGCTCTGTAGGTCCCTGGGGAGGGTGTTACATTTGTCACAAGTGGGGTGGCAGCTTAAAATGGACCCTGGGGAGTTAGAGGCCTTGCTGACCATGGTCAGAACTAGGGCATTGAGCCATGGGGTTAGATGGGTCCAGGACAGAATGGACTCAGGCCGTCTAGGGGGGGAGGCTGACGCCACTGAGGCACAGGCCCGGCCTGCAGTGACCGGTAGCCTAGGCCAGGTGGCCTGGTGGAGCAGCGTGCTACCTCTGATCGGAGCAATAGGGCTAGGAGCAGCGTGGAGTGCACGGATATGGTTCTTGAGAGTCAGGAGCATATCCCCCCAAACCGCAGAAAGCGTGGTGCCAGCGGGAAGCGCGGCCGGGGGCCTAGACATCCGGCCACCATCCAACGTCTTGTCACATGGCCCACAGCAGAACCAAGGTTCCGGCAACACCCCTAATCAGCCTCGAGGCTCCAAGGGGAACAGCAAAAGTACAAGGAGCTCTAAAAAAGCTCCTACAGGTTCTCACCGGTTGGCCCCTGCGGACCCGACTGTCGCACCCACTGCCAGCGCTGCAGGTGTTTTGCAGGGACGACGCAACACCAAGGGAAGAAAAAAGAGACGACCAGAGGAAGAAGGGATCAGGTGATGGAGGAGATGTCTTCAGACGACAGTATGGTGGTCATCGACGCGGTTCCGGTAGCGGCCAAGGTGGCACGGCAGTCGCGCCCCACCAGGGTCCGGAAGTCAACGAGCAGGTACAGTCCTTTTATTTTCACCTCAACACCAGCCAGGAGACAGAAATCCCCTGACCAGAGAGCTAGGCCACAGCGCAACTCACCCATCCCTGACATCATTACGGATACAGGGACGCCCATAGTGGCTCAGGGGCAGGACCGGGGTAGGGATGGCATTGAACGCCATAGGCGGCCGAGCAGGAGGGAATCCTTACGCCCTAGCGTAGCCGCTGAGTCGGAGTACTCCTTTGGGGGGGAGCGGAGTGCGCGTTCCATAACAAGGGATAGACGCAGGAGAGCTAGTGATTGTTCTTCATGCTTCCCCAGAGCCAGAGGGAGATCCAGGTCTCGGAGCAGACGGTCTTGCAGCTGTGCTTGCACCAGAGGGGGTGAAAGGAGCCCACAGCGGTCAAGATGTGCAGGTACGCCCGCTCGTCCAGACGGGCAGGTTGCACAAAGGATGGCAGCCGCTCCAGGGCAAGGAGAATCAGGTGAGAAGCTGGCAAATTTCAGGGAGACGGGGGTGGCAGTACATGGAGCCTCTCCCAGGGAATCTCAATTCTTGTCGTCCCTAAAAGCCCTTATAGAAACCCATAACATTGCCGTCTCCGCAAGTTGGGGCATGGGTGGGGGGCTTGGCTGGGAAGGCGTGGGCGGAGCCATCCCTTCCTGCTAGGTCGCCCCGAGCGGAGCTTACCAACCCCACTACAAACACGACGAGCATGGCGCCGCACACTGGAGGAGCAGAACAGGACAGGAGCAGAGGAAATGTGCGGGATGCGGCTGCAAGGCCGTCCATCGTTTGCGCCCAGGACAATCTGGGGGCGCATTTAGCCTTGAACGTCAAAGAAAAAACCCGGCGACAGGAGTACATATTTTCCTTGTTGCCAATGTCACGGATGAACAAGAATCCAGAGAGGTTTCACAGGGAAAGAGATGACCGGAGGCACACTTTTTAGGCGCGTGAAAAGAACGTTCGACAACTGGTTTGCATTTGCCATCATGGCCTGTGTCATGGGAGAAAGACACCCGGAACAATGCTCCGGGCTATTCGTGTATATGGAGGAAATCAGGAACGCATATCGGACGTATGGTGGAATGGCGTGTTGGCGATATGACAAGGAATTAAGGCAATACATGTCCTCCCGTCCGGAGATGACATGGAGCGACAAGGCGGTGGCCTATTGGCTGAACATAATGACACCAATACGGGCAGTGCCGCCCTTTCGCGGGAACCCAGGCGGGGCTAGAGGCCCTGCCGCTACGAGCACAGCTGGTCAAGGCGTCTGTCACTCATTCAACGAGGGCACCTGCAAGTGGGCACCAAACTGCTGTTTCAAGCACGTCTGTGCGAGTTGTGGAGGGGATCACGTGGCCTCAAGATGCACCAGACAAAAGGACAGATCCAGGGCTGGAGAGCCCGCTCAAAAAGGGACGGACCCCCATACAGCTGTGCGCAATTCTGCCGTGGCTAGAACACTACGGTAGTTTGGCAACAAAAGCCAAGGCGGCCGCCCTACTACGCGAGGGTTTCCAGGAAGGGTTCAAAATTCCATGCTCTCTTGTCCCGCTCCAGTCACGTCTAAGAAACCTAAAATCGGTAAAGGAGTTTCCTGGGGTAGCGGTGGAAAAAATCCGGACCGAGGTAGAACTGAGTAGGATGGCGGGGCCCTTTCCCTTCATCCCCTTCCAGGGTCTGGTAATTTCCCCTCTGGGCGTAGTGCCGAAGAAGGAAGCAGGAAAATTCCGCCTCATCCAGCATTTATCCTATCCTTCAGGTGGTTCCGTCAATGACGGGATTGACAAACAGTACTCGTCAGTGTCGTATGCCCCTTTCAATCGGGCCACGGACCTGAGCAGCCGGAGCAGGCGTCGGGGCTAAGATGGCGAAGGTGGATATTGAATCTGCGTTTCGTTTGCTCCCGGTGCATCCTCGGTGTCATCGGTTCCTTGGTTGCTTTGTGGACGGACAGTACTTTGTGGATCTGTGTCTCCCCATGGGATGTTCTATTTTTTGTTCCTACTTCGAAGCCTTCAGTACGTTCCTGCAATGGGTAGCACATACCGAGTCGGGCTGCCAAGGGATTACCCATTACCTCGATGATTTACTTTTTGTGGGACCGGCGGGGTTAGCCACATGCGACTTCATACTGCGGACCTTCTCAAGGATATGTCAAGATTTCGGGGTTCCACTGGCAGAAAAGAAGACAGAAGGACCGACCACGGATATGACTTTTCCTGGAGATTTGGATCAATTCGTAGAAGATGGAATGCAGCTTGCCAATGGAGAAGGTGTCGGACCTGTCTGCAGAATTTGCGGCCCTGGAAGGCGAAAAGGCGAGTGTCACTGCGGCGGCTGCAATCCATCTTGGGAAAGCTGAACCCGGTTTCGCACACTGGCACCGACGGTGAAGGATCAAGGAGAGGACATACCTACAGAACTCTGGGAGCTTGGAGTGGTACGGTAGCTGGTTACATCAGGCAGTCGGTAGCGCCAAAGACTTCGGAAGGTGTGGAACATGTGGAGCGACATGGTTTAGGAGGCCGGTGTCGAGGGTTCAGAAGAGAAAGCCATAGGAATTCTGCTGTGGTTTTTGCTTCAGAGCACAGAGAGAGGTGCTTCCAGGGCAAAGGTTGCTCGGCAGATGACGGCCCTAGCATTTATGTTCAGGTTGGCAGGACGGAAGGACCTAACAAAGGAGTTTGTGGTTTGCCGGCTGGTAAAAGGCATATTCAAAGGGAAGCACCGGACGGACAGGAGGCGCCCGATCACTTTCTCCCTGTTACTACGCCTGGGGGAGGCGTTGGGTGTGCTATGCAGAGACTCCTTCGAATTCCCTGCTCTTCCGTACTGACTTTCCTTAGCGTTCTTTGGTGCTTTCAGGATTGGGGAACTGGTCTCGGAAAACAGGCACGGTTCAGGGGGCTGCTGGCGGAGGAAATATGTCTGGAAGGTGACAGATTGTTGGTATGGCTGAGGAGGTCAAAAATGGATCAGTGTGGAAAAGGAAGGTCGAAGTGGTCAAATACAAAACTGGAATGGAGTGTTGCCCCCAGGCAAGTGTGAGGTTGTACTTGGAAAAAAGGCCAACAGGGCCAGGCACACTACTATTGCATGCCAATGGCCAGGCCTTGTCACGATTTCAATTCAAAAGGATGCTGAAGAAGTCCTCACGGCAGTTAGGCTCGGACCCGGCGGACTTCGGCACACATTCGTTTTGGATCGGAAGCCACTACGGAGGCGGCAAGGCTAGGTCTCCCCGAGAGTATGGTTAAAAGGAGTGGGAGATGGGAGTCGCATCGTATTAGGTCATACGACCAGAAAGGGTTGTCTAAATGGAATTTGTTTTATGTGTTGCAGAAGTTAAACAGCTGTGGATCGTCGGCCATTCCTACATGTATTGGGCTCACCGGTTAGCCGCAGTTACTGGCGACAAGGTCCAACTGGGCTTTCTGGAGACAAGCATGCAAGTAAGATGGTTCGGGTTTCGCGGCTTGAGATGGACACAGGTGAAAGGCCTGTTGGAGAGCAACGCTCAGCATCACGGTAGCCCACAAATTTTAATTATACATGCCGGGGGCAACGATTTGGGGGTAAGGCCTATGAGAAAAATGTTGAAAGAGATGAAGAGGGATGTGAAGTGTTGGCTAGAACGGTTCCCAGGCTTGTTCCTATTGTGGTCCGAAATGATCAAAAGGAGATCTTGGTGGAACGCAAGGGATCAGGTTTCGGTGGATAGAGCAAGGCAAAAGATAAACAAGCAGATGGCTAGTTTTGTAAGGAGTTTGGGTTTCATTACCATTAGATACCAAGAATTCGAAGGCATTGGTCACCGATGACTTAATTCGCCCAGATAAGGTCCATCTAACGGAGATAGGATTAGACCTGTTTATCCTGGAAGTTAAGGATGGTGCTAGCCGGGCCTTTGCTTTATTAAGAGAGCAAGAGGGGGGATCACCGCCTCAGGTGGTATCCATCGCCTGCTCTGTGGCGGGAGGTGAGGCACCCGGCCCACTGGCTTAAGTGGGCGTTGCCCTGCCTCATGGGCGTGCTTAGGAAAGCACTGGGAGGCTCTGGGCGCGGGCCCAGAGCGTGAGGTTACTGACCGGGCCGGGCTCCTCCTCCGAGATGTTATTTGAGCTGGGATTTAACAATGTTAATTATGTTAATTGGTTATTGGTTTATGGTTGCTTTAATAAAGCTGTGGCCCATAATTTTCCCAAGAAACGCTGTTTCAGTGTGTTTATTTATTCTAAAGCCCATGGGATGTTGCCGGGGTCATGCCTCACCTCTTGTCCCTTTAGCTGCTGAATTCCCCTGAAAAACGTGTCTCACAAGATCTCGTAAGATAGATTTGCAAGATTACGTGAGGCTCGGCAATAAGATGAATCCAGCAGCTAAAGGGAGGTGAGGGGGAGTGATAAGACCACCAGGGATAAGCTCCCTATCACTCTATAATCTATTATATTACATGTATATATATATATATATATATATATATATATATCACATACTATAATTGTCAAACTGCGAGCTGTCGTCACGCTTTGCGAGCTCAGGTCCCTCGCAAAGCAAGCTCACAGAACTGCATCCCTCGCAAAGCGAGGGGCTGCATTTGTTGAGGTGTACATAAACTGCAATAGCCAAAGGCTCATTTCAGGCTGCAGATGTGGACCCCACGAATCAAATATCTGCATTTGTGGAGGTGGAGGCTCTACGGCGTCTCAATCTCGATAAAAAACTGAAAAGCGTGACTTAAAAAAAAAAAAATACAAGACGCAGGACTTACAACACGGGATGAGGAAATCGTGACTTAGGAAAAAATAAATATGACCCGCGGGACTTGAAAATCGGCTAAGCGAGAGAAAAAATGGCTCAGAAAAAAATGAAAACGAGGCTACACAACCCCGAAGCGCACAAAACACTGCCAAAAGACGTACGACTTTTACCCAGGCACGTACGAGGAACAATATACACTATTAGGAAGGACAGAACATGATTGCGAGGTGCGTAAGACATAGAATATCACCGCCATTTTACAGCACTAACTTGCAAATCAAGACATTACGATTCTGAAATGGCGGCTTTCCCGCCTAAAACAACGGTTCGGTCTCGCGCACGTAGCCTATATATACTACACACTTGCCAAATTGCTGACTCTTTCTCCTCAAGTGATGACAGTCTGACTTGACATTTTCTGCTGCCGGAAAATCCAAAGAGACTGTTAGCTCTTCAGGATATTGATTGCTGGCTATTAATTATAAATGGGTAAAGTATATTAATTTATTTATAAATTAATTATTAATATAAATAAAAAAAATTTAAAAAATAATGGTTTTGACATTAACTTATTTTATGAAGAAATAAATGCTTTGCTTTTTCAAATACATTGATTCATTGATTATTGATTATTCACGTATATTAATTTAATAATTATTAATTAATAATAAAAACAAAATTCTGCTGCACTAACATTTTTTTTTTAGAGTTCACACTATTTATATATCTTTAGTATGCTTAGCTCTTTCTAATATATTTATTCATTTATTACATAATTATTAATGTACATTAATAATTAATAAATACTTAATTACAATTGTTGTACTTCTTTGTAGATAACAAAAAGGCTAAGTGTGTCAAAGACTCACATTGTGTGGCAAACAGCATTCCCAGCCTTACAATTTTATTGCCATCATTTTTGACGGGCAAGTCGCTATTATTAAACACAGGGTATCTACCAGATGACTGGAGAAAAGCAGATGTGGTACATATATTTAAAAAGGGAGCAAGAGCAAATCCGGGGAATTATAGACCAGTGAGCCTCACTTGTGTAGTGGGGAAGCTTCTAGAAGGGTTAATAAGGGATAATATACAAGAATATGTCTATTTGAACATGATTATAAGTAGGAGTCAACATGGATTTATGAGGGATAGGTCATGTCAAACAAATCTAATACGTTTCTATGAGAAGGTTAGTAGGAACCTGGATCAAGGCAACTCAGTGGATGTAGTCCTTTTGGATTTTGCAAAGGCTTTTGATACAGTGCCATGTGGGAGGCTATTGTGCAAACTACGGGATACAGGAATTACAGTAAATATCTGCTCATGAATTGAGAGCTTGCTAAAAGACAGAAAACAAAGGGTTGTTGTAAATGGAACATAATCCGATTGCACTAATGTGGTAAGTGGGGTTCCTCAGGTTTCAGTATTAGGTCCTCTCCTTTTTAACATATTTATTAATGACTTACAGGTGGGACTGGAAAGTAGTGTCTCCATTTCCGCTGATGACACAAAGGTAATTAAATCAGATAGATAATATATATATATACACACACACATATATATATATAGTTATATATGTATAGCATTATATATATATATATATATATATATATATATACACACATATATATAGTTATATATATGTTTGTGTACATACTATCCCCTATATATATATATATTTTTTTTTTTTGGTTCCTACGCCCCTGCTTACACCTGACCAATCAGCAGTGTATGCTATCCTGATATGCCACCAATCCATCCACCATAACCACCTTGATTACTTTGCAGCTCTCCTTTGTGCTTTGACACAAAACTTCTGCTAGGTAAAGATAAGAAACTGCATAGTAGCACCCTCCCTATCAAATTTCTGCTATCTCATAATATAGGGTTCACATCCTCCCTACTTCTTCTTACATCTTCTACCCAGGTAATCTCAGTGCCAGCCTTAGACCAACAGAATTGTCTTCTCTTCTCTTTCATACTCTATTACTTTCTCTCTCTTCCTGGTCCTTCCAAATCCTTATCTGCGTTTCTTGCAGAGCTTTCTGCCCCTCCCACTCCCTTTAGATTGTAAATCTGCGAGTTTTCAGTCTTGTAAGGTGCTTTGGAAAAAACACTTTGGGCCTCATTCAATTGTGATTTGTCCAATTGAATAAGGCTCTAAATAAGCACATAACATATATTTTTTAAAGAAGTTTTTAGTTAGTGAAAACCTTGCTTTTGGATAGATGTTTACTAACTAAAAACTTCTTTAAAAAATAATTGTTATGTGCTTATTTAGAGGCCTATTCAATTGGCCAAATTGCAATTGAATGAGGGCCTTTGTATGTAAGATTTGAAACTCAAAGACAGGGCCGTGTTTAATATTGTATTTTTTGTTGTACTAAACCCCTGTATAGCTCTCCGAATATGTGGGTGCCTTACAAATAAAAGATAATAATAATAATAATAATAACGATAATAATAATAACCAGGGCAATACTTGATGAATATTCAGTGTGACACACACAGAATCACCCTCTTAGAAATGTTCTGGATCTCAACTGTGGTTCCCATGATCACTGAAAGGTAACCAGCTAGTCACTAGACCAAAAAGGTTAACAGCACTGATTTAGAGGGACATGGATAAGAAAAGGTAACTGTAAATATGGGGTATAAATGAGTGACTGGGAGCATATGTTAGAATATGAATGTAAATGGACCTCGGGCTAAATCACTGTGAACTGCTAATCTCTTTTTTGCAAGAACTTGATTTCTCTGCATAATACCATAAGGAAATATAACTACAATTTTATTTCCTTGGTTTCACAGTATCTCCCTGTCAGTCACCCTGGAGCTTTTATCATGGAAGACATTGCACATCTGAGAAAAATTAGAGACATCCTGAGAGGATAGCTCAATTTCTATGTGTCTCCAACCTTTGCCCCATTTTTGTGATGGCTGATCCGGTGCAGTAATGATGACAATACCTCGGTGACATTGACACATGCCTTCTAATCACTGGACTGTGGACTTTATCTCATTCCACATACTGCAGATCTCAGAGCAGCACTGTGAAAGAAATCATACTGCTGAACCAAGAGTTTTCACAGTAGTCAGACTATGAAATTTAATGTGCATTTGAAAGGGCTTTTGTAAAACAATTCAAAACCCACAGGACTTCATTTTATTAGGTTTGAAATTTTTTGGCAAGATTCTCACAGAGGCTTGTGTACTGCTTGCCAGTAATCACTCACCCACTATAAACCTTAATAAAAAAGTGCTATACAGGGTTAAGATATTGTTATTGTTGAACTATTGTCATGTGGGTACCAAAGTGAGTGGGATGTGAATATAGCTTAGATATAGAATCCCACTTTCAGAGACATACAGCCTTATTAAATTGCCATTTGGCCAATTGAATAGGGCTCTATATAAGCACATAGCATATGTTTTTTACAGAAGTTTTTAGTTAGTGAACTTCTATGCAAAAGCAAGGTCTTCACTAACTAAAAACTTCTGTAAAAAAAAGATGCTAGGTGCTTATATAGAGCCCTATTTAATGAATATAGGGGATTCTGTAACATTGAATGACTAATGTAGTTTAGAAAAAAAAATACATTTTGTAAAGTATGTAACAGACAAATAATATTAGCAGCTTTGCATGCAATGAGCATAAAAGCATTCTTAGAGAAACCCTTAAAGGACACAGTGATGCCCTAAAAAGAGGAGCTAGTTGTTTTAATTCTGCAGTGGTCATTAATAAAATTCATATTCAGTGATGTATAAAAGCAATATTCAATGGCATCAGCCTACAGTTGAGCTGTTTGTCTCCACCCTGATAATTCATCAAGGATGAAGAGAAGGGGTTGGCTGAGGTACACCCCTTTAGGAGCAAACTGATTAGATACATGGCCAACCACTCTAAGACTGTCCTCATGGGAAAACCTTATTGAAAAGGAAACCATTTTAACAGCAAGTCTCCAGCCAGTGGAGGATATTGTGCTGACACAACTTTGTGCCTGAGAATTTATCACTGTCTAGAATATAAAGTTGCCTTCCCCACTGACCTTATAGTGGGTGGATACAAACAGAAGTTGAGTCTAAAGTATGAAAGTGAGTTTAATGTGGAATTGTGTTGTTTCTATCATTGAATATGAATGTTATTAATGTTCAATGGCTAATTAAAATATCAACGTGCTGTTTTTAGGTCACTGCTGGTCTTTTAGTTTTGAGATCCGGGAGCCCGTAAGTGAGGTCGCAAGCTACTTTGCTATTCAATTGACTTCTTTTTGTGGGCTCCGATCGGGTTACGAGTTACGGGCTTGATAAAATTGCGTCCGTCAAACTCGTAACTTGCAGCCTTCAGAAGCCTTTGATCTTTCACTTTCGCAAGGCTAAAATCGTGAATCTCTATTCAATTGTTCCATTTTCCCAAGCTCGCAACCGTATTCACACTCGTAAATCGCAAATGGAGGAGAAAATCCTACATGTGCTAGATAGAACCCGCAAAGGGGTTAAACACCGATTCATAGCACTATAAATGCAAATATAAGATCAATACTGCACTGTAAACAATCGGGAAAGCGATAATAGACATAGAATTAATTGCCGGCAAATAGTCAGGAAAATATATTTATTTTTTATGTTTCATTTCGGGGTTGAATCGATCTCGGATATCATTGAGTTAATACATATCAGGACAACCATATGGGCTAGAGCAGTATTGGCATTATATTTAATAATTCTTTATTTTGCTGCTTTGCGTATCGCATATCGGACCCCAGAACCTAATTGACTGACATGTAACCTCCATGTTTTTCTGACGTAATTCTGACAGTCTAATTTCTTATTGGCTGAATTCAAATGGGAGGTTACGGGCTTGCTTAATTAATCATGTTTTCGTCCGACTGCTCCGAATTAGTGCATGGTTTTTGTTTCGGACCTGCAACTTGCGAGCTTGTGCAATTGAATAGCCATAAGATTCCTAGCCTTCTCCACCCCATATGTGGTCATCAAACATATAAGAGCAGCTCTAGGTGAGAAGAAATTCCAAAGAAGTTTATGAACAGTTTTTCAAAAAGTTTTTTAAATATTATTTTATTTTTAATGATATATTATGGATCATGTATTATTTAAGTTATCTTATTGATTGTTAAAGCAATGCAACTACTATAATAATTTATATAATTCAGTTTATATGTTGATACATTTTTATACTATCCTTTAACTTAATGTTACATAAAAATTAATTATAAAAGAAAACTGGTTAAAATGGATGCATTTTCCTAATAAGATTATCTCATACTCTTATCTACAATCTTGATCGAATTACATTTGAATGGGTACATATGCAATTTTTTCCATATTTATTTATAGCAATATTATTGTTCTTTCAGTTTGCTTATTTCAATCCCCATTGAGGAAAATAGACTTTGCATTAATCCGGCTGACTCCAGTTACTTTCTTTTAGCAAGTGTGTGCAGTTTCCCCTACTAAGAAATCAGGAAAATACTGAACTGTATTGGGTTGCTGTAGCCATTCTGGAGGTCGAAAAGAAAACAATGCCAAGCTTCCCATGCCAAAATCTGTTATGGAGCCCCACCAATGTTTTCATACTTGAACATCATAATTCCAAATTATGGTGACACAGTTTCTTAATGAAACAAGGCATAATGTAAGCCTACATTTCTTTCAACGTGTCACACATTAAATTCCACCTTACCTCTCTCGTTTCATCCCTATCTTTGTTATATCACTTTTCCCTGTCTTTCTCGTTGCTGTAATAATAATTATACTACATCAATCTGAAAAGGGCATGATTCTGTCAGGGATGCCAGCTGTACATGTGAAACTGAAGGGAAAGAGCCACAGCTGTGTGTGAGGATCAGGGCTAGGATTATGATTCAGTTATATTGTGTAATAAAGTTCGAACAGCCAATGAAAGTGTTTGCTTCATCGGATTGTCGGGTGTTTGGAATTTGGATTTTTTTCTGCATTTTCCACTGCATGGTCATATAGTAATTGTTTCTGACAACAAACAAGTCAGTTTCTGTTTAAGAGTACTGTAGAGTCTCAATTAGCCAACCCAATTTAGATCAACAGCTGGTTGGATAGCCAACATTTTGGATAAAGAGGAAATGGGTGGTAGAAGGGTTAAATTCATTTAAGGCGAAAAATAAATAGTAATTTTAGTGTTGGCAACAGTTGTCTGATGGTACTGTAAATATATTCCAGAAGGAAATCTGCAGCAGAATTTCCACCACAATGCTGTATAATGGCTATGTTGGATAAAGCAGAACGTTGGATAGCCTAAGGTCAGATAATCAAACTCTGCTGTAATAAGGGAGGTCTCTGAAGGATGCATCACAGGGTATGACTCTATCAAGGGGATAATGGGTCACTATAACAATATTAGCAGCTACGTAAGCCATGATATCACAAGCATTTTAAGAGAAAATGTTTATTTCATCAAAGACTGCTTGTGCTTGAGAGACAGCATGTTTGTGCGGTCTTGGCCTTCTCTTATAGGAATACTTACCATCATGGTATCTTCTATGCACTGCTAAAATTAGACAAAAAATATTTTGAATAGTTTTTTATTCCTAGAGTTTTATGCCCTTGCTTTCTTCTTTTGCCATTGTTTTTCAAGACAAAAACAGTTGTTTATTATTTGACCACTGTAAAGCCCATAAGCTTCCACCTTTTATATCAATGCTTGGTTAGCAATAAAAATCACTATTTAAAAACAACAACCCAATGTAGGTTTTAAAATAATTTGAAGTTTAGTGTTTTGAACTTCAGCAGAACTGCTTCTCTCCATCCTCTATCAGGTAGGTTACCAGGGGGATCTGATATGAGTCTTTATCTGTTGTCTTGAAAACAGTCTTTGTCTGCCTGCTTCTCTTCAGTGGTTATAGCCGCAGATGAACTACATCAATTTGAAAAAAATTAGGACCGACTACTGAGCAGATCCTATTTCAACATTGACCACCTAACAAGGGATTTATTAATTTATTAATATATTAATAAAGCAGAAAATCTTACTATAACAACATATATTTTACTGTTATTATAAACAGTATCTGGCACACAATAACGCAGAACAATGCTGTTTTTTTCTAATCATATGACACTTCAGGGGAACAATAGGCTTGATTAAAAGGCTCCCACAGGAACTCCTGCAAGACTCATACATAGTTATGTGAGTTCTTACAAGCAATTTTGCAGGGCTATGACATGGCTCCTGCCAACAAAAAAAAAAGCTGGTAAGATTTACTGATTTATGCCACAGGGTTTTGTAAGTAGTTCGCTAGCCTGACTAACACAAATCCACAGGAGACTCTGAGTCTGAAACTTAGTAGTCTCCATAGTAATGCTAAGGAATGTTACCTACTACCTAACATGAACACACTATACTAACCCTAACATCCTCCAATATCCCTATATATTTATCTATCCATCTATCTATTTTTTTTTTTTTATAATTAACTTTTTTATTGAAAGAATAAACAAATAGAACATCGTAAGTTCAGCAAATCATATAACAAATCTCTCAAGTATCAACAAGATATATCAAAAAGTTTCTTTCAAAGTTTTTCTTTTTTGGTTAGAATAACACATGAACATGTAAAACATATATATAAAGTCACACAAGGTCTTGAACATATATACATTCCTCAAAGCAGACATGTGTCTAGGAGGTACAGTAAGGTGAAACCATAGATCAAACATCAGGTCAACCCATAAAAGTAGTTCACACGAACCTTATTGTGGACCTCGTAGAGTCCATAAGTCCCAGCAGGAGGCCCATCGACGGTATCTTTCATCAATTTCAGCTGAAAGTGAGCTCATAGCCCGAATGAACCTGATTTTGTGAAGTACTTCAATGTGAGTAGGGGAGGTAAGTTTCCAGTGTTTAGCTATGATGCATCTCGTGGCCAAAAATATCTGTGTTGTTAAACATTGTTCCGATTTGAATAGCCCCGTAATTGGAAGGCCTAGCAAAGCTTCCTCAGGCTTTTGTGTTACTGTTGTCCCCAAAAGTGTTTCTAATAGGTCGTATGTTGCTGTCCATATGGGTCTTATTTTCGGACACTCCCACAGCATGTGAATCAGTGTACCAGTGTCTGTGCAGCCCCTAAAACATGTGTCAGGGTGTGTTTTGTTCAGAAGATGGAGTCTTGCTGGTGTAAGGTACCACCTCATTATTGTCTTAAAAGAGTTTTCTTTTAGTGTCACGTTTAGTGAAGAGGTATTGGCTTGTTTTAGGATCTTATTCCATTGGCTGTCGTCTAGAGTTACCTGCAAGTCAGCCTCCCATGCAGTTTGGTAATGTGGTTTAACCCTGTTGGTGAGAGACACCATCTGATTGTAAATGATGGCTATATTGGCCTTACCTCCGGGATTGTTGATACAGCATTTCTCAAAGGGAGATTTGGTATGATATTTGTTGATTTTCGTAGAGTGTGTTAGTGTCTCATTAATTGCCATCAGATTAAGCCACTCTCTATGTTGCACCTGAATTATGTCAGTGATAATTGACGATGTGTTGCTTTGTGAGGTCACCCAGGTATCTGCCACAATTGTTATTTTGTTCTTTATCCACCATTTCATCTGGGTAAATTTATTGAGGTGCTGACCTTTGTGTGATTGCCATAGTGGAATCAAGCCAGAACCCACGCTCAGGAGGTCCACCCTTCTGTTCAGGTCTTTCCATAATTTCAAAGAGTGGCTAATACAAATTGGTAACTCTCCTGTTCGTAGGTCCCGACCTAAGCTAAGCCATAAGACCTGCGATAGTACCCAATGCTTGTCTTCTAGAAGTTGCCTCTCTATGTCTGCCCACACCGGTATGGCCTCTTTTTTAAACCAGGTCGTGGTTTGAGCTAATCTAGTGGCCTTATAATACTTGATTAGATCAGGGAAGGCTAGCCCCCCTTTCTGTTTAGGCGCACACATTGTGGTTCTATTAATTCTTGGTTTCTTGTTATTCCATGCGAACTTAAAAAGTGTTTTTTGCAACACTCTAAGGTCGGGTAACCTGATCGGGGTTGGGATTGTCCTAAATAGGTATAATAATTTGGGAATCACATTCATCTTGATGGAATTTATTCTGCCCAACCATGAGATGTTAAGGAAGGACCACTTGGAGATATCTGCCTTGATTCTGTTAAAGACAGGAGGAAAATTTGCCTCGTATACCAACGCTATAGACCGCGGAATATGAATACCCAAATAAGTTATCTGTTTGGGTGCCCATTTTATGGGAAAGCTGTTTTCTAAGTTCTGTTTCACCGTTTGGGGTAGTGTAATGTTGAGGGCTATGCTCTTGTTAGTGTTGATTTTGAACCCTGACACTCTGCCAAAGTCTGTGAGCAATTGGAATAAATTAGGCAGGCTTGGTATTGGATCTGTAAGTGACAGCATGATATCGTCTGCAAAAAGGTTGAGCTTATGCTCATTAGGGCCAATCTGCACTCCTTTAATGTTTGGACAATTTCTAACTGCCGCTGCCAATGGTTCAAGACTAAGGGCGAAGAGCAAGGGGGAGAGTGGGCAGCCCTGTCTAGTTCCCCTAGTAATATTAAATTGTTTGGACACAAATCCCTGATATATAATACATGCTCTGGGATCGCTGTATAAAGGCATAATGCCCTTCAAAAAGCCGTCCCCCAGACCAAACTTCGCCAATGTTTTCCACATAAAAGTCCAGTCTATCCTATCAAATGCCTTTTCGGCGTCTAAAGATAGGAGCATTAGCGGGATATCCTCTCTGGTAGCCAAGTCTATCAGGTTAAAGATTCTCCTGGTGTTGTCGGGTGCTTCTCTACCTGAGATGAAGCCTACCTGGTCCGGATGGATCACGTCCGGCAACAATGGGGCCAATCTGTTTGCCATTATTTTGGAATATAGTTTGAGGTCCGTGTTGATCAATGAGATCGGTCTATAACTACCGCACTGTGCTGGGTCTTTCCCCTCTTTGGGTATTACGATAATTTTAGCCTCTAGAAATTCTGGTCTGAATGAAGAACCAGAAAGGAAACTGTTAAATAATTCTTGGAGGTGCGGTAGCAAGAGATCGATGTATTGTTTATAATAAAAATTTGTGAATCCATCCGGACCAGGTGCTGCATGTGATCTCATGGCCTTAATAGCCTGTTTAATTTCCTCAGCAGTTATGGGGTCTGCTAGGGTCTCTGCCTGTGATTCCTCAATTTGTGGCAGCTGAATCCCAGAAAGAAATTCATCAATTTGTGATTTGTGAGAGTAGGATCCTGAGTGAGAGGGGGCGGAATACAGTTCTGTATAAAATTGTCGAAAGACATCAGCAATCTGGTCTGGTTTAGAGACCGGGCCTTTCCCTTTAGTAAATATTTTTGGGATGAATGAGTCCGCCCTCTGTGCTTTAAGCTTTCTGGCCAACATACTGTCAGGTTTATTGGTGCTCATAAAGAAGCTGGCCTGCGTACGTTGTAGCATGGAGACCACCTTCTTCCTGAGCACTGTGTTTAAGGTGTGTTTGTATTTCAGAATTTCATTGTAGATCTTAGGATCATGATTCCTGGCAAATAGTGATTGTAACTCTGTGATCTTGCTATTGAGGTCCCTAATTTGCACTCTATCTGCTTTTTTCGCTGCTGCTCCTAGCTGAATACAAACTCCTCTAATCACTGCCTTATGGGCTGCCCACACTCCTCCCCCGTCTACCTCACCCCCACTATTGATCCCGAAGTATTCCACAATTGCACTGCTGATTTTTTCCCTTAGGACTAGATCGTTTAATAGACAGGGATTTAGTGCCCACGAGGGGGACCGTCCCGCTGGTAGAAGTCCAGACAGGGAGATCAGAACCAGGTCATGATCTGACCACGAAATGGGTCGAATGGAAGCTGCTTCTAAGTTTAGTGATAGGTGTTGTTGAATGAACAGGTAATCAATTCTGGAGTGTGACAGATGTCTGGGGGAGTAAAAAGTATACTCTCGATCAGTGGGGTTCATTATCCTCCAACTGTCTATCAGGCAATTAGATCTGAGAATATGTTTAAGAGCTCGGGTAGCCGTGGGAGGTGTGAGTTTAGTGGTAGCAGTTGATTTGTCTGTAGATGGATCTAGGACTGTGTTCATGTCCCCCCCTATGATCAGGAGGGAGTGCTCCCAGCCCATAATCAGATCTGAAATCTTAGTGAAGAATTGCTTCTGATCAGTGTTTGGCGCATATATGTTAAGGAAGGTAATTTTCTGGTCATGAATGGTGCCATGTACTGCCACATATCTACCCTCTGGGTCTGTCTGAGTGCGGGTGTGGCGAAATGTAAGCCTATTATGAATAAGGAGAGTCACCCCTCTTTTCTTTTCTGTTGCGGTGGAGTGGAAAGTTTGTTTATATGCTTTCCCCCAGTATTTGGGGACCGCTAGTTTCTTAAAATGTGTTTCTTGCACAAATATTACATCTCCCCCTAGTCTCTGATACTCTTTTATGGCAACCCCTCTCTTAATCGGTTCATTCAGGCCCTGAGCATTATGTGAAATGATATTAATATTCATGACTCACCGTTTGTCTGGGGCTCAAGGCCAAGCTTAGTAGAGCACTAAGGGTTATAGCCGCCTTTGAGTATCTAGTCTGATGAGCCTCCCGCTGGGACTCCGTCCAGAAACCACCTGCGTCACTTCACTGTGCAAATTGATGTAAACGTAAAGTAAAAAGTTAGGGTAGAACGGATGAGGAGAACACAACGATATACAGTGGTTGAAACTGCTTGTCAAGTAATCCGGCGTCAAATTTGTTGACACAAATTTATCAAAAAAAAAAAAAAAAAACTTCTTTTTTTTTTTTTAATTCTAAAAATAAAATTATACTAATAGAATATAACAAAACTAGGAACGTAGTATAACACTACTTCAAGGAGAGCGAGCGCTGTCCTTTTAATTAAATTGGTGAGTCCAGTAGTATTAGACTCCAATACTGACTGGATTCGCCGGGGGGTGTGTATATGGTGAAGCCCTTAAGGGACACTATCAATATCTATATAAAAAAAAAAGAAGAAATATTCTTCTACAGTGACAGATAGTTATGCAAGAGTTTAACTAGTCATGTCTGTTCATATTTTTGGTCGCAAGTTTTAGAAGATCAAAATAAGAGGTAGAACCTAACTATAACATATCATATAACAATACATCACAGTGTTATTGGATCTATGGCACATCTGGCTGGTCAGGGGCCCTGTTTTGATGTCTTCTGGAGGGGAGGTTGGAACCTCTACCACGAGAATTAAGACCAACTGTTCTTCCTCGGGGACCCTCTGTCAACTCCCTGACGAGTTGGCTGTCGCCAGAAACTCCAGGAGCATCTGTTAAAGTAATGCCCCAGGTAGCTAGAAGGGCCATCCCCTCCTCTAGGGTTCTGATGGTAAAGAACTTGCCGTCCCTGGCAATCAGTAGGCGAAATGGAAAGCCCCAAGAGTATTTCCAGCCATGGGCCAGGATGTTGTCCAGGAGTGGTTTCATCATTTTCCTCTTGAATAACGTTTGTTGAGCGAGGTCCGCAAAGACACTTGGTCTGTGCCCTTCGATGTCAGGGATACCCCCCCTGGATGCTCTCATGAACATTTCCTTAGTTGTATAGTAATGGAAGCGGGCGATGATATCTCTGGGGCGTTCAGACATGGTGGAACGACCTCCCAGAGCTCTATGGATCCGGTCCAGTCTGTATTGCTCAGAGTCCAGATTTGGTAGCAGAAACTCACAGAGCTCTGACATGTATAGATGGAGGTCAGTTACTGATTCAGGTACGTTTCTCAGTCTGATATTCTGTCTCCGAGATCTATTTTCTAGGTCTTCCTGAAATGTTAAGTGGCGGGCTTGCTCCTCCTTTAGCATGGAGATTTCTTCCTCAATCTTGACATGAGATTGTTTTAGTTTGTTATATTTCTCTTCAAGCGAGTCAGTTTTAGCGTCCACTCTTTTTATCTCGGACGTCAAGTCTGCTGAGACTTTTTGGATGTCCGCTCTGATGTCCTCCCTGAATGTGAGGATCAGGTCTTTGAGGTCTTGGATATCACCCTTAGTGCTTGGCGCTGTATGCTCCATCGTTGTTGCTGCCGTGGTTTTTGAGTTAGGCTGTTGTTTTTGAGATGCAGGGGGTGACGCTCTAGGCAAGTAATAAGATTGTATATTCTTGCTACTTTTTCTCGTAGCTACTCCAGCCATGACATAAGAAAAGGTATTTTGTCACTTTTGCGTTTGTAAGTGTCCCCATGTAACGGGCATATGGGAATAGGAAGTTACATCCTGGAGAATATCAAGTCTCTCATGTGAAACATATGCCCCATAAGCTTTGTGCTATCAGGAAGTCCCTTTGTGGTTTACCACTTTCCTCCACTAGATGGCAGTGGCAGACCAGGGAAGTATCAGATGTAATTGATAGTCTTAATTTCTTGTAGTAGTAAGTTAATGTAGTTTAAAGATCACTGATGTTATATTCCTGAAATTTCTCTGGGTAGTAGTGCTGTATATCTTTATTGCAGTACACTGAATATATGTGCACCCCATTAGACCCCAAGATATAGTAAGTTACCAGAGTGCTTCAGGAATTGTCACTTTGACCATCGGGCGGCTGAATTGTAGTGTGCTCTGCTCAGCACCAGCCACATTGTAGCTTGATCCGCCAAAGAAGGAATAAAATACTTTTATTGTGCACATGAGAATCTGTGAACTTCCAATGTAGGGTAGACGGTGCCCCTTTTCTACTTTGACAGATAACAATTGTATCCACCTGCCTTTGGTGTCAGGCAGCTGCATGCACTTAGTGAAATCAGAATGGCAGTCAGTCACTGGGCCTAGCCCTGCCCTAGTTAGAGCATAGAGACCACAAGTCACAAAATGCCCCCTATCACAGGGGAGTGAGGCATAAGAACTTGCAGAGTTGTGTGTCACAGTTCCAAGGCAATGATAGTTGGATTCTTTGCCACAGCTGTAAATATTGACAACAAAAAATCAGGGCTTGGCTGTCGTTTGAAATAGGACTAGAACATAAGAATGCAAATCAGGCTCTAGTCACACACTTAACAAACTTCAGTAGACAATAGCAACAAAATCAAAGGACACTGGGTTGTAAAGGCCTAAGTAGGCTTGTCAGTTGTAGTGGATTTCAGAGGCACTGATAGGCATGTCAGTTGTAGTGGATTTTCAGAAGCACAGATATATATATTGCATTCCTGATTTGCATTTTTGAGCCTGAGCATGTAATTTTCGTAAGCTGCCACTTGGTGGTAGTGTTGAGCTGTCTTTTATACAGGGAGTAGTCATCAGCAAGCTTATACAACCAGTGTAGCCGATCCCTTTATCTCATATAACATAAACAAGTTAAGATGATAAGGGATTGAGGAAAAAAAAAAAAAAGTAAATTCCTTGTCTTAAACAGTTCATTACATTTGGCTGTGGCAGTTTTGCTTCAATTGCTTTGCTGATTAGAGTCCAGCACCAATTAGGATTTAATAAACAGAGCTTTTAATGATGGTTGCAAACATATGTGTCCCAGCAATGAGATGCTGTAAAGGTACAGTCCCTGGGGTGTGGGGGTACAACTCCACTTGCTCCTTATGATCCCAGATTGGTGTAGAAGTTCATTGAATGCACTTTAATCCCTTTTTTTCTATGTCCACCAGTGTCTGTGTGTAGTTGCAGGGCTATTGCTAGCTTTACCCTGTGTTAGCTTTCAGTAGTAACCCATATAGAGTGCTTGTTAATTTTTATGAAGTGAAAAATTATATGTTGTGCTCCACTTTATATCTCCCATCAAGAGGCCCTTCCCTGGGTAGGTGAGCTGGGGTCTAGCTGGGGTAGGATGACATAAAAGGGTCCCCTTTGGGGTTTAGACTCACCAGACACCTTTCCAATAGTTGTTGATTGTGCCCCATCCAGTATCTTTCAGTCCAGTAGATCTGTGCTAAAGTGAAGTCCAAAAGTTGCTGCACAGTGCCAGAGCAATCCAGACTGTTCAGTCACTGCATCTGGTCTTGTAGATCAAAAATAATCCAAATTGCTTGGTAATTTCATGTTGTATTAAAGCCTTTTTGCAGGGAGCTCTGTAATTGTGCTTCCTCTCTGTTTGCTGTTAGCCACACCCCCCATCTATCTATTTGTATAAACCTCTTCCAATTGCAGAAGCTGGGGATTATTAACTCCCTGTATTAATTTTAATTATTTAAAACCCCTTACTGCTTCTATCTCGGTAAAGATTACACACAAAGAACTGTCTCACTGCGAGAACATGTAGGATGCTCAGTAACTCTTATGGGACCCATGTTCATACATAGTGATCACTTGTAAGGGTTTGCTATGGGAGGAATGTAATAGCTGCGTAGCTTCCTAAATGAAAATTTCACTGGCAAAACAGGAGCCATGTTATTACAGCATGGCCAAACAGGCACTCATCGTTTGCGAGCCTCGTGCAGCGAGGTGAGCCGTTAACGTGTAGCACTTAGACAATGAGCGCCAAAGGCTCTCATCGCCTGCGATCCTCACGTAGCAAGGCGAGCTGTTAAGGCACTAAAACTCGCACCACAAAGGCAAAGCGAGGCGAGCACTGAAGGCAATGAAACATGCGAGACTTAGCCACAAAACATTTAGTAAACACAGGATCGCCTTAGCCTCCAAGCACTTGACAAACGCGAGACTTAGAAAAAAAATAGGAGATAGGAAAAATACGAGGTTAACGACCGAACCGCAAAAGTACAAAAAACACAAAGAAAATGTAAAAAAATACAACAAAAACATCACACACAGCACGAGGGAACAGCCAGGACATCTGTGAGTGAGGTGGAACGCAAATTTAAGGCGATTTTGGTGACTTTTGCCACTCGAAGATCGTCTAAGCGAGAAAAAAAATGGCCACCAAAATAATGAAAACGAGGCTCACGACCCTGGACTGCGCAAAACACTGCCAAATGCGTAGAACTTTCACACAGGAACGTACAAACTACAAAATACGCTATTACAAATGATGGAAAATGCTTGCGAGCCGTGTAACACATTAACAACAATACAAATCTACAATGGCGCTTTACACAACTAAACCAACGGATTTCCCTTGCGCCTGCAGCCTATTTCTAATGCACAGTTGGGACATTCATTACACTTTATCATCAGAGCAACAACACTCAAACTGTACATTGTATGCTGCCGGAAAATACAAACAGATTGTTAGCTCTTCAGGCTATTGATTGCTGGATATATTCATTACAAATAGGTAAAGTATATTAATTTATTCAAGAACTAATTAATTCATTATTAGTTAACTAAATATAGATAAATATTTATCTCTCTTTCTGATGAGTGACGAAGGTGCTCAGAGTAGCAAAAGTAGACGACAGGAGAGGCTCGCCATGAGCGCCAAAGGTCCTCACACTACAAATGGTTTACGTTGTGTGTCAAACAGCATTCCCATGCCTCCAAATTTTATTGCCCCGTAAATTCTGATGGGCAAGTCGCTAGTAAATATATAAATTATTTTTTATATATAATTATAAATATTACATTATTTTGATACAGGTAGAAATTGACATATAATCTCAATCATTAATTGTTTTGCTTTATGCCACAGGTGTTGGGCAAACTGAACAATGCCACCAAAAGTTATCAAAGAAAACGGTGTAATTTTTTTCTTGAAAACTTTTATGCTATATAGTGTATATTACTTTTTTTACAGACCTAATAACCTTATAAATGCTGATTGATAAGGGTTGCCTTGTATTTGGCAAAGACATTTGCTAAAAGACCCCAGGGGATTGCTAACAGACTCCCAATGAAGTGTATGGCACTATCACATCAGATATGCATTATACTATGGAGGGGCAGAAGCACATCAAAGGTAGAAAAAAAGCAGCTTTTCTAAGAAGTTCTTTAGATGATAATAACCTGAATTCTATCCAGTTGCCTAAAGTCTTCAACTTATCCTCAATTAATAATGGCTCATTATACTTGTAAAGTGTATCATGAATTAGTAAATTACATAGATTACTTACATAATGGACTAGAGTTGACATAATTACTAGAAATAGAAATATAGGTTTCTTTACCATTTTCCACCTGTACCCAGTGTGATTTGGATGTTTTATCCTAAGATTGTATTACTGAATATGATATCATTGACTATACTGGAAACTTCTTCTTCCTTTTGCTAATAGCTTTAAATTCTGTATTAAAATATACTTTAAAAGTACGTATACCAAACAATATACGTACATGACACATTCCAGATTTAACGATTTAAGGAAATGAACCCTAGCAGATTCCAAAGTTGAAAATAATACATAAAAGATTTAAACTTACACTGTTACATAGGAAATTGGTTATTTATATCAGCAGAATACAAGGACATCCTAGGAACATCCTATTATTGCAATTAAGTAGCCTATATAATGTTTAATTTTATAGGGGATTGGGTGGTGATGTCCAAGGAGTAAGAATTACCATCCAAATAGGTTTAGTAACCCCCAGCTCTGCCCCTAGAAATGTTCTAAAGTGTGTTTGGGTGCAACGGATATTTTCTAGTGAAAATAAAAAAAGGAAATATATCATCTCCTCCTCATTACAGCATGGCCAATTAATGCCCATATGTCTAAGTGGAAACAGGCCAATCCAAAAAACACTGCCGCTAAAATAAATAAATAAACTAAAGAAGTGCTCCTATTGCGATAAGCTCTTCACATTGAATGAGCAGTAAAGCAATATAAGCCCTTACATGGGGCCATATTCAATTGAGTTTTCTGGCAATCCAGTAGCCGGTAAGTGAGGTCGCAAGTTAAGTTGATATTCAATTGGCGTCTTTTTGCGGGCTCCGAATGGGTTCCGATTTACTGCCTTGAAAAAATGGTGATGGTTAAATTCGTAACTTACAGCCTCCCGAAGCCATTGATCTCTCACTTTCGCAAGACTTACGATGGCTAAAATCACAAATCGTTATTCAATTGATCAATTTTCCCAAGCCCGCAAATGTTTTTACACCCGTAAACGGCAAAAGAAGGAGAAAATCCGATGAGTGCTAGCGAGAACCCGCATGGGGGTTAAACACCTATTCGTAGCACTGTAAAAGCAAATAAAAAATTAATACTGCATTGTAAAGAACGGGGAAAGTGATGATAGATATTAGAATTAATTGCACAACAGTCTCAAGCTTGCAAATTGGCAGGAAATGTAATTACTTTTTATGTTTCATTTCGGGGCTAACTCGATCTCAGGTATCCATGAGTTAATACATATCAGGCCACCCATATGGACTAAAACTGTATTGGCATTCATTTTCCTAATTTTTTATTTTGCAGGTTTGCGAGTCTGATCAAATATCGGACCCCCGAACCTAATTGATTGACATGTAACCTCCATGTTTTACTGCCATAATCATGTCTCATTTTCTATTGGCTGATTCAAAATGCAAGGTTACAGGCTTGCTTAATTGATCATGTTCCTGTCCTGAGCTGCTATGAACCAATGCATGGTTTACGGTTTCAGCTTTGGGACAGTAACTTGCGGGCTTGAGCAATTGAATAGCATCACAACACACCCGCATGTCTCCGATCGAGTTGCAGGCTTAGAATTGGATGTGGCTCATGGACTATGGTTGGTTGAAAAGTGCACTCAATCAGATGTCAGCAATCAGATAATTGGGATATTTAATTTTGGCTTGATTTTTTTGAAGTAATGATTTATTGGGACTTCTTGCATTCCAAGGGACTATAAGAGTTTCTTCCAACACACAATTCAAAGGCATCAAGAAGAGACAAAGAGCCATTCTATGATGAGCGATATAAAGAGATAGAAGATAACAAAATGGGAAATTTAAGGAATTTCTTCAAGGAAAATGGGGATCTCAAAGTAACATTACATACCAAGTGGGTATGATAAAATACAACAATGGTAGAGACTTAAGAGAGGAAGATAATATAAAGAAGCGGTGGTAGGAATACACAGATGATCTGTACAGGAAGGATCTTAACATAATCGATAGCTTCAATAGTTTGTCCAATGAGCTTAAGCCAGACATCTTGGGGATTGAAGTGAGATGGACCCTAGGAGATGCTGTGATTATGCCAACAAATTTGAAAAACTCAACAATGGCCATTAGACTGGAAAAGTTCAGTCTATATCCCAATCTCAAAAAAAAAGGCAGTGCCAAAATATGTTCCAATTACCGAACAGTTGCACTGATGTCACAAGGCAGAGGCACAAGAGATCAAATTGCCAATGCCCGCTGGATAATATAGAAAGAATGTTCCAGAAAAGCATTTACTTGTCTGTGTGGATCACAACACAATGTGATGAGGATAGCAGACCATCTCATTTGCCTCTTGAGGAATCTGTATGTGGACCAAGAAGCCACAGTCAGAAAAGAACATGAGACCACACAATGGTTCAAGATCAGGAAAGGAGAGTGACAAAACTGAATATTGTTACCTTATTTATACAACTCATATGGGAAATGTATCATGCTTAAGGCAGGACTGGAGAAATCCAGATTTGGAATATTACTAGGAGAACTATCAGCAACCTCAGATATGCAGATGATAATACTCTGATGGCTGAAAGTGAGGAGGAAATAAAGGGTCTATTGATGAGGATGCAAAAACTTAAAATTTTATAAAGATGAAGATCATGGCAACTAGCTATCTCAAATAGCAATTTGCTGGGGTGTATGTTCTGTGGTGGTGCTGTGGAGGCTGCTGGGCTGTGTATGTGTGCTGTGGGGAGTGCCGGGGGTGCTATGGAGGCTGCTGGGCTGTGTGTGTGCACCTGGGGTGCAGTGAAGGCTGCTGGGCTGTGTGTGTATAAAATGGGGAGTGCCGGGGGTACTGTGGAGGCTGCTGGGGCTGGTAAGGACCATCAGCAGGATGTACCCCCAGGCACAAGATGATCACCTTCCTCCGGAACACTATGCGACTGTGCCCTGCTGCAGATCGGATGATTGGACTGAGCCTATCACAAGGGACTCCCCCTTGCTCAAATCAGACTGCACAGCCCCGAGGCAAAGGGCAAGAAGCACACGGCAGCACTGTAATGCAGGAGGCGGGTGCGTGTTTCCTGTTCTCTTCTGCTCTGCATGGCGGTGTTCTGTTGCTGACCGGCGTGGCTTCGGTGCAATTCTGCCTGGTTGTATTCCGTGTATAAGACGACCTGCCTACGTTAAATTAAAAAAATTGGCAAAAAAGGTTGTCTTATACACAGAAAAATACGGTATATATTTGTTGTTGTTGTTTTGTCGTTCAGTCGTGTCCGACTCTATGGACCACAGCACGCCAGGTGCATCTCTCAGTCACTGCCTCTCTGTGTTCCATCAAGTTAATGTTAATTTCTTCAGTGACCTCATCTATCCATCTCCGCCTCTGTCGTCACCTTCAATCTTTCCGAGCATCAGTGTCTTTTCTAGGAAGTCCTGCCATCTCATGATATGGCCAAAATATTTGAGCTTCAGCCTCATAATCATAGCTTCTAGTTTGCCATAGCTTTCCTCCCCAGAAGCAAACGTCTTTCATTTCATGACTACAGTCACCATCTGCAGGGATCTTGGATCCAAGGAAAATGAAATCTGTCACTGCCTCTACTTCTTCCCTGTCTATGTGCCAGGAAGTGAGATTGCCGTTTGCCATGATCTTCGTCTTTTTAATGTTGAGCAGCAGGCCAACTTTTGGAATCTCTTCTTTTACCCTTATCAATAAGTCCTTTAATTCCTCCTCACTTTCAGCCATCAAAGTAGTATCATCTGCGTATCTGAGGTTGTTGATATTCCTTCCAGCAATATTGATTCTGACTTTGGATTCATCCAGTCCAGTCTTTGCATGATGTACTCTGCATATAAGTTGAATAAATAAAGTGACAATATACAACCTTGTCGCACTCCTTTTCCGATCTTGAACCTTTCTGTTGTCCCATGTTCGGACCGTGGCTTCTTGGTCGACATACAGATTCTTTAGGAGGAGGATGAGATGATCTGGTACTTCCATCTCTTTAAGGACATGCCCCATTTTGTTGTGATGTTATTTATATAAACAGGGAATGATTCTTTTGTAAAATTAATTAATATTTCTATAGATTAGAACGGCAATATTAAAACAAACAATTAACGATTAAAAAATCCAAGATTGGAGACAATACCTAATAAAATGTATGGAGAATGATTACCTCATTGGTATTTATAACAAATATCCTGTACTCCCATTGGAGGAGTAATCTTAGTCCCATCATGCAGTTATGTGTCTATCATAGAACTCTTCAGTTAGTAGTGTAGACTAAACCACTTATTTGCCCATATGAAACCCTGTATATTGACTCATATGCTCTCTTTGCTGACAGCTCTAAAAAATACTAACGTTCCAAAAAATGGGTGGAGGCACTACCATGTCCTATCATTGTTGTGAACACAATCAAAAGCTTTAGAATAGTCTATGAAGCAGAAGTAAATGTTTGTTTTTTGGAAATCTCTTGCTTTCTCTATTATCCAGCGAACATTGGCAATTTGATCTCTTGTGCCTCTTCTTCTGTGGAACCCGGCTTACACATCTGGTAGTTCCTTGTTCATATATTGTTGCAGTCGAGCTTGTAGAATCTTAAGCATTACTTTGCTGGCATGTGAAATGAGTGCATTTGTTCGATATTTGGAGCACTTTTTGGCACTGCCTTTTTTTAGGATCGGGATGTGGACTGACCATTTCCAGCCTATTGGCCATTGTTGAGTTTTCCAAATGTGTTGGCATAAGGCACACAACACTTTCACAGCATCATCCTGTAATCCTGTAGAATTTTGAATAGTTAAATTGGGATTCCATCACCTCCTGCAGCCTTATTATCAGCAAGACATATTAGGGCCCATCTCACTTCACTCTCCAAGATGTCTGGCTCCAACTCATTGGACAAATTACTGATGTCATCACTGCTGTTATGATTCTTCCTGTATAGATCTTCAGTGTATTCCTGCCACCTCTTCTTTATCTGATCTTCTTCTGTTAAGTCCCTACCATGTTTGTCTTTTATCACGCCCACTTTGGCATGAAAGGTGCTTTATAGGTTCCCAATTTTCTTGAAGAGATCTCTTGATTTACCCATTTGGTTATCTTCTTCAATCACTTTACATCGCTCATTGTAGAATGTCTCCTTGTCTTTTCTTGCTATCCTCTGAAATTCTGCTTTCAGTTGGACAAATCTTTTCCTATCTCCACTACCTTTTGCTTTCCGTCTTTCCTTGGCTACTTTCAAAGCTTCATCAGACAGTCAGTATGACTTCTTACTTTTCTTTCTTTTAGGGCTATTCTTTGTTGCGGTTTCCTGGATAATGTTGCAAACTTCGGTCCAAAGTTCTTCAGGCATTCTATCTTCCATGTCTAGTCCCTTAAATCTATTCATTACTGCCACTGCATATTCACAAGGGATATTATTAATTTTGTATCTACTTGGTCTGATGGTTTTCCCTCTTTTCTTCAGTTTAATTTTTAACTTTGCAATAAGAACCTCATGGTCTGAGCCACAGTCAGCTCCAGGTCTTGTTTTTGCTGACTGTATAGAGCTCCTCCATCTTTGGCTGCAAAGTATATAGTCAATCTGATTTCTATGTTGTCTGTCTGGTGATGTCCATGTGTAGAATCGTCTCGGAGGCTGTTGGCAGAGGGTGTTTGCCAAGACCAGAGAATTATCTTGACAAAATCTACAAATCTCTGACCTGCTTCATTTTGTACTGCAAGGGCAAATTTGCCAGTTATTCCAGGTGTCTTTTGGTTCCCAACTTTAGCATTCCAATCTCCTATGATGATAGTAACATCTTTTCTTGGTGTTATATCTATGACATGATGAATGTCTTCGTGGACAGCAGCCGTGGTTGGAGCATAGACTTGGATCACTGTTATATTAAATGGCTTGCCTTGAATTCAAATTGAAATCATTCTGTCATTTATTGGGTTGTAACAAAGCACTGCTTTGGACCACAGTAGAAGATCTGGTGTTTGTCTCATGTGAAATGTCCCATTCCAGTCCATTTAAGTTAACCAATTCCCAGGATATCAATGTTTAACCTTGTCATGTCATTCTTTACCACATCTAGTTTGCCTTGGTTTATAGTTCTAACATTCCAGATTCCTGTTCTGAATTGGTCTTTGCAGCAGCAGACTTTATTTCCCCTTCAGACACATCCGCAGCTGGGTGTCCTTCCGGCTTTGGCCAAACCAGTTAATTAGATCTGGTGTTACTTGTATTTGCCCTCTGCTCTTCCTCAGTAATGTGGTAGACACCTTCTGACCTGAGGGGCTCATCTTCTGGTGCCATATTGTTATGTCTCTGGTTGTGCCTGTCCATAAAGTTTTCTTAGCAAAGATACTGAAGTGGGTTGCCAGTTCCTTCTCCAGTGGACTGCAATTTGTCTGACCTCTCTGCCATGACCTGCCCATCTTGGCTGACCCTACATGGTATAGATCCCAGCTTCATCGAAGTACACACGACCCTTCACCATGACAAGGTAGCGATCCAGAAGGGGATACATATACACGAACACATATATATATATATGTATAATTTGTGTGTGTGCTTCCCCCACCTGGCCCCAGAACTTACCCTCTGGTGGGTTTTCATTGGTGGTGCAGTGATGTAATCTCTCCCCTGCTGACACGTGTTGTCTTAGAGACAGGCAATTCTGAATGACATCATGTTTGTGTGATGTCAATCCGGGATCCCTGCCGCAGCAACACGAGCCAGCAGGGGAGGGATTGCTTCACTGAACCACCAATGAACACCCACCAGAGGGTAAGAAGCACACACGAGGAAGGAATGCGGCGGCTGAGACTGTGGGGTCCATTGAGGGCATTAGAGGGTCCAGGGGTGAGAGGGCATTAGAGGGTACGGGGGCAGCGAGGTACTAGGCACTAGGGCTCCCTCAGAATAGAGCAGTAGCAGTAGCTCCGCCTCTGTCATACAGTGTAACACACATTACAAGCAGATATGTATCTTCGTGTGGTAATGGTAATGTTTTAAGCACATTCTTTTAACTGAACAAAAAAAAAAAGATTTGTGATCCATGTCCCTTTCACTTGGCAATATCTTTGTTTGTTATGTTTCTGTTTCTCTTTGCAGCTCACATAATTTTAACAATTGCACACCATTGCCTAGAGAGGTCTGTGCTAATTTATTTTTGAGGTTCGATGATAAGGTTTGCTGCTAGTACAACATTTTTATTTAGGCAATAAAGAGGATTTGAGATGGAGACAAATAAATTAATCAAAAAAGAAATGAAAAGAGAAACAGACATATAAAATCACTGATGTTACTCACAGTAGAAACATCTCATAGATGAAAACAAAAAGATACTGAGGACAGAAACTAATATGCAAGAATTTCCCAGAAGTGAAGAGATGCTTAAAGGGAATCTGACAGCTTAAGAAGACTTTGATTATCATAGAGGTAAAAGTGTTAATAAAGTTATTGCTATCTCTTTTTCCCACTGGGTGACACTTGTTCATACAGAAAGCAAATGCTAAATGCTCCCAGTGGTCTGTTATACAGCACACAGAGCAACATGCCAATACCCACCCAATAAAACATGTCTAGGGTGCTTAAAGGTTCAGTGTATTGTCCACACCGGAATTGCCTTAACCATAGCAAATAAAGACAAATACATGCCCAAAAATATTATAATAACCATTAACCTAACATAAACGCATAAGTTAAAAGTACTCTATGGGCAAGTACTTCCCAAAGCAGACTCGCATAGCTTAACGAGCCTGAAGTGGCAAAAAAATATAGACTCTTGAATACCCACGAGCAAGTAGAAGTTAAATAACCTCAAACCAATTTCAGTTAAATGTACTCCATCCCTCAGGATGTAAGAAGTGTTTATAAGCTCAGTTTTTTTCTCCCTAAACTCATATAATTTGTACCTGTCTGGTTTAAACAGGAATGCACAGACTGTGAAGTGTAGTGTTTCAAATTAGCCAATCAGTAATCTCTCTCAAGCAGCATGTTGCAAAATGTTGCCACTGATTCGATTGTAGAGCGGAACCAATTACGGAAGATTTTAAGAAGAAATAGGTTGGCCCTTTTAGGCACTGCTTAATAAAATAAAGTACACAAAAGTAAAGAGGTACAATGGCCAGCGCGGAGGCTGCCTCAGGCCTCCTGGGTCTGACGCAGCGCCGCGTGACCCAGCAGAGCCTGGGCGGGTCCCATTGGCCAATGGAGAAGGCTGGACTTACGCACATTTCGCAGGCTTTTCCCGCACTCTGCGTCGGCCATTGCCTTGATCAGACGCTTATGTTGGCACTCCTGCAAAATATAAGTATTTCCTCACACGATTCATATAAGTGGATTCCCTCCATATAGATACAGTCCGGGCCTATTATATATTGGGAGGGTGGGTTTTGTGTGTGTTCTCCATTTGTGGTTGTTGTTCCCTCCCACGCTTTTTTTCATTGTGTGTGTTTTGCTTGGGGGTGTTTATCCCTTATGGATTCTGCTGATTTAGAGCAGCTTCTGGCCATGATTAGAGCTATGGCCATTTGTCACGTGGTCAGATGGGTTCAGGATAGGCTGTGGTCATCCCAACTCAGGGCTGAGAGCCTTTTGACCATGGCCCAGGCCCAGCCTGCCGTGGCTAATGGCCTGGGCACTGTTGGAGAGGTCAGCACTTTAGTCAGGCCTCCAATTTGCCCTGAGCCAAGCGGCAGCACCACGACATGCGCTAGGGCAAGGAGGAGCATAGGGGCCATGGTTGAGGTTCCTGAGAGTCAGGAGCCAATACCCCCCGCTGCGGAGAGGGCAGTGCCAACGGGAGATGCAGGTGTGGGCCTAGTTTCCCGGTCACAACCTAGCGCTTTGCCACAGGGCCTGTGCCTAACCCTGGGACCCGTTCACAGCCCACTACAGTCCCGCTCCAAGGGGTAAGAAAAAAAGCAAGGAGCTTTAACACAGCTCTTACAGTTCTGCAGTGACCCTGCTGCACCCATTGACAGTACTACTGGTGTTTTACAGGGATTACGCAAAAACAGAGCAGAGATCGTCAGGAACATGGAGACTACGCAAGGGAGGAGGAGTCAAGTCGTGAATGAGATAATCATAGATGACAGCCAAGTGGTGATCGATAAAGTTCCGTTACGGCCAAGGTCTGGAAATCCATGAGTAGGTACAGTCTTTTGTTTTTTTCTTGCACACTAGCCAAAAAGCAGAAGTCACCACTACTGGACAAGCTGGCTAGGCCACAGTGCAGTTTGACCAGTACTGACGTTCACTTTGACAAGGGGACGTTAGTGGGTCCACAAGAGCTTGACAGGTTTCCCGACGGCACTGACCTGGACCATGGGTCTTTTTTGAGTCTCTCACTGTAGCTACGGACTCTGAATATTCCTCAGGAGGGGAGCTGACTGCCAGGTTATCTGGGCGCAGGCATAGGTGGACTAGTGGCTGTTCATCTTGCCTCCCCAGATCTAGGGGCAGATCCAGGTCCTGTGGTTGCAGCTGCACCCGCTCGGGGGCCAACAAGGTGTGGAGCCCATGGTGGGCAAGGCACGCAAGGACCCCGGTTCTCTAGGACCGGTTGAAGGGAGTTCCCAACAGTGTCATTTACTCCAGGACGGCAGGACGCAGGTGAGCTTTCAAAGGGGTTGGGGGAGGGGGGCTTCAGGGAGGGTGACATCTTTTAGGGCTCCCCAGTTTATGTCTTCCTTAAAATATCTCCTGTCAGCACATACCATTCAGATTAGCGTGGAAGAGGTCGGATGAGTGGGCAGTCTGGCCAAGAAAGCTTGGTCAGACTATGGTCTTCCTTCGGGGGTAGCCCCCTTGGAGCTGGTGGCAGCTGCCGCCTTGTCTTCCCAGGTAGGCCCTCAAGGGGCACCAGACCCCTCCGCAGGGGGTTAGTCTTCATGGCAGATTACAGATGGTGTCATACTTGGCCATGAGGCCCACCATCGTCTGTGTCCAGGACAACCTCTGACTTTCGACAACTTGCTGCAGTCCTTTTTTAATTATGGCTTGCATCATGGGCGGACGGCATCCGGAGCAGTGCTCCGGGATCTTCGTATACTTGGAGGAGATTAGGAACGCATATCAGAGCTACGGGGTATGGCCTGGTAGAGGTACGATGAGGAGTACCGTCAGTACATGGCCTCCAGGCCAGCAATGGCCTGGAGCGATAAAGCAGTTGCATACTGGCTAAACATCATGACCCCAATGTGAGCCATGCCGCCCTTTTGGAGCAACCTGGGCAAAGCTTTAAGCCCGCCATAACGGCCGCCCCAGGCCGCAGGATCTGCCATACCTTCAACTAGGGCGTTTGCAAGTGGGTACCGAACTGCCGTTTCAAACACGCTTGCTTAAATAGCGGGGGAAAGCACCCCCTCGCCAGATGTAATAGGGCCAGGGAGGGTGCTAAAGCAGGGGAGTCCTCTCCAAAAGGGCAAGACCCTCATACGGCTGGCCACAATGCTACCGTGGCTAGAACGCTACGGTACATTGCCGGGTAAGGCGGAGGTGGCCGAGCTGCTCTGTAGGTGTTTTCGGGAAGGGTTTGTAATCCCATGCAGCCTTGCGCCCACAGGTGCGCAGCCTTTCGAACCTGTGATCTGTGCTTGATTTTCCCGGGGTCGCAGTGGGGAAATTCAACAAGAATTTCAGCTGGGGAGAATGGCAGGTATCGACAAGGAATGTTTAACCGTTTCTTATGCATTGTTTGACCGTGCTTCTGGCATGGTTAAGATGGCCTGAGTCGTCGCTTGGATGGCGAAGGTTTACAACGTCTGCTTTCTGTCTGCTGCCCGTACACCCTTTCAGTCATCGGCTGCTGGGTTGTTTCTTTGAGGGCTCCATCTTGTACGCATATTTTGCGGCTTTCAGCACTTTTCTTCAGTGGGTGGTGCGGACCGAAACTGGGTACTACAGCATTAAGTACAAAGAGGAGGAGAAAAAAGTACACCTTTAATTCCCAAGACAGCCACCTACCCCAAAGGAACAACCATGTAAATATCTACAGACAAAAGTCATAACTCAAACCCATATAGTATAAAATATAACTTTTATTAAATATATAAACATAAAATATTAAAATATTCTGCACGTCTCAAAAAATAGCACAAAGTAGTGTCATATATCAACCTCGCTTGTATACAAGATAATATATATAAAGCTAAGTGTGCTAAATACAAGGTCCAAATACCTATAATAAATTCATTAAATATGCAAAGTTATAAATAAAGCACACAGAATAATCAATAGGCTATCTCAACCAGTTTCATTGAAAAGTAGGAAGTATGCAACCAGTAGGTGATGAAAATAATGTACCACTGTGGCCCTATTTGCATACAAATAGTGGATTAGGCAGATAAGGGCCCACTATTTACCCACTAATCTGCCTATGAAAAGCTAATCTATACTCCCTATCTGGGACTATTCACACCACTGGTGCACTTACCTACTCTCCAATGAATAATAGGTGAATACCATAGCCAGAGGTACAAACACTACAATGCAGATTGGTTACTCTCTAAGGAGTGATGTCATCATCGGGAGACACGCAGCTCGGATCCGACGCGCGCGTTTCGCGCCAGCTTCCACAGGGATCATAAGAACTGAAGAGGGCGCTTTGGTTTATATAGCATGAGTAGGATGGTTCAATAAGATCTCTCATCTGTATGTTGTTTGCAATCAACTGTCTTGTGACCAGGGCTATGGAAACAAAAGGAAGTTAGAACTAAAGGTGGAAATGCTTGAATAAGCGCTTAAGGTGGATATATAAAACTGAAATAGACAAAAATAGACAAAATAAAGTGTCCTCAAACACAATCTTAAATTAGACACAAATAAAGTCTACATAAATAAAGATACAATTGTATCAGATATATTGTAATATTACCATATTATCACAAAAGATACTTAGTATAATATTGCTTGTCCCAATTGTATATGGCAGTATTAAATATATCTAGGAGAAATGGGTTTCAAAACAAGGGGATAGATCAGCGGTTCAATAAATTCCTCCATAAATAAAAGGGAAATAACTTGTAATGGTCAAAGTTGAAAATGCTTAATGAAGCACTTAGGATGGATGTATAAGGTTAGATAAATAAAGTGTCCTAAAAAACAATCCTAAATTGCTCACATATAGACACTGCATATATAAAGATACAATTGCATCAGATACAAAATGATGTTGCTACAATACCGCTAAAGGTATTTGAGTGTGGTTATATACAGCAGTAATTGATATATCAAAGAAACATGGATTTCCAAAGCAGGGGGATAAATCAGGGGCTCAAATGAGTCCTCAGTGAAAAAGGGGGGAGATAACTTGTCATGATCAGCTACATTGAATATAAATAACATCTCTAACAGTTCCACTTGATCCAATATAGGATTGAATAGAATCTTGTTACAACACGTAAGTAAGATCAAAAAATATTATTATAGTCACTTAGATAGACTACTGACATACATACAGCCTTTACAAAAATATGCTGAAGTTGTTATATTCATTGAGTCCACCTGGGACTACAGTGTTAAGTAAAGCAATCCATTTGCTTTCTGCCTTGAGTAGTTCTGATTCAAGATTACCTTTTCTTATCCCCAAACTAATTTTTTCCAATACCCAACATTTAAGCATGGGTTTTGAGTGGTGTTTTTCAAAAAAATGTTTCGCTACTGAAGTAAGAGTCTTACCTTTAGCAACATCAGTAATACTATTACGTATATTGCAAAGATGTTCGCCAAGCCTTTTTCTAAGCTCTCTACTAGTAATACCAACATATTTCTGTTGGCAAGGACATTGCAAACAATATATAACAGCAGAAGTACCGCAATTGAAAAAACCTTTTAAGTATCTCATTTTTCCAGTTCTATCAGTAATGCTGTTGATTTTGCACATAAAAGGACAAAATTTGCAATGTCCACATCCATAAGTGCCATCTGGCAAAGGTCTAATATTTTTCTTCTTTTTACAGAAGTGACTCTGAACAAGGATATCACGGATGTTTTTAGATCGTCTCCATCCTGTGTCAATTTTAGCTCCAATCAGAGTTGCTATGTGGGTATCCGTTTTTAAGACATTAATATGTCTATTCAAAATATCCTCTATTTTGCGCCAATCCTCATTAAAAGTTGAAATAAATCTAACCGTCTCTTTTGTATTGGTTCTCAACCTGGGAGACAATAAATTGTCTCTTTCGGTGTGAAGAGCTCTATGATAGGCTTTTTTTATAGAGGAATTGCTATACCCTCTATTTTTCAATCGATTCCTCAACTCATCTGCTCTAACTTTGAACAGTTCTGTATTGGAGCAGTTACGTCTTACACGCAGAAATTCCCCTACAGGTATGGCACGTAGAGTCGGAGGGAAATGTGAGCTAGAATGATGTAAAGTGCTATTCGTAGAGGTTGGTTTCCGATAAAGGTCGGTGATAATCCTGCCCTCTTCATCTTTACTGATCGTAATATCCAAAAAATCAATACGTTTTTCATCATGGGCATGAGTAAGTTTCAAATTAAGATCATTTGTATTTAGTTTGTTAATGAATGTATCTAGACATTCCTGTGTACCATCCCAAATGATCAAAATATCGTCGATATATCTCAGCCAGATGGTAACATGATCAGTAAATTCAGAATTATCATCAATAAATACCCGTTCTCTTTCCCACCACCCTAGATAGATGTTAGCATAGGTGGGTGCGCATGAAGACCCCATTGCTGTGCCTCTTTTCTGTAAATAAAAAACATCATTGAACACAAAATAATTGTGAGTAAGCGTGTATTTTAACATTCTTAGAACAAAGGTGTTTATATTCTTATCAGCATTTGTAGCCATGGTGAGAAAATATTGCACTGCCTGGCATCCTGCTTCATGTTGAATTGAAGTGTACAGGCTCTCTACATCACAGGTCACTAATAGTGTTTCATGATTCACATTAATGTCATTGAGTCGTTTCAGGACGTCCATAGTATCTCTCACATATGAGGACAGACTCAATACATGCGGACGGAGTTGCAAATCAATAAATTTGCTACCATTCTCACATAGACTACCATTGCCCGAAATAATTGGTCTAACAGGAGGAATCTTATCATTTTTGTGAACCTTGGGTAATAGATAAAGAGTAGCTATTTTGGGTTTGTCAGATAGCAAGAATGTATACTCTTTATCATTAATGATAAGATCATTTTTAGCTTCATCAATGATATTGTTATAGCTTACCACAAAGTCAGTTGTTGGATCACCTAATAGGCGTTCATAACAAGCCTTATCACTGAGTTGTCTTAATGCCTCTTGAATATACATTTCTGTTGGCCAGATAACAATGTTACCACCTTTATCTGACGGTTTGATGATGACATCAGTCCATTCTTTCAACTCTTTTAAAGCTTGATTTTCATCACGGCTCAAATTACTGATTTTGGTAGGTTGTAACTTGATGATATCTTGGGTCACAGCCTTGACATATACTTCTACTGCAGAGCAGCTGGAAAGAGGTGGATTAAAACGAGATTTAACTTTGATCTTATCATTGGTCATATTGGTCTCCGGTGTTGTTACCAATGGCAGAGGTAATTCTGTATCTGAAGTTCTATCAGAAAAAAATTTCTTTAGAATCAATTTGCGTGCAAACAAATTAAGATCTTTAAATACATCAAAAAATTGGTAGTTGTTGCTAGGTGAAAAGGACAATCCTTTTTTCAAAACATTTACTTGTGGGTTAGTAAGTATCTTAGATGATAAATTCACAATTTGCATCATATCTTCTTTTACCTTCTGACCCCTTTCGTCCAGGTTTCCTTCTGCGGATTGACTGCCCCCTTGTATCCCCATTGTTTGCGATCTCGGAGATTCCTGGTCGATTCCCAGTTGTTCTCTTGGAACGAGGTCCGGTTCCTCTCCGTCATAAAAGGCTGAACCTGGTCTAAAAAAGAGACCTGTCTTCTACTTTGATGATTACCAGAGTTGGTTCTCATATCTTCCTCATCTGTAATTGAGGAATCTAACTCAGTATCTGAGTTATAATATCGTCTACCAGGGTCTACACGAGGTCGCAATTTCCTCCTACTATTATTTCTATGTGTCCAATGGAACACATTGCCATTTTCAAAATCTAATAGATCTCGATTATACTTATGTTTTTTAAGAGATAAGATCTCATTTTCTCTTTTATCAAGATCATGTTGTATTCGTTTATACGTTTTTTTAAAAACCTCCAGGGATTCAAATTGTTTTAAAGTTTTATTAAGTGAGTTGATTTCTTTATCTAATTCCACCAAAATCTCTTGTTCATAATCTGCCAGTATGGCTATTAGTGTCTCAGAACAGCTTGTAAGGGCTGAATCCCATTTTTCTTTATAAGACTCAAGATGGAAAGTGAAGGATGGAAAAATCTTAACTCTTAGTCCTCTCGGGATAAGGTGTTTAGCTAAATATTTTTCATGACTTACTTTATTCCAAAAAGAATTAAGTTGTTTTCTTAATAGCCCTTCTAAGTTCTTGAGACCCAATTGCCAATCGCCATTAATTGTATCTGATGTACATTTATCAAACGCTTTATTAGCACCTTCCAAACGTTTACTAGTTCTGGTTTTATAATCTGAATCCAAATCTATTTCAGCCATGATAGAAAATGTTATAAATGATATTCCTTATAAGAATTGATTTATTGATACGGCTACCTAATAGCCAAAAATATAATTTACAAAAAAAGGCCAATAAATCAAAAATGGGGTAATACTAGTTGTAAGTAGTGATATGGTATGAATACATAACAAATGATAACAGAACAACAGCATATGATTGTCTTAGGCAGTGTAAGTATTAAGTACAAAGAGGAGGAGAAAAAAGTACACCTTTAATTCCCAAGACAGCCACCTCCCCCAAAGGAACATCCATGTAAATATCTACAGACAAAAGTCATAACTCAAACCCATATAGTATAAAATATAACTTTTATTAAATATATAAACATAAAATATTAAAATATTCTGCACGTCTCCCAAATAGCACAAAGTAGTGTCATATATCAACCTCACTTGTATACAAGATAATATATATAAAGCTAAGTGTGCTAAATACAAGGTCCAAATACCTATAATAAATTCATTAAATATGCAAAGTTATAAATAAAGCACACAGAATAATCAATAGGCTATCTCAACCAGTTTCATTGAAAAGTAGGAAGTATGCAACCAGTAGGTGATGAAAATAATGTACCACTGTGGCCCTATTTGCATACAAATAGTGGATTAGGCAGATAAGGGCCCACTATTTACCCACTAATCTGCCTATGAAAAGCTAATCTATACTCCCTATCTGGGACTATTCACACCACTGGTGCACTTACCTACTCTCCAATGAATAATAGGTGAATACCATAGCCAGAGGTACAAACACTACAGTGCAGATTGGTTACTCTCTAAGGAGTGATGTCATCATCGGGAGACACGCAGCTCGGATCCGACGCGCGCGTTTCGCGCCAGCTTCCACAGGGATCATAAGAACTGAAGAGGGCGCTTTGGTTTATATAGCATGAGTAGGATGGTTCAATAAGATCTCTCATCTGTATGTTGTTTGCAATCAACTGTCTTGTGACCAGGGCTATGGAAACAAAAGGAAGTTAGAACTAAAGGTGGAAATGCTTGAATAAGCGCTTAAGGTGGATATATAAAACTGAAATAGACAAAAATAGACAAAATAAAGTGTCCTCAAACACAATCTTAAATTAGACACAAATAAAGTCTACATAAATAAAGATACAATTGTATCAGATATATTGTAATATTACCATATTATCACAAAAGATACTTAGTATAATATTGCTTGTCCCAATTGTATATGGCACAAGTGCTTCATTAAGCATTTTCAACTTTGACCATTACAAGTTATTTCCCTTTTATTTATGGAGGAATTTATTGAACCGCTGATCTATCCCCTTGTTTTGAAACCCATTTCTCCTAGATATATTTAATACTGCCATATACAATTGGGACAAGCAATATTATACTAAGTATCTTTTGTGATAATATGGTAATATTACAATATATCTGATACAATTGTATCTTTATTTATGCAGACTTTATTTGTGTCTAATTTAAGATTGTGTTTGAGGACACTTTATTTTGTCTATTTTTGTCTATTTCAGTTTTATATATCCACCTTAAGCGCTTATTCAAGCATTTCCACCTTTAGTTCTAACTTCCTTTTGTTTCCATAGCCCTGGTCACAAGACAGTTGATTGCAAACAACATACAGATGAGAGATCTTATTGAACCATCCTACTCATGCTATATAAACCAAAGCGCCCTCTTCAGTTCTTATGATCCCTGTGGAAGCTGGCGCGAAACGCGCGCGTCGGATCCGAGCTGCGTGTCTCCCGATGATGACATCACTCCTTAGAGAGTAACCAATCTGCACTGTAGTGTTTGTACCTCTGGCTATGGTATTCACCTATTATTCATTGGAGAGTAGGTAAGTGCACCAGTGGTGTGAATAGTCCCAGATAGGGAGTATAGATTAGCTTTTCATAGGCAGATTAGTGGGTAAATAGTGGGCCCTTATCTGCCTAATCCACTATTTGTATGCAAATAGGGCCACAGTGGTACATTATTTTCATCACCTACTGGTTGCATACTTCCTACTTTTCAATGAAACTGGTTGAGATAGCCTATTGATTATTCTGTGTGCTTTATTTATAACTTTGCATATTTAATGAATTTATTATAGGTATTTGGACCTTGTATTTAGCACACTTAGCTTTATATATATTATCTTGTATACAAGTGAGGTTGATATATGACACTACTTTGTGCTATTTGGGAGACGTGCAGAATATTTTAATATTTTATGTTTATATATTTAATAAAAGTTATATTTTATACTATATGGGTTTGAGTTATGACTTTTGTCTGTAGATATTTACATGGATGTTCCTTTGGGGGAGGTGGCTGTCTTGGGAATTAAAGGTGTACTTTTTTCTCCTCCTCTTTGTACTTAATACTTACACTGCCTAAGACAATCATATGCTGTTGTTCTGTTATAATTTGTTATGTATTCATACCATATCACTACTTACAACTAGTATTACCCCATTTTTGATTTATTGGCCTTTTTTTGTAAAGTACTACAGCATTACCCACTACCATGGTTTTGGCGCGTACCTCCAAGGTGTTTGCGTGCGGCCACATGGCCTGAGCCTTGGGCGACGGCGGGCCTTACAAAAAAAACTTGCCTTCCTAGAGTTGTTCCCCATCATTGTTGTGGTTCACATATGGGGAAGGGATTTCAGGGATTGCCCAGTTGCCTTTTGGACAGATAACATGTTGGTGGTGCATTCGATCAACAGCCTCACGGCGTCTTCCATACCGGTGATACAGCTTATTCGGCACTTGGTGCTCAACTACTTTCACCTGAACATATGGTTTCGGGCAAAGCACGTTCCAGGGTTGCAGAATGGCATTGCTGATGCACCTTCTCGCTTTCAGGAGACTCGGTTCAGGACGTTGGCCCCAGAAGCAAGGGCCCTAGACTAGAGCATCCCCCAGTAACTCTGGGAGCTTGGAGCAATCAGATAGCAAGGCTCATCAGGCAGTCACTGGTGCCGGGGACATGGTCGGCGTATAAGAAGGCCTGGAATAAGTGGAGTAACCTGGTGGCGCTAGCCAGCAGGGCTGCAACAGAAGAAAAATCCTTGGAGATTTTGCTGTGTTTCCTGTTACGGTGTGTGGAAAGCGGTGACTCTAAGGCCTCAGTTGGTCGTCAGGTTACGACCCTGGCCTTCATGTTCAAATTGGCCACGCTGAGGGATCTGATGAAGGAGTTGTGGTTTGGCGAGTGATGCGGGGGATGTTTACAGGCGATTGCAGGCAGGAGAAGAGACGCTTGATCACCTTCTCGCTGTTGTTGCGCTTGGCGCCGGTGTTGGGCATACTCTGCAGGACCCCCTATGAATCCCTGCTTTTCCATACAACCTTTTCCCTCGCATTCAGGAAGAGACACAAGAGTTGGGAGAGAGAGCAAGGGAAGAGAGATGAGAGGGAGGGAGAGTTAGCAAGGAGAGAGATGAAAGGGGGGAGAGAGAGAGAGGGATGCAGAGATGGAGATAGAGAGAGAGAGAGATGGAGAGAGGTGTAAAAGGAGAGAGAGAAAAAGGAGAGAGAGGGAGAGGGAATTAATCAGAGGGCATTAATCAGAGAGGCAGCACAGAGACCTAAGGTAACCCTGGAGGAGCTGTAGAGTTCCACAGTAGAGACTGGAGTATCTGTACATAGGACGACAATAAGCCGTACGCTCCATAGAGTTGAACAGAAAAAGCCATTACTTTCAGCAAAAAACAAAATGTATGGAGGAAGGTGCTCTGGTCTGATGAGACTAAAATTTAACTTTTCGGAAATCAAAGAAAACGCTATGTCTGGTGCAAATCCAACACATCACATCACCCAAATAACACCATCCCAAGTTTTTCAGCAGCCCGGACTGGGAAACTGGTCAGAGTTGAGGGAAAGATGGATGGTGCTAAATACAGGGATATTCATGAGCAAAACCTGTACCACTCTGTGCGTGATTTGAGGCTACGACAGAGGTTCACCTTCCAGCAGGACAATGACCCCAAACAAACTGCTAAAGCAACACATGAGTGGTTTAACGGGAAACATCTAAATGTGTTGGAATGGCCTAGTTAAAGCCCAGACCTCAATCCAATAGAAAATCTGTGGTCAGACTTAAAGACTGCTGTTCACAAGCGCAAACCATCCAACTTGAAGGAGCTGGAGCAGTTTTGCAAGGAGGAATGGGCAAAAATCCCAGTGGTAAGATGTGGCAAGCTCATAGAGACTTATCCAAAGAGACTTGGAGCTGTGATTGATGCAAAAGGTGGCTCTACAAAGTATTTACTTTAGGGTGGGTGGTGAATAGTTATGCACATTGACTTTTTCTGTTATTTTGTCCTATTTGTTGTGTGATTTACAATTAAAAAAAAACATCTTCAAAGTTGTGGGCATGTTCTGTAAATTAAATGATGCAAATCCTTAAACAATCTATGTTAATTCCAGGTTGTGAGGCAACAAAACACTAATAAAAGGCCAAGGGGGGGGGGGGGAATGCTTTTGCAAGGCACTGTATATATAAATACATAATAATGTTGGAAACAGAGGGGAAACATGGAGGGCCCAGCACAGAAACAAAGTTTGGGACTCCTCATTTACAGTATATATACTGTATGTTCGTACCTGAGGGGTCGCCAAACGGGCGGACAGCTCCGGGCGGCGAAAGGTCTAGCTACACCACTGACTTGGGGTCCATAAAATACCATAAAAGTAACTACACACACCTTCTATCCTAAACTATATAAATATAAAGCAGAAGTGCAACTTAAACAAAGCATATAAAGGAAATACCATGACCCTGGCAAGATCCATTAAGCATTTAGATAAATAAACACACTGACCAAGTGTTTCTTGGGAAAATTAAGGGCCACAGCTTTATTAAAACAACCATAAACCAGTAACCAATTAACATAATTAACTAATTAATTGTTACATCACAGCTCAAATAAACATCAGAGCAACAAAGAACCAAATGCCGTATGAGCCGTACCAACGGCCCATACGCCGCCGTCAAGCTATTGACTACCTGGACCGTGTTCGGGCTGTCTGATTGCAAAAGGACATGACGGTTCCCGAAGCCACTGCCCCACAGATGAACCGCTGCGGTGATGACGAACAGCTCCAGAACCGTAGCATCATCAGTAAGCCGTCCCCTGACCCATGATACGGGCCATGGTGCTGTGCACCATGCGCCTCTAAAATAGGCTCCCACTCCGACCTCACTTGATCCCGCATAGAGGTCGAGCTGCCCGTTCGTCACCCTGCTCGGCTGGATCAAGGTGCTCCCGTTGAAGTTCCGTAGCAATGCCATCCACACTCATGCATCCTCCTTCATTTCCCCGGACACTTTCATAAAATGATGCGGCTGAGATATTCCGTCCGTAGCCAACGGCATTCTTCTGCTGAATATACGTCCCATGGCAGGGCTGCCAGTTCTGCAGACAGGTCCAACACCTTCTCCATCGGCAAGCTGCATTCCATCTTGTCTGAATTGATCCGAATCCCCAGGAACGTCTCCTGATCACCTGATCCCTTCTTCCTCTGGTGGTCTCTTTTCTCTTCTCGGCCTCTCCTTTGGCATTGCGTCGTCCCTGCGAAACACCTGCAGCGCTGGCAGTGGGTGCAGCAGTGGGGACCGCAGGGGCCGACCGGTGAGAACCTGTAGGAGCTTTTTTAGAGCTCCTTGCACTTTTGCTGTTACCCCTGGAGCCTCAAGGCTGATTTGGGGTGTTGCCAGAACCTGGGTTCTGCTGTGGGCCATGGGACAAGTCACTGGGTGGTGGCCGGATGGCTAGGCCCTTGCCCGCGCTTCCCGCTGGCACCACACTCTCTGCGGTGGGGGGATAAGCTCCTGGCTCTCAAGGACCCTTCCACGCTGCTCCTAGCCCTATTGCTCAGATGAGAGCTAGCAAGCTGCTCCACTGGCCTATCTAGGCTATGAGGCCTGTCACCGCAGGCTGGGCTTGTGCCGCAGTGACATCAACCTCCCCCCATATGGCCTGAATCCATCCTATCCTGGACCCATCTAACCCCATGGCTTAATGCCAGAGTTCTGACCATGGCCAGCAAGGCCTCTAACTCCCCAGGGTCCATTTAGAGCTACCCCCTCACCTTAGCTAAACAAGAACCGACAATGGAGGGGATGATAGTATGCTTAAATGTAGGGTGATTGATTGTTAAGGATGCAGGCAGGGGGCACTCAGACCTGAACCATGCAAATGGGGGCTCTATTGCTGACTTATATAAATGATATGGGGGGAGACAATAGCTGTGTGCCACAGGCTCGGCTCTTATTACTTGCCCTTATGAGTTGTGCAGGCTCAGTATGCAGTGGAGCGCAGCGTGCAGACCTCCAATCAGCTCAATGGCCAGCGCGGAGTGAAGAGGAAGCCCGCAAAACGGGCGGAAGTCCCTCCTCCTCCTCCGGCCAATCAGAAGCGCCCAGGCTCCGCCAGGTCACACAGCGATGCGTCAGACCCGGCGTGCCTGGGGCTGCCTCCGCGCCGGTCACTATCACAAGTGCTGTACACTGTGTGAACATCAACATATATTTCAATAAAAGCAGTCCATACAATACATTCCTTTCCATAACATGAGTAGAGAACTAAGTCACAATACAGGGACAGCTGGTGCAACTCCAGGCCTGATGCGCAAGTTTAGCTGCAGCTTTCTCCAACGCCAGGAGCAGGAAGTGGAGGAGGCATCTTTTATAGCGTAAGTGTAAATCTGCCTAATAATTAACCCTTTCTTGTCTTTTACTTTGCAGGTCACAGACGAACAGAGTAGTGGTAAGTATTGAAGAACTACAGAAAAGCAGAAGGATAAAGCTGTCATCAATTACTTTTAAACACAGCGATATCCAAATATAAGTCATAGAAGACTTAACCAAATATTTAATAAAATAAACAAAGATTATCATATAACAATTATAATGTGTATAATCAGTTTATTATAATGTACCAAGGTATAGTGACATTGACTATTATAGAAGCATCCCTCATTAAAAACTAGACTCTTCAACATAAATGCCATATTAAATTACATAAATATTATGAAAGTAAAATAATAAAGGTTAATAAATAAGCCACATTAGATCTGTCTGAATGACATCTGCTTGGAGGACACCTAGGAAGTGGCAAAACATTGTGACATATTTTGAAACACTTTTATTGGCCACTTACATATGCAGAAGTTGCTCAGTATTGTGCATCATGGCAGATGACAGCACCTCAACCTGAGTTTTGGTCCCCATTGATACCATTACCCATAATTGAGGAACCCTTTGAATGGATAGTGATGGGTCTTGTGGGACCTCTAGAAAAATCACACCCCTCATTCCCGCCTTCAGGACTTTTCTTGTGCTGCTACTATTCTTTGGAATCTCACCTTTCTATACCTCACCCATACCCGCTAGACTGTAAGTTTGCGAGGTTTCAATCTTATTGGGTGCTTCAGAGAAAACACTTTGTATGCTTGATTTTAAACTCAATAACAGGGCCCTTAATTGTTTTGTAATTTGTTATGTATCTACCCTGTTCAGAGCTATGAAATATGTTGGCACGTTATAAATAAAAGTTAGTAATAATCACATATCTAGTTTCGAGTTTGTTGGTAACGCTATGTTAAAACTTACGGGCTTACACATGCGCAATGAGCACCGAAGGCGCTCATTGCGGGCCTTGCAATGAGTGCTGAAGGCGCTCATTGCCAGGCCCGAAAGTTACGGGTTTGACAGGGGCAGCAAAGAGGAAAGTTAGAGGATAGTTAGCCTTCGGCGCTCATTACGAGGCCCAAAGTTAAAAGGGGGGAGAGGCTCTCAATGAGTGCCAAAGGCGCTCATCGCAAGGCCTGCAATGAGATATAGACTTCAAAAATATTACGGACGTAACGGCTACCACTTTTTTCAAGCCCATAACTCAGAAGCTGCTTGGAGACGCCAAAAGACGCCAATTGATTACAAAATGAGTTCACAACCTTACACACAGCACAAGGGAGAGGCAGGGAGCCTGTAAGTGAGGTTGAAAGGTAATTTGCTATTCAGTTGGCGTTTTTTGGCGGTCTCAAAACGTCTATACGAGAAAAAAAATGGAGGCTGTAAAGCCGTAATTTTTTTCAGGTAGCACGACTTCAACGCGCACGGTAAGTGCGCACCATCATTGGTGCGCTGACAAAGGCGCGAGTTTGTTGGTAACGCTATGTTAAAAGTTACCTGCTTGCGCGTGCGCAATGAGCACTGAAAGCGCTGATTGTGAGGCCAGAAACTTACGAGTTTGATGGGGGCTGCAATGAGGAAAGTTAGAGGAAAGTTAGGCTTCGACGCTTATTGCGAGACTCAAAGTTAGAAGGGGGGAGAGGCTCGCAATGAGCACCAAAGGCCAAAAGTAGAGGGAGTTACAGCCTTGAAAAAAAATTATGCCGTAAAACCCGTAAAATTTTTCTCAAGCCAGCAAGGCTTGGAGCAATAGCGATTTATGATTCAAGCCTTGAGGGGGCCAAAGAGAGACAGTGGAGGGAGAGGGTGGGAAAGAGACACAGGGGAGGGAGATGGGGGGAAAGAGACACGGAAGGGTGGAAATAAGGAAAATAAACACAGGGCATGGAGAGGGGGACAAAGAGACATGGGAGGGAGAGGGATTGGGGGGAAAAGACACAGGGGAGTCATGCCATGGCCAGTAATGAGGAGCTCATCACGAGGCACATAAAGTAGAGGGGGGATAGGACCGCAAGTTCCAGGTATGCAGAGGCCTGCAATGAGCGGAAAAGCCGCTCATTGCAGGGCACTCAATGAGCGCTGAAGTTGCTCATCGCAAAGCAATGGCTTGCGAGTTGGGGGGGGGGGGGGGTTCGCATTGTGTGGTAAACAGCATTGCCAGGCTTTAAATGTTATTGCCGTTATTTCTGATGGGCAAGTGGTTAGTAATAATAATAATAAGGCTTGAATAATGTTATTGTATTCCACTTCCTTTCTGTAGTGCTCAGGACAATTAGAGAAGTGGAGAGGGGTATTACTGAGGTAAACGGTGTCTTTCAATTATATTTTCTGGCAAAAGATTTGTTTTACTGTTTGCACATGTATTTTTAATGTTTAATGATATTGAACTAAAATAGGTTCAACATAAAAAGTTCTTACTCTACATCTAAATTCTAAACACGTTGTTGGCTTATCAAGGTTCAACTTCATGTAAGGATATTTATATCTTTTCCCTTCTCATCCCCTTACCGAAACATTTGTTATTTATTTAGCAGATAAATTAATGTTTGATGAAAATGTAGCTTTTTCAAATTCAGTAGATATACTTCTCCCCTCCTCCTATCAGATCTTTCCAGGAGGCTTCCTCCTTCCCTGCAGTGGGTACTGCACACAAACTAACACTGGTCACAAAAAAATGAGGACAATCTTCGGGGCCGCTCATCAGGACAAAAAATCAAAAAGCAGATCCGGAAACACTACAGTTCAAATACAAGTTTTAAAAATGATATTGAATTCATGTATTGAAATATTAATTCTATTACATAGTTACATAGTAATTGAGGTTGAAAAAAAGACTTTTAGTCAATCAACTTCAACCTTTTTAGATCTCCTCTGATCTGCAATATGCAGATTAATTGTGAATTGTTAATTGATCCAGAGGAATCTGTGAAATTGTCTCAAAAGGGGGAAAAGATATATAAAATTCCTTCCTGACCCCAGATACTGCCGATCGGATTCCTCACTGGATCAATAATCGCTCTCTAATTATCCAGGATAACCCTGAATGCTCTTTTTATTTAAATATATATCCAACCTCGTTTAAAAGTTATCTATCGAGTCTGCTGTCACCACCTCATGTGGTAGAGAATTCCACAGATTAACTACCCTTACTGCGAAGAACCCTTTTCTTTTTTTAAAGTGAAATCTTTTTACTTCTAATCTCTAAGTAAGTCCTTTTGTCAGTTGAAAACCTCCTGGCACAAAAAGCACACTTGACAAAGCCTTGTATTGACCCTGATATATTTCTATAAGGTAATCATATCCCCTCTTAGAGAAAATATGTTTAATTTGGCTTTCTTCATGACTTAGCCCCTCCATTCCCCTTATTAGTTTTGTTGCCCTCCTCTGTACCTTTTCCAGCTCTAAAATGTTGTTTTTATGAAGTGGTGCCCAAAATTGTACTCCATATCCCAAATGAGGGCGTACTAGAGATTTGTATAGTGGCAGAATTATATTTGCTTCCCTTGCTTCTATACCCTTCTTAATACATGCTAATATTTTACTTACCTTTGCAGATTCTGCTTGGCATTGAGTACTGTTACCTATGTGGTTGTCCACTAGTACTCCCAAATCCCTTTCAATATCTGATACCCCTAGATTTGCCCCATTAAAAATATAAATTGCATGGCTATTTTTCCTTCCCCGATGCATAACCTTATTCGTATTAAATCTGATCGGCCATTTAGTCGCCCATTTCTCTAATTTATGCAAATCCCTTTGGAGGGAAAGCACATAATTATCTGATTTATTGATTAGCTTGCACAACCTTGACAATACTTCCAATCCTACTTCTAAGTCATTAATAAATATGTTAAAAGGAGAGGACCTAATACTTAACCCTGAGGAACCAAACTTACCACATTAGTCCAATCGGAGTATGTTTCATTTACAACAACCCTTTGCTTCCTGTCTTTTAGCCAGCTCTCAATCTATGAGCAGATATTTCCAGCAATTCCTGTATCCCTTAGTTTGCTCAATAGTCTCCCATGTGGCACAGTATCAAAAGCCTTCGCAAAATTCAAAAAGACTACATTCACGCCTTGATACAGGTACCTACTAACCTTTTCATAGAAACTAATTAGGTTTGTTTGACATGACTTATACCTCATAATCTCGTGTGGCTGATTGCCACTTGTCCCTCAAAGAAGTTGGAAGCAGACCGCTGGGGGTCGCGTAACTAGTTAGCATGGACTAATCAGTTACTAAATAAACAAATTAAACTTTGCTATATGACGCAGCAGTGACCCTTTAGGTCCGCTTTGCTAATTCTTTGCCTTTAAGTACCACTGAAGTCTCATATTTACAGTGTACCTTTCTAAAGAACTAGACTTTGGTAAAATGTTTTTATCCTGCATTCTTTCTTGAAAGGGGTTATTGGATGCATATTAAGTTCCATTAATTTTATTTGAAAACACATATACTAAGGATGAAACAGACCCTCATCTACATCAAATGTCACTTCCATGTGACAAAAAAACAGATGCCGCCAGTAAAAAATAAATGGTATTAAATGTAAGGCTATATTTATGTTTACTTTGTATTTGTCTGTGGTAATTAATCAATAGAATGTGATAAAGATCAGATCCCCTCTGCATCTGAGTTGTATGTCTGAAAATGGACAAAAAACAATTAGCTTAACATGAGGAGTAGTATTAGTGGGGTGGCGGTGGCTTGCTACCTATCAAGGTAGCAGCCTGTGTCTCAGATGAGCTCCTAAGTTGGAATGAGATATTATTACACATCATTTTGACATCACTCTAACTTTTTGATGGAATCAAATGTGCAGAAACTTCAGTAGCCTAATTACTCCTATTCTTAATGTCATATGGATTTAGACTGAAAACAACACAGACTCCCCTTACTCTGTCTCTACTCCATTTCTCCAATTGTCTTTGCTTTATACTCCCCTCTCCCATCATTATCAATCATACTTCTTCTCCTTTTCCCACTGTTTTTCTGTCCCATAGAACAGTTGTGGACTGTTTGGGTAATCTATGCAAATGTTGGGCTGGAGGTAATAAAGGCCGAAGTGCTGGTTAAATCATAGAGAACCTCTCCATTCCTATTTATTATAATATATTGGTATTATTCTATATGGTAAGTGTATGATCTGACACATGCAAGATCCTTCAACCACACAATATATATATATATATATATATATATATATATATATATATATATATACAATTCTGACAACACCACTATGGGATATAGACAGAACAGGTTCCTCTACTCTACAAATTTGCTATTATACATTTCAATTTCTAATATACATAAATATTTTATCCATTACAAATCTTTTGAAATGGTTTCCTTGAATATTCTCAACAAAGACCCATGGTGAAAATGTTAAATAAACCTTCTCTGATAACACATTATATATATATATATATATATATATATATATATATATATATATATATATATATATATATATATAGTTGAATAATCAGAGTATTTCAGTGAATAGTGATACCTTTTTTATTGGACAAAACAAACATCCAATAAAAAAGGTATCACTATTCACTGCAATACTCTGATTATTCAACTGGATTACTTGAAAATCACGGCTACCTCACTCTTCATATATATATATATATATATATATATATATATATATTAGCCAATTACATTTATAAAAAAAATCAGGTGTGTTTTTTTACAAAAAAATATTAATAAAACAGCATCTGAATAATTTACTGAACCTGTTTCTTGCAGATTATATCTAAACATGTCGTGCCTTTTGAACTTATTAGCTGTCCTTTAGAGCCAATAAGAGCATTAAAACTTTGTATCTGCTAGCTTCTCACTGTGCAGCATTAAGAAGGAAGGGAATGACAGTGCACTCCACTTCCTAGTGAAGATTAAAAATGATTAATTCAATAATACTGTTATTTACAGATGTCCACTCACATTTAATCACCTCTACAACAAAAGGTATTGCAACACACAGGGAAGTCCACGTCTACTTTCTTCAATGGTTGACACAGAAGTGGTGCATCCACATATGGAAGAAATCTAATCAAATTGGTATGTAACTCCTCTAAGTGTATTTGTGGCTCCACTTAAAGGTTATGGTATCTTTAGGACCTGGTAAAGCCGTTACTGTAGGATCTACTCACTGTAGGATCCATCAGAGGTAATCAGCCCCAACTAGATCCTAAATCCAGAGTTAGATAACCAAATAAACCCAGTATATAGCCAAATAACACTTTACAAATTGTACCTATATTCCAAATATATACAGAAAATCCTAATGTTAATAACCATAACTTAAGGACACTAGTAGATACAAACTATCCACTACTACAGATTAATATAAAAACTTCATACAATACTTAAAATACAAAATCTAGACGCGTTTGGCCTGTAACTAGCAGTATTTCTCAAAGGTAAAAAAATCAAAAGGCACTGAGTATCTCCACAAATTATCATACATCTTTTACTATGTAAAGCTTAACCCTAACCGCTAACTCTAGCTCCCACTCTAAGAAACAATTGAGCAAAATCTTGTTGTGCCATTGTCTCACCACCTAGTTGCCGTTTCACCCAACTGCTGGCGGGGATTAAACAGGAAAGATCCAAGTAATCAATTAGAGGCTCTGGTAATTTTTTTAAATGTTAAAACCATGTTGCTTATTATAAGTGTAGTTCTTCAGAAGAGTTATTTTAAAATGTTGACCACAGTGGTCCTTTAAGTCAACTTTTCCCTGTGCGTCTTGGGCTCATTTTCTAAAGGTACAGGTATGCTTAGATATATTAATGCATGAAAATGTGTTGGCAAAACTTGTGAAAGTGCATTCTAGGACAGAATATTCTGTGCAGCATTTTACTCAGATTAGTAACTGCCTATTAATAGTGCACCCAGGACTGTTTTCTGCTAAGCTGTATTCATGATTTGTTTGATCAATCAAGCTGAAGTGATTTCCATCTGCTGTGAGCGAGGCTAACCAAGATCCTCTGGATAGGTATAAATCGTTATGCTTTATGAACTGTTTCTCTCACTTATACAGAAGAGGCTGATTTAGAGAAGGTCTGGTTTAGGCTGATTTGGTATAATAAAGAAGAGAAATGCAGCTGCAGATGAATGTTTCTATAACTTCCACCAACCCTAAGACCTGTTTACTTCATTTGTTCTCAAACATATTGTAAAAAAGTGCTGTCTGGGTGTTATAGTTCTAATAAAAAAAGTTTAATATATTAGTATTTCACATTTTAATTTTAATTTATCAACGCATTTAATTGCAAGGGTTACTTGGAGTTGTTAGTAACAGACGGCCCAGGGGCCCTTGCAGGCCCAGAATGTCCCCTGAAGGGGATATCATGCCCCCTCTTCAATAATACACAGTCCAATTTATCTCTCCGCACCTAGCAAATCACCCTCTCTTGCACTCTAAAATACACATCCTCATTATCTATATGTATTTTACCAATTAATCCACCTCTCACCCAGGGCTCCCAGGTGGTCCAGTGGTTAGGATTCAGTGCTTTCACTACTGCGACCTGGGATCAATGCCAGTCAGCGAACCAATAGGTAACACCACAGTGAAGACATGCAGGGTTGGGCCTGGCCATTCCTTGGATGGGAGACCACCTAGGAATACCAGGATCTGTATGATGTGGCCAACTGGAGAAAGAACTGGCAACCCACTCCAGTATATCTGCCATGGATATCAAGTGGGTCAGCATGATGTGTTGTTGTCCATGAGGCCACAGCGAGTCAGACACGACTGAATAACACAAAAGACCTCTCACCTACAGAACCAGAACCATTGTGCAGCCCTTTTGAGGACTTGGGGGCCCTTTAAGTGAAATGTGTTGTCTGTCACTGGCTTAGAAGGTCAGACTTAAATATAAATAAATAAATATATATATATATATATATATATATATTTATATATATATATATATATATATATATATATATATAAAATTGCATACTTCTGCATATGTGGTAGGGGTAACAACTTTTCCCAAGCCTGAAAACACATCCCAATCACATTTAAAAATGTGTTATATGTTTAACTCTTAAAGGACCACTGAAATGTCATATTTATAGTATGTACTTATGAAGGATTTAAACTGATAGTTTAACATAAACAAGTACTTTAGTACAAGTGCTGATATTCAGTTTTGCTTTAGTGTTGCCTTCCTCTTGATCAGTTAAACAAACACATAATACAAGAATCAGAGGAGATCTGAAAATGTTGAACTTGATGGACCAATAGTTTTACAAAACCTCAATTACTCTGTCTCTATGTATGTTACTTTTAGCATTAACCTATCTATATTATAATTGTTTTTAAGACGTTAACATTCATAAACACAGTTTATTTTTCAACTAATATGCTCAATTGTGCTTTACTGGAGCACGCAGCACGCCCGCAGACATACGGCCATGATCCCGTGAAATGCGGGCTTGCAATTAAATCAGGCTCTCAGTTTGACACATTTACTTTACAAAAATGAATCTATACACCGTATATACTCGAGTATAAGCCGAGTTTTTCAGCCCTTTTTTTAAGGCTGAAAAGGACCCCCTCGGCTTATACTCAAGTCACTCTCCCCCCGTGTCTCTCTAACCACCCGTGTCTCTCTAACCCCCCCTGTGTCTCTCTAACCCCCCCATATCTCTCTAACCCCCCGTGTCTCTCTAACCCCCCGTGTCTCTCTAACCCCCCCATGTCTCTCTAACCCCCCATGTCTCTCTAACCCCCCAGTGTCTCTCTAACCCCCCCAGTGTCTCTCTAACCCCCCCTGTGTCTCTCTAACCCTCCCGTGTCTCTCTAACCCCCCGTGTCTCTCTAACCCCGTGTCTCTTTCCCTCCCCATTCCTCATCCTCAACCCCCCTCCTCATTCTAAACCCCCCTCCTCCCCCGTGTCTCTCTAAACCCCCCTGTGTCTCTCTAACCCCCCGTGTCTCTCTAACCCCTACCGTGTCTCTCAAACCCCCCGTGTCTCTCTAACCCCCCATATCTCTCTAACCCCCCCGTGTCTCTCTAACCCCCCCGTGTCTCTCTAACCCGACCGTGTCTCTCTAACCCCCCGTGTCTCTCTAACCCCTACCGTGTCTCTCAAACCCCCCGTGTCTCTCTAACCCCCCATATCTTTCTAACACCCCCGTGTCTCTCTAACCCCCCCGTGTCTCTCTAACCCCCCGTGTCTCTCTAACACCCCCGTGTCTCTCTAACCCCCATGTCTCTCTAACCCCCCAGTGTCTCTCTAACCCCCCCAGTGTCTCTCTAACCCCCCCTGTGTCTCTCTAACCCCCCCGTGTCTCTCTAACCCCTACCGTGTCTCTCAAACCCCCCGTGTCTCTCTAACCCCCCATATGTCTCTAACCCCCCCCCGTGTCTCTCTAACCCCCCGTGTCTCTCTAACCCACCGTGTCTCTCTAACCCCCCGTATCTCTCTAACACCCCCGTGTCTCTCTAACACCCCCGTGTCTCTCTAACCCCCCCGTGTCTCTCTAACCCCCCCGTGTCTCTCTAACCCCCCGTGTCTCTCTAACACCCCCGTGTCTCTCTAACCCCCCCGTGTCTCTCTAACCCCTACCGTGTCTCTCAAACCCCCTGTGTCTCTCTAACCCCCCATATCTCTCTAACCCCCCCCCGTGTCTCTCTAACCCCCCCGTGTCTCTCTAACCCGACCGTGTCTCTCTAACCCCCCGTATCTCTCTAACACCCCCGTGTCTCTCTAACCCCCCCCGTGTCTCTCTAACCCCCCCGTGTCTCTCTAACCCCCCGTGTCTCTCTAACACCCCCGTGTCTCTCTAACCTCCATGTCTCTCTAACCCCCCAGTGTCTCTCTAACCCCCCCAGTGTCTCTCTAACCCCCCCTGTGTCTCTCTAACCCCCCCGTGTCTCTCTAACCCCTACTGTGTCTCTCAAACCCCCCGTGTCTCTCTAACCCCCCATATCTCTCTAACCCCCCCGTGTCTCTCTAACCCCCCCGTGTCTCTCTAACCCACCGTGTCTCTCTAACCCCCCGTATCTCTCTAACACCCCCGTGTCTCTCTAACCCCCCCCGTGTCTCTCTAACCCCCCCGTGTCTCTCTAACCCCCCGTGTCTCTCTAACACCCCCGTGTCTCTCTAACCCCCCATGTCTCTCTAACCCCCCAGTGTCTCTCTAACCCCCCCAGTGTCTCTCTAACCCCCCCCTGTGTCTCTCTAACCCTCCCGTGTCTCTCTAACCCCCCGTGTCTCTCTAACCCCGTGTCTCTTTCCCTCCCCATTCCTCATCCTCAACCCCCCTCCTCATTCTAAACCCCCCTCCTCATTCTAAACCCCCCTCGTTACTTTACCCCTCTAAATACCTCCCCCTCTCCCTTTCCCCTCACTTACCTCCATCTGTTCCTCCACTCCTCCACGCTCCTTCCTGCTTCGGGACCCGGCATATGCTAATGACAAGACGTCACATGCACGCCACGTCATTACAAAAATGAATCTATATACCGTATATACTCGAGTATAAGCCGAGTTTTTCAGCCCTTTTTTTAAGGCTGAAAAGGACCCCCTCGCCTTTTACTCGAGTCACTCTCCCCCCATGTCTCTCTAACCATCCCGTGTCTCTCTAACCCCCCCCGTATCTCTCTAACCCCCCCTGTGTCTCTCTAACCCCCCGTGTCTCTCTAACCCCCCTGTGTCTCTCTAACCCCCCCTGTGTCTCTCTAACCCCCCCGTGTCTCTCTAACCACCCCTGTATCTATCTAACCCCCCATATCTCTCTAACCCCCCGTGTCTCTCTAACCCCCCGTGTCTCTCTACCCCCCCCCCCCGTATCTCTCTAACCCCCCCCGTGTCTCTCTAACCCCGCCGTGTCTCTCTAACCCCGCCGTGTCTCTCTAACCCCCCCTGTGTCTCTCTAACCCCCCGTGTCTCTCTACTCCCCCTGTGTCTCTCTACTCCCCCTGTGTCTCTCTAACCCTCCCGTGTCTCTCTAACCCTCCCGTGTCTCTCTAACCTCCTGTGTCTCTCTAACCCTGTGTCTCTTTCCCTCCCCCTTCCTCATCCTCAACCCCCCTCCTCATTCTAAACCCCCCTCCTCCCCCGTGTCTCTCTAACCCCTCCTGTGTCTCTCTAACCCCCCCTGTGTCTCTCTAACCCCCCCTTGTCTCTCTAACCCCCCCCCCCGTGTCTCTCTAACCCCCCCGTGTCTCTCTAACCCCCCCGTGTCTCTCTAACCCCCCGTGTCTCTCTAACCCCGTGTCTCTTTCCCTCCCCTTCCTCATCCTCAACCCCCCTCCTCATTCTAAACCCCCCTCCTCACTTTACCCCTCTAAATACCTCCCTCTCTCCCTTTCCTCTCACTTACCTCCATCTGTTCCTCCGCTCCTCCACGCTCCTTCCTGCTTCGGGACCCGGCATATGCTAATGACAAGACGTCACATGCGCGCCACGTCATTAGCATTGGCCGGGTCAAGACGCAGGAAGGAACGTGGAGGAGCGGAGGAGCAGATGGAGGTAAGTGAGGGGAAAGGGAGAGGGGGAGGTATTTAGAGGGGTAAAGTGAGGAGGGGGGTTTAGGATGAGGAGGGGTAAAGTGAGGAGGGGGTTTTAGGATGAGGATAGGGGGGTTTAGGATGAGGATGGGGGTTTAGGATGGAGGGTTGGGGATGAGGATGGGGGGTTGAGGATAAGGATGGGGGATTGAGGATGAGGAGGGGGTTGAGGTTGAGGAGGGGGGCTGAGGTTGAGGAGGGGGGCTGAGGAGAGAGGTTGAGGAGGGGGGTTGAGGATGGGGGGGTTGAGGAGGGGGGCCTGAGGATGGGGGGACTGAGGATGGGGGGGTTGAGGATGGGGGGATTGAGGATGGGGGGTTGAGATTGAGGAGGGGGGTGGAGGTTGAGGAAGGGGGTTGAGGAGGGAGGTTGAGAAGGGGGTTTAGAATATCTTGGGTGACCCTACAAGGTATGGCTCACAGTTTCATTTGAAGTACACAAGCCCCTTCCCTACGACAAGGTAGTGATGCAGAAGGGGAGTGAACTAGGTACCATCACTAAAATACCTATGCGCCCCTCACCTCTGAAAATTTTTGAAAGGAAATCTATAATTTACTGTCTGTAATTTTTCTCTCTAGCTGCTATCTTGCTCCCTCATCAAGCTGTGATGGAGTATTTAATATGTTAAGTGACAATGCAGTTAAAAATACAAGATGAACCCTCTGATTTGACAGGAGGGTTATACTACTGGGACTTGCTTTTCTATCTAATTGTATTGTCAGTTGTCTATTTATAGTGGCAATCTTTGAACAGGACTGAATAGAGATGCTATATGAACCAAAGGTTGCTCCCTCTCTTCCCAGTTGTATAATCCTGTTATAAACAAAATAAAATGCTGGCGTTAAACCAAAATGTAATTCAATATTGTAAAAATAAGTATTAAAGTATTAAAAAAAACACTACTAACCTTTTCACATATTTAGAAGCAATAAACATTAAGCATTTATTGAGATTTAGTAATATTGACCAAAGTCAAAGTCCAAAGTTTATACAAATTCAGAATTCTCTTACCCATAAGGTTAAATTAGATAATTTATTATGGTCCAAGGTTTTGGAGGAAAAAAACGTTGAATGGACTACCACTAGTAACCCGTTCTATTTTAAAAATGTGGTACAGAAGTAATAAAGTAAGAAACTTGATGTATTTTCCTTCTCTTATAACTCCAATTTCAGATACAACAGGAGCAATTATTACTGTTTTCAAAAATCCCATGGGAACATTGGGCATTGAAATACTTGATCTATTCGAAAACAACTCTTTTAAACCATTTGAGAATGTGAAAAATAATAAAGGTTTACCAGTTAAATTGTGGTTGCCATATTTTACTAGTAGCTAAATGGTTAGTTGCAAAAAAATGAAAGAAAACAACACTTCCAACCTGAACTAAGATAATAGAATTTTTTGCACGTAATAGAGAAATCGAAATGGAGTTTATTAACCAATCGCCTTTGGTAAATGAAAATATTATAAGAAAATGGAAATTGTGGGATAATTACTTGCTTAACTCTAATTACGATCAGATCAGTCCCTTTTCTCCCTATCCCCTAGCTTGGAGTCTCATGTGCCAACAAAGATGTATAGTCAATCCAACAGCTATTTTTATATGTTTTTCACGTATATTTGTCCTGTTTTGTATGATTGTTATTTAAATGTGAAATATTTGAATTATAATAATAAAAAAATAAAAAAACACTTGTTTGTCAAATCTGTACTAAACTAACAACATGAGCTGTGTCATGGACATAAAACATTTTTTTTGGGAAACCCTGAATATTTGAAGACCCTGCTCATGGAGTACAGCAATACATTTTATGTTTGTTAAGTCCTGAGAATTGGATAATGGGGGTATGTGTTTGGAGTTATCAATTGAGAGATGGGTGGGACAGTAGGAAACAGGCCGAAGTCAGAAGTTTTTGTTTGGTAACTGGATAATATTAAAATCAAAATCACACCCCTTCCCTTCAGTGGCCCAGAAGCAGACTCCTTGCATGATTCAATGTAACCACAGCTCTCCTGAAATGCCTCATCCCTATCTAACACAACTTCAACCAGTGTGTCATGGATCCCTCTAGTCATTAATTGCATACAGTAGATATTTGTAAGTATGTGGGTAAGAGTGACAGCATATTTGTCCTGTTATTGAGGAAAAGTAGGAAGGTCTCAGATTTTTGCAGGTTTTTGTCACAGAGGCAAAGTGGGTGAAAAAATTAGCTGTATCGAAGTCACCATAAAAGTAGAGAAGTATGGATAAGAAAAAGTAATTTGTTATTTTGGGGAGTATGACCTCAGACTATCCTATTTCCCTACCCTATTCCATCCATCTATCACATCAATTAACTTATGGTGGGCAAAAGAGCGATAGAAGCCCTCTATTGTACATAGTACAGTAAATAAATAGCACACTGTGTTTGAATGTCTAAAATAAGTTAAAAAAAAAAAAATCCTCCTCACAATTCCATGAAATACAGTTATTGCACTGCATTCTGGGAAACTGGGCAGGGACATGCTCCACGCGGATTAAATTAAATTTAAGATCAAAACAGCTGTCTGTGGGTAGGTCTCCTGATTTATACATAATACATCCTATCCTATGCTATGCTTTAAAACTATGTAACATAGCGAGCATACTGTATATCTATATGGAGCCAAGTATAAAATTTGGTATTTGGATTAAAGAGTGAAAATGCATTGTGGACTCATTTGCACATCTCCAATTTCCCAGAGTGCAGGGCAATAACTGTATCTGAGCCGGAAGTACGTTTTTAACTTATTTTCAGGCATTTAAATGTGAACACAAATGTACTATTTATTTACTATACACACACACACACACATGTATATTTACAAATTTAAGGAGAGAAGTAATTGAGAGGGGTGGAGTGTATATAGTAGATTATGTGCATACACATTCATTCTCATGGGAAATGTAAGGGGCAGCCTATTAGAGCACCAGTCCAGTGGAAAACAAAAGGCTGGGGGCCTCATTCAATTGCAGTTTGGCCAATTGAATAGGGCTCTAAATAAGCACATAGCATATTTTTTTTAAATAAGATTTTAGTTAGTGAAAACCTTGCTTTTGGATAGATGCATACTAACTAAAAACTTATTTAAAAAATATATGTTATAAGCTTATTTAGAGCCCTATTCAATTGGCCAAATTGAAATTGAATGAGGGCCTGGGAATGCTGGGACCCCAGGAAGTAATTAATCTAATCTATTTAATTTTTGGAGTCTGAACATGTTTTCACAAAATATTGATTGACTGGTAAAAACATAATAATGTACGTTTACTGTAATAAAACACTTTATACTATTTGTCCTTATCTATCATTTTAAATTAAACCATATGTGTAACCTCCACGGTATCCCTTTAACTGTTAAGCCATTGAATGGTATACCAAAAATGTATCTATTTTCCATTCTCTTCAAATGAAATATATATATTGCAGGGTTAAAATGGTCCCATTGCTCATGCATTTTTCATGAGTGTTCCATTTTTTATTATTAAATAAATAAAATATAAAATAAATAATTTCAATTTATATATAAATTAAACCACAGCTAAAGCAAGCCTCTAAAACCCAAGATAATCAAGTGAATCTAAATAACAAAACAAAAAAAATCACCAATAAAGCTACAAGAAGTGGTAGGTTTGTCCTTGCCGGGCCCGGGGCAAGTGATCCACTCAATCAGTAGACACTGACAGGTTTTTTTGTTGAAGTAAAAGAAAAAAAAAAACACACAGATAAAACAGAGTAGCCTTCAAAAAAGCCTTTTGTATTGGGTCTGGATTAGCATTAAAATAAAGCTAAAGGGAACTCATTAAGGCCTATTTCTGCTGCATTCACCCTATAGCGACAACTACTATTCAGCTCACAACAGATCGCAATTAATAACTCTCCACAAGTAGCATTTTTATCCTTTACCTTTTCATTTAAATGTATCAAGGTTTTTCGCCCTTTATTCTGCCCTGTTGGTGTACTTTGTAATTCCAAGAATAAAAAATATGGGGGAGGAGATAATTAATATCCAATAGGTATAAATGGTAAAAGAGTGATTAATAAAAGTTCACTGGCAATTCCCACGTCTTTTCTGGACACAACTTCAATTAAACTGGATTGAAAGGGATTTTGTAAGGCTTCAAAACTATATTTCAATGATACAGGCTGTGTCATATAATTTACTAGCGAATTGCCCGTCAAAAAATGATGGCAATAGAATTGTAAGTCAAGGAATGATGTTTGGCACACAAATTAAGTGTTTTGGTTGTGTGAGTACTTTTTGCGCTGATTGCGAGGCTCGTGGTGAGCGCCTTTGGTGCTCATCGTGTGGCTGGCAATGAGCACCTTGCCGTTGATTGTGTATTGTGGTGTTTTTTAAAGTGTTGCATATGTGTATGTTTTAATGATAATTAATTACTAAATAAATTAAATGATTAATTAATATACCTTACCTATTTGTAATTAATATATGCAGCAAGCAAAGGTCTCAGGAGCTAACAATCTATTTTGATGTTCCTGCAGCATACAATGTAGATTTGCAGTGTTGTTGAGCTGAGGTGTAAGTGTCAGCAATGTGTGCAGTGTGTAGTGTAAGTAGGCTGTGTCCGCGAGGGGAAATTGTTAGTGTAGCTGTGTATTTTTTGTGAAAGTCCGTATTTAGTCATTGAGTGTTTTTTTGGCATTTGCGGTGTGCAATGAGTCTTGGGCTCATTGAAGCCGACGTGGGAGCCTCCACCTCCGCAAATACGTACGGGGTAGTAGGGTTGAGCGCCTACGGCGCTCATTTCCACCAGCGCAAGAAGCGCCTTTGGCTTTGCGAGGGCCGCAGCGTTAGCAACGGGTTTTGTCAAGCCCGCCTGCTGACAACTATATATGTGATAATAGCCATCTTCATCAGCCCACGTGGATATTTTTAAATGCATTCAGAATGTTGTCATCCAATCAGAAGCATATGCTAGGTCTCTGCAGCCTCAGATGTAGCTACATTCAGAGGGGAACTTCACACGTGTTTAAATCCAAGGATATTATTTTGGGATAAGTGAACGTCAAACATGGAGTTAAGATCTCCATCTCCTATGTTTTTTTATAGCGTCTATTTATTGTCTTTAAAGTTTAGTCATAAAAAGTATACATATATTATTATTATTATCATCATTACAATCTAAAGGGATTAATAAAACAAAAGGTGAAGTAATTAAATAGAAGAAATAAGGGCTTGACAAGCAATTGAAATGAGAGTAGAGGGTGAATTAGTGATTAAAATTGTTGGTGCTATATATAAATACATAAACAGTATATATATATATATATACACACACATTGTGAGGCTTTTGCTCCTCTGAGGACCTTCGGCGCTCATTGCGAGCCACGCTCTTCCTCGCGCCTACTGTACGGTCCGCTCATTGCAGGTTTCGTTAACCTGCAAGTTTTGTGCTTGGGAATGCCATGTGTCTCTTTCCACCATCTCCCCCCTGTCCCTTCCCTGTGTGTTTGTCCTCTGTGTGTCTACTCAATGTTTGCGTGCCTGGCGTTGTTGGTGTGTGTTACTGTCTTTGCCGCTGTGTATTTTCTAAGTCCTGCGTGCCTGGCTTTGCTCAGCCTCGTTTTCATGCAGTTTCAGATTTTTTGACGCTTTTCGTCAGATATTTTTTTCCTCGCTTAAACGATTTTGGATTGACGAAAAACCCCAAATATTGCTCTAAATCGCTTGTAACCTCACTCACAGGCTTCCCGACTCTCCTCCTGTCTTGTCTTTGAGTGTGTTATTATATGTGTTAATTTTAGTTTTTAGGGTTTTTAGAGTTACGTGCTTGGCTCGCAGTTGCGCCCCTCAGTCCCTCAGTCCCCCTAAGTCCCGCGTGCTTCAACTTCTCGCCTCGCTTTGCCAAAGGAGCTCATCGCCTGAGAGCCTCGCGTAGCGAGGTGAGCCGTTAACTCGCAGCACTTAGGCAATGAGTGCCAAAGGTGCTCATCGCCTGTGAGCCTCGCATTGAAACACTCAGGAATTAGCCACCAAACACTTAGCAAACGCGGGATCGCAAGCAGTTGACAAACGCAGGACTTAGAAAACAAAAATACGAGATAGGAAAAATATGAAGTTAACGGCTAAACCGAGCAAAGCAAAAAACTCAAACTAAAATCACACAAAATACAAAAAAAAAATATAAAAAAAAATACAACAAAAACATCACACACAGCACGGGGGAACAGGCAGGACGTCTGGGAGTGAGGTGAAACACAAATTTAAGTCAATTTGGCCAAGTTTCGGGACTCGAAAATCGCCTAAGCGAGAAAAAGAATGGCCACCCAAAAAAATGACAACAAGCCTACACGACCGCCGGACCGCGCTAAACACCGCCAACTGCGTAGCACTTTCACACAGGAACATACAAGGTACACTATATACTATTACAAAGGGGGAAAAAATATGAGATACGAAAAAACATAATTAACGGCCGAATCGCGCAAAACAAAAAACACAAAAAAGAAAAAAAAGAATACAACAAAAACATCACACACAGCACAGGGGAACAGCCAGGACGTCTGGGAGTGAGGTGGAACGCAAATTTAAGTCTATTTGGCCAAGTTTTGGCACTCGAAAATCTCCTAAGTGAGGTAAAAATGGGCACCAAAACAAATGAAAACGAAGATACGCGACCCCGGACCGCGCAAAACGCCACCAACTGCATAGCACTTTCACACAGGACCGTACAAGGTACAAAATACACTATTACAAATGGAGGAAAATGCTTGCAAACCGCGTAGCACATAGGCAAATTATGCTATTTTACAACACTAACTTGCAACTAATAACATTACCAATCTAAAATGGCGCCTAACACAACTAAACCAACGGTTTGCCCGCGTGCACACAACCTTTTTCTAATGCACAGTTGGGACATTGATGACACTTTCTCCTCAGGCCAGCAATAGTCCAACTGTACATTGTATGATGCAGGAAAATAAAAACAGATTGTTAGCTCTTCAGGTTATTGATTGCTGGATATATTAATTAAAAATAGGTAAAGTATATTAATTTATTAAGTAATTAATTAATGAATTACTAATTAACAAAATATAGATATATATATCTGTCTTTGTGATGAGCGCCGAAGGTGCTCAGAGGAGCAAAAGTACACGAGAGTAGAGGCTCGCAATGATCGCCGAAGGCGCTTAGCGTGAGGCTCGCAATGAGCGCTGAAGGTCCTCAGTGTAGAAAAAGCTTTACATTGTGTGGCAAACAGCATTGCCATGGCTTCAAATTTTATTGCCTCGTCATTTGTGACGGGCAAGTCACTAGTATATATATAATATATATCGGTCAAAGCTTTCATGGGTAAGAAATACTGGTCCATTGACATCTAGTGGCCAATTCTGGTAATGCATGAATGCATGATTAAGTTTAATTTTTCTAGTTTTTGTATCCCCTATTCATTTCATCTGGGTTTGGGTGGATTTGCCCCATCCTTCCCAATTCCTATGCCCCTGTGAGTGGGTGTGGACAGGGTAGTAGAGTTAGCATGTTATATGAGTTCCGAGGCTGAGGAATGGCGGCATATGAAGCTCTAGGTCTAGAGGCAAAAGAAAACAAGGTAAATGGAAATGGGAAAATTACAGTTGGAGAGTGAATCTGCTGAAAGGATGGTATGAGGCCCAGTGGCATTGGTTGAGCCTTTGCAGAAATTACTGCTCAGTCCTGATGGTAAATGCAACAGATAAAATGACAGTTGGAGAGTGAATCTGCTGAGTGCATGGTATGAGGCCCAGTGGCATTGGTTGAGCCTCTTCAGAAATGACTGCTCAGCCCTGATGGTAGATGCAACTAGGAAAATTACACATATGAAGCCTAGAACATGATTTTATTTGTTTAACACATATTGAACGACGCGGAGGCTGCACAGGCTCCCTGGGTCAGCCCGTAGCGTCACGTGACCCAGCGGAGCCTGTGAGGCTATCAGCCAATTAGGAGCGTCGGGGGGCGTGTTGGAAGCCCGTTTCGCTCCGTTGAACACAGCAGCGCGGTCTCCCGACTGGAATCCCACCCACCCACCCTGTATTTTGTTGGTAACAGATGTTATGGTTTATTCTTTAAAAAAAAAATATATATATATATAATATATAATATAAATAAGAAATATTGAAATTAATATATATTTTGGTTAAAGAACTTGGAGAAGTGGCTATTGTATGTTGTGTATTGTTAATTTATGACTGGGCGACGGGAGGTGAGTTGCCCGGCCCACTGGCCTAAGGGGGCGATGGCCCCACCTCACAGGGCGTGCTTAAGGATAAGCATTGGGGCTTTGGGCAGGGCTCAAAGCGTGAGGTCACTGTTCGTGGCCGGGCTCCTCCCCCGGATGGAAAGGACTAAATTAGTCATTTAAATAAGTTATGGTTATTGTTTACATTGTTTCAAAATAAAGCTGTGGCCCGTTGTTTCTCCCAACTCAAGTTGTCGTGTCAGTTATTCCATCAACTAGCCTAAATGGATCATGCATGGGTCATGAGCCCACTTCTTACATATTGCTTGTATGTATTTTAGAGCAGTTCTAAATAGGTTGTGCAGCATCAAACAAGGATTCCTCAAGGTTTGTTAGGTGTGCCTCCGTTTTTAATGTTCTATACAAGATATTGCAAATAAAAGAATATTTGTGAATAATTTGGTTTAATATAAAATTTATTTATACAACATACATATTATTGGGTATGTAAACCTTGAACTCAGATAAAAACTGTGCATGCACTGGTCATCTGACTCTCACATATTGTTGCCAATGTTTAGTGTGTTGTGATTGCTCTCAACAAAGAGTATGTTGCCGTGAACAAAAACGTTAAAGGGGTTAAAGACATGTCCATAGTACTGTAAATGCAAATAAAAAATCAATAGTGCACAGTAAATGACGGGAAAAGCTATGAAAGACAGAATTAATTGCACAACAGTCTCAAGATCGCAAATCGTCAATCAAAAATCATGTATTTTTATGTTTCATTTCGGGATTATATCGATCTCAAGAATCAATGAATTAATACATATCAGGTCAACCACATGGACTAGAACAGTATTGTCATTCATATTTATTATTTTGTATTTTGCGCGTTTGCAAGTCTGATCGCATATCGGACCTCTAAACACTAAGGACCTCATTCAATTGCGATGTGGTCAATTGAATAGGGTCCTAAAGAAGCACATAGCATATTTTTATTAAAGAAGTTTTTAGTTAGTGAAAACCTTTCTTTTGGATAGATGCTTGCTAACTAAAAACTTCTTTAAAAAATATATGTTATGTGCTTATTTAGGGCCCTATTCAATTGGCCAAATTGCAATTGAATGAGGGTCTAATTGATTGACATGTAACCTCCATCTTAGACTGACGTAATGATTGCAGTCTCGTTTTCTATTGGCTGTTTCTCAATGGGTAGTTACAGCCTTTCTTAATTGATCATGTTCATGCTCTGAAATGCTACATACGATTACATGGTTTACGGTTTGGGCTTTTGGCCCGTAACTTGCGGGCTTGTTCAATTGAATAGCACCGTAATTGTAGTTCAAGCCCGCAGACATATACGGCCTGTCTACAATGAGATGCAGCCTTGCAAACAAATCTGGCTCCAGGTGTCTAATCTGTTAGGAACCAAAGCCATCATTAAAGAAAAGTGGAATAAATAGTTAGAAATCAAAGACTGTATATACTTATTTTAAAATTCCTAAACATATTTGGCACATTATCAAATCAATTTCATCACAAGAGCATACATTAATATTAAACTTCAGTAGTACTTTAATGTAGATAGATTAATGATGAAATTTGAGGACCATTAATAACAGGAACTAAATATTTTAATTATCGTTAGTTAGACATTGGTCATTAGTAAAATTCATATTCAATAATGTATAAAAGCAGATTCAATATTAAACCTAGATCCAAAGCTTAAACACAGTTGCTACTGGTCTTCCCCCATCCTCATTAGAAAACAGTGCTCATTTTTCAGGCACAATGTTATATCAACACAATGCTCTCCACTGGCTTGCTGTGTTAAAGTGGTTCCCCTTGGCAACAAGCTTTTGTTGTGGGGACAGCTTATAAATGGTTATTTTCCTCTTAGCTATTCAAGAGGAACAATCAAATTGTTCTTAAATTTCTTTAGACCTGTCTCTCAGCTAACCTGACCCCCCCGCACCAACACATTCTCCCTTGATGACCTTATCAAGATGAACACAAACAATTTAAATGTAGGCTGATACTCTCATCTTTGAAAGTGAATTTAATATTCAATATTGCTACTAGAAATCACCAAATATGGATTTTATTAATGACAAATGCATAATTAGAACAAGATGCTCCTCTTGTTGGGACAATGACAGGCTCCCTTAAGACCTTGAGGAATCAACAAAGGGTTTTGCACTTGGAAGTCACAATAAATACTTATTACTATTGTACAATGTTGTATAGGTTTCTACTCTAAATGACGCAGGTTTCCAAGACGATGTCAGTATTTTTTCACAAAGGAAAGCAATTGAAATAATGCTCTGAGAAAGAAAGCAATGGAATTTTAATTGGTTTTGTATCACTCAGCTCTTAAAACGGATGCATCAAATTTAGATTTAATTTGGCAATGCAGAGCTTGCTACTTTTTGTAATGTCTTAAAGTAGTAATCATACTCAAAATTATTATTTGTTTAATTTTAAATAGCCATTAAATCTTCCGAAGTACAATTCAAATGTTCAGAGTTTAGTACAATCCCCAATTACTAGTTAAATTAACTGAAAACATGTTATACAGTCTTGCAAAAATCTATAAATGGCTGGCAGTGAGAATGAAGAGAAAACTTCATTTCATAAGTTGCAGACTTGGAGCCCTATTCTATTCAACACAAGTACACTACTGACACCCATAATTTTGGTAGAGAAAGCTTTTTGCAGCAATATTACATGTTTATTCAATGCTCCACACAAGCAATATTACTGAGCACAGCCAAAACTCGTAAACCAAAGCCTCAAAGTAAAGTTACAAGGCTCAGAAATACGAGTAAGGCTGTGCTCAGTAATATTACTGAGCACAACCAGATTCACATTAATGAGAGTCCCTGGGAATTCCCTCCATCCATGCCTGCAGAGGAGGAATCCCTGGGGATCTCCTTCCCCACTCGTTCCCTGATCGCCCCCTTCCTCTCTCAAAAACCATCCCCAATCACCCCATCTATATAACCATGGGGATCCATTGAGACCGACATGGCATCTAAAAAGACCCTTAAAAGACCCTGTTGCACCTAATAGTTAACCCCCGCCACAGATGTCTCTATCAGGGATGGCAGCATTGAAAAATTAACCCCTGTCTTTAAGAACTCCCGCGGCACTTAATGTATTAACCCCTGCCATGGGAGTACAACAAGGATCCCGTGGCATCAAAATATTAACCCCTGCTGCGGATGTCCTGTAGCACCTAATCTGTTAAGCCCCCTAATTACATAAGTAACATAATTAATTAGGCGCATACCATGGGGGTATATACAGATCTCCATGGTAATTCCTACTAACCCCTTGGACATCATGGGGGTCTATGCACCCCAAGATATTCCCATTAACCCTCTATCTATTACCCCATGGTAAACTAAATTAACACCCTACCTATCATGGGGGTCTACAGGGTTTTATCTAGACCCTAATGGTAAACTAAAATTAACAGATTAAGTGCCATGGGGGTAAGTTCAAAACTGTAAATTTAAAACAATAATGATACTTAACTAGCTAAAATGATCATCCAGCAATGATCAACGACACCCTGGTCCGCAATCTTCTGCCCTGGACCAGGTGGTCTATCCAAGTTGATTGAAGAGGTTCAGGTTCTGTTCATTCTTGCTTGAATACCACGATCCTCTCTTCTGGGCCAGGAAAGGGCCCTACAAAAAAAAATGCTCTATAATTTTTTTTTAATAGACTTGGATGAGCTACCCCGCTGCACATGCTTTCTGCTGCTTAAATAGAGTTTTGAGTGCTCTTATTGGCTGAAATAGATGTCAATCATATTTCAGCCCATCAGAATTAATTTACAGTTGTCATCCTGCTCAATATGATTTTTGAAATATCTGGACTAATCAGATTGCTCAGATTTTTGGTATCTCAGGGGGCTAACATTTTTGGTGCCATTGGGGTCTCAATAGACCACAATGGTTATGTAGATGGGGTTGATCAGGATAGGTTTTCAGTGGGAAAGGGGTGGATCAGTAGTGAGTTGGGAGGAGAAAACAATCGCAAAGACGTTTTTATGCCTTTGCGAGTGCTCTGGAGAACTTGCATTGTTACAAGGAAACATTTGGAATATTAGTAGTTTTGAGTGATTTTGAATCTCAAGCAACTCATAATAATGTGGCAAAACATGATTAGAATAGCTAGACAAAGTTACTTAGCACTGTGTAACTTTGGGATAGGGGGAATTGAATTAAGCTCTTGTACAGGAAACTGTGGCAGCCATTTTTGTAGGTCTTTAAAAGTGCAGGCATTTTTGTGTTCCTTGATGTCTACTTCTTAACCTCAAATTATAAAACAAATATTCTGGTGATTTAATTAGTAATAAGTATAGCTCATGTTTCTAGAGGAAATACATTTTAAATTTAAGATAAGAAGCATTTGCTTACTTCTTTATCCTGCCCTCTCTTTCAATCCTCATATACAGTATCTCACAATTTTTGTAAATATTTTATTATATCTTTTCATGTGGCAGCACTGACACTCTGCTACATTGTAAAGTAATAAGTATACAGCCTGTATAATAGTGTAAATTTTCTTTCCCCTCAAAATAACTCAAAACACAGCCATTAATGTCTAAACTGTTGGCAACAGAAGTGAGTACACCCCTAAGTGGAAAAGTCCAATTTGGGCCCAAAGTGTCAATATTTTGTGTGGCCACCATTATTTTCCAGCACTGCCTTAACCCTCAGGTGCATGGGGTTCACCAGAGCTTCACAGGTTGCCACTAGAGTCCTCTTCCACTTCTCCATGATAGTAAAGCACAAGGCATTGGATTATGCAAAATGCAGCGACTGATAAAGTTACATTGCTCAATCTCCACATTCACCAATCACAATACTCAGGGATTCCCTCCATTTATGCACATGGTGATGGGAGTACCGGGAAATCCCCTTCCCCTCTAACTCCTGATCAACCCCATGCCCGCTTAAACCTGATCCCCTGTTCCTGATCACCCAATTACCAGAAATATAACCATGGGGGTCCATTGAGACCCCCATGGCATCAAAAATATTAACCCAGTGTCTGTTAAGGACCCTCGTGGCACATGGAGTAAAGGACCCTTGTGGCATCTAATTATTAAACCCTGATGCCGAAATCTTTGAAGGACCCCCGCGGCACCCATTAAATTAACCCCTGCCATGAAGGCCCTTAAATGACCTTGCATCATCTAAAAATTAACCCAATACCTCTAAAAAAACAGACCCCATGGTATACCTATTAACCCCCTAACATACCATGGAGGTCTACATAGAACCCCATGGTAACCTAACATTAACCCCTGAAGTGCCATTGGGGTCTTCAAGCACTCCCATGGCACTCTAAGTAAAAAAGACTACACTACATAAAAAAACATTACAAACCCCCAATAAATTACATAAAATAAAAAACCTAAAACGACACAAATAAAAATAGATTACAATAAAATTAAAAACAAATACATTCAAAATAATAAATAATCCACATATAATACAAAAAAAAGCCACTCTGATGGACATCTATTTCTACCAATCAGAATGCACAAAAAATCCTATATAAGCCTCAGAAAGCGAGGCAATGGCCATTTGTGGTGTGGGAGCTCCTCCTAGGTGGCGCTTGATTAAAGTAATTGTTTTTTTAGAGAAAAGTTTTTATTTGAAGGACCCTTTACTGGCCCAGAACATGAGGATCATTGGCTTCAATAAAGAAAGAAGAGGACAAGGACTTCTATTATCAACACGGATAGCCCACCCCATCCAGGGCAGGAGTGAGGATCAGGGTGTCGATGATCATTTTTGGATGATCATTTGGGGTAGGTAAGTTTTTTTTTATTTATTTTATTTTACAGAGTTAATTTTATTTTATTGTGAACTTTTTTATTTTGTTTGTGGTTTATGTTTATTTTAAATGTATTTATTTTATTTCAAGGTATTTTTTTATTTTTATTTAGTGTAGTGTTTTTTTACTTAGAGTGCCATGGGGATACTGGAGGATCCCCATTGCACTTCAGGTTCCCCATGGTATGTTAGGGGTAAATAGGGATACTATCGAGTGTAGACTTCCATGGTAGTTAGGGGTTAATAGGTATACCATGGGGAATCTTTAAAGAACCCCATGGAATCGGTTTACATTTTAGATGCCGCAGAGGCCCTTTAAGGATCGCCATGGCAAGGGTTAATTTAATAAGAGCCACAGTATCCTTTAAGGACCTCAGCAGCAGGGGTCAGTAGTTGGATGCCCTCGGGGGCCTTTTATGATCCCAGCGGCATTGGGTTTAACTCTGTGCCTTGGATGACACTGGATTAATATTTTAAGTACCATAGGGTCTCAATGGACCTCTATGGTTATGTAGATGGGTGATCAGGAGTGATTGGAGAACATGACGATTGGGCTTGAGTGGGTAAGGGAGTGATCTGCAGTATGCGGGAAGGGGGAAAGCATACGCAAAGGCATTTTAATGCCTTTGCGGGTGATCTATAATACTCGTAAATATTTTAGGCAAAATCAGTACTGTTACGAGTTGTGAGTAATAAGTACTGTATTTATCAGCGTATAACACACACTTTTTCTCCCTGAAAATAGGGGGCAAATGATGTGTGCGTGTTATACACCGATATAATGTTAAGGACCGTGTCTCTTTCCCTCCCCCCTCCTCATCCTCAACCCCCCTCCTCATTCTAAACTCCCCTCCTCATTCTAAACCCCCCCCCATCATTCTAAACCCCCCCTCCTCATCCTAAACCTCACCTCCTCAGGTTGAGGAGGGGGGTTGAGGTTGAGGTTGAGGATGGGGGGTTGAGGATGGGGGGTTGAGGAGGGGGTTGAGGAGGAGCAGTGATTTCTGAGTAAACTTTTGTAAAAACATATAATATCCAAGTTTCTTTGTTAAAACAGTTGCTTTTACTGTCATTTTACGTTATTTTCCTTATAAGTGTTATTAATATTAATTAAAAAAAGTTCTGAGCTACCCTTATTTTGCTTCAAAGTTCTTTATTTGAAATTTAAGTTTTTTTTCCTGGAATTTCCTTCTTAAAATGAGGTGCGTGTTATACGCCGATAAATACGGTAATTTTGAGTAATTTGGAATTGAATAGCTTTTTTGAGCAAAAGCAACATCATAATGTTACTGATGTGTGAAAATCAAATCAAATGGGGTAGCAAGATGGCATTTTGCAAGTGGGGTTATTCTCAGGCATTGGGAGTAGCAAACTTGCAATAATACTTCGAGAGGTGAATAGAATACCTAGGGATAGATACTGAGCACTTTTTTGCTTGTGTAACTTTACAAAATGGGGAATTGAATGGAGCCCATAACTATTCTCATTGGTCACATTTTCAGTGACTATAATTATTCCCTTGTATTCAAAGAGCCATGGTAGTGGTTATACCATAAGATTTAATTGATTAATTGCTCATTAGTATTTGAAGTTTCAATGTAGCATTTAAAACTTACATTTCAAGTATAGAATTTCAAAGACTAGCAAAACTGCTCCTCTCTACTCCCCATAAGGTGTCCATTGGATGGCCAAGGACCTGTCCAGAAGTCAGACCATAGCTTTTTTCTGACTTGTTTAGATGTGCCTGCAATAGCTACTGTATTGAAGGAGGCAATTACAGTCTCACAGAGAGATCTTTTCCACCCTACCCTGTACAACTCCCAGAGGAGTGAAGCAATTCTGACATAGTCTGAAGCACTAAAGTTCAAAAGGAAATTTAAAGATACACAATTTTTTCATTGATCTCATTGCTAATCAGTTATTAAATAAACAATGCAGAATTATTTTTTGTAACAGCTTGTATAATAGCAAAGGAGATCAAATACATTAATAGCTGAACTCAATGTTAAAATAATCCTTACCTCTTTTCTTTGCTATGATTTCTCTAACAACTGTGTTTACTGTCATGGAACAAGTGAATAGTCTTGTAACACTCCTGTCAGCAGGTTAAAAGTAATGCTCTCATATTCTCACATACAGGGAAAGATCAAAGCATCAGTCCTTGGCACAGCCCATAGACATCTACACAGATGGATGACAGATCCAAAGCCTTTGAGGGAATTGGCCAGACTTCACAGAAGAAGACAGCAAGGACATCTCTGTCTAGCTCCGGTCACAGAGTCCATGGCATGACCTGAGAAGCTGTGAGAAAGGTTGCAGGGACAAATCCCATGTCTGTTGGCCTACAGTATTAACCAGGTTTAAAATATTCATTGCACAAAATACCATAACAAATCAGATATTATATAAAAAGATGATGGCTGTAATAAAATCTGGTATAACCAAAACATTGCGAGCACATTATAATAGATGCATATCTTCTTTTTACCTCCTATACTTATAGCCTGGATCCCATTTGTATTTAGTAAACTGATATACTGTTATAGGCAATTGGAATTTATCAGTTTTGCTCAGAAAACCATGTAAAAACAATCATATTGATATAGAATTGTATAATTGGTACATATTTCAGTGATTTCTAATAGTTTAATACACACTGCAAATAGCATTTTACTACGAGCTTGATTCAATTGAGCCCCTAATGGAGGCCGTAAGTTATTTTGCTATTCAATTGCGTCTTTTTGCGGGCTACAAACGGGTTACGACCTTGAAATCCTTGCGGTTGTTAAAACCGGAACTTACAGCCCATCAAAGCCTTTGATCAATTATGTCCGCAAGAGTTCTGAGCACTAAAATCGCAAATTGCTATTTAATTGCTACAATTACCCAAGCCCGCAAATGTTTTCACACTCGTAAACGGCAAATGTAGATGAAAATGCTAAGAGTACCAGATAAGACTTGCAAGGGGGTTTAACCCCTGTCCTTACAGGCAAATAAAAAAAACAATACTGCACTGTAAATGATGGGGAAAGAGATGAAAGACATTAGAATTATTGCACAAAAGTCTCAAGCTCGCAATTCAGCAATAAAAAAAAATATATATATATATATTTTATTTCGGGGTTATATTGATCTCGGGTATCAATGAGTTAATACATATCAGGCTACCCATATGGACTAGAACAGTATTGGCATTCATATTTATTATTTTGTGTTTTGCGGTTTTGTGAGTCTGATCGTATATTGGACCCTTAAACGCTAATTGATTGACATGCAACCTCCATGTTTTACTGTTTTACTGCCGTAATGATGACGGTCTCATATTCTATTAGCTGTTTCTAAATGGATAGTTATAGCCTTGCTTAATTGATCATGTTCCCGCCCTGAAATGCTACATACGAGTGCATGGTTTACGGCCCCTAACCTGTCGCTTGTTCGACTGAATAGCTCCCGAATTGTAGCAGAGTTCAAGCCCGCAGCAAGCCCGCAGACATACAACCTGTATACTGTGAGATGCAGGCTTCAAATTGAATCAGGCTCCTTGTTTGCTACAACACAATAATGTTGGAATTGTTTTATATATAGGAGTGGAACAGGACAGGAGCAGAGGAAACGTAGGGGATGCGGCAGGAAGGCCGTCCATCGTTTGCGCCCAGGACAATCTGGGGCCGCATTTAGCCTTGGACGTCAAAGAAAAAAATCTGGCGACGGGAGTACATAGAAATATTTTCCTTGTTGCAAATGTCACGGATGAACGACAATCCAGAGAAGTTTCACAGGGAAGGAGATGACAGGAGGCACACTTTCAGGCGCGTGCCAAGAACGTACGACAACTGGTTACAGGCATTTGCCATCATGGCCTGTGTCATGGGAAAAAGACACCCGGAACAGTGCTCCAGGCTGTTCGTGTATATGGAGGAAATCAGTATGGTGGAATGGCATGGTGGCGATATGACGAGGAATTTCGGCAATACATGACCTCCCGTCCGGAGATGACATGGAGCGACTGGATTGACAAACAGTACTCGTCAGTGTCGTACGCCCCTTTCGATCGGGCCACGGACCTGGTCAGGGGGGCAGGCGTCGGGGCTAAGATGGCGAAGGTGGATATCGAATCTGCGTTTTGTTTGCTACCGGGGCATCCTCAGAGTCATCGGTTCCTTGGTTGCTTCGTAGACGGACAGTACTTTGTGGATCTGTGTCTCCCCATGGGGTGTTATATTTCTTGTTCCTATTTCGAAGCCTTCAGTACATTCTTGCAATGGGTAGCACACACCGAGTCTGGCTGCCAAGGGATTACCCATTACCTCGATGATTTCCTTTTTGTGGGACCGGCGGGGTTAGCCACATACGACTTTATACTGTTTCTCAAGGATATGTCAAGATTTCGGGGTTCCACTGGCAGACAAGAAGACAGAAGGACCGACCACGGATCTGACTTTCCTGGGGATTCGGATCAATTCGGACAAGATGGAATGCAGCTTGCCGATGGAGAAGGTGTTGGACCTGTCTGCAGAACTGGCGGCCATGGAAGGCGCAAGGCGAGTGTCACTGCGGCGGCTGCAATCCATCTTGGGAAAGCTGAATCGTTCCCATGGGCCGTATATTCAGTAGAAGAATGTCGTTGGCTACAGCCGGGATATCTCAGCCGCATCATTTTATAAAGGTGTCCGGGGCCATGACGGAAGATGCACGAGTGTGGACGGCGTTTCTACGGAACTTCAACGGGAGCACCTTGAGCCAGCCGAGCAGGGTGACGAATGGGCAGCTAGACCTCTATGCGGGTTCAAATGTGGTCGGAATAGGAGCCTATTTTACAGAAGATCCTACTGTTCTGGAGACGTTCGCCATCACCACGGCGGTTCATCTGTGGGGCAGGGACTTCAGGAACCGGCAGGTTAGGCAGCCCGAAAACGGTCCGGGTAGTCAATAGCTTGACGGCTGTATCTGGGCCGTTGTTACGGGTCATACTGTTCTTTGTTGCCTGCGGGCAAACATCTGGGTGAGGGCGGTGTGTATTACCGGCCTTAACGTAGGGGTGGTTGATGCCCTTTCTCGGTTACAGGGAACCCGGTTCCTTACACTGGCACCGGCGGTGAAGGATCAAGGAGAGGACATACCTTCAGAACTCTGGGAGCTTGGAGTGGTACGGTAGCTGGTTACATCAGACAGTCGGTAGCGCCAAAGATGGGGGTGGCCTACAGGAAGGTGTGGAACATCTGGAGCGATATGGTTGAGGAGGCCAATGGCGAGGGTTCAGAAGAGAAAGCCATAGGAATTCTGCTGTGGTTTTTGCTTCGGAGCGCAGAGAGAGGTGCTTCCAGGGCAACGGTGGCTCGACAGTTGACGGCCCTAGCATTTATGTTCAGGTTGGCAGGACGGAAGGCCCTAACAAAGGAGTTTGTGGTTTGCCGGGTGGTAAAAGGCATGTTCAAAGGGAAGCACCGGACGGACAGGAGGCGCCCGATCACTTTCTCTCTGTTGCTATGCCTGGGGGAGGCGTTGGGTGTGCTATGCAGGGACTCCTTCGAATCCCTGCTTTTCCGTACGGCCTTTTCCTTAGCGTTCTTTGGTGCTTTCAGGATTGGGGAACTGGTCTCGGAAAACAGGCATGGTTCCGGGTGGCTGCTGGCGGAGGACATCTGTCTGGAGGGTGACAGATTGTTGGTATGGCTAAGGAGGTCAAAAACGGAGCAAGCCAGAAAAGGAAGGGAAGGGGTCATATACAAAACTGGAATGGAGTGTTGCCCCCAGGCAAGTGTGAGGTTGTACTTGGAGGCGGCAAGGCTGGGTCTCCCCGAGAGTATGGTTAAAAGGATTGGGAGATGGGAGTCGCATCGTTTTAGGTCATACATACGGCCAGAAAGGGTTGTCTAATTGGAATTTGTTTTATGTGTTGCAGAAGCCAAACAGCTAAGACCCACCCTGTCTAGGAAGAGAAGTGAAGTTAAAAAAAAAAGAGTATATTGATAAGACATTTTAATGTTTTTTTCTTAATTAATTTTGTTTGTTTTTTGCTGTAATACATTTAATTGATTTTTATTCAGAAAAAGTATGTTTTTACACTCATAGCATTCATTCCAGAGCGTCTAATATAATGTATAATCTGTTATTACTTATGTCAATTTTGAATGGTGTTTTAAAAACATATATCTTTGACTTCCCTTTGACTTAAATTATATCATCACGTTTATTTTACACTGTTTTACTTTTGCAGGAGTTTCTTTAGGAACAGCACACTGTTTTATGCTGTATTATATTTAATTGATTTATATTCTGAAAAAAATATGTTTTTTTACACTCATAACATTAATTTCAGAGCGTTCAATATAATACATAATATGTAATTACTTGAAAACATAACTCTATGACTTGCCTTTGACTTTTTTGTAAGAATTCATGGAACAGATGGATCTGTGTCGTAAACCACTGGCTACCTGTATTTAAAATATCCAATAATATGTTATATACAGTACATATTATTAAGTCACAAAAAAAGGACTTTACTAGGTGCATTAAAGCACAAAAATTGTAATCTATATTAACGTATTCCTTTATTTAGACAGACCACAACGCAAAAAATAAGAACATTTTTAAAATTAAAATAATAATTGTGTACTTCACCCCTATCAGAGTATAAAATGTTATTCTGATTCTATCCTGATTCTATATTTTTGTGCATTAATGCACCTAGTAAAGTCCTTTTTCTGTGACTTAATAATTTAAACTTTTGGTTTAATCCAAAACTCTGTTGTGTGTCCCAGAACAGGAGCACTGTTTTCATTTATATTTATCTTATGGCGGCCCAGTTTACTAATTTTTGGGATTTTGATAAATTGCAGCAAGAAGCTGAATCAATATATAGTACACCACAACTAGAAAATCAATGTACGAATACAAACATACACTCAATATTTAAAGAATCCTTAAAACTTCTCAAGAAACAAAGTAGAACAGTTTGGGAGGTATCTAGCTTGAAAAATTATGTAAAACATAAGTTAGTACCTAGGGGCCTCAGAATTCAATTGGTCCCACCTGGACATCTTTTAAATCCTCCATTTATTGAAAAGTGGTTAAAAATAGTTGACCAATGTTCCTTGAATCTTATGGGTTTAATTTTAGACTCTGAAGAATAAAATATCTTGGCTATTAACATCAAAGTCACTCAAAATAGAGAAGAAGCCATTAAATGCAAGGATCAGCCAGGTTTTGATCTATTGAATGATAAACTCCAGAATCAGATTGCAAGATTTAAAAGAGAATTATCGCTTCGAAAGCATAATAAATTTATAAGAGACAAGACTGATTTTGAAGCGGCCAGAGCCTATAAAATTAGTTATGTGAAATCTCAAGAGCAGACTGATGTGAGCTCCTCTGACTACTACGATGTAGAGAATTCCCAAGGTAACCAACAAAATTATCCATTAACTAACACTGAGGCGGACCCTGCTGAACACTCAACACAAACCCACTCTATGACAACAAGAAATTATCTTAATTTTTTAGGGAGGGGGCGAGGCCAAAGATATCAAGGCCAGAGGAATCAAGGTCAAAAGCATCAAGATCGACAACAAAGCAGGGGAAATCAAGGACAAAGAAATTAGACCCCAAGAGGATGTCCAAGATCGACCAACCGCAAAAAACATTAATGGAAAAAAGAGTTATTCAAAACATGATGAATATCAACATCAAGAAAAAAGATGGATCTACAAAAAATCCCTATGAAAATACTGAGTCCATTATAGCTGGGCAAAAGAATAATAATCACCCACATCAAAGAGAGAAAGGAATCTCAGTTCAAAATGAGTGAGAAAATATTCCACCTGAAAGTATTCCACAAAGGAATGTAGAGGCGATATCGACAAATATCAGCCCAGCATAAACAAGACAAAAAATATCTACCTTATCCAACAAGAAAGTGATTAATTTATCATCAATAACGCTAACTAAGGCGGATATATCACTATTGGAGAAAGGACTTAACTTTGCACCATTATTGTTTTGAGAACGTAAAAGATCTAAATCTCTTCATAAGAAAATTAGCTCTCAAAAAAGAATACTACGAAAAAGAAAGGAAACAAATGGAAAGTTTAGGACTCTCTATGGATGACTCTGCGGCTCTATAGGACTTGATGTCACTATTAAACACAAATGAAATGGAAAAATTGGTTGCTCCAGACACATTTTTAAAGACCCATTGTAAGAATAAGAGTAGATACACTCCAGAAATTAAAAACTTTATTCATCTTGAAGTCTTCATAAGTCTGGTGTCAAAAGACTTCAAAAAATGGGAAATGAGCAACAAAAAACATTTTCAAGAACACAATCTGTCAAGAGAAGAATTTAAGGCTTTAACTGAATTAAAGGCTAAAAATGTCGAGATCAAATCTGCTGACAAAGGTGGTAATCTTGTCATAATGGACAAGTCTGAATATAAAGAAATGTGCTTACGACTACTAAGACACTCTAGCACATATAAAACTATAACTAGAGATCCATCTCTAGAATATAGCACAGAACTATATGCGATTCTAACAGAAGCTAAAGACAAGGGCCTAATCAGCAAGAGAAACCTTCACTATCTGTATCCTGAAGAACCAAGAATAGCTGTCTTCTATAGCCTACCCAAAATCCATAAAAATAAACTACCAATACCTGGACGTCCAATAATATCAGGAAATGGATGTCTAACAGAAAGAATAAGTCAATTAGTGGACTACAATTTAAAAACCTTTGTTGAATCACTGCCAGCATACTTAAAAGATACTACGGATTTAATCAAACATCTTGATAATATGCAAATTCCACCACATGCAATCCTGGTATCAGTAGATGTGGAGCAATTATACTCTAGCATTCCGCACGAAAAAGTTATTATGGCGGTAAAACACTTCTTGGAAACAGAGAGTAAAGAAAAAGAGGAGTGGAATAACTTTCTACTCTGTCTCTTGACCTTTACACTAACTCATAATTACTTTCTGTTCATGAATAGCTGGTTCATTCAACAGCATGGAACAGCTATGGGAACAAGTTGCGCTCCCAATTACGCAAACCTTTATTTAGGTTTTTGGGAACAGAAGGTAGTATTCATTGAAGCTATGGAGCAATTTACTGAAAAAATATTAATATGGTATCGCTATATTGATGACATAATAATCATTTGGACGGGGACTGAAAAACTTCTTCAGGAATTTATTAAAATTCTCAACGTCAACAGCCTTAATTTACAATTTACATATGTATATGACCAAAATGAACTTAATTTTCTTGATCTTAACATTATCAAGGACCAAACTGGTGATATAAGTACCACCATTTTAAAAAAAAACACTGCAACAAATTTGTTATTAAACTGGACCAGCCAGCACCCTGAACCTCTGAAAAATAGGAATCCCAGTTGGGCAATACTTGAGACTCAGAAGAAACTGTACGACTCTAGCTGAATTTCAAGTTCAAGCTGATAACCTCAAAAAAACGTTTCCGGGATAGAGGTTACCCTAACCCGGTTCTTAAAAGGGCATATCAAAAAGCTGTTAAAATCCAGAGAACAGAGCTTCTTTATAAAACAATTGAACAAAAAAATGAATAATTGGTGAGATGCATAATGGAATTTGGAAGTGACCATGTGAAAATAAAGTCTATTCTGAATAAATATTGGTATCTCCTTCTTGAAGATCCAGTAATTAAGAAATTTGTATCTCCGCAAGCATCTGTGACATATAGACGAGGAAACACCATTGGAGATCATCTAGTACATAGTCAATTTTCTGAAAATCAAACTAAAGAAACGTAGTTGAATAGAAAAGGATTAAAGAAATGTAAAAAATGCAAAGCATGTCAATATATCCAACAGGAACAAGAATTTATACACCCCCAAACTGGTAAAAAATATCTCCAAAAGGAGTCTCATGATTGTTCCTCTTCATACGTGGTATATGTCATTTTCTGCTCATGTCCCAAATTATATGTGGGGAAAACTGAAAGACCTTTGCGGCGACGAATTTTAGAGCATATATCCTGAATCCGTAATGAATTAGATACACCTGTGGCAAGACATATGATGAGATATCATTCAAACCATCCATACAATATAGGATTCCACGTAGTCGATATGATCTCCAAAACTAAGAGAGGGGGTAATAAAAAAAAAGATCCTGTTACAACATGAAGCAAGGTGGATCTACCTTTTGAATTCCAAGGCATCTGATGGGCTAAATGAGGGGTTCACATTTACACCCTTTATTTAATTATAATAATTTTTTATTTATAAGCTTTAATCTTTAACATTATGCATTCACTATACAGTATTTTTTTTTTCTTTTTATATCACAAATAGTTAGCCGAATATCAGTATATAGTATTGATTAGTTACAACCAGTACCTTTCACATTATACAAATTTGTTTACTTTACTATAAGTGTCCACACATTTTATACTTCACATATCCATAGATATTAATTAAATTACTCTATCTAGCACTAGAAGTCAAAGATTATATATTCACTAGCCCTCACTTTAACAATACACCTCAGCTTTTCGCTCCCCATTATTAATATTGCCAGATTGCTAGCCTTAGCTTTATGTATTTACCTTCTAATGAAATTTGGTAATTTTGCCTTTGATCCTAAAAGATCGCCTTGTTATGTCCCCTCTGTAGCACATATATATATATGTGTGTTATAGGGGAACATATCATTGAGGGAGATAACTTTCTTACTTTTCTTTTAACATAAATATTTTTACTGCCTATTAACAGGCAGGATAACGAATGAAGTGTGGCTAGTGTCTTTAACGCAACTAACGCAATATCCGGTTTAAACCGGATGTTGTGTAAGCGGTCGCCATCTTAAGCCCAGCGTTTCAAGCTGGAACGCATTAGACCGCTTTTCAGCGTTCAAATAATAATGTGGTTTAGTTTACTACGCGTTTCAAGCTGAAACGCATTTAGACGTAAGCCAATAGGAGAGCATTCACCTTCATACACTGTATTGCCCATAATGCTCCTGTTCTGGGACACATGACACAGACAAACCAATCACACTGGCAGGAAGTAAAATTAAAGGAAAAAGCCTGCGAAATGGGCCTAATTTCTTCCTATAAATAATGCCAGGTTAATAAGACAAAAATTATGCCCTGAGGAAGCCATGTTATGGTGAAACCGGTTGGCAAATGAAATCACAGTCACTGTCACTGGGATGGAATTTTGGCTTATTTGGGAGCCTTAACTATATTTTTCAATTTTTTCTTATTTTTTGCGTTGTGGTCTGTCTAAATAAAGGAATAATATAGATATACAGTACATAGGCACACAGCCTGCTTACATGTAGACAGTGGTACACAGCCTAATCTGATAGCGCTATGTGGCAGGCAGCCGGGGCCCTTTCCCTCTTCTCCATCACAAAATCTACTCGCTGCAATCCCGCCGCCAACCGACAGATGGCGCTGCCGATTTTCATATAAGGTGCGTTGACAGAAGAGGCCTTGAGCTATGAGAGGCACGCCCGAGGCCCTGGGGGGCCAAGTGCCCGCGCCAAACATAGCTATGGCCTTGCTGTCAACTCAGCGCCGTTGAGTTGCACCACGTCGGAGGGGAGAACAGTTTTTTGCCTTACATCAAACATGACGGCGCCCGAAAATTGACAGCACCCTCTGCCGTATGGCTCCTGTAACTGCAGCTGTCAGTGCTGCCCACGAAATGCGAAGGTGAAGAGGGATAGATCTGCAGCCTGCAGTACCACGTGGTTGCTGGTAACCAGTATCCTGACGGTGACATTTCCAGGAGATTTCGTTCAAATGCATCCTGCAGCAGCAGCTCTGTGTTGTTCCTTCAAAACCTCACAACATGGTCTCTCTTTTAGCAGCTGCCCAGAGAGTATCTGTGCATGAACAGGGTCACAGCTGTTGGCTGTAATGCAAATTGTACACTGACAGAATTGCCACTTTAATCAGTTCAAAGATCCCTCTACAAACCATTAAGACTTTTTAACTTACTAATAAAGAGTAATGATCAATGCTCTTTCAACATTAGTCTCCCAGCTATAGAAGGTTCAGCAACTTTCAATAACAATTTTTCTTCTTGTTTTAACCTTCTGCATCAGCTGAGAGCATGTTTCAATTAAATAATAACCCCCAACAGCCAAGGCATCTGTTAAAAAAAAATGCTCCTGAAGGAAGAGTTAAAGGCCTCGTTCATGTCTGTGAGACTGTGACCTTGCCGAGGCATTAAAGCTTACTTCATACTCTCCCTAGGAGGAGATTACTGTCATTAGAGTAGCACACTCTCAGAAGCCATTTAACTCTTCTTTGGGCAAGAAATTGAATATTCACAGTGTAAAATATTTTTTTCTTGCCATAGGTGGATATGCAAATAACAGATGTCAGAGATCTATTTTTTTATATTTTAATCATAACATTTTTTTTCAACTTACAAACAAAGTAAAAAAGGTTTGAATGAAAACATTAAAAAAAATTAATACATGCAACTTTTAAATTTGAAATATTTAAAAAATGTATGAGTTGAAAATTCACTATGAAAATTGTATGTTATCCCCATTAATCAACTGAGCAAAGGTTTCTGTTTTGGGGAAAATTTAATTTCTCTTTGCAATGAATGTTATTCTGTCTCATAAGGAGTCTTCAAAAGTTGCAAGTGGGGGAATGGCTTGATTAAGGCTAAAATACCATTTAAAGAAATAATATTACAAAAATAACCCAAATTTAAAAGTTTCTTATGACCTGTATTATTAAAATATGCATTGATTGAACAATTTTCTATATCTAATAAATATTAAATATTGATACAAAGCATATATTTTAATTGTATGACAGTGGGTCTTTAAAGTATCCTGGTAATGCATTTCAGATATCCTTGGATCTTTCCTCTTATCTGCCTGCCACTGAGAAGACACCTGCTGGCCGCTGCGAACGCCACTATTTTACTATGTGTTTTCTGCCACTACCCTAATCCTAAACCCTAACCCTAAAAACACCCTAAAAATAAATTAAACAAAGTCGCGACAAGCAGATCGGCAGATCAATGCAGGAATGGGCAGATCAGCTTGCACCAGCGTGCCAGGTATATAAAAATAAAGGTCCATATCCTCTTTTGAAAAATCTAACTTGACAATAAGCATCATGTTTTTAGAGTGTAAAAAAAAAATTCTGCATCACAAGTATTAGTTTTTCCCCATTGAATTTCTCAGCAAGTTTTTTTGCCTCTTTTTTATCACTAGCCCTCTTAACATGTAATCAATTTAGCATAGCCATGGATTAGTGTACAGAACCCATTCACAAACAGCAGTTTCACCATTTATGGGGCTCGTCAATGTGAAGTTGGTTCTGGCAGGCTGGAGAGACAAACCCTAAATCGCAAATTTATCAATAAATTATATGCATACTAGATAGGACCCACAAGTGGGTTAAAAACCTGTTTGTATGACTGCAGGAGCAAATAAACACACACTACATTACCATACTGGGAAAGCAATGAAAGGCATTAGAATTAATTGCCCAACAGTCTCAAGCTTGCAAATCTGCAATAAAAAATAATTATTTGTAACTTTTATTTCCGTGTTATATCAATCCCGGAAATCAAGGGGCTAATACATATCAGACCACCTACATGGACTTAAACAAATGCTTTAATGTATTTCAAGATTTCTTGAGTGCCAACCGATCTGCAAGCATTACTTATTTGTGTGTATTAATGCTTTGCCTACAATTGCAGGTTAATTGTTACATAGTTACATATTGCAATTTGGCCAATTGAATAGGGCCCTAAATAAGCACATAACATATATTTTTTAAAGAAGTTTTTAGTTAGTAAGCAACTATCCAAAAGCAAAGTTTTCACTAACTAAAAACTTCTTTAAAAAATATATGTTATGTGCTTATTTAGGGCCCTATTCAATTGGCCAAATCGCAATTGAATGAGGGCCATAGTATTTAAGGTTGAAAAAAAGACTTTCAGTTCATCAAGTTCAACCTTTTAAGATCTCCTCTGATTTGGAATATGCTGATTAACTATTAATTAATTAGTTGTTAATGAATTATTAATCAATTATTATTATTTTTTGGTTAATTATTAATTAATCCAGAGGAAGGCAAACAGAAAAAAAAAACCAAGCAAGACTTAGCCAATCGCCCCAAAGGGAAATTAAAAAAAATAAATAAATACAAAATCAATTCCCTCCTGATCCCAGACACCGGTGACCGGACTTCTCCCTGGATCAATACTGAATTTCTAATTATCCATGATAACCCTGAATTCCCTTTTTAATTAGAAATAAATCCAGTCCCCTTTTAAAGTTATCTATCGAATGCGCTGTCACCACCTCCTCTGGTAGAGAATTCCAAAGATTAACCACCCTTACTGTGAAGAACCCTTTTCTTTCTTTAAGGTGGAATCTTTTTACTTCTAACCTCAGGGGATGTCCCATTGTTAGTTGAAAACCTCTTGGCACAAAAAGCTCCCTTGACAAATCTTTATACTGACCCTGGATTTATTTATATAAGGTAATCATATCTCCTCTTAGATGCCTTTTTTCTAGAGAAAATAAGTTGAATTTGGTTAGTCTTTCTTCATAACTTAACCCCTCCATTCCCCTTATTAGTTTTGTTGCCCTCCTCTGTACCTTTTCCAGCTCTAAAATGTCATGTCATACTCCATATTCCAAATGAGGGCGTACTAGAGATTTGTATAGTGGCAGAATTATATTTTCTTCCCTGGCTTCTATACCCTTCTTAATACATGCTAATATTTTATTTGCCTTTGCAGCTGCTGCTTTGCTTTGAGCACTGCTACCTAGGTGGTTGTCCACAAGCACTCCCAAATCCCTTTCAATATCTGATACACCTAGATTTGCTCCATTAAGATTATAAATTGCTTGGCTATTTTTCCTTCCCAGATGCTTAACTATACATTTATTCGTATTAAATCTCATCTGCCACTTAGATGCCCATTCCTCAATTTTATGTAAATCGCTTTGGAGGGAAAGCACATCACTATCCGATTTAATTACCTTGCACAACTTCGTGTCATCAGCAAAAATGGAGACACCAGACTCCAATCCCACCTCTAAGTCATTAATAAATATGTTAAAAAGGAGAGGACCTAACACTGAACCCTGAACCACATTAGTCCAATCGGAGTATATTCCATTTATAACAACCCTTTGCTTCCTGTCTTTTAGCCAGCTCTCAATCCATGAGCAGATATTTACTGCAATTCCTGTATCTCTTAGTTTGCACAATAGTCTCCCGTATGGCACTGTATCAAAAGCCTTTGCAAAATCCAAAAAGACTACATCCACTGAGTTGCCTTGATCCAGGTTCCTACTAACCCCCTCATAGAAACTAATTAGATTTGTTTGACATGACCTATCCCTCATAAATCCATGTTGACTCCTACTTATAATCATGTTCAAATAGACATATTCTTGTATATTATCCCTTATTAACCCTTCTAGAAGCTTCCCCACTACACAAGTGAGGCTCACTGGTCTATAATTCCCCGTATTTGCTCTTGCTCCCTTTTTAAATATAGGTATCACATCAGCTTTTCTCCAGTCATCTGGTAGAGACCCTGTGTTGAGTGAATCTTGAAAAATTAAATATAATGGTTTGGCTATTACAGAACCCAGTTCCCTTAGTGCCCTTGGATGTATTCCATCAGGACCTGGGGCTTTATTAACATTTTTGTTTTCCAACCTCTTTTGGATTACTTGCAATTATTTGACAAAGGTAGTGTAGCCTCATTATGTTGCCGTGTCCCAACCACTGGTACCTCCCTTGTGTATACTGAAGAAAAGAACGTATTTAGCTCATCTGCCTTTTCCTGGTCACTACTTTTCAGACAGCCTGTGTCACATTGTAATGTTCCTATAGCTTCCTTCCTCGCCTTCTTCCCATTAATATACTTAAAAAATATTTTAGGGTTAGTCTTACTCTCTTTTGCAATTCATTTTTCATTTTCTATTTTAGCAAGTCTAATCACCCTTTTGCAAGCCTTGTTGATTTCATTGTACTCCCGTAAAGCAGTCTCTGTCCCCTCTTGTTTGTATAATTTAAATGCCTGTTTTTTACTCCGTATCTTGATCTTTAAATCATTGCTAAGCCCCCATTGGATGGGATTTACTCCTTTTACTTTTATTCCCACACGGTATATGCCGATGTGTATGTATATTTAGTAAGGATTTAAATGTTGTCCATTTATGTTCAGTGTTTTTACCTATCAGTTCTCTGTCCCAGTCTATACTTTGTATTGCTGCCCTTAGACCGTTAAAATCTGCCCTTTTAAAATTAAGAGTTTTCGTTGGCCCCTTAAAATTTAGTTTTTTTAATTCATTCTCAAATGGGACTGTGTTGTAACCTCCATGTTTTACCGATATCTCATTTAATATTGGCTCTGTCTAAAAAGTAAATTACGGGCTTGCTTAATTATTGCCAGATCACATTATCATGCCCACCTGAAATCCTACCTACGAGTTCATGGTTTGTGTGTGCAAGCTGTGAACCTGTAATTACGGGTTAGAGACAATTTAATACATCTAAATGTATCTAAAAAATGTAAACCACAGCCAAAATGTTGTTTTTTAGGTAATTACAGGCTTGCAGTTGAATGAGGCTATAAGTATGGTATGGTGGATAGAAAGGTGATTGAAAATCCCTCCACTGTACAAAATATCCAGTAAGTAAAGGAGAAACTCAAGCAGGCCAGGAGCATAGCTGCTGGAGCCAAATAAATTCTGGGGGGGATACCGCATATGGTATAAAAATACCACTCAACTACTTCTATACACATAAACACACACAGTGTTCCTACACCCATGGTCAGAAGGTCTGTTTTTCCTGGATAGCGACATACAAAATAACCCACTATTTTTTTCTAGCCCACTAAAGCGTGGATCTTGAATCATCAGTGACTACATGACTACCCCTACCCTCCAAAGCTGAAAAGAAAACACCTAATCCCCTAGACATAAGTATGCAAAAACTAACTTTTTTTCTAAAACTGTTTTTATACTCATTGCTTACATAGATGCCAATGTTTTTACTTTATTATATACTTCTCACAGATGTGAAGTTGTTCCCAAATGACAGTGCTTTCATACTGGCTGCTTTATGGACCACCAACTTGCTTTCTTTATTTTATTATGTGCACTGCCATCAAGTCACATTTATTCACAACTGCCAGATCAAATGTAAATAATTCTGATTGGCTCACAGCACATCTTAAGAAAAATAAATAAAGTTAGAAATATGTGCTTAATCTATAAATGTATTATCAATTTTAAAATGCAAGCTTACAAATGCTTAGTGACTATATAATAATATGCAAAAATAAAATATGATTATGTGATTAAGATTTTCAATATTTAATATACCTTTATCAAAAGGTATTAAAAGCAATAGAAAATATGGATGAATAAAATATCTTAAGAAATAAGGTATATTTGATTATTCATCCATTATTTATTTAGCATACAGCCAGGGTTTCATTAAAGAACCAGCGTGATATTTTTTTTCAATATGTGCTTTATACAAACAAACAATAAATAAATAAGATTATTCATTACTATGGGGTTTCATTTTCTATTTGCATCTGATTCAGAATGCTATTGTCTATGGAGTGTGTGTCTATTGAGTTTTCCATTTGTCCTGCGAATAGAAGCTTCCTCTCTTTAGTCAAAGTCTTCTCCCAGTTATTTGATAAGTAGAAACCAAAATGATATATTCTACTACAGCATATAAATGGTTATACAGCAGGGGTTGTATTTTTTACTGTATGGAAGCATTTTTCCTGTTTTCAAGTACAGCTTTCAATTGAGTATATTTTTATAGATGACTACAGAGGCCTTTTAATTAGACTTATTTGTACCTTTTGTAAGTGGTCAGTGTTTTTAAGGAGTTAAAGAGTTTGGATAATGAAGGGCCCATAGGCCACCTCAGGCTTGCCTGGGGTTTGGAGGGAGGGACCACCTGACCTGGCAGGACCTGGGAGGGGCAGGAGGTGGCTAGCTGGGGGACGTGGAGCCATTATAGACGTTTGGCGCCAGTTTCCACCAGTTTGCCCCAGCTAGCCATGGGAGCAGATGCCCACCCACCCGTCCCTAAAGTATTGTTGTTAACATGATGTATATGTTGTACTGTAAAAAAAAAAAAAGCTATGGATGAATAATAGTGAGTTGGGGATTATTGGTTTATTGTCTGAAGTACTCGTTGCTGTGGATGTATCATTGAAGTATATATTATATGGTATCGCCCTGGATGAGGCTTCAAGGCGTAGGGTGTACTGTCTCTGTCCAGGCTCCTCCCCTCAGGGTTATGTTTATTTATTTATCGTTATGGTTATTAAGTCATGTTGTGTTTACCAATAAACGCTGTGGCCAGTTATCTCCCAAGAAGTGGTCTGTGTCTAATTTTATATTCAAGGGGTGATGGGGGATAAATTATTTTATGCACACATACAACTGGGCCTTGCTTAGGTCATGTATTTTTTGTGTATGTATTATGTATAGGTGAACAACTTATAAGTATTTTGTTGTATGAGATTAATTCAAGGCATCTTGCCTAGAAATTGAGGACTGTTGGCAAGTATGCAAATCCTGTCACTACTGGGAAACCAACCCACAAATGTCTATGGGGCACGGAGCCAGTGCATTGATTTTGTCTAATATGTTGCTCCATATGTCCTTTCCGCATGCTGGTGTTATAGCTCCTGCAGATTGCCTAAACAGCTCAGCTTCATGAGCTGAAACCTCATCCACGAAGATCAGCACTTTTACTCAGGAGAGTATCTCCTTGCATTTCTTTTCGTGCTGCCGAAGCAGCGCTGCTGGATCCTGACAGAGCATTGCAGAGGGGAAAGAGCTCAAAAAAACATAGCGCTGCTTCCAATCAGCTCGCTGCCTAAAGGAAAAGCGTTTTGCAAGAAATAATGAGCAGACTTACTAAAGAGAGAAATGAAGGGAGTGCTCATCGCTGCAGCAAGCACATTATAATGAGGACTGGGAAACATATAGAGAGGCTCCACAGCACTGTCATAAACACGATGCCTCTTCCATTAAAGGACCATTGAACTGCCATATTTATATTCACATAATAAAACGTAAAAACCTAAATACGATTGTATTCAATTTGACTTTAATGCCAACAACATTTCCTTTTGTTCATAACTGGTTAAAATACATTGGAGGAACCTTGAATTTATATATGATCTCTGGTCATTTCTACTAGATTACTGCCACTAAGATCAGCTTCTTGACAATAAAGCTAGAAAGCTCCAATAGGACAACCTCCCCCACAATCAGGCTTTTCTCCAAAATTGATGCTCATTTCCTAAACAGCTGCTAATGCGTTTAGTTTATTACATACTTCACAAACGTGAATATTTTCCAGAATTCTCGTGCTTTATAATTATAATTTGAAATTGTAGTTGTTCCATATTTGTTATTGGAAGTACATCTGTGTTGGTATATTCAAATTTGAGATTACTATGGAACTATGGATTCACCAGTTTATCATGCTTATTTATTTCTTTGATTTCTATCTGAAAAATATTTTTACCAACATTTTTAAAGGTACTATCACATTGCCTGATTTATGTAAGCAGGGCTCTGAAGCAGAGATATACAAACATATGAATATTTTCCCAAACTACAATGGCCTTTTGATTATACAGGAATTTTGATTAGATGAGTATATACACCATGATTTATAAAGAAATGTATGGGTCGTATATTGCTACGGTCATATACCATTCACTCTTGCAATGGTATTATAACCGGAATTAATAAATATTTATATATATATATATATATATATATATATATATATATATTTATTATTATTATTATTATTATTATTATTATTATTATCCTCTATTTATAATGCACCAACATATTCCGTAGTGCTATACAGGGGTTAAGTACAAGTCAAGAACAATTTCAAACAGTGCAAAGGATGGAGGGCCCTGTTATTGAGCTTTCAATCAGACATATACAGTGCTTTCCCTGAAGCACCTATCACGATTGAAAACTCGCAAACTTGCATTCTAGAGGGTGTGGGTGGTGTACAGGAGAGTGATGGAATAATAGAGCATGTGAAGGCTAAAGATGATAGGCTTTGAATAGATGTGTTTTTAAAGAAATTTTGAAGGATTTGAGGTGTGAGGATAGTCTAGCGGAGCGAGGCAAGGAGTTCCAAATTATAGAGGCAGCACGAGAAAAGTCCTGTAGGCAGGAGTGAGAGGAGGAGAGAAGAAGGTTATTAGCAGAGAGAAGAGGGCGGGTGGAAGTGTATTTTGGGATGACAGCAGAGATCTTGGAGAGTGCACTATTGTGGAGGGCTTTATATGTTAGGCTCAGGATTTTTTATTTTATTTTGGAGGCTATGGGAAGCCAGTGGAGTACCTGGCAGAGTGGTGTAGCGAATGCGTTTAATATGGATTGGAGTGGGGCGAGACTGTTGATAGGAAGGCCAGAAAGGAGAGAGCTGCAGTAGTCAAGGCAAGATATGATGAGAGAGTGAATTATAATTTTTGTTGTGTCTTGTGTAAGGTAGTGACGTATTTTGGATATGCTTATTAGGTGTAAATGACAAGTTGTGAGTGATTGAATGTGAGGAATGAAAGAGAGGGCATGGTCGAGTAGAACCCCAAACAGTGGGCCTGGAAGGTGGGAGTGATAATGGCATTGTTAACAGTGAGAGAAAAGTGAGGGGTGGTAGCTGAGGAAGATATTACCAATATTCAAGGTTACCTCCCACCCATAGAAACAGCAACAGTGATGATTTGCCATTTTTAATTCACCCACTGGGCTAGATTCATTACTCTTAGATGGGGTCTAAAAGTGCCATAATTAATCAAAAACAGGCAATACTGCTTATGCATTAATCTATGTTTACTCATCTCATAGTGTAATGATATAGGTATCACAAGGTTTTGGAGACCAGCAGCCTAGGTCAGCAATAATCCAATTCAGCAACTTGTAGGTGAAACAGGAACAAGCTTTATTGAAGGGATCAGGAACCACAATAATCTGGCAAGGTACATAAACAGGAAGTGCCTTATATAGGCCAAGGACCAGACACCTGACCAGACACAGCTGAAGAGACTAGTCACTGATGCTATTGCTAGCAGAGTCAAGGTTATCAGATCTCCAGGAATTTCACAAAGGCAGGCTTGCGCAGTGATAGGGAAGAGGATCAGCAGCCTGGGGACCAGGGTTCAAAACCCAGCAGAGTCAATTCCTTACATTACCCCCGCCTCTATAGGTGCAGCCTCTGGATGCCCTATTACCCGGTTTAGCAGGGTACTGCACATGGAAAGACTGAAGAAGCTCAGGAGAGTGAATATTTTCCGCTGGTTCCCACGAACTATCCTCCTCACCATAGCCTTTCCAACGCACCAGATACTGAAGCTTGTTGCGGAAGATCCTGGAGTCCCGAATTTTCTCCACCTCGTATTCATCCTCACCATCCCCGAGGACTGGAGGTGGGGCGGGCAGGGCTCGGCCAGGGAAAGTGTTTGCATGGAAAGGTTTCAGCAGTGCAACGTGAAACACCAGATGTATTTTCATGGAATCTGGAAGTTGCAAACGAAAAGTGACAGCATTGATCTGAGCGATGATCTCAAAAGGTCCCATGAACCTCTGACCCAATTTATGAGAAGGAACCCTAAGCTTAAGATTTCTTGTTGACAGCCAAACCTTGTCACCAACATGATAAACTAGGGCCTCCGTTCTATGCCTATCAGCAGCTCTCTTGGACATTCCTGAGCCTTCGAAAGAGTCTCCTTCAACAGGTCTTGGGAATCTCGTAAGGTGGTTAGCCGATCAGTGACTGCAGGAATGGAAGTAGTAATTGGGAGACTCACTAGAAAGGTTGGATGGTAACCATAGTTGGCGAAAAATGGGCTCAAAGAAGTGGAGCAGTGTTGGGCATTGTTATAGGCAAAATCCGCCGTGGGTAGAAAATCCAGCAAGTCATCCTGCAGGTAACTAATATAGCACCGCAAATATTGCTCCAAAGTCTGGTTGGTTCGCTCAGTCTGTCTATTACTTTGTGGATGAAAAGCTGACGACAGATTTACAGTAATACCTAGATCAGAACAAAAATGTTTCCAAAAACTAGATGTAAACTGCACTCCCCTGTCAGAAACTACTTCATCAGGCACTCCATGTAAGCGAAATATTTCCTGAATAACCAGGTCAGCCGTCTGTTTAGCTGAAGGGACACCATGAGCTGGTATGAAATGACCCATCTTAGTTAACCTGTCCACAACAACAAGAATGGTAGTGTGTTCCTTAGAGGGAGGTAGTTCCACAATAAAGTCCATGGATATAGATCCCCAGGGACGATGAGGAATCGGAAGAGTCTGAAGCAAGCCAACAGGGGATGAGCGAGGAGTCTTATGTCTGGCACATACATCACAAGAGGACACATACTTCTTAACATCCTCATACTACTTGGGCCACCAAAAGGATCAGGCAAGTAGCTCTTGTGTCTTTCAGATTCCTGGATGACCTGCTGGTTTTGAGTCATGGTAGAGACGTAAAAGGTCCAGTCGCACTGACTCCGGAGCAAACAGACGTTGTTGAAAAATCCAAAACCCATTAAGCATCGTCATGTGGAGATCACGAGGAGGATCACGAAGAACTGGGTCTTCAGCATACCACTTTTTAATGCGAGACAAGAGATCAGAAGGAAATGTAACTCCTATAAATATATCCTCCGGCAAGATGGTGGTCTTGGTTACGGTAGTATGGAGGGGGTCAGCTATTCTAGAAAAGGCATCCGCCTTACCATTCTTGGAGCCAGGACGGTATGTAACCAAAAAATTAAACCTCGAGAAGAATAGGGACTAGCGTGCTTGTCTGGCTGACAGTCTCTTAGCTGATCGAATACATTCCAGATTTTTGTGATCTGTGAGGACAGTAATTGGATGGGTAGCTCCTTCTAAGAGATGTCTCCATTTGGTGAAGGCAGCTTTTATAGCCAATAGTTCTTTATTCCCTATGTCATAGTTTCTTTCTGTTGGCACCATCTGGCGGGAATAGAAGGCACATGGATGTAACAGCATCTTAGGTCCAGTCCTTTGAGACAGTATAGCACCAACAGCTGAATCAGAAGCATCAACTTCCACAATAAATGGTAATTCCGGCTGAGGATGTACCAGGACGGGGGCAGATGTAAACAGAGTCTTTAATCGGGAAAATGCGGTATCAGCCTTATCGGACCACTGAAAAGGAGTCCCTTTACGTGTAAGTTCAGTGATCGGTGTAATAACGGCAGAGAAATTCTTAATGAAACGCATGTAAAAATTGGCAAACCCCACAAATCTCTGAATATCTTTTTCATTCTTGGGGATGGGCCAGTCCAGCACAGCTTTAATTTTACTTGCGTCCATACTTAAACCTTTAGGAGTTATTACATACCCCAGGAATTGAATTTCTGTTTGTTCAAACTCACATTTTTTCAGTTTAATGTATAGGTGGTGGGTACGAAGGCACTCCAGAACTATACAGACCTGTTTTCTGTGGTTTTCAAGATTATCAGAAAATATTAAAATATCATCCAAATATGCCACAACAAACTGATCCAGGAGATCTCGTAGTACATCATTGATAAGATGCTGGAAAGTTGCAGGGGCATTTAAAAAAGCCTAAATGGCATTACTAGATATTCGTAATGCCGGTACCTTGTTCTGAAAGCTGTTTTCCATTCATCATTTGGTCATATGCGAACCAGGTTATATGCCCCCCGAAGATCAAGCTTCGTAAATATTTTAGCTGAGCGAAGTCTCTCCAGAAGATCAGGAATGAGAGGCAAGGGGTAGAGGTTTTTAACAGTGATGTTATTAATGTCCCTGTAGTGAATGCATGGCTGTAGGCTGCCATCTTTCTTTTCTACAAAGAATATAGGAGCTCCTGCTGGAGAAGTAGACGGTCGAATAAAGCCTTTGGGAAGATTTTCTTGTATGTATTCACAAAGAGCTTTCAATTTAGGCTCAGAAAGGGATTATATACGGCCAAATGGGATAGCAGCCCCAGGTAACAGCTCTATTGGGCAATCATAAGGCCTGTGGGGTGGAAGCTGATCAGCATTCTTCTTATCACAGACATCTGCAAAATCCCGATATTGTAGAGGAAGCTTAGTTAAGTTTGTAGCAACCATTTCATTAATTGTTGCGGCAACAGGTGTTACCTTAGAGGGGTGACAATTCATTAAGCAGTGTTCTGAAGGAAAGGACAAAGTTCTGATTTTCCAATCAATCTGTGGGTTATGCAGAGCAAGCCAAGGTAAACCCCAAATCACTGGAAACTGTGTTGAGGAAATTAGGTGGAAAGATATAGTCTCATGGTGATTCACTTCCAGAGTCAACTTTAAGGGCACAGTCTCATGTGTAACTGGGCCTGACGTAAGTGGAGAACCGTCTACTGTCTCCATTAACACAGGTGAAGAATTAGGGACAGACTGAATTCTATTTCCTGCTGCAAATTTGATGTCCATAAAGTTTCCGCCTGCTCCAGAATCTAACATAGCTGTAGTTGAAATTTTACTATCACCACATTGCAAAGTGATAGGCACCACAAAATGAGAATGTTGAGTCAACATACCCTCTTCAGCATGAGCCGGAGAAAACAAAGGTTGTGTGACAGAATCCAGTTGATCTGAAATCTGGGATTGGTGTCGAATCTGCGCACCCTCAGCAGCCATAGCTATTGTTCTTTTGGATTTGCTAGGGCAATTGATGGCATAGTGCCCTGCACTAACACAATACAGGCATAAATTGTGAGTGCGTCGCCACTGTTTTTCTTCATTGGTTAATGGCCCTCTTATTAGATTTACTTGCATAGCCTCAGGCGCACAGTCTGTAGGTGTTTGTGGGGTCAGAGTAGAAATTCTTGAATAGAAAGTAGGAGTAGCACTTGGTCTAAAAGAGCCCTGTCTTTCCAATCTTCTTTCAGTAAGTCTCCGATCAATACGGATAGCCAAACGCACAAATGCATCAAAGTCAGCAGGAAGATCAACACAAGCTAGCTCATCTTTTATGGCTTCTGAAAGACCTTTTCTGAAGTGGAACCTCTGGGCTGATTGGTTCCAGGTAGTATCAGCAACCCACTGTCTGAATTCAGTAGCATATTCAGCCACAGAGCGCCTCCCTTGATGCAAATGAAGGAGAGTGGCTTCTGCTGTAGCACATCGATTGGGGTCATCAAAAACTAGGCACATGGCCTCAAGAAAGTCATTTAGATTACCCAAGACTGGACTGTCCCGTTCCAGAAGAGGGGAGCCCCAAGCCAGGGCTTCATCTTTGAATAGGGAGAAAATAAATCCCACCTGCTCTCTTTCAGATGGAAATCGGTGAGGTAACATCATGAAGTGCAAACGGCATTGATTTAGGAAACCAATAAATCTTTTGCGATCTCCTCCAAACTTTTCTGGTAGGGGCAAGCGGGCATCTTGTGCAGGTGTAACAGTAGCAGCCGCAACATCACGTGCCCTGTAGCTGGTATACTCACTGTGCATTGACTGAACTTTATTTTGCAGTTCAGCTACCTGGTCCTGCAGCACTTGAATGGTCTGTGCCTGGGTCTGCACAGTTCTTGCAAATAAAGCAACCTGCTGGGCCAATGCAGAATCTGATCCGGCGGTCTCCGTGAATTTGGCCAGATTATTCTGTAATGATATAGGTATCACAAGGTTTTGGAGACCAGCAGCCTAGGTCAGCAATAATCCAATTCAGCAACTTGTAGGTGAAACAGGAACAAGCTTTATTGAAGGGATCAGGAACCACAATAATCTGGCAAGGTACATAAACAGGAAGTGCCTTATATAGGCCAAGGACCAGACACCTGACCAGACACAGCTGAAGAGACTAGTCACTGATGCTATTGCTAGCAGAGTCAAGGTTATCAGATCTCCAGGAATTTCACAAAGGCAGGCTGGCGCAGTGATAGGGAAGAGGATCAGCAGCCTGGGGACCAGGGTTCAAAACCCAGCAGAGTCAATTCCTCACACATAGTGAGCTTTCTCCAGCTGGGTGTGATAGAATTTTGTTGTATAGATCTACTAAATAAGATCCTTCATTATATTAACTTAGAGGGCCACTTACCTCCCTGTGAGTGATATTCATTATGTAAAAGGCCACAAGATTATATGTTAAAATGATGTATTTTTTATTATACAAAAAGGCTCTTACTACATACAAGTCTATCCTGCCTACTGGCTGTATCATGAGTGATAACAGAGTGCATGTGCTTTGCTGTCATGATTCTCTTTGTGGAAGGTAGTGATTGATAACAGCTTTTCCCTGGACTCAGTTTACACTGCATTGACCAGTTAACTCATATCTTTTTTTTTTTATTTTTTTATTTATTGGTATCAAAAGTAGACAATTACAATATAAATATATAAAACAGAATACACAGCAAAAAAAAAAAAAAAACGACAAAAGAAAAAGACAAGACATACATTTACAATACATATTGTGAACTTGTACCAGAAATTATAATTGCTGTGAGCTAAGTCCCAGAGATATCAAATATATAGATATATTATTATATATAGATATTAATAAAGATCTTTCTCAGTTAACTCATATCTATCCTACACAGACAGATTTGTTAAGGTCTATTTTTCTTTTCTTTTGGTCACTACACAGAGCTGGAGCTGCAGCACAGGAGTGAGAAAAAAAACCCTGAGCTGATCTGCATTGCTTAAATTCTAGAGAGAGAACAAAGCAGAAACCAGAATAAACAAGGTCTGATCCCTCAATCCTCAAAATACAAGCAGTCTTACCATTGTTTGGCATGAGGGACACACCCCTGCAATCTAAATGGCTGCAGTAATGCAAAAGCATGTGGGTTTATTTGATTTGATTTCTCAGTGAAAAATGCACATATTTCAAAAATGCAAAATGTATTTCAACATGCTTTTAGTTGATTTTATTGTGATGTGGTCTATATTGTGCCTAATTAAGTGACCCTATAAGTATTGGAATGGAGCGTTTTGATATGTTAATGTTAATATACGAGTAAATATTTTAGTTTGCAATACACTAAGATGTCTGCATGGTGGTGACATGGGTGACTAGAGATTTTAGCCAAACCATCACGTCTGCTATAGAAGTCTATCATCGGTCTGTGCTTGTGTACAAGGAATTATCTTTGACAATGTATGTTGTGATTTCAGGTTTTGGTTTAAGTTCCTTAATAGTTCCTTCCTGTCGGAGTTAATTTTTGATGTAATATGAGGTTATGTATGAGCAATGTTACATTGTGTTAGATTTTCATGTGTTTATCAAGTGACTTGGTCATGGTTTTATGCAGGTGACTTGTTGTTTCATACCAGAAATGAGAACAAATGATTGGCTGTTTATTGTTTGTGATCCTATGATCATATGAGTTCATGACATGCCTTAGACATCAGTTCATTGCCTTTTGTAGAACAAAAATGATAAAGGTTGTTCATGCTGCCTGTCTGATGGATAGATGGATGCTACACAATACTTCCATCGTCAACTTAGGAAGGGCGATCTATGAGAACATCTAATATATGAAGATACAGTTAAGCTATTCCACTTTCTGATGAGGGTCCTGTGCTGTGGTCTTATTGCATAATAATGCAAATTAATAAATGTCCATACATGATGTTGTACATTGAAAACATTTTCTGACATTTTTAATCAAAACTGTCAATATCAGAACATCTCTAAATACCATTTACAAAGATTCAATTATTCACCTAATTGTGATACTAATTCAAGCCATATGCTGGTGTAAGTGTTCCAGAGGGCCGCAAGTGCAATACCAACATCGCAAACGTTATGAACAGTCCCACAGATCCACAACTATATATGTGATATATATATACTGTATATATATATATTGACTGATATATATAGGTCATGACTGATTTCAGGGCCAGGGTGGGACTCCCCTGCACCCCACAAGTAACCCATTTAACATGTTAAAAGCAATTAATGGGAATATCTTGTTGCTTATTTCAGTTGTGCATTTATTTTCTATCATTGTAGGTTGTGAAATATGTTGTATGTTTCCCTTCCTCAATAGCACCTATAAGCAAATAAATATTGTAAAACCAGAGAAGAGCAATTTGCCAGGCATCTGACCTAGGTATAGGAGAGCCCTCCACCACCAGAATTCCATATGGGGGGAAGCCAAGCTAATGTGGGCAGATGCTTTGTCTCTAGCCTCAGTAATAAAAGCTGAAGTTAGTTAATTGCCCTCTAGGGTTGTAAAGCAAATCAGGTTTGAGGACCAAGATAAATTTACCCCCCCCCCCCCCCCCCCCCCCAACCTATGGGCCAAGACACATACCAGATCAGATATATCGCACACGATAGAATGTTGGAGGAGGAAGGCGGTGGGAGGTGGATTTTTCGGTGCTGTGTAAAATCTCTATTATAAGCTACAGTAGGAGAATTAAGGGTGGGTCGTGACAATATATATATATATATATATATATATATATATATATATATATAAAAATATATATATATATATATATGAATAATCAGAGTATTGCAGTATATAGTGATACCTTTTTTATTGGACAAACATATTCATAGGTTTCAAGACAAGCTTTCAAGAGCGTTCCTCTCTTTGTCGAGTTAGAGTCAATACTGATTATAGATTCACAAATACAGCAAAGAGAGGAACGCTCTCGAAAGCTCGTCATGAAACCTATGAATATGTTTGTCCAATAAAAAAGGTATCACTCCATACTGCAATACTTTGATTATTCATCTGGATTACTGGACATTCACGGCTACCTCACTCTTCATATATATATATATATATATATATATATATATATATATATATATATATATATATATTGCACTGGGGCCCTCCATTCATTAGCTCCTCCACTATCTGTTACTATTCTGATTTATTCAACTGGGCTTGCTTTTGTGGCTTATCACTCCCCTTTTTTTAAAGTAAGGTATGTTTAAAATGCCATATTATCTAAATTATCTATCAATTCTACTCAAAATGTTCAATAACAACTAGTTGCAATTATATTTGTTTGTTTACATATATTAGAAATTGCTCCCTAATGTGTATTTCTAAACATGCTTGACATGCAAGATCAAAAGATATTTTTTAATCAAATGCACTACAAAATATATCTTTATAAATTTCCCATTAAAATCACTGCAGACATTCCTGGTTAGCTATCTGCATTATGAATTATTATTTTCCCCAAGACTCTTATTGCTTTCATTGTTAATATTCCCGCTTACAGATCTCAGACTATATCTCTACATCAGAGAATTTCTTGTGTAAAGCAGGCAGTGTCCTGATAGTAACTTTAAAGATTTTGTTAAAAAATATTGTCGAATTACAAAACAAACATTAAAAAAGTAATAAGCGTGATAAATTGATACACATAGCAATAAGGCCAAAAATAGAATTAAATAGCTAATGCAAAATATGAAATTGACAGGACTGAGCACTTGTAGATCCAATGAGTTATTATCCTTGCCAGCTTGTTTACTCCCTGGCTTCTGCACATGATCAGTCTTGTCATTTTCATATGACTTTTGACTGGAAATAATAGCATCAAAACATAAGGTTGTAATTAGAAATGATTAGCAATAATCACCCATAAGAAAGATATAACAGACTAAGGACTTGATTACATGGCTCTGGAGGAACTCTTACTAGTCAAAAAAAATCAATAAAGCCCTAATATAGTTATTATATGTTGTCTGCATTAAACCTTTGCCTGTAAACTCTTATGAGTGACCTTATATTTGAAGTCTTCCCTGTTCTATGTATGGTTGAATCTAAAGTGCTATTACATAGCTCTCGTAAGAGTTTACAAATACTACTAGATGTTCTCGGAAGGCTCTGGAACTACAAATCACATACTCCAAAACAGCCATAAAAATGGTTAGTCATGCCCCCTACAAAAATATCATACAACACTACAAAAACTATATAATGAAGAAAAACATATTACATGTTCCACACCACAAGTGGTTTACAATGAGAAAAACTAAGCAGGACCCATAAATAGCCTCACCAGGTCACAGTCACAGACAACATGGATACTAGCTATGAGGTTGCAGTGTGCTTATAGGAGTCTGCTGCAAGACACGTGAGAAGGGAGAGAGTGAGACATGCAACAGAGGAGAGAATGCAAATGCATGTGCATAAGATTAGGGCCTGCATCCTGCCCCAAGCATGATCCATTTAGGCTTATCTTAAAATAACTGACACCACACCGATTGTTTGGGAGAAAACACGGGCCACAGCTTTATTATAAATAACCGATTAACATAACTTAAAAAACTTGCATATATTATGCATATTAATATATTAAACTATAGGGGGAGGAGCCCGGCCACGGACAGTGACCTCATGCCTTGGGCACTGCCCAAAGCGCCCAATGCTTATATTAAGCACGCCCTGTGAGGCAGGGCCACGCCCACTTAGGCCAGTGGGCCGGGCAACTCACTTCCCGCCAAACCAATAATACAAACAACATCTCAGAAAATTGCCACTTCTCCAATAAAATTATTTACTTTTATTTTTTTTTATTTTCTTATATGACACATTTTTTTTTTTTTTTTAAACATACATAACCATTTTTATCATACAGTAAATTAGAGTGGGAGGGAGGGATTTTCCACGGAGACCGCGCCGAACTGACTCCCGGCGCGCGAATGCGGCGGAAGTCCCGCCCCCGCTGCTTCTGATTGGCTGTTGCGCCTTACAGGCTCCGCTAGGTCACGAGACGCTGCGGGCTGACCCAGGGAGCCTGTGCAGCCTCCGCGTCGGCATGACCCAAGCATGATCCATTTAGGCTTATCTTAAAATAACTGACACCACACCGATTGTTTGGGAGAAAACACAGGCCACAGCTTTATTATAAATAACCGATTAACATAACTTAAAAAACGTGCATATATTATGCATATTAACATATTAAACTATAGGGGGTGGAGCTCGGCCACGGACAGTGACCTCACGCCTTGGGCCCTGCCCAAAGACCCCAATGCTTATTTTAAGCACGCCCTGTGAGGTAGGGCCACGCCCACTTAGGCCAGTGGGCCGGGCAACTCCCCTCCCGCCACAGAGCACGCGAGGGACTCCTCCTGAGCCTGTGATCCCACCCTGCTTTCCATCAAAGCCAAGGCCCTAACAGCGCTCTCCCTAAACTCTAACGTAACTAACTCCAGACCCATCTCCGTAAGATGTACCTTATCTGGCCCAAAAAAATCATCGAACGAAACTTGACAGCTGCTGGTTAATCTTCTGCCTCGCTTTATCCAGACCGACGGGATCTCGTGCGTTTCGCCAGGATCGTTTCTTTATCATCTCTGACCATATCAGGAATGTACCGGTAACTTCTTGGTCCAGTTCTCCACATCTCTCTTCATACCCTTTAGCATTCTTCGCATGGGCACCGTTCCTAGATCATTACCGCCGGCGTGAATTATAATTATCGTGGGTTGACCGTACCGCTGACTGTAAGTGTCCAACAACCCATCCAACTGGGCCCACCACAGGCCTCGAACCCCAAGCCACCGCACGTGTAAGTCCATAACAGGAAAACCCAGTTGTGTCCTTTCTTCTGTAACTGCAGCCAACCTGTGGGCCCAGTACACGTACGAGTGGCCCACAATCCACAGTTGCTTCTGACCTCCTGAAAGCAGAAAGCACCAGACGTTAGACTACAGCCTTGGGTCTTACGTAAGACCGAAAACGTTCTGATTTACATCTACCAATACGCTTGACCTCCGCGTCGGGTAAGCCTAGCCTAGCTGCTTCAGTCGCGGCCCCTATTCTGAACGAGTGTGTTCCGAAATCTGCCTGCTCCAGGCCCAAACTGTGTAGTGCAACTTTTAGCATCCTTTCAAACTGATACCGGGATAACGCCGTCCCGTCGGCATGTACTAACACCATCCCACCGGTCGCTGACCAAGATATTCTACCATACACCCGTAGGGGCAGCACTCCGTGCCTACTCGGTGTAACACCACCTCTTTTCCTTTTCCCCTTTGGTCGGTCTTAGACCTCAGGAGCAATACCACCACTGTGCCTTCCTTGAGGCAGGTATCCACCACTTGTAAGCCCCCGGAACCGTATCTACTGTTCGCAACTAACTCCCCTATTCGGAATGCAGGGAAAAAGCCGTACGGAAAAGCAGAGATTCAAAAGGGGTCCTACACTTTACTGCCAACACCTGCACCATTCGCAGTAACAAAGAGAAGGTGATCTGCCGCCTAGTGTCTGGCCTGTGTTCCCCGTTAAACATGCCGCGCACCACCTTGCGCACTATAAATTCCTTCGTAAGGTCCCTCTGCCCCGCCAGTTTAAACATAAAGGCCAGGGCCGTGACTCTATCGACTACTGCTTTTTTCTCGCCTTCTTCGGCACACCGCAGCAGAAACCAAAGCAGTATCCCTAGGGTCTTATCCTCTGATGTAGACCCACCAGCCATCTTTACTAAGTCGTTCCATTTTGCCCATACCCGTTTATACGTGGACCACGTCGCCGGGGCGACAGACTGTCTGATGAGTCTCGTCACCTGGCTGCTCCAAGCTCCCAGATTTCTTCGGGAATGGCCTCCCCCAGCGTGTTCGCCCGGGGGGCCAGAGCCCTGAACCGTTCTTCCTGAAACCGAGAAAGGCCGTCAGCAATGCCATTCTCTAACTCCGTTACTTGCCTGGCCTGAAACCATATGTTCCGGCGCAGGCAACAAAGCACTAGGTGCCAAAGTAGTCTCACTAATGGTATGGAAGTTGCTGTGAGGTTATTCACTGCTTGTGCAACATCCTTACTTTCCGTGTGGAATATGACCCGCCGGTCTCTAAACTCTGAACCCCATAAGCGCACCGCCACTTTTATGGGGAAGAGTTCAAGGAATGTCAGGTTTTTTGTGAGACCTGCCACCTCCCATTCGTCTGGCCATGGTGCGGCGCACCATTTTCCTTGAAAATAGGCACCGCATCCGACTGCTACGCCGGTGAACAGTTTCAGATCGGCGCTGTTAGCGTGCTTTTTCTGAATGATCTCAGAACCATTGAAGTCGGCCAGGAAGACCGACCACACCTGAGCGTCGTCCCGCATGGCCCGGGACACTTTTATGAAGTGATGCGGCCTGATGACGCCCGCAGTAGCAAGTGACATTCTCCTACAGAATACCCTACCCATAGGAATAATCCTACAGGCAAAGTTTAACTTGCCTATAATGGACTGTAACCGTCGCAGAGTAACCTTACGTGCACCTGCTAGGGCACTAACTTCCGCTCTCATGTCCACTACCTTCTCCAGGGGAAGACTACATTCCATTGTCTTGGAATCTATCCGAATCCCGAGGAAGGTCAATTTTGTCGTGGGGCCCTCCGTTTTATTGTGGGCCAGTGGTACCCCAAAATCCCTACAGATTTTGGTGAACACTTCCAAAATGAACCGGCAGGTGTCCTGCCCGGCTGGACCGACGAACAGGAAGTCGTCCAGGTAGTGCGTAATGCTCCTGTCCCCGGATTCTTTGCGTGCAACCCATTGTAAGAATGAGCTGAAAGCCTCGAAGTAGAAACATGATATGGAGCACCCCATAGGTAAACATAGATCGATAAAATATTTTCCATCGACGTAGCAACCGAGGAGCCGGTGGCTCGTTGGATGCACCGGTAATAATCTGAAGGCCGCTCTTAATGTCAACTTTTGACATGAGCGTCCCTGTGCCGGCAGCCCTGACCATTTCGGTGGCCTGGTCAAACGATTCGTAGGATACTGCTGATTGCTCCTTTGCAATGCAGTCGTTTACTGACCCGCCTCTCGGTATGAAAGATGCTGGATCAACCAAAATTTTCCAGTCTCTTTTTTGGGAACGACGCCTAGGGGGGAAACAATGAGGTCTCTAATGGGGGGGAAACGAATGTCCCTGCCATCCTCCCCAGTTGTACCTCATTGAGCACCTTAGCTTCCGCTACCCCCGGGGAACTCCCGCACCAAGCGTAAGTTCGGGGCCGTTGACCCCCGCAATTCTGTTGTACATGGGATCCTAAATACCTCCTGGAAACCCATTTCGAGCCACGGCGCCGTTGCCCGCCGACCTACCAAAGCGTTTTAGACATGGCAGCATGCCGGGGAGGCGTATGGGCGTCCTGCCCTTTGGCAGGAGGCTCTGCTCTGCTTTCCTTTGGCCTGGCGCATCTGGCCAGGGGGTGTTCCCCGACCGCAGTTGGAGCACACGTGCTTGAACCTGCAGTTGGGAGCCCATTTACATACCCCTTCGTTGTAGGCAAAACAGGTCTTGGGACCTGCGGCCGAGTTGGCGGTGGGGATCCTGACCCCACCCCCTCCAGCCCGAAAGGGCGGCATGGCTCGCATGGGTGTCATAATGTTAAGCCAGTATGCTACCGCTTTGTCGCTCCATGCCATAGCTGGCCTAGATGCCAGATACTGGCAGAATTCTTCATCGCCACCAAGCCGTGCCCCCGTACACCTTGTGGGCATTGCGAATCTCGTCTATGTATACGAACAGCCCCGGGCATTGTTCAGGGTGCCGCTCGCATAGCACGCATGCCATGATTGAAAAGGCCTGTAGCCACGTGTCGAAGGTTCTGGGCAACCTCCTATAAGACCCTTCTTCACGTAGACTCCTCTCTCCTGAGTCCATTTGTCTGGACATAGGCAGCAGAGAGAACAATTCGACAAACTCCCTCCTCCAAATTTTTTCTTTAACTTCCTGGGTTAAATGCGCCCTCAGGTTGTCTAGCGCACATAAGACGATAGGTCTCATGGCTCCGTCTGAGGCTACTGCCTTGGTGCTGCTTGCTTGCGGGCCCAGACCGCTCACAGTGATCGGGGGGCCTAGTGCCGCCGGCTCCACATTGCTTGCGCTATTGGACTGATCTGCCCAAGCCCCTCTGGCTAGCCCTCCTATCCACGTACCCATCTCCTGCTCACTTACCGCGATGTTATGTGTGGTTAAGAGGGCCTTAAGGGACCTCAAAAATCCCCCTTTAGTGTGTGGCAGTATGCATTTGTCTGCTTCCTCTACTCCACCAACTACCTTAACCTGGATACTGCCAACGGGGTGTCCCTACGTCTTTCTTGACGTCCTGGGGATTCCGACCGTCTGGCCCTCCGCGGGCTCCGTCCTCTTTCCGATCCGCAGGCACAGCTGCATCGGCAGGATCTCCTGCTCCTTGATCTTGATCGCCGTTCAGACCTGTGGGTGCAAGAGGAACAGTCACTAGCTCTCCATGACCTACATGCCCGTGCCCATACCGTTTGTTCCTCACCTGAGGACTGGTCCTGGTCACCTAAGCTTGCGCGGCTGGAATTGGCTAGTGCCGCGGGCTCTGCACTCTGTACCAGTAACCTGGGAACTGCTTGGGGCGTTGCAAATTCTACCTGTGGGTCAGGATTAGTCACTTTTTGCTGTGGCCTAACCGTAACGCCCTCAGTCTCTGTCCTCTGTCGTCTTAGGGGGGTATGGGTAAATAGCAGCGCATGTACCTGCTTGTGGTCTTCCTAGCTCTGGTGGGGCGCGCCGGCCTCGCCACTGCCGCTGTTACGGGCATGTCATCGATCATGACCATGCTGTCCTGGCTGTTCATCTCTCTGACCACTCTGTCTCTTCTCTCACGTGTGGTAACCGTGTCCATCTTCTTGCCGCGGCTGCGTCCCTGCAAAGCACCAGAAGCGCTGTTACTATTGGGGTGAGAGGGGACCGCATGGTCAGCACCTTTTGAGGTCTGTAGGAGCTTTTTTAGGGCTCCTGTCTTTACTTTTACCCCCTGCACCCCCTTTTTGGGGTGATAACGGGGTGTTCTTTACTCTTTGCCGCGGCCGGAGCCCTTTAGGCAAAATTACTGGTGGTGGCCGGAGTTCTAGGCCCTCGCCCTCACCGCCCGTGGGCCCGGCTCTCTCTTGTCTGAGGGGTAAAGGGTCTTGGCTAACCTGCCCCGTATTACCCCTGTCACCCGTGGCCTGGTCATCCACTGGACGGTGGTCTAGTGGCTCTGCATGGAAAGGGGGGGAGACAAGCCCAACGGCACCCCCAATATTGTCTAGGCCTCCAGCAACTACATGCTGAGCCTGTCCAATGTAATGGGGGCCTCCTACAGAAGGCATGGGAGGGCCCAGCCTGTCCTGCACCCACCTGACCCCTTGGCTTAAGGCACGGGTCCTAACAACAGCCAGCAAGGCCTCTAGCTCTAAAGCATCCATACCCCAGGCACACAAACCCCCCCTGGACAAAACAAAACGGACCACGAGACAGGAAAATACACAAAAAATACACACAAAACAAGTAGACGGCACTCTCACACTACCCCTTATATGCTTCTGGGGTGTAATCTCAGACTTTAACCTCCTACTTGAATATATATGTGCAGGAGCCCTCAGACCTCCGTCCGTTTTCCACGGAGACCACGCCGAACTTACTCCCGGCGCGCGAATGTGGCGGAAGTCCCGCCCCCGCCGCTTCTGATTGGCTGTTGCGCCTTACAGGCTCCGCTGGGTCACGAGACGCTGCGGGCTGACCCAGGGAGCCTGTGCAGCCTCCGCGTCGGCAGTACTGGGCCTGAACCCCACAGATCATTATTTATTGTGTAGTCCAGGGCTTGCACAGGAGTACTGTAGCTTGCCAAGGAAGGGAGAGAGAGTTTAGAGGACAGGGACAGGGGTATCCAAAGCCACTTGCTGACAAGAAGGAACAGATTGCTATGGATGTAGGTTGGAAGGAAATTCAGCTGCAGAGGTTGGAGTGGTAGGATCTGAATGGCACATATGATGAGCAACAGTTTGCGGTGCAGGAGGTACTGGAGGGGCAACCTCATGGTTAGGAGGATCTGCAGGAGGCAGTGGAGGGGCAGCCTGGTGGGCTGCAGGAGCTGCAGGAGGCTTTGGAGGGGCAGCATGCTGGCCCAGCGTCCACAACTACATGTGGAAAGGGTACTTAGGGTCCATAGGATAGATAGGCAGAGGAAAAAAATAGAGGGTCTAACTGATGTTGAAGTGTATGACCAATATCATCTAATCCGTACTTGTTTGATTGACCTCTACAATAGAGCTCTACAATTCCTGGCTTCTGGTAGCTTCCAGCCATCTTAATGCATTGTTAGTAGGATGGCTTAGCCCACCTTTTCCAAGCTACTTGACCAATTCCTTAGTGCAATGAAGATGAATGTCCAGAAGTACATCAATTTCCCCAGCACTAGAGAAGCGATCAAGAAATTCAAAAGTGATTTTTTTATCGTATGGGAGGTATGTTGGACATCATAGGTTCAACTGATAGCACTTTTGTGACATTAAAGCCCCCAAACACAAAGAGGTGCCATGTAGTAATTGCAAGCACTTTCATTCTATGAATGTTCAAGTGGTTTGTGATGCAAACATGCACATACAGGGCCTCATTCAATTGCGATTTGGCCAATTGAATAGGGCTCTAAATAAGCACATAGCATATTTTTTTTAAAGAAGTTTTTAGTTAGTAAAAACCTTGCTTTTGTATAGAAGTTCACTAACTAAAAATGTATTTAAAAAAAATATATGCCATGTGCTTATTTAGAGCCCTATTCAATTGGCCAAATCGCAATGAGGCCCACAGAGTGTGGATGCAGGATTTCCTGGAAATACTCACAAAGCCCATACCCTGCTTTTTGAACCGTTTGAGTCAGTAGAAATCTCTAGTGGTTGACTTCTGGGTGAGTATTCCCTATTAATACCTTACAATCATAGGAAAAGGACTCACACAGAAATCCCTTTTTAACAGAATGAAAAAGCTCTATCTGGGAGCAGTATATGGAAGAATATTAACGGGGAACATGGAAAAAGATACAATTGAAGCCGATGTCTATTATGACTGATGGAGTTATAAACGCTGTCAAATTGTCCAGAGATTAAGGAAAAATTTCCTACTATTTACCTTCTTTAGAATCAAAAATGGGTATATTTTGTATATAGATATGTCTATTTCTATTGCGGACCGTTTTGTTGAACCTGGTTGCTTGTATTTGTCGGGTAATGGTATGTATGTCATGTGATCAAAAATAAAATAGAAAAGGGTTAGAAAAGGAAAGGATAGAAGGGGAAAGCGCTGTAAGATAAATAAAAAACCTTTTATAAACAATTTATACAGGGAGCTATACCTTAAATTAATATAAAAGAGGTATTTAGCCCCTGTTATTACGAATATGTTTGTCTTCCAGATTTCCCCTTATTGTTGGAAGGGCTGTGGATAAGTTGGTAGATCCTTCCATAAGCGGTGGGATCGTACTAAAATAAGCATTCAGAGGTTTAAAAATGTGGGAGGATCATTCTACACTTAAAAGATGTTATCCCTCTTTTCTGCTATCCCAATAATGTTCATTAAAATGTATTTATAATTTAGAGCAATAAGAGATGAAATGCATGTATATGTTTTGTATGTTTTTTTTTAATATTGAAATAAAAAAAAAAAAATAAAAAAAAAAAAAAAACAGAATGAAAAAGCTGCTGTACATTCTCTTGGCAGTTTTGTGCTAAAGTGAATCATTCCTGAGGTGTATGCCAATGATTAGGCTACACTGTGTAGACAATTGTTCATGCTCTTCAACATGAAATCAACTTGCTTATGACAGTGTCCCCTTAAGACACCTAGAAATGATCAATCACACAATGTTAACTGTGCAGATATACAATCATGTCTGTGCAATAAGAAATGATAATGTTTTCCCAAATCATTTTTAAAATACAAGTATAAATGTACATTGCTATTTATATATTGATAGACATTCATGGTTCTACTACCGTACCAAACAATTGCAAAATATGAATATAAAAAAAGGTTTCCTAAACAATCCTGTATATAACTCCAGGCAGCACATTAAAGCTGGTTCAAAAACCTTTGCACAAAAAGGAAATACTCAAATCCAGGCATCTGTGCAGCCCTCCAGGACCAAACTTGTCCATCCCAAAGCTACAGTGTAAAATTTTAACCAATAGAATTCTATGTGGTCCCTGGGCAAAGGCATTACAACCAAGGGACCATTCAAATGTAAAGGTAAACACATGTCTCGGTAAAGCAGTAGTGGGCAACACATTCCTATGAGGGCTGCCAACAGTCCACAGTTTTAATATCTCTTTGCTTGTGAATCACAAGCAACACTGGTACAAAGTTATTGGAAATAAGTGACAATGCAATTAATCTATTTATGTCCATAATTTTTATATAATTATTGCCTTTAGTGTCAATGTCAAGCGATGCATAATATGGGTGTCTACACTGGTTCCTGACCATTCCCAATAAGCCCCAAACCAAAGCAAAAGACAGGTACAATTAGGCACACAGAACATGCAGGACAGTCACTGAGCGGTCATTTGAGTTAATGAAACCTCTTGGAAACCTTTTCCTAAGACCCGTGAAGTGGTCCAGTACACAAAGCAGCACCCATATATTGTGTGATTATGGCTGAATTGAGACATTTTTTCAGATGACAAAGGTAAATATGCACATGTTTCTCCTTCATGGCATGTACATGACAACCAATGCATATTTCTCAGCTCTACATTGCTTTTATGTTTGTTATATCAGACTTATTTTTGCATTACATATTGATTAATAGTATGTGATTTGTAAGATATATTTTTTAACTACATCACCTACATTTCTCTGAAGATATTGTCTAGAAATGAACCATAAAAACACCCCAACAAACATATGAAGAGCCCTACTGTTGTAACGCTAAGGTGTAGACATCATCTACTGTGATATTAAAAATGTCAACGAACAATATACAACGAACTATATACTGCAATACTCTGATTATTGATTTAGCTCAATGTACACTCACAGGTACTTCATTGTTTAAAATATATATATATATATATATATATATATATATATATATATATATATATATATATATATATATACATATATATATATATACAGTGCCTTGCAAAAGTATTCACCCCCCTTGGCATTTTTCGTGTTTTGTTGCCTCATAACCTGGAATTAACATGGATTGTTTGAGGATTTGCATCATTTAATTTTCAGAACATGCCCACAACTTTGAAGATATATTTTTTTTTAATTTTTATTGTGAAGCAAACAACAAATAGGACAAAATAACAGAAAAAGTCAATGTGCATAACTATTCACCCCACTAAAGTCAATACTTTGTAGAGCGGCAATCACAGCTCCAATTTACTTTGGATAAGTCTCATTGAGCTTGCCATATCTGACAACTGGGATTTTTGCCCATTCCTCCTTGCAAAACTGCTCCAGCTCCTTTAAGTTGGATGGTTTGAGCTTGTGAACAGCAATCTTTAAGTCTGACCACAGATTTTATATTGGATTGAGGTCTGGGCTTTGACTAGGCCATTCCAACACATTTACATGTTTCCCCTTAAACCACTCAAGTGTTGCTTTAGCAGTGTGTTTGGGGTCATTGTCCTGCTGGAAGGTCAACCTCTGTCCTAGCCTCAAATCACCCACAGAGTGGTACAGGTTTTGCTCAAGAATATCCCTGTATTTTGCACCATCCATCTTTCCCTCAACTCTGACCAGTTTCCCAGTCCTGGCTGCTGAAAACCATCCCCACAGCATGATGCTGCCACCACCATGTTTCACTGTGGGAATTATGTTCTTTGGGTGATGTGATGTGTTGGGTTTGCGCCACACATAGCGTTTCCTTAAATTTTAGTCTTATCAGACCAGAGCACATTCCTTCATACATTTTGCGAGTCTCCTACATGCATTTTCGCAAACTCAAAATGTGCCATTTTGTTTGTTCCTGAAAGTAATGGCTTTTACTGGCCACTCTGCCATAAAGCCCAACTCTATGGAGCGTACGGCTTATTGTCGTCCTATGTACAGATACTCTAGTCTCTGCTGTGGAACTCTGCAGCTCCTCCAGGGTTACCTTAGGTCTCTCTGCTGCCTCTCTGATTAATGCCCTCCTTGCCCGGTCCATGAGTTTTGGTGGGCTATTGGCAGGTTTGCTGTTGTGCCATGTTCTTTCCATTTGGTTATGATAGATTTGATGGTGCTCCTGGGGATCATCAAAGATTTGGATATTTTTTTATAACCTAACCCTGACTTGTACTTCTCAACAACATTGTCCCTTACTTGTTTGGAGAGTTCCTTGGTCTTCATGGCAGTGTTTGGTAAGTGGTGCCTCTTGCTTAGGTGTTGCAGCCTCTGGGGCATTTCAAAAAAGGTGTTTATATGTAATGACAGATCATGTGACACTTAGATTGCACACAGGGGGACATTATTTTACTAATTATGTAACTTCTGAAGGTAATTGGTTGCACCAGAGCTTCATAACAAAGGGGATGAATACATACGCACATGACAATTTTCTGTTTTCTATTTCTAAAAAATAGTTTTATGTATATATTTTTCTCATTTCACTTCACCAACGTAGACTATTGTGTTTTGATCCATCACATAAAATTCCGATTAACAAAACATTGAACTTGAGGCTGTATTGTAAGAAAATAGGTCAAAAGTCAAGGGAGGGTGAATACTTTTGCAAGGCACTGTCTATATATGTATATTTATATATATATATATATATATATATATATATATATATATATATATATGTATATATACAGTGTATATATTTATATATTTATATGTATATGCATGTGTGAGCCATAGAATTTACAGAGCTCCCTTTCCCCCAGGAGGTGTGAAGAGTTAACTTCCCTGAGCAGCTAATTAGATCCACCTGATTAGCCTTGACAAAAGGCTGAGCCTCGGAACTATGTGTGGGGCTGTTTTGCACTGCAGCTGGCAGTGTGCAGGTTGTGTTTGGGCCTACAGCCTGTGAAAGGCTGTGAAAAAACTGTGCACAGATTACTTGAAGCAGAAGACAAACCTAGAAGTGTATGATGTTTATTGCAGCTGGAAAGTGGGAAACACAGAGAGGTGTTTACTGAAGCTGACAAAAGAAACAGAAGTGTGTACACCCAGTGAGAAGTGTCCATACTGGTGTCTGAACCTAAAGAAAGGCACAGACAGAGATACAGAAGCCTGGAGGTGAGGTTTGTTTTGAAGAAGAGTGGAAACTTGGACTTCTAAAGAATACAGGCCAGTAATTTTGAATTAACAATATAACTGTTTATGTTTTGTTTTTGCTCCACCCAGGTTTAGCTGGATGCGGGTAGCTCATAATGGGACTGTCTAACCACGAAGATAGTGCTCCAGTGGGAGCTATGCCTGTTATTTTCTTTGATTTGTTTTGGTGTAATAATTTGTAATACTAGTGAATATGTAGTAACATTTGGAAAAGCCTCCTCTAATTGTGTTTCTCCATCAAAAGTACAGAAAACAAGACTGATAGCATCCACATGTGGTGTTAGAAGTTTAAGATGGAGGAACTTGTGAAAGCCCTGGCAGAAGCCATTGACAGCAAAAGTTTACACAGCATTAGCTAAGACAAGCAGCAAAGAACAGAGTCAATAGCCAAGCTTTGGCAGCACAAGAGGCTCAGCTGCAGCACGTGAGGTCTGCAAATACTACTGTGAATTCAGAGACAAGTGGAAGCATTAAACCTAATCTCTTCCTACAGAAAATGACTAGTAAGGATGATTTGGAAACAAACCTCCAGAACTTTGAAAGAATTGCCACTAGGGAAGCTTGGGCTACAATCATTGCCCATTACTTATGTTGTGAAGCTCAGAATGAAGGACCCCCAGGGCGGAACCAGCGTGCTGGTATCTGCAGCGGGGGTCCCTTGACAGGGTAGGACCAAGTGCCGGCGGAGGAGAGGTGTGGAGGCTCCGCCCCCTTAGGAAGAGCGGGCGCCATTTTAGCTTCACTCCGCCACAGGCAGGGAACCAGGCAGCAGCAGGAGAGAGGAGCAGCCGGATGGTTAACAAAGTACAGGGATTTTTGTGTGCATATTCATAAATGCACTGTAGTGAAGTGTAGGGTAGGGTTCTAGGCTGTGGGGTCTTCTTTTCTTTCTTCTGTTTTATCAGGGGGTGTTTCTCTTTTCTTTTTGTAGGTCTGCTCTTTATCTTTTCTCTGCTGTGCTTTAGTTGTGGCATTCCCAGGTGTTTGCCTTGTGGGAGTGTGGTGTCTGTGTGTGTTCTGTGTTTTCATTTTCACCTCTCATTGTCTTGGTTTGTGTGTTTTTTCATTTTCACCTCTGTCCTGTTATGTCTGTGGGTATGGATGTGGGGGAGTCAGTGGGTTTAGAGCGTATCTTGGTGGAGGTGCGGTCCAGAGCCATCAGCCATGGGGTGAGATGGTTGGAAGACCGTCTGGGCTGTGGACAGGCTGCTGCAGCACCTGCGGCGGACTCTATTGAACTAGAAGAACCCCCTTTATCTGCGGGGGAGCAGTCGGTGGTGGCTGTTTCCCCCAAGGGTATTGAAAGCGACATTCCTCCCCATAGAGTCACGCGGGGGCTTTCTAGGCCTCAGAACCAGCCAAGAGAGGAGGTAAGGAGATCCAGGCGCAGCCATGCTGCCGGCAGTGGCTCTAGGCCAGCCGGTGACCCTCAGAACGAATCCCCACGGCGCTCTAGCGGGGGTTCTTTATCCATGCGGCCACCGCAGAGCGAGTCTAGGGTTCATAGGAACCAGAGGGATAACATTAAAAGGAGTGCCACCATGGCTCCGACACCCCAACCTGGAGTTGGGCTAGAGGGAAGCGGAAGTGGTGTTAACGTGCCAACCTTGAATTCGCAGGGCTTGCCGCCATTCCTATCGCCGCAGCTAAGAAAGAAAAGAAACAAAGTAGAAAAAGAGATGGTTGCGGAGACCATAAGGAGAGATGAAGCAAGACGATCCCCACGTCCCGTGAGAACAAGGAAGCCAACAGCAAGGTACAGCCCTCTTTCTTTATCTTCCATCAGAGTCGGAAAGAAGCAGGCCGCTCAGCCACCAATGCGGAAAGCATTGACGGTTGGTTACCCAGCCGGGAGGTCCGCAGCCACAGAGGACCTAATTAGTAACACCAGAGGACTGACAGGGGCTTCAAAAGAAGATGGTAGAGCTGTTCGGGAGGTTAGAGCCGACAGTCCTTTGACTAGGCTGTCCTTACCGTATTCCAACTACGAGTCATCACTAGAGGGGAGTGGACGGGACGACATGTATGGCCGGCAAGGACAGCCCTTACATGGTTCTTTTTGCCTTGCCAGATCATCAATGTGCAGATCTCGCTCTCATAGCCGCAGGTCTTATCGCCGCGTCAGGGCGGACTCCAGTTCGGGGAGGGAATCATGTGCCACTAGCATGAAAAGCAGGCGACCGAGATCCCGAGACAAGAACAGTCCAGCCAAACAGAGGCCACGTCAAGAGCCAGCCAGGCATGATACAGGTGAGACACTCACTATGGGCTACACTGGTAGTGGCAGGGACTTACAGTCACAGACATTTTTGGCTGGGTTAAAGGGATTTTTGAGGTCACATGATGTTAACCTGAACAATGAAGATTTAGGAGAATGGGTGTCGCGTTTGGCAAGGCAGGCTTGGGGAGGACAAGGTACTGTAGCAAAAGAGAAGAGTTGTGCCTCCCGGGCGGCTAGTGCTTCATGGTTTGTCTCACCGCCTTCACTGGCAGTTTTCAAAAGTTGTCTGATCAAACTGGGATTATATGAGGCTGAATTTGGAACTCACTCATTTCGCATAGGGGTGGCAACGGAAGCAGATTATGGGACTTCCGGATGAGGTGCTTAAGAGGATTGGAAGGTGGCAATCGAGCCGTTTCAAGTTATACATTCAACCGGCTTCAGTTGCTTACTAAGTTTGACATGCCATTGCAGACCCTCAGAATCAACTCTGGGTGATCAGGCACTCCTACATATACTGGGCGGAGCGTTTTGCCATGAACTCGAAGGATGGTCTGCAGTTGAGTATACCTAATGGGCGCGGAGCAGTGCGCTGGTTTGGTACGAGAGGAATGAGGTGGAGGCAAGCTAGTGGGTTGATGGATTCGTACGCGCAGCGTTTTGGTCGGCCAGAGATTGTGTTATTTCATGTGGGAGGAAATGACTTAGGATACATCCCTATCAAAAGGCTGGTGAGGGATATGAAGCATGACATCAGTGTCTGGAGAGAGAGGTTCCCAGGAATAATCGTTATATGGTCAGAGATGGTAAAAAGGAGGGCGTGGAGAAACGCAAGGGACCCAGGTAGCCTGGACAGGGCCAGGCAGAAGGTGAACAAGCTGATGTCAAGCTTCATTAGAAAGATGGGATGGATATCTCTGCCCCATCATGATCTGGTGGAATCTAATGCGGATGCATTTTTCTTGGAAGATGGAGTACATCTAATGGAAATAGGCTTGGAGCTGCTTATGTTGAAGTTTAAGGAAGGGGTACAGCGGGCCTTAGCGATGGGGGGAGCGACTCCGTAGAGGTTTCGTCCGGAGTCGCCATGGCGGGTGGGGGAGTGGCCCGGGCCAATGGTGAGAAAGGGCCGTCCCTACCCCTGGGAAGGTGTGACGTCGGCACAGAGGTTGACCTCTTGAGCGTGGGCTCAAGAGATGGGGTTACTACCAAGCCCGGGGCTCCTCCCCCGTTGTAGTGAATTTACATATGCCATTTGCATATTATAACAATAAAACTCGCTGCGGCCAGTTGTACCTCCAACAGTTGTGTTGTGTCATTTTTGGGGGGTCAGGGACTTTGGGTCTTGCCGGGTCAAGTCCACACTGCTATGGATGAATAAAAAGGCAATGAATTATGTTACGCTGAGAGCAGAGATTCTTAACATTTTGTTGAGGAAACTGGAATGCTTCTTAAAGTGGATGATGAGGAAGACGAGAATCTGGAAATTGAACTGGTTGATGAAGAACCACTGTCTATGTGAAGACATATAAAGCATAACATGGACATCAGGCCCATTAAACATGTGAAGTATCCTAACAGCTCTATGTCTCAGGCAGTCATAATACAGAGCGCTCTGGACAAGGAAAGGCAAGACTATCAGCAGCTGCTGGACATCTGGCATAAAAAGAAGCTGAATCTACAAAATGCCTTCCAGTCACTATGGAGTGCCTTAATGCAGATGGCACAGAAGCAGAAGGATGTACATGATACTGGAGAGGACTGGAGGGGTGAATTGTTACACAATGTAAGACAGAAAGGAATCACCACTACTAAAGGAGAGCCTAAACTAAGGCTTAAATGACAATTAAAGGTAAAAATATTACATAATGATTGGTTTACTTATTTTTTTGTAAAACAAAGTCCATACTCAACTGAGAGATCCAAATAGCAATGTGCCATAAATCCCTGGCAATAAAAGTACAAATGAATACATTAGTACACAATTTGGTGATGTATCAAATTCAACCTATGGTAGGATTATGTAATGAAATCTAAACTCGATTAACCTTTATATTGTCATAGGCCTGAATAAAAATATAATTATTATTCTGACTGAGATTCAATACTGAGTGTTGTGAACAACTTAGATTTTTAATAGAGAAAATATACCTTTTAAACTAGTGGATCATATCTCCAAGGGTTGTATCTGGAATATAATTAAGTATGCATATACATGAACAGGATATAGCTAGATAATACTTACCTTTTATTAAAAATTATTGAAAAGAGATGATAAGCCTTAGAAAACAACAAATAAAACTATATGTACATGAATAATCAGCTGTCTTGTATCGACTAATTTTATCACCCCAGAAAACACTGGGGGCACATACATTGTCTCTCAGTGTATCATTAGCCAAAAAAATGCAGTATCCACTCAAATAAATGTCTGTTGATACATGAGATAAACAATATAGGTAATAAGTGGTAACCACATCTGGGTACATTTGCTAACTAAAGCAACTTCAACACACAAATCAATTGTACATTTTTAAATTAATGTCATCAATTGATCCACGCCTTAATGTTGTACTATCTTTTTTCTTTTTTGGAATGGAAAAAAATATTAAACACAATATTAATTATCATTAACAAATGAGGATTTATTTTGCTCAACTATCCCAAAGAATATATTGTTGGCAAATTATATCCTGCAATATTGAGGCTCTCAGGACAACATTGTTGTTGCATATGAAAAAAATCACCATAAGATCAGGTTTGATAAACCAGACACAAAATAAACAACAAATGTCCTCACACTAAAGTAATCCATATTACTGGTATAGCGGAGGTTAAAGGATCACTATTTACCCTCTGAAGTAATCTCTAATATGGCTGCTATACTTTAGCTATATCTAGTGTAAGCACTTGATAATACCAGCTTAAAGTAAATAAGAAATCTTGGCACAGTGTGTGAGGTCGTCTGACGCGTGCATTTCGTATGTTGGCTTCAACGGAGGCCGAAACGAGTTCATGGAGAGTGTGCCTTAAATAGGTAATTGAGTTAACCGTTTAAATTTTTCTTAAAGGAAATAGCTGTTTGTGAAGAGGGAGGGAACAACTTCCATGGCTTAATCCACAAGAACCAGTGAGTAATAAGCTGTGACATAAATATATTAAACTCTTGTTCAAAAAAGAGCAAATAATAAATTACTACCGAACCCAAATTACATAAATAAACCAATACAAACATTCTCTAAAAAACAAAAAAAAGTACTATAAAGGCATATAGGGTGCAAATACAATAAATATTTAAATAGGGGTCAGAGAAGATGAACAATACAACATCATGAAAAATGTAATATGTGAATAATAATACAAAAAAACTATATATATATATATATATATATATTTATATATATATATTAAACATTCTGTATAGTTGAATCAGTTTAGCTTGCATACATGTGACATGTGAAAAAGAATAGTGTGATTGAAGTTTATGTTTGTATGAGTGAAAGAATGTCTGAAGTAATATAAAAGAAAATTATACTAATAAGATAGTGAATGATAAGCAATGATATAAATACATTGGACTGTGTAATGAAGTGCCATTATTAAAATGTTACCTAACCCAAATTACATAACATAAACCAAAGCAAGCAATATTTAAAGGGCTGAATTAGTATCATTAGTAACTACTATACAGCCATATTTAGTGCCAGTGCAATTGATAATATTAATGAAGTGAAGTATGTCAATTAAAAACAATAAAACTGTTCAAATATCCAAATATTTACTTAAGATAATATGACACTTGTTTACCTTAAAGATAGGGAAAAGATTTATTAAACATTGGAATTCTAAGATATCCAACAGTATCCCACATATGTGTTTTGGAAATAACATTACCAAAACAATGGAGTGTGTGAGATTGTTAATATTCAAGAAAAAAACTTGTCATCAAACACAAAATAGTTATGATGTAAGACAAATTTCAGTAATTTGATTAGGTATTTATTTTTTTCCATCATAAGAAAGCATTTAATTTCATGGCAACCTGCATTGTGATCTATTTGACCATGAATTCATCAATAGGGTCACAAAATAGACATTTATAACATTCCTTATCATTCAATTGTTTTTTGGCATGTTCAAGATATAGTTCAGTAGGCCAAATAGCAATGTTTACACCCTTATCAGAGGGCTTGATTATCATGTCATCAGGTGTAATATTGGGAATACCAGTGGTATGTAAATATTCCAGCTCTTTGATGACTAATTTAAAATACACATCTACTGCTGGGCATATGGAGATGGGAGGGCTAAATTTAAATTTAATCTTTAATCTATTAAACCAATCCTTCCCTAGTTTTCTTCCCTGATCAAAGTTCTTGTAGTAGGTTAGGGTTAACACTGCAGTTAAATAGTGGGTTAATAGGGCCATAACTATCCCCACATATTGAGGATTAAAAAAACAATAAAGTATGGGGAGAAATGTGGAATGTGGCAGAGTCACAATAGGTTTTGATACTGAGAGAGAAATCCCCAGTCAATATATACTCTGATATCCTTTGTATTAAAGAATTTAATCATTTGTGTTTCCAAAGTTTTCCTCTCTTGGATGTTTGAATTTACATAATACAGTGCACTGTATGTGAAAAGGATGTTACTTTGATAAAAAGAGCCACAAATTACATCTAGGGATGAATCTATTAAGACTTTCCATAAAAAAAAGGCACAACTAAACCAATTATTATACCCCAACTGGACACCATTTTACCCAGAATGATCACTCCATACAAAACCTGAAAATCTAAATACTCAGAGGTAATTAAAATAAACACATCCAGGAGAGGAAAACTATCTCACTATCAAAACTATCACTTTCAAAACTTCTTGTGGGTCTGTCCCAGTCCCCCCATGCTATATTGTTGTTTTTCTAATCCTTAATATGTGGGGATATTTACAGCCCTAACTTTCCTTATCTAAAACCTGGTCTATAGACTCACATACTTGACCTGTGAGAAAATAATTTATGATGCTTGTCTGTGTCTCATGCTTTGCTTTGCTTTGTCATTATCTTGATTGATTGTTTTACCGAATATTGCTTCTGACATTATAAAGAGAGGTGCAACTCTTCAAAACTTGTAATTTAAATTAATATGTTGGTTCAATAAAAAGGTATCACTACATACTGCAATACTCTGATTATTCACCTAGATTGCTGGACACTCATGGCTAGCTCACTCTTTATAAGTATATATATATATATATATATATATATATATATATATAGTAGAATCGGTTTATCCGGCACCCTACTAACCGGGACTCTCAAGCAACCGGCACCGGCATCAATTCCCCACATTCAAAAAACTCCCGCTAAACCGGCATAACCGGCACTATCCTGTAGTCGAGACTGCAGAAAAAAAATGCTTCCTTTTTTCCTATTAATTAATTAATTAATTTTTTTGGGCCCTAAATGGCCGGGTTAAGGTGCTAATGCCTTTTTAAAGGCCTTCTGAGGATTTTGGGGGTTTAAGGGTCGTTTAGACCCTTAAAATCAGGGACTCCTGATTAACCGGCAACTACAGGTTTCCGGATAACAGGGGTTTTAGTGTATTTATATATATATATATATATATATATATATATATATATATATATATATACTGTATTTATTGGCGTAAAACACGCACTTTGTCTCCCTGAAAATAGGGGGCAAATGATAGGTGCGTGTTATACGCCGATATTCTCTCCCCCCTCCTCATCCTCAACCTCCCTCTTCATTCTAAACTCCCCTCTGCATTCTACCCTCCCCCTCCTCAACCTAAACCCCCCTAAATACCTCCCCCTCAATTACATGCTTCTGCTCCGGCCTCCGCTCCGCTCCCTGACCCAGCGCGCATGTGACGTCACATGCGCGCCACGACATTAGCATATACCCGGTTGAGGAGGGGGTTGAGGATAGGGGGGTTGAAAAGGGAGGTTGAGGAGGGGGTTGAGGATGGGGGGTTGAGGAGGGAGGATGAGGAGGGAGGTTGAGGAGGGGGTTGAGGATGAGGAGGGAGGTTGAGAATGAGGAGGGGGTTGAGGATGAGGAGGGAGGTTGAGAATGAGGAGGGGGGTTGAGGATGAGGAGGGGGGTTGAGGATGAGGAGGGAAGTTGAGGAGGGGGGTTGAGGTTGAGGAGGGGGGTTGAGGAAGGAGGATGAGGATGGGGGGGTTGAGGAGGGGGGCTGAGGGGGTTTGAGGATGGGGGTTGTGGAGGGGGTTTGAGGAGGGAGGTTGAGGAGGGGGTTGAGGATGGGGGAGTTGAGGAGGGAGGATGAGGAGGGAGGTTGAGGAGGGGGTTGAGGATGAGGAGGGAGGTTGAGGATGAGGAGGGGGGTTGCGGATGAGGAGGGGGGTTGAGGATGATGAGGGGGGTTGAGGAGGGGGGTTGAGGTTGAGGAGGGGGTTGAGGATAGGGGGGTTGAGGAAGGAGGATGAGGGTGGGGGGATGGAGGAGGGGGGTGGAGGAGGGGGTTGAGGATGGGGGGTATGAGGGGGTGGTCGAGAATGGGGGGGTTGAGAGGGGGGGTGAGGAGGGGGGGTTGAGGATGGAGGATGAGGAGGGAGGTTGAGAAGGGGGTTGAGGATGAGGAGGGAGGTTGAGGATGAAGAGGGGGGTTGAGGAAGGAGGATGAGGGGTTGAGGAGGGGGGTTGAGGGGGTTTGAGGATGGGGGTTGAGGAGGAGGTTGAGGATGGGGGGGTTGAGGAGGGAGGATGAGGAGGGAGGTTGAGGAGGGGGTTCAGGATGGGGGAGTTGAGGAGGGAGGATGAGGAGGGAGGTTGAGGAGGGGGTTGAGGATGAGGAGGGAGGTTGAGGATGAGGAGGGGGGTTGAGGATGAGGAGGGGGGTTGAGGATGATGAGGGGGGTTGAGGAGGGGGGTTGAGGTTGAGGAGGGGGTTGAGGATAGGGGGGTTGAGGAAGGAGGATGAGGGTGGTGGGATGGAGGAGGGGGGTGGAGGAGGGGGTTGAGGATGGGGGGTATGAGGGGGTGGTCGAGAATGGGGGGGTTGAGAGGGGGGGTGAGGAGGGGGGGTTGAGGAGGGAGGATGAGGAGGGAGGTTGAGGAGGGGGTTGAGGATGAGGAGGGAGGTTGAGGATGAAGAGGGGGGTTGAGGAAGGAGGATGAGGGGTTGAGGAGGGGGGTTGAGGGGGTTTGAGGATGGGGGTTGAGGAGGAGGTTGAGGATGGGGGGGTTGAGGAGGGAGGTTGAGGAGGAGGTTGAGGATGGGGGGGTTGAGGAGGGAGGATGAGGAGGGAGGTTGAGGAGGGGGTTCAGGATGAGGAGGGAGATGGAGGATGAGGAGGGGGTTGAAGATGAGGAGTGGGTGGAGGATGAGGAGGGGGGTTGAGGATGAGGAGGGGGGTTAAGGAGGGGGGTTGAGGAGGGGGTTGAGGATAGGGGGGTTGAGGAAGGAGGATGAGGATGGGGGGTGGAGGAGGGGAGTGGAGGAGGGGGTTTGAGGAGGGGGTTGAGGATGGGGGGTTTGAGGAGGGGGTTGAGGATGGGGGGGTTGAGGAGGGGGTTGAGGATGAGGAGGGAGGTTAAGGTTGAGGATTTTGCTTCAAAGTTCTTTATTTGAAATTTCCTTCTTAAAATGAGGTGCGTGTTATACGCCGGTGCGTGTTATACGCCGATAAATACGGTAAATATATAAATATATATATATATATATATATAGGGGTGGAGGCCCGAAATATATATTTTGCGCCAGGGCCCTCCATTCAGTAGCTCTGTACGCACATACTGTGTATTCCTTAATTATGATCATATAGTATTTCGTCAAGTTGAATATTGTATTGTAACTAATCCAATCAACCTAACCTCCTTGTCCATATTTGGTCTTATCTCCCTCACTTTTCTCCATATTCAATGATCTTGTATTATGTAGCTCTGCTTTTGCTAAATTGTGTTAGCAAAAATGTCATCAAAATATCTGGTGTGTGAAATGATTTGTTACAGTTCCATTGAACATGTAAGTACAGGTGGTCCCCAGGTTATAGACAACCCATCCATTTCAAGCTGACTTACATACGGTCCATAAGTTTGTTTTGAATTAAAAGAATTAAAAGAAAGATCACAATAGTTTCTGTAACGTATTATTCCAGTACAGGTGTGTTATTATTATTATCATTGTTACAGTATTTACACTGTATTGTTATAACCACATATGAGCCATTATAGTATTATTAATATTATTATTCCCCAGGGATCCAAATTACATACAAATCCAGTTAAAGACGTTCTCAGGAACGTATGTTTATGTGTATATTGTAACTTTAAGTGTGTTAAACAAATTATCACATTATTACAATTTCTCGGTGTATGTGCAGGCATCATTGACCCTCTTAAAATTACTACGCTGTTACATTGCATAATTTTCAAAATTATACTTAAAGGTTACATATATACAAATAGTACGGTCATCAATGTAGAAATATAAAAAGTGTGGTGCATATTGATCCCATGGGGCCATGAGATTGATTAAAACCTTTTTTTAACTCATAACACTGTAGTAAGATGCATATCACTTAGAAATCAGTCATATCTGGTCAGCACACCAAACTAACTATACATTTAGACATTGGATTCTCCAAAATTTGAATACTTAAAATGGGATTAACGTTAATAATGCATAGCACCAACATATTTTGTTGATCTGATTAGTACACCAGAAAGGGCATACCAACTAACCCCTGAGGCCTCTCCCACTGGCCTTAATGCTGGTGTGCCTGCACCAGGGGTTATTTCAGTTCCCTCCCCCTCTCCTCTCCTGTCCTCTTCTCCCCACACTCCTCCCTCCATCTCAGACAAACAAACAAATAAAACAGACACACCATAGACTCACAGATACATGCACAGAAACATTCTTAAAAAACTCACACTATTGTGTAAATGTTTTTGTAAAAAAAGGTATGCCTTTGTTTTTAATAGGTCTTCTAATAGTGTATGGTGCAATGATAGTGGGCTCGTGGGACCTGTGGGTTCGCTTCTGCAACCCAGCACAGTAATTGTTTGAGAGAGAAACTCATAGCTTTATAGACTCAATGTTGCAGTACTTTTTGATCTTCTGTAACTTAAATGGCCTTGCTACGGGGCCACTTAATTCATTGGCTTTTAACCACTGTTTAATGTCTTGATGCATATGTAACATGTATGAGTGCTTGCAAGCTATTTTCCGTTACATGACAAACCCCATGGCTACTAGTACATGAGCCTTTAGGACCAATGTTATAGCTAAGTAAGTTTTCTTGTGGGAATGCCCGTAGTGTTGAGGCAGTCTTACAATAGTATCCAATGGAAGCCATGTAATCAAGCCTTAAGATTGGTGAGAGGATAGGAGATGGTGATCGACAATAGCTGATAGCTAATTGCTACATAATGATTAGACTAGGTCATCTTACAATGTATGTTCCAAGCAGGGCTCCTCCCCAACCTGAACTGAGATTTTCCACATCTCCCATAACAAGCCTTTACGTTAATTGCAAATATAGTAATAAAATACTTAATTTGTCTTCATTATTAAATGAGTATAATTCATAGACTTGGTAATTATAGCTTACTAGCGAATTGCCCGTCAAAAAATGACGGCAATGAAATTGTAAGTGAGCTAAGGGTGTTTGGTGTATATAATGTGGCTGATGTAGCGTTGTTCGTTTTCTATGTCGTGTAAGTTTTTCGTAATTTTCGTTTTCTATGTCGTGCAAGTTTTTTGGAATATCCGTAGCTATTTGGTGGGCTTTTTCGGAATATCCGTAGCTGTTTGGAGGTGTTTTGCGTGTTTATGGTAGTGTTTTGAGTGTTTAGGGACCTTTAGCCTCGTTTTCGTTTTGTTCGGCGGCCATTTTTTCTCTCGCTTAGGTGATTTTCGGGTCTCTAAAATGGAGGTGTAACTTCACTTGCAGAGGTCCTCGGTGCCCCCCTTGCTGTGAGTAACCTTTTTATGTGTTTGTTGTTTGTATTTATTGTGTTTGTAATGTTTTTGGGGTCACGCGGGTTGCGTCCTTGTTTTCTAATCTCGTAGGTGTTTTTGGCAAATACGTAGGTGTTTGGTGGTGTTTTGCATCTTTAGACTGCTGTAGCCTCGTTTTCGTTTTTTTCGGCGGCCATTTTTTCTCTTGCTTAGAGAATTTTTTAATGTTTAAACTCTTTTATTTTGAGTTAAATTGAGGTGTAACTTTAGTTTTCGAGGTCTTGGATGCTTCCTCTTCCTGTAAGTAAGCTTTTTATGTATTTGTTGTGTGTATTTGTTGTATTTTTGATGTTTTGATGTGCGCGTGTTGCAGCCGTTTTTTGCGAGGTAGTAATGGGCCGTAACGTGTTTTGTATTTTGTTTGCGTTACAACGTAAATTTGGCAAGGGTCGAAGTTGCTGGCAAGGAGCGCATTCGGCGCTCCATGCCAGCAACTGAGACCCTCGCTTCGCGAGGGCCGCAGGCTGGCTGTGCAAGCCCGCTAGCGTGAGCAACAGCTTGTATGCTCACAACTATATATGTGATCCTTGCTCTGCTTATAAAAATATTTAACACTTGGGAGCCAGACAATCTGTTTCTATGAACTTTGTTCCTTTGCCCCTGTAATGACATTCATCTCAGCTATAATAAAAATGGTTGGTCCCTCTCAAAAATATCCCTCTCTACCCCATCAACATCCCTTGTAGGTTTCAAATCCCAGATATAGCTCTAAATGTTTGTAACAAAACAGGACAGTTATAAATTGTATAAGGATGCTATGGGCTCTGCAGTGCAGTCACTAATACACATGATACACACCGTTAGAGTATTACACTATTTGCCACTTCTCCAACCAGAGCTGGCACAGGTTAACTCACACCATTGTCTATATTACGGCATGCAGCGGATTAGAAACGCAAAGATAGCTCTCTACTCTGCAGACTGTCTCACCTAGGGGCTGTGTCAACACATTATTAACTTGACTGCTTGCCACATGAAGCAGTTCACTTGCTGTATGGCCAACCCTCCATCATCATCATCTACAAACTATTTGTGGGACGGCCTCAATGGCTAAAACAGAAATAACTACAAATGCCTATACCGCAGTCAGTACATGATCTATTTTAAAACTGTGATCAGCTTTTCAACATGATTTTCAATGCTCTATCCAATAGTACAACACTGTTTTGGTAAGTTCAATTTCTGTTTCACTATTATATGCAATTATGCTGAATTGGCAGCTGCCATTTTCATGTATATGCTTTTGCAATTGTGGATAGAGAGAAGCTTCATGTGCTTCAACAGAAATGCTTTTTAGTACCAGTGCCTTTAATAGGACTAATGCAAATATCATTAGTCCACAAAGCCCCTCCCTGTTGAGATAACAGCTACCAATTCAAAGCAATGGCTTCCCTGGTAAACATTAACAGGGTTCCTTTTACTGGAAAAGTTAGACTATTTTTGAATATGCAATATGTTTTTTAGTATTTGTTCAGTAGCAATGAATATATTGGCACTGCCTCCAGCAGTGACCATATTGAGTCATAAAAAGTAATTAATACATAGCAGCATTTTTATGTATGGAACTGTATTCTAACAGCCACCAATTACCCTGCAGTTATTTAATATTCTATCTTTCTGGAAATGAGTACATCAAATCTAATAAATGCTGTTTCCATGTTTTATATATCTGTATATAAATATTATATATATATATATATATATATATATATATATATATATATATATATAATGCAAACTTCTTAGCTATTGCTATTTCAGACCATACTATTTAAATGATGCTTGCAATTAGAAATAGCTATGTATAGTGAAAATTATCACTTATTAAAGCACCATTGCATGCTAAAAAATACTTTATATGTGTTTGAAATCATTGAATCTAACTAAGAGTATGGGGTTCCCTGGTGATCCAGTGGTTAGGATTTGGTCTTTCACCACTGCAACCTGGGTTTGAGTCCAGTCAGGAAACCAAGAGGTCACACCACTCTGAAGCCATGCAGGGTTGGACATGGTCAGTACTTGGATGAGAGACCACCTAGGAATACCAGGAGCTGTATGCTGTGGACCACTGGAAAAGGAACTGGATACCCACTTCTAGTACCTCTGCCATGAATACTAAGTGAATCATCATGGTGTGTTGCAGACCATGAGGTCACGTAGTCAGACACAAGTTACCAGCACAAACAACTAAGAGAATAATTAGGCTGGAAAAGTGTTATAAAGCTAAATTTTAAGTTAAAAAAATAACATCAAACCAGACTTTGACACCTCTGCTTGTCCCTGGAGGCATCCATGACACTTTGGTGAAGGGTCTATGCAGAAGAATAGCTTTCACATTTATGCAGGAGCAGGCTGTCTGCTTCTCAGCATGTGCGTGGGAAGGATGTTCCAGATGTTTTAGTGACATAACAAATCCTCAAGCATCTCCCTTTCTTACACAAGCTTAAAAAAATAAGATTTTCTCTAAACTTGGTTTTATGCTCATGACTTATGTCACTGCTAATGATGTGAGATTTTGCATACTTTATAAACATATGAGGTTTTTCCTGTAATGCTTGATGCTCTTGTTTTTTTGCATTTGTTTTGAATGCTGCAATTTTAGCTTTTACAACCCTCAAAGTATTTACTAACTTGAACTTGAGTGTTATGTGTAGTGCATCTTCACCAGCCTATTCATTGAAGGCTGGATTTTGAATGCAACTGATAGAGGAGAATCAGTAGTGTATGCAAACATTTTTTTGCATGATAAAAATTGCTAAATAAACATTTACAAACTCATCCTGTGTTTGCTAAATCTTTTCAGTTTGCAAGCTGCAGCTTTTATTAGTTGACATCCCTGGAAATCCCTGATAAGATTAGCATAACATTCATAATTTATTTTGGCCAATTTGGAGAAAGCAGAGGTTAGCTGAAACCTTTGTATTAAACCCTGTGTTGCAAATAAGCTTGGGATATGTAGTCTCTCTCTTTCTCTCTCTGATTCAGCTGTGAGCTCAGACCCCGCAGCAGGACATCCTTTGGTCTCTACCAGAAAGGTTAATCTCTGTAACTGGTTGCCTTTCCTCTTTTTACTTGGTTTTGTAAGCTCCCTGTGGGTGTGCAAATCTGGATTTTACTTTCACCGCCTATAACTTTGTAAGTAAAGTTAACTTTTCTGTATAACACATATTTTTATACTCACTGCCAGGGCCGTATCTACCTTTTTGGAGCCCCTAGGCAGTGAAGTGGAGGAGCCCCTGCGAGTGAGTAAGCAAGGAACGCCCAGGCCATTTTTGCCTTTTCTGTATGTGTCAGTTCCCTTTCCTGTTGTAACTGTCTTGTTCTATAGGTGGTTACCCCCTAGTAGTCAGTCTATGAACTGCAACATTTCATTTTTGTTAAGCCAGGAACCATTTAAAAAAAAAAAGTGGCACCCCTCAGAGGGAAGCCCCCCTGGTTGGCTGCCCTGTTGGCCTAATGGGTAATCCGGCCATGCTCACTGCCTGTTTCTTACCAAACATTTGAAACCCAGGAAAATTATATATACATTTGAGTTTATGGAGGCCAACTCTTGTAAGGACCACAGAATACAAGCTTCTTCCACATTTTTATATACTTTCCTCACTACTATAAAACATTTTAGCTTTTATCCATTTAATGGCAGTATGTCTAAAGAAACCAAAGGAAAATGCTGACTTTTTTTTTTTAATGCTGCAGCAATCAGGGTGCTTTGGCATTTGCAGCGGGGATAGGTGATTAACTAGAATATATGCATCCTTGTAAAATAATACAATATGCACTAATTTAAGAAAACAAATTTTTTTTTTCAGTTTGATGACATAGAGCACAATTGCTAAATTCAGTATATAGATTATTTGACCTGTAAGAAGATAACATTTATCATTTATTTAAAAAATTCTACCTTCATATAATAGTGATACTGTTCTTCTCCAGCCTGTATTTTTCTAAAATTATTCATATATACATTTTGGCTAAGTGTGTACCAGTTGAACTGTAATGGATTTAATGGGCCACATAAAATGCACTCCCCTCAATTGCAAATATATATAAAAAAAATCTGTTGTATATTCGGAATGTAAGACGCAAGGATTCTTTTCCTACTTAAAACGTATGTCTTATATTACACATAATACATAATTTGCATCTTCTGCTTCATCATTAAGATATTACTATATGTACATATAGATAATAAAATTCTATCTCTCAATCCACCAACCCAAATAAAGAGATGGGAAACAAAAAAAAACAAGGATCCCTCCATGCTAAACGAAATGTCACTGTAGAATTTCTGCTATTTTTATGAGGTTTCTAGAATGGCATATCTGAAAGAATTTGTGATCTGAAATCTAAAGCAACCACCATGCACATAAAACCTTCGGAACCTGCCAGTTGTTGATCTTCAATCCACAGCCAAGAAACCAAGCAGCCGCCAGCCCTGGCTAATTAAATATCCGTGACTGACTGCCCACTGCACAGTCTGGCTCTGTTTAATTATATGTTCCCCTGCTGTGCCTGAACTTTGCAGTCTGCGCTGGGAAATGCAGGCTTTCAGCACAACAGCAAGACACACTGCCTCATACACGTGCTGCAGAGCGCTGGCTATAGTAAGGACAATAGGGAATAGGCTAATAGCATACTGTACGAGTCAAGGACTCAAAAGGGGCTGCAGACAGCATTAAGGCTGAGAAGCTCAAAAACCTTGGGCTACAAAGATGCTGAGGGTTTTGGAAATGAACCAAAAGAAGTGATTGAATCCCCAGACAGGTATAGAAAAGGAAATGCAAGCCAGCTGACATGGAGTGAAAAGTTATAGAAAGTGTCAAACAATGTAGGAATATCTGATAAGAATACAAGGTAAAGCACCTGCACCAGAACGCCTGTCCAGTCAGTGATGGGGCGACTAGCAAAGATTTTCTTTAATTACCATTCCTATATATCACAGCTAATACTATTTGATAAGCATACAATTCGTTTAATAATTTTACATTTGCAAAATGATTCCATATGCCATCTATTACATTTCATATTATTATTAAAAATGAATAAATGACCCTAGTAATTTGGACTAAATGTCATGTTTACGAAGTAAGTAACAAACTAACAAAGTCTGAAAGATTAATTGTGCCTGAAAGATTCATTGTCGATATCTTCCACACGTCCTGTTGTCCTGAAACAATCGTATGACTTGCTATTATTTTTTCTGGAGTGCAAGGAGGAAGGAGGTAGTGGGATTTGACTCATTGGTAGATTCAGAGATGCTTTTAGTACTTACATCTTCCCCTCCTCTACACATGCTCAGTAGATTTTTTTCTTTATGGTTGGTTGATAACAGACAACATTGGATTCAGTCTGTAAAGGAGAACTAGCAGTGGATCAACCTTGTAAGGAAGCATTAGGTTCAGTTAACCACAACTTTTAGAGTATTCTTCCTCAACTTTTACATTATATTGATGATTCCATCACATACAGTATATAGTTGTCAGCAGGCGGGCTTGGCAAAACCCGTTGGTAACACAATGGGGAAACTGCGGGCTCGTTCCCTACTACCCTGTAGCACTTAGGCAGGGAGTGCCAAAGGTCGCTCCCTGCGCAGGTGGAGATGAGCACCCTAGGCGCTCATCCCTACGACCCCGCAACACTTTACCATCATACCTACGACCAGGGGGACTACACATGAAAACAACACTCAAATACACAATTCAGTACAAACAAGAAGTTCCTTCTTGTTTGTACTCCACCTTCATTGTTTCTCTTACCATCACTTTATTTTTTGTGCTCCCCTCCATTTTTTTGGTGCCACTTTCTTCTTTATTACGCTGGTATCCTCCTCCTTATTTCTTTCATATTTTGGTATTTTTTTTCTGCCACCTCCCATGTCTATTTTCTCTCTACCTACCATTTTCTCCACACTTCATCTTCTTCTCAATTTTGGTCCCAATCTCTCTCTCCTGCTTACCTCTCACATTTGTTATGACCTCTCAGCCCAACCCAAATAGATGGCTGATTGAAAGTGGACTGAGACTCAGGCTGGAGGTAGGGGGTGAGAGCTCTGAGTAGACCATGCCCTTCTCAGTGAAGGCTTTTCTGTTCATGATCAGAGGGTGGTGGCAGAGAATGGTCTTTTTTATATATAAATATATTTAAAAAACACAAATTTATAAAGGACCTATAACAGACACTAGGCTGGCCCAGTCAAAAATCCTACTGCTGAAAACACAGCTTTAATTGAACTTAAATCTATTGCTGTTGGAAAAATATAACTGAATTTGCATGAACACCATACCTAATTAGAGCTATTATGAATGGTTGTGTATTCATTTGAACTGGAGGTTCAACAGTTCTCTAAGAATTTATGTGTGTTGATTTTTTGACCATTTGAAGCTGAGATTTGCATAAAACTGTGATTCGGCTTCAGTCGAGTTAGATTTCCAAAGACCTTTTTACAAACCTTTTGTCTGGCTTGCAGTGCCCTATTAGTGAGTTTTAAAAACAAACTTGCTTGGTCCTTAAATGACCTTTCCTAATTAAATAGTAAGTGATCATTGAAAATAAACAAGCAAACTACGATTTTAGATTAACCCATTAGATTGCAGAGATCCTAACATTTAAGAATAAAACGCTCATGTTTTTGTATCTATTTTTTGTATAAGAATTTATATACTTGGGGTTGTAAACTAGGCGATGCAAGCAAAGGTTCCTAAAATAATGGTTTATTGAACACATTTTGACAACAGACTATCATTTTAAGCAATTTATAAATTGAATGGCAAATATAGCTGAATTTGAATGCAATAAATTCAATGAGGACACATGAAATTATTTAACAATGAGGGCAAAAAGTTGAAGTAAGCATGGGTGTAGGAACTGGGGGGATGAGGGGGACAAATCCCCCCATATTTCTCATTGTGTGTATGTATGTGTATCTACATCCCTTTTCAATTGGCCGAATTGCAATTTAATAAAGCTGATAATCTGTTAAGTGTTCCGTGTATCAAGTGAGCTGTATCCCCCCCCAGAATTATTTTGGATCCTACACCCCTGGAAGTAAGGGATGTCCTTTGAATTATTTGCATCTCAGCCTTACACAATCAGTCATGAATGTTCTTTATCCAGTGCCAAACATGTTTATAATTCCTTATTAAATGATATAATATCAGAAATGGAGGCCCATATATAAGATTATCGTATTTGATCTGTCCAGGGTAAGGCTGATTCTTTTATTCACAGTGCAATTTACCATCTTCAACCACTGAAGGTCAATTAAATCCACCACAAATCTATACCTTATGTGCATGTGCCTGAATATCTGGGGAAAAATGACAGAAATGACATTATATTTAAGAGGAACTGAGTGGATCATAGATTGGATATTTCAGTACACATTATAACTGTTAAAATATTGCATGGGAATATTGAATTTAACTGGCAACCTGGTAAATTGTCATCTCTTTCAATCTGCAGTTTAGTTAATAATAATTCCGATTTTTTTTTTTTTTTGCTTGATGTGTGGATCATTTATTAATTTAATCTGCTAAAAAGCAAGATTCTTACTAAGACATAGTTGATCACAGTTATTTTATTTACCAGAACCTGATTTTGATGTTTAACAACTTCTCATTTAAATGCTTCCAACTGAAATCCAAATGTTGTGGCAAGTATACATTTTCCATCTCTATTAGAGACAAACTACAATGAAACTGTGAGTGTGGAAGACATTTTTATTGTCTTTTAAAACTCACATTTTATTATTAATGTACCGTATAATCATGTATTAAAACCTACAAAAGGCATGATGGAAGTGTCTCCTTTAAGGCCACTTGTACACTAATGCAGACATACTGTCTCTGAAGATAATCTGATATAAAAATGTAGAAATGTTAATGCGGTAATTAGAATGTTCCCAGAATGCAGTGTAATAACTGTATTTCTCGGAATTCTGAGCAGGAAACAGGTTTTTTTAACTTGTGTTAGATGTGAACACAAATGTACCATTTATTTAACTGTACTACTGTATGGTGGACGGCTTCTATCGCTCTTTTGCCCACCATAAATTACATGATTGTTGTGGTAAACTACCTACCCACAAAATCTACTACACAAGCTAGGAACCGGTCCACACTGATGAGAGGCAGTAACCTCAAAACAGTGCTATCTGTGGGTAGATTTCCTGGCTTGTGCATAATCCATCATGGGCTTAGCTTAAATCTGTGTAATACAGCAGGCATATGCTTAAGAGGAGCTATGTTTGAAATGGCATTTGGATTAAAGAGCGTAGCCACTGTGCGCACATTTGCATGTCCCTGCCCTGTTTCCCAAAATGCAGTGCAATAACTGTATTTCTCAAGTTTGTTTAACTTGTTTAGATGAATGTACTATTGTACTATATATTTTATATATATATATATATATATATATATATATATATATATATATATATATATATCCATCCCCTTTTCATTACGAGATATAAGATGGTCATAACCCTAAGCAAAACATAAGGACAATCAAACATACTCTTTGAAAAAAATTAGCTTGTAATAAGTTAGTTAAAAAAGTTATAATAGCCATAATTAAAATAAGATTAAATATTTAAAGGGTCAGTTAATTTAGGACAACTTGGAGCACACAACTGCAAAGTTATCCTAAAAACATGTTGAAATACTTTTTAGAATTATTGAAATAGGTGCCCTTTTCACAGAAAAATTAATTAATTGTCTGTTTACATGAGTCACTGGCAGTGCCCCCAGAAAGACTCACATCAACAGCTCCGTGCAGAGAGCATAAGCAGAAAGAGAGTTAACACTTTTCAAATGCATCTGTACAGATAAAGGACTGCTGGAATCAGCTACAAAATACAGCTGGGGGTTAACATGTCCTGCTGTATTCCTGAGAATTTATAAATATTTGTGCTCACGGAGCCTTCAGATAGTTTACCTTGCTAGACACACACCATAGATTTGAATAAAGAAGAAAAAGATATTCCTTCTTCGTATAAGATACAACATAGTTATAACCCATAGACAAAAATACTGACCAAGAAAAACGCTTGATAAAACTTACCTTTCAATTAAACCATCCCAATGGAAAAAATAATAATGGTAATAACTAAAATAAAAATGGTAACATAAAGTAACTGTTAACTTTGCATTATTTATCATAAATAGGCACACATATAACAGAAATATAATAAACTACTATTATGGATATATGATATATATAACATTTCATCACCAAAAGAGTAATAACATATTAAAATGTTTTATTAAAGAAGTACATTTTTTGTTGATCATTACCGTGCCTTGCAAAAGTATTCACCCCCTTGGCATTTTTCGTGTTTTGTTGCCTCACAACCTGGAATTAACATGGATTGTTTCAGGATTTGCATAATTTAATTTACAGAACATGCCCACAACTTTAAAGGTGTTTTTTTTATTTATTGGGAAGCAAACAACAAATAGGACAAAATAACAGAAAAAGTCAATGTGCATAACTATTCACCCCCCTAAAGTCAATACTTTGTAGAGTCATCTTTTGCGGCAATCAAAGCTCCAAGTCGCTTTGGATAATTCTCTATGAGCTTGCCATATCTTACCACTGGGATTTTTGCCAATTCCTCCTTGCAAAACTGCTCCAGCTCCTTCAAGTTGGATGGTTTAACTTGTGAACAGCAATCTTTAAGACTGACCACAGATTTTCTATTGGATTGAGGTCTGGGCATGGACTGGGCCATTCCAACATGTTTACATGTTTCCCCTTAAACCACTCAAGTGTTGCTTTAGCAGTGTGTTTGGGGTCATTGTCCTGCTGGAAGGTGAACCTCTGTCCTAGCCTCAAATCACACACAGAGTGGTACAGGTTTTGCTCAAGAATATCCCTGTATTTAGCACCATCCATCTTTCCCTCATCTCTGACCAGTTTCCCAGTACCAACTGATCACAAACATCCCCACAGCATGATGCTGCCACCACCATGTAAGGATGGTGTTCTTTGGCTGATGTGACATAGAGACTTAGCGTTTTCTTTTATGGCCGAAAAGTTCAATTTTAGTCTCATCAGGCCAGAGCAACTTCCTCCATACATTTTTGGAGTCTCCCACATGGCTTTTTCGCAAACTCAAAACGTGCCATTTTGTATTTTGATTAAAGTAATGGCTTTCTTCTGGCCACTCTGCCATAAAGCCCAACTCTATGGCGTGTATGGCTTATTGTCGTCCTATGTACAGATACTCCAGTCTCTGATGTGGAACTCTGCAGCTCCTGCAGGGTTACCTTAGGTCTCTGTGCTGCCTCTCTGATTAATGCCCTCCTTGCCCGGTCCATGAGTTTTGGTGGGCGGCTGTCTCTTGGCAGGTTTGCTGTTGTGCCATGTTCTTTCCATTTGGTTATGATAGATTTGATGGTGCTCCTGGGGATCATCAAATATTTGAATATTTTTTTATAACCTAACCATGACTTGTACTTCTCAACAACATTGTCCCATACTTGTTTGGAGAGTTCCTTGGTCTTCATGGCAGTGTTTGGTTAGTGGTGCCTCTTGCTTATGTGTTGCAGCCTCTGGGGCCTTTCAAAAAAGGTGTGTAGATGTAATGACAGATCATGTGACACTTAGATTGCACACAGGTGGACATCATTTCACTAATTCTGTGACTTCTGAAGGTAATTGGTTGCACCAGAGCTTTTTATGGGCTTCATAACAAAGGGGGTGAATACATACGCACATGCCAATTTTCAGTTTTCTATTTCTAAAAAATAGTTTTATGTATATATTTTTCTAATTTCACTTCACTAACTAGACTATTGTGTTCTGATCCATCACATGACATTCAGATAAAAAAAAACATTGAACTTAAGGCTGTAATGTAACAAAATAGGTAAACAGTCAAGGGGGGTGAATACTTTTCCAAGGAACTATATATTGCATACATGGGATGCTGTTTTATTTTTTTCCCTAATAGATTCTAGAACACTTCTGCTAGTACTATAATATTCTGAATAGTAAAATATGTTTACTATTTAGTCATTTACGTATAGTCCAAGCGCAAAACTCATTTATAAGCATTATATAAAAAACAGTTTACCTTAAATCTGCCTTTTCCAGCACCAAACATCATAAACCTCAGGTAACCTACACAGTGTAATTTCTCCACCTGTCATTCTATCAAAACATACATATAATTATATTGCTTCTAGTGCAAGTGGACATAAATCTGAGCAGCATTTTACCCAAATGAGAAAAAAGAAACATGTAAAAATAGGTCTGTACAAGTCCAGTGTTTTGCTATAAAACCTCTCGGGCAACTTCATGAGGGTTAGTAATGAACAGGAACCAACATGCTTGGTATAACGTTGCTAGAAAAGTGGTAATAATGATCCATACAGTTAGTTCAAGTGGTTAATTAACAAGTGATTAGAGAAGCATGGAAAGCCAGTTAGCTGCTCTCAAAGGCCTGAATTTGGGCATTGCTTCATAGTGATAAACTGTGTGTTTTGCCTTTCAGTGTAAGATTTTGGGTGGTAGAAGGAGGGGTGTTTAGGTTATGTAGGGATAAGTAATTTAGTATAGACCTAATCTCACCAAAGAGAAATTTAAAAGAAAGTGTTGATTCTACATACTAGATTCCATATACTATATGCACAGTATATGAAAGAGAAACCCAGAACAAACAGCATAGAGTGAAACCATTATGATAAATTTATTTTAAACCTCCCCATCATAAAAATATACACTTAAATATAAAAAGGATGCAGTTATGTCAAAGATTACATCTGAACAGTGTCTATCAAACTTTAGAATGGCCAATACCAAAGGAATTCATATTTAACAGTGGAGGCTCCATCCTTTTTTTCTTGCCGTAATATGTCACTTCCTCATTTCCTTTTCATTTTTACATGTTCCTATGGTTTCTATTGTATTTTATAGCATTATTTCTGGACTCTTGGAAACTTGATGCTTACCACTCCCACTGTGATAGTTAATTAATTGACTTGCATAAAGGAACATACAGAGATGGGGTATAAGTTATACTTAAATACCAAACATTCAAGTTCAATTATCTAACACTTATATATAATATATATATATATATATATCAATTATATTCATTGATATTAGGCACTTTGTATTTCTGCATAACTGCTTTGTTACTTTAAAAGGGACATGAAAATAATCTTTACTTGTTGCATCTGAAATTCTGGTATTGTAAATGTGTCACAATGTGTTAAATTATTTGAAATGATGCCCCACAGCACAATAAACTGATGCGGAGGGTACCCATGTGAGTAGTAATATAAATGTATGAATCATACTGTCAATGAGACAGACATTCTACCGTATGCCTTTCATGATAGATTCAATTAAGTTTAAACAGGATTTCATTCATATTTCTTCATGCAAAACAACACATTTGTAATATTTAAAACAAGCTTTTAGAAATGTTTGAAAGATATATTGTATGCCCATTTAAGAGCAAGCTTCAATTTACATGTACATTTGACAAACCCACTTATAGAGACTCATTATCAGTTACAACTGGATGTGTAACAACATAAAGTACGAGTCTTAAGAATTTGAATCCTGATGCTTGTACGGTACAAAAGTTTATGATTTATCTCTACTTCCCAGAGCAATCATTAAGGCGGAGAGCATATTGTGATTAATACTTTTGCTGTAAGAGTGGCCAGCAATGCAATATGCTGCATGGCTTTCTACCTCTTTATATATTAAATACGCAGCAAAAGTAATGTCAGCCAATCAGATTGCCAGGCTAATTGACATTTCCTCCTCTTAGTGAGTACCCATGAACATAGAAACAATTGGGCTGTTAGACTGTGCGATGGTGCAGGGGTCCTTTCCACTGACACATTTAACCAAGCAAAAGATTAATTAAAATGACACTTGTCAGTCCTATAAATTAGATTAACAGGCTATGCAGTAGACACCTTGCAGAAGAAGCGGTACGCTCACACAGACACATGGCGCTTTTCCCAAAACAAAAGCAAAGAAAATCAGAAAAAAAATAAATCTAAAATCTCTCTTAATTCTATGAACCATTAGTAGCAAATCATTTTTACAAAAACAGCTAAGTCACTAAAATCTATGTTTTTTCACAGATACATATGCAAATGTTTTAATATAATAGCATTTAAAAGAGCACATGACAGGAGTTTACATAATGAGGGGAAAGAAGAGGAATTGTATCATTTAACTCATAATTTGTTTAAGGAATTGAAAGCTTCAGGAGAAACAAACTAGAAAATACAGTAAGGGGGGGGGGGGGGGGGGCAGCAGTTTCTTATGGATATGCCATTCATGCGATTAGATAATCCAATTCGCTTAGATACTATGGCCCTCATTCAATTGCAATTTGGCCAATTGAATAGGGGTCTAAATAAGCACATAACATATATTTTTTAAAGAAGTTTTTAGTTAGTAAGCATCTATCCAAAAGCAAGGTTTTCACTAACTAAAATCTTCTTAAAAAAATATATGCTATGTGCTTATTTAGAGCCCTATTCAATTGGCCAAATCGCAATTGAATGAGGCCCTATACATTTAAATTATTTCACTCAGGTATAGCTAACTAGAGAGAGAGGGACAAAAGCTTATCTTCTCCACATATGTGCAGCACATGCTAACCTCAGTATATACAGTATATATATATATATATATATATATATATATATATATATATATATATATATATAAAGAGTGAGGTAGCTGTGAGTGTCCAGTAATATAGATGACTAATCAGAGTATTGAAGTATACAGTGATACCTTTTTTACTGGACAAACATATTCACAGTTTTTATGACTAGCTTTCGAGAGCGCACCTTTCTTTTGCAGATGCTTTGAACTCGAAAAAAAAGAGGTGCGCATATATATATATATATATATATATATATATATATATATATACATGTATTCAGTGGTGGAGCTAGTAAATGGAGGGCTGCATTGCAAAACATTTTCTTTTTTTCATTTGTTGCCGCCCTCACCAGGACCCTTTCTGCCAACTCATTATATATATACTAGCGACTTGCCCATCAAAAATTACGGCAATAAAATTGTATGGCACGCAAAGCTTTTTGCTACACAAAGTAAGGCTTTTGATCCTCTAAGTACCTTCAGCGATCATTGCGAGCCTCTCCCCTTGTGTACTTTTGCTCCTCTGAGCACCCTTGGCGCTCATTGTAAGCCCCCCCGCTGAGCACCTTTGGGACTCATTGCAATTCTCTCCTGCTTATTTTTTTTTTTATATATATATTTTTTAATGATAATTAATTAATTAACTTCTACATTAATATTCTTTATCTATTTGTAATTAATATATCCAGCAATCAATATCCTGAAGAGCTAACAATCTGCATTATGTCAAGTGTGCAGTATAAATAGGCTGCGTGCGCAAGGCCAAACCGTTTGTTTAGTTGTGTAAATGGCCATTTTAGAATGGTAATGTTATTAGTTGAAAGTTAGTGTTGTAAAATGTCGGCGATTGTCTATGTGTTACGCTGCTGTGGATCACTTTCCATCCTTCCTAATAGTGTATTTTGCACCTCGTACGTTCCTAGGTAAAAGTCCCGCGGGCCGTATTTTTTTTTTTGCAAGTCCTGCTTTTCTGGGGTTTTTTTAACTGAGAGTGAGGCGCCGTAGAGCCTCCACCTCCGCAATTGCAGGCACTCACTTCGCGAGGTCCACATTTGCGGCCTGCAATGAGCCTTAGGCTCATTGCTGCTGACGTTGGAGCCTCCACCTCCGCAAATATGGCCCTTGCTTCGCGAGCTCGCAAAGCTGATGACGACTCGCAGTTTGACAATTATAATATGTGATAATATGTGCGCATGCTCATTGTGGGGCGTAAGCGTAAGCCGCGCATGCTCATTGCGGACAAGAGACAGAGGAGGAGGGGAGACACACAGGGGAGGGAGAGGAGGGGGAGAGACACTGGGGAGGGAGAGGAGGGGGGAGACACACAGGGGTGGGAGGGGTTAGACACACAGGGGAGGGAGAGGAGGGGGAGAGACACTGGGGAGGGGGAGAGACACAGGGGAGGGAGAGAAGGGGGAAGAGACACAGGGGAGGGAAATGGGGGAGAAGAAACATGAGGGAAGGGTGGAAGAGACACAAGGGGAAGACACATGGGGGAAAGAGACACACAGGAGAAAAGAGACACAGGGGAAGGTGAGGTGGAAGCTGGAGACACAGGGGAGGTAGGGGGGGGGGGAGATATGAGGGCCAGGGGGGAAAGACACAGGGGAGGGAGATTGGATAAAAAAAACTGGGGGGCGCTCATTGCGATCCCAGTAAAGTAGAGGGGGGGGGGCTCACAATCAGCACCAAAGGTGGGAGAGGCTCGCAATGAGCACCGAAGGCGCTCATCGCGAGGCCAGTAAAGCAGAGGGGGAGAGGACCCCATTGTGTGGCAAACAGCATTGCCAGGCTTCACATTTTATTGCCGTCATTTTTGACGGGCAAGTCACTAGTACATACATAACAGCGATAGCTCCACTCATGTATACATTTATATATGTGTAAAGAGTAGAGTAGAAGTGAACAACCAGTAATCCATAGTTACATAGTTACATCGTAATTAAGGTTGAAAAAAGTATTTCAGTCCATCAAGTTCAACCTTTTAAGATCTCCTCTGATCTGCAATATGCTGACTAAATATTAACAAATTAGTTGTTAATTAATTATTAATCAATTATTTAATTATTATTTTTTTAATTTTATTTTTAATTATTAATTAATCCAAAGGAAGGCAAACAGAAAAAAAAAACAAGTGAGACTTAGCCATTTGTCTCAAAGGAAAAAAAATAAATTCCTTCCTGACCCCAGATACTGGCAATTGGATTTCTCCCTGGATCAATACTGTCTCTCTAATTATACATGATAACCCTGAATTCCCTTTTTAATTAGAAATAAATACAGTACCCTTTTAAAGTCTATCGAATTCGCTGTCACCACCTCCTCTGGTAGAGAATTCCACAGATTAACCACCCTTACTGTGAAGAACCCTTTTCTTTCTTTAGGGTGGAATCTTTTTACTTCTAACCTCAAGAGATGTCCTGTTGTAAGTTGAAAACCTCTTGGCACAAAAAGCTTCCTTGACAAATCTTTATACTGACCCTGGATGTATTTATATAAGGTAATCATATCTCCTCTTAAACGCCTTTTTTCTAGAGAAAATACGTTTAATTTGGTTAGTCTTTCTTCATAACTTAGCCCCTCCATTCCCCTTATTAGTTTTGTTGCCCCCCTCAGTACCTTTTCCAGGTATAAAAATTTAATTTTTATGAAGTGGTGCCCAAAATTGTACTCTATATTCCAAATGAGGGCGTACTAGAGATTTGTATAGTGGCAGAATTATATTTGCTTCCCTTGCTTCTATACCCTTCTTAATACATGCTAATATTTTATTTGCCTTTGCAGCTGCTGCTTGGCATTGAGCACTGCTACCTAGGTGGTTGTCCACAAGCACTCCCAAATCCCTTTCAATATCTGATACACCTAGATTTGCTCCATTAAGATTATAAATTGCATGTCTATTTTTCCTTCCCAGATGCATAACTTTACATTTATTCGTATTAAATCTCATCTGCCATTTAGATGCCCATTCCTCAATTTTATCTAAATCGCTTTGGAGGGAAAGCACATCACTATATGATTTAATTACCTTGCACAACTTCATGTCATCAGTGAAAATGGAGACACCAGACTCCAATCCCACCTCTAAGTCATTAATAAATATGTTAAAAAGGAGAGGACCTAACACTGAACCCTGAACCACATTAGTCCAATCGGAGTATGTTCCATTTATAACAACCCTTTGCTTCCTGTCTTTTAGCCAGCTCTCAATCCATGAGCAGATATTTACTGCAATTCCTGTATCTCTTAGTTTGCACAATAGTCTCCCGTGTGGCACTGTATCAAAAGCCTTTGCAAAATCCAAAAAGACTACATCCACTGAGTTGCATTGATCCAGGTTCTTACTAACCTCCTCATAGAAAGTATTAGATTTGTTTGACATGACCTATCCCTCATAAATCCATGTTGACTCCTACTTATAATCCTGTTCAAATAGACATATTCTTGTATATTATCCCTTATTAACCCTTCTAAAAGCTTCCCCACTACAGAAGAGAGGCTTACTGGTCTATATTTCCCAGGATTTGCTCTTGCTCCATTTTTAAATATAGGTATCACATCTGCTTTTCTCCAGTCATCTGGTAGAGACCCGGTGTTGAGTGAATCTTGAAAAATTAAATATAATGGTTTGGCTATTACAGAACCCAGTTCCCTCAGTGCATTTATTTTTTCCAACCTCTTTTGGATTACTTCCTGTGTTAACCAATTATTTGGCAAAGGTAGTGTAGCCCCATTATGTTGCAGTGTCCCAACCACTGGTACCTCCCTTGTGTATACCGAAGAAAATAACCTATTTAGCTCATCTGCCTTTTCCAGGGGAATAATCAGAGTTTTCTTGGATTACTAGAAAACTTTAATAACGCACAACTATGTTTTCATTCTCACATATATATTTGAGGATATAAATATATAAATTAATACAGCTTAGCCTTGGTCATGTTAAATACATATATTGTTTTCTAAAATTAATATTTTTCACAAACAATATAAAATGAATATTTCCAAATGATAAAGATTAATTTTTCTGAACAAGTCCTGAAACTAATTGCAATATAATTAGTTAACTATCTATCACTCTGTATACGAAATGTCTTCTGTTTTTCAGGCAGTTAAGACATTTTCATTGTATTGTTGGCACGCATGTTTGTGAGCAGGTGATATATTAAAAAAATGTCAGGTATCAGCAAATTAAAAATTCTATTCCAAAATTGCTTGCGAGTGGAGAATTTGAATCTAATAAGGTTTAATCCCAACAAAATGTCTGATTCCTAATAACACAGTGCCCCCCAGAGGTCAGGAGCTTCTAGGTATAAAAGATTCCCATTGAAAATACAAGATCTCCTCTCAGATCAATTTGACACATTCTATCATTTCCCACTTGCTAACTAGAAAGATTAATGACTACGTCCCAGTTTCATCTTCGCCAACTAACCACACATTGTCATGCCTGAGTTCTACCACCATGAATTGGGTGGCAGCGACATCTAGTGGTAATATGAGGCACATGCTAATGTTTTTAATCTGTATAGCAAGAGCAGTGTTCGTTAACTATTAAAACTATTGACTACATTTTTTTTCTCTCCCAAAAGCCAAATACACCATTTAATAAGAACAATATGAATTGATATCGGTTTCGCTTTTTGGTAAGATTATTAAGTAAGTATTGGGTAATTTGGTATTTTGCCACTGTACGCTAAAACATGGGCAAAATCCCATAAATGATTTAGAGTTGTGAACTTCCAAATTTTGTTTATGGTGATTGATTAAGCTAGAGGATTACTTTGCAGGTGTATTTGAGGATATATAATTACCTCTGTGGTTGAATTCATTTTTGATAGGTGACAAAACCTGTAATATCTCAGCAGAATGATCCAAAAAGAAATAAGACCACGCACAAGCTGTTAGTTTTCACATTCACTAAAGTGGAGGTTTTCAAAATGTGGTTGGTTGATAATCAGTGGTCCTTGAGCTCAATTAAGATGGTCTATAGCAAAACTGGGATATATGGTTACAGAAAATGATTACAATTTATATTAACAACTGTCACAATCTGAACCTAGTTCAAACCTACTCCAGCAGAATCGTTTGGTTCTTGTTCTCTGTGACACAAAAGATGGCTTCTGAAGAGGACAATGCCGAAAGGTATAGGCAGAGAATACTGGATATAGGTTACTAGTGGCCTCCGGCAAGACCACTCCCCAATTCAGGATACAAACACAAAAACAGCCTCACACTGTGGATATGTGAAACTAGAACTGAACATTTATTGAATCATAGAACCAACATATTTATACTCTATCTCCCATACAACACCCTTGTGTTCCATCTGACTTGCAGCCTTGGTAGCTATAGAAGTTCTTGAGATAAAACTCACCAGATGTCTAAACTACATGACAGGTATCTATAATTGGGTATGGCAAAAACCTTATTGTTAATCTCCAGTGTTTGCTTAAGATTCATGGAGTGCAGGCATCTGTCTTGGCTGCTGTTTGTCAAGGCCTGTATGAGTGAGGATGCAATGTTCTGCAGTTAAGCTTATGTGCAGTGCATTTTAACTTTTTCCTCATGTATTCTCCTGTTCTATATCACATTTTCCCTCTATAACATAACTAGTATACATGATAGCAACATATAACTACACAACAATAATACGTAATCACAATGCAAAAATGCCATGCGCCCTTGGCCATTACTATAATTACTGGTAATATTACAGTCACTGAACAATGTAGTCATGACAACAACTTTTACAGAAATGATTCAGAGATATAGGAAAAGGACCCCTTTCCACACAAATATAAATTTTGCAACCAATTGATTACTGGTAGTATATGTTAGACACACTTTGTATACTGAGAGAGAAATAGAAAAGTTTCCTATTGAAACCAGTAATCAAATAAATGTTCACAGGACATAGCATATATACTCGAGTATAAGCCGACCCGAGTATAAGCCGAGGCACCTATTTTACCACAAGATACTGGGAAAAATGAGTTACTCGAGTATAAGCCGAGGGTGGGAAATGTGCTTCCCCCTGTGTCCCTCTGGTGCCTTCTGTGTCCCCCATTTGTGTGCCCTTTTCTTGTGTCTCCCTTCTCTCTCCCCTGTGTCTCATCTCCCCTCTCCCTCCCCTGTGTCTCTTCACCCCTATACCTTCCCTGTGTCTCTTCCCCCCTCTCCCTTCCCTGTGTCTCTTCCCCCCTCTCCCTTCCCTGTGTCTCTTCACCCCCTCCCTTCCCTGTGTCTCTTCCCCCTCTCCCTTCCCTGTGTCTCTTCCCCCCTCCCTTATCACCCTCCTCAACCCCCCTCCTCATTCTCAACCCCCCTAATCAACCCCCCTCCTCATTCTCAACCTCCCTCCTCAACCCCCCTCCTCATTCTCAACCTCCCTGCTCAACCCCCCTCCTCATCCTCAGACCCCTCCTCAACCCCCCTCCTCATCCTCAACCCCCTCCTCAACCCGCCTCCTCATTCTCAACCTCACTCCTCATCCTCCCTCCTAATGCTCAACCTCCCTCCTCATCCTTAACCTCCCTGCTCCTCAACCTCCCTCCTCAACCCCCCTCCTCATTCTAAACCCCCTCCTTACCCTCCCTCCTCAACCTCAACCCCCCATCCTCATCCTCAACCCCCCCATCCTCAACCCCCTCCTCAACCCCCCTCCTCATCCTCAACCCCCTCCTCAACATCCCTCCTCAACCTAAACCCCCTCCTCATCCTCAACCTCCCTCCTCATCCTCAACCCCCCATCCTCATCCTCAATCCCCCCATCCTAAACCCCCCTCCTCAGCCCCCCTCCTCATCCTCAACCCCCTCCTCAACCTCCCTCCTCAACCTAAACCCCCTCCTCATCCTCAACCTCCCTCCTCATCCTCAACCCCCCATCCTCATCCTCAATCCCCCCATCCTAAACCCCCCTCCTCAACCTCAACCCCCCTCCTCATCCTCAACCTCCCTCCTCATCCTCAACCTCCCACCTCATCCTTAACCTCCCTCCTCATCCTCAACCTCCCTCCTACTCAACCTCCCTCCTCAACCCCCCTTCTCATTCTAAACCCCCTCCTCAATCTCCCTCCTCAACCTCAACCCCCCATCCTCAACCCCCCCATCCTCAACCCCCCTCCTCATCCCCAACCCCCTCCTCAACCTCCCTCCTCAACCCCCCTCCTCATCATCAACCTCCCTCCTCAACCCCCCTCCTCAACCCCCCTCCTCATCCTCAACCCCCTCCTCAACCTCCCTCCTCAACCTCAACCCCCTCCTCATCCTTAACCTCCCTCCTCATCCTCAACCTCCCTCCTCATCCTCAACCCCCCCTTCCTAAACCCCCCTCCTCAACCTCAACCCCCCTCCTCAACCTCCCTCCTCATCCTCCCTCCTCATCCTCAACCTCCCTCCTAATCCTAAAACCCCCTCCTCACTTTACCCCTCTAAATACCTCACCCTCTCCCTTTCCCCTCACTTACCTTCATCTGTAGCTTCTCCTCCGGCCTCCGCTCCTTCCTGCGTCGGCACCCGGTATATGCTAATGATGTGGCGCGCATGTGACGTCACGTCATTAGCATATACCGGGTGTCGACGCAGGAAGGAGCGGAGAACGGAGGAGAAGCTGCAGATGAAGGTAAGTGAGGGGAAAAGGGGAGGTATTTAGAGGGTTAAAGTGAGGACGGGGGTTGAGGATGAGGAGGGAGGATGAGGAGGGAGGTTGAGGATGAGGAGGGGGGTTGAGGAGCGGAGTTGAGGTTGAGGAGGGAGGTTGAGGAGGGGGTTGAGGATGAGGAGGGGGGTTGAGGAGGAGGGTTGAGGACGGAGGTTGAGGATGAGGAGGGGGGTTGAGGTTGCGGAGGGAGGTTGAGGAGGGGGTTGAGGATGAGGAGGGGGGTTGAGGATGGGGGGGTTGGGGTTGAGGAGGGAGGTTGAGGAGGGGGGAAAAAAGGGCTGAAAAACTCGGCTTATACTCAAGTATATATGCAAAAGGTAAAAATCCCAAATGTCAATCATAAGGACCCACAGTTACTAAGGACACTAAAAATAGTGTATGATAGTACTTATAAGGAATCACCTAGCCAAGTATGATATTGTCTAATGAGTTTACACAGTCTTAGGGCTGGAAATAATTTAGGATTTGCATGTCACAATAAATATTGTATTATTTATTTATTTGCCATGAAACTTCCAAAGGAAGAGCCAGGATGAGAGCTATTGGCAGAGGTGGGTAGAGTAAATCTTTTTACCCTAGTGTGACTGAAAGTTGTAAGCAATTATACAGTAATAAAAAGGTAAGTCCAAATGTAATGCTGTATCAGCCATGCAGAGCACCAGGTGTTTTACACTGATGACTGCAAATAGAATATAAACTATCAATGGTATAGATTCAGACATGAAATATCACCCACTTTGAGAGGCAACCATTGACTAAAATAAGGTTATGTGACACCATAATCTCAGAACCAAAAAGGTACTAGGGAGTAATAGGCAAATATGACAAAAAAGAGAGTTAGCCACTGTATATTCTCACTGTACAAAGCACTGGTATAGTGGTTTCTCTAGGATCCACTATTTATTCTCTAAAGTGTTAAAATACCAGATCTACTCTCATATTGCCCTGCAATTAACAGTAAAACAGACCTAATCCCAATATGAGTATTTATCATGGTGAATGTGGCCAGTGCCGCTACCTACTATCAAGCACAGGCGTCTGACGTCATCAAGACAAGACTACAGTGACAGGCCTGACGCGCTTGTATCTCGTTGGCTTCTACTGAGGCCTGGAAGTGGAGAAAGACTGAATGCAATTCGATTTAAATAAGGTAAGTAATGGCATCAGGATTGTTAACCCTGTATTGTCTCGATCGAAAACAAAGAGAGTGGCTGCAATGCAGGGCCCTATATTAGAAATTTGGGCCCTATATTAGAAATTTGGACCTTAGAAGTTAGAAATTAAATTGAATTAATAATTGATCATTGATGAAAAGGTAAGTAACTGTAACACTGTAACACAGATTGAACATGTAGAACAGAACATCCAATTTTTAACGCATTATTCTCCAAATATTCCATAGGCAAATGAGGAACCAGCAGAAATAAGGATTGCAAAATACTTAAATTTAGAATCTACTATAAACCAGTTGGTAGTGGTAATTTCAATCTTCTAAATGAAGACAATTATGCAAAACAAGTATATATGCATTACTACATTTCACAAATATTAGAACTTATTACTTATTGTCTTCACTTAGATACTTGCAATTACCAGTACCAGCTAATTTATACTAGGTTATAAATCACTGGATCTAGATGTTTTTTCATTTTCATATATTTTAAGTGATGAAATAAAATGTTATATTTTATTCCTTTTCTTGATCCCTATTTCCTGTGATCATTTATTTGATCACTGTTTCAATAGTATACTTTTCTATTTCTCTCTCGGTATATACACTTTTACAGAAGTGCCTAGTTGTTATATTTCATTGTTTTGAAGTGTTCAGTGCACTGCAACATAGCATAAAGCTTTATAACCATTACACAAGATAAATAAATCATTAGTTGGTCTGTAAAAACCTCTAGTAGTGTTTTCAGGTGGTCTACCAAGTCAGAGCACATAACCACAGTAGTCTCAAATAGCAACACTGTGCCAGGAAAAACATGCATCATGGAGTCTGCTGCACCAGCTAACACACAGGGCCCTAGTGACGGAGGGTAGATTACTGAGAGAGTCATATCTGATAGAGCAGTGTAGATTTGAGAGCATTAAATACTGTTGGAGTTTTGGTGGAGCTGCTAGTTAACTCAGTGTACAGTCAGTCTGTGCTGGAGAGATAAAAACAGAAAGATGATTACTGAAGCTGTGAAATGATACAGACAGAGATTGAAAAAAGGATGCTGACAAGTATTTAAGAACTAACTATTGGACTGTTTATATTTTGTTTTTGCTCCACCCAGGTTTAGCTGGATGAGAACAGATAGGGAACTGTCTAAATAAAGGTAGTGCTTTTGTGGGAGCTAAGCCTGTTGTTTTCTTTGATTTGCTTTGGTGTATTATTTTGTAACACTACAAAATATTTGATATATGTAAAATTTGGAAAATAATTTAAAAACTTTTGTTACTGTGCTCCTCCACCACAAATTCTGGAAACAAAGGCACAAACCTGGTGGCGAAGTGGTTTAAGATGGAGAACTTGTGAAAGCCCTGGTACAAAAAACGGCATACCAGCAAGAACACACAGCATTTTGCTGAGACAAGCCATATGCTTATATAACACAGGCCTTGCAAGCACAATTATTCCAAAACCGTAGAAGACAGAAAACTTCAGCGGTAAACAAACCAACTGCTTTTGTCTCAGCTGCAGCACTTGATGCCTGCAGAAACTACTGTGACTCCAGAGGCCAGTGTAAGCATTAAACTTAATCTCTTCCTACAAAAAATGAAGAGTGAAGCTGATGTGGAAACATAACTCCGAACCCTTGAAAGAATCGACCAAGGAAGTTTGTCCACAAAGTCACTGGGCCAGTATCATGGCCCCTTTCTTATATGATGAAATCTAAAAAGCCTACTTGTAGGCTTGTATACAGAACAATCAATTAATTATGCCGATCTGAAAGCATTGATCCTTTCCGGAGTTGGAGTTCCCAGAAATGTCAGAGCACAGAGATTCCACACATAGAAAATTGTGGACAATAAGATCTCTCATTCACACATGTTTGACCTGCTGCATCTAGCAAAAAAAGTGCCTATGTTTAAAACCCTGAAGGTTCAAGCCAATAATGGGTTTAAAAAGTCTGGGTTCAGACAAGAAAAAGTGTAAATACAGAATCTGTGAGATGTCGACTACAAAATACCCCAGATAGACTGGTTGTTAAAGAGCCAACATATAGACAGAACCCAGTAGGCGAGGTCAAGGCCTTCTATTGTGGAAAACTGGGGCACATAGCAGCTTATTGTCAAAGCAAGGAAGAATCAATGCAATGTAAAATGGAAGAGCACCAGTACAACTGTTACTGTGATCATCTTGGTGGGAACAGTGAATCTCTACCCTGAGGCCATAAGAGAAATAGATTATAAACTGAGGCAACCTGAGTGGCAGAAACCAGAGCAAATATACAATGTAAACCTGCTAAAACCTTAGAGAGAGCAGTCAGTAGATGTGGATGTTACATGTTTGGCTGAATGGTCAGAAAATATCAGCAAAACAGCTTGCTGTGTAGAATCAGTGAAAGTGCATGTATCTCAGAAGCAAAAAAATAAAAAATTGCATACTTGAGTCTAAAGGGGTAGAGATAAGGGTGGAGGTGATGGAAGCTGATGGAACTGTTAGATTCTGCAGTGACTTCTGCAAACTAAATTCAGTGTCAGAATTTGATGCTTATCCCATTCCCATAGTGGTTGAAATGTTAGGAGCTGTATTATCACAGTGGGAGAAAAATGAAGATCATGAACAGCAGGTTTAAAAGATGGTTCCTAGCCCTACAAACTTTCAACTTCCAAGCCCTCCACAGAGCTGACAGCCAACATGGTAATACAGATGCCTTACCCCGCATACACTGTCTTACGGTGTTGGTCGCGCAACCCAATAGTGTCGACCTGGGATGGGGGAGTATGTGACAGAGTTATATACAATGCTTGTGTGAGCCACAGACTCTGCAAAACTCTCTTTCCCCAGAAGGACTAAAAGAGTTAACTCTCCTGAGCAAGTTTATTTCATGCACCTAATCTGAAAAGTGTTAAAAACTGCTGGTACTGCTGGAGTTTGGGTGGTGCTGCTAATTAACTAACTGAGGGCAGATAGCTAGGGAACTGTCTCAGTAAAGGTAGTGCTCAAGTGGGGGGCCTGCTGTTTTCTTTGATTTGTTTTGGTATATTATTTTGTAACATTGGTAAATATATGAAAGTAACATTTGGAAAAATCATTTAAAGCCTCCTGTAATTGTGTTCCTCCATCAAAAGTGCCAGTTCACCACTCTTAGCCATGATACATAACCCATGCCTTTACCTCAGTCCCCTTGCATCCCTTACTATTACAAAAAACAAAAAAAACAAATTCATTACACACACATTTTTTAAGCCCAAAATCATATATACTTTTTTTTCTGTACTTCACGTGAGTGGGCGATCACAGTGTCTGTTTTTGAGCTTTTGGACATGGACCAGTCTGAGAGCATGCAAGATGAGAATGGGAGTGCAGCACAAACATGCACAAGAGTTCATTCAACGTAAGCATTATTCATGTTCACAAGACATTCATCCCTACTCACTGGTATGGCCTACATCACATGGCAATAATGTTGCCCTGAAACGTACACAGAAATGCTTGATATAATATGGAAAAGATAAAGGTATAATCATGAGGACATATCTTTAATTTGAGACAAACCCATGACATTGAAAATCACTGTTATTAATATTATCAACATGTCTTGTAATGCAACAATAAATATTTGTCATTATTCTTCAATAGAACTCAGCAGTCAACAAAGGAGGACACCACCCAGGAGGTCCAGCAAAAGGAGGGGAATGAGGACCTTGCATGGCTGGAGGAGGAGTTGACTGATCCTTCAACTACCAACATCAATTCTGATCACTTTGCCCTCCTCTTCCACAAACAGGTCTTCCTCCTAGCTGCTCACCCAGGAAGTAGTGGGAATATATGGACCTGGACAAGCATCTCGTGCTGCTGCTCCTCCATGCCCACAATCACCCACACCAGCATTGGCAGCAGCAGCCCTATCACCACCAGCACTGGCAGCACTATTCACTATGAATACAATACAGGAGAAATGGAGTATTCAACGCTCTTTTTTTACACATCCCCTGAACCACTTCTTCTCTTGCCAGACTGGTGTATGTTTCTGATTCCATCATTTAATTATAACCCACTTTGCTGCCAAAAGACAATGAGAGATTAATATTTTTCTTTGCAAAAGCCATATTTCCTTCAAACATATGAAACAATATACAATTTGGAGAAAAAGGAATATATATTTCAGTTAATTTAAAAATCTGTTTAACACACTGTTTCCAAAAAACTTGGAGTTTACCACATCCCCACCACATATGTGAATGTGTGTCTTGTCTGGGACATCCTCCCCAGCAAAAATCTTATTTACTTCTATCAAATGTATTATTTGTAAATAGAACCAGATACCATCTTTGTACCAATTTAAGAAATAGTTATTTATATTACATATACTGAGATGATTTTTGAACTATTCTAAAGGCATCAAACCAGTCCATTCTTTTTCTAGCTCATTTTCACAGTTGCCACTTTCATTTAAGATCATTTTATTTTTTTATTTTTAAGAAGCCATAAACAGCGCACACGAACAACATACACGTACATAATAAAATGTAATCTGTCAACACATATATATATATATATATATATATATATTGTCACACACCCCTTTCCAGGGCCTGGGTCTTAGCACACTAAAGGACAGACAGCTTGGCTCCAGCCACTGGATTATGTATGTAGGCACCACCACAGTATTCGTAATCTGCTTTGGTCCCATTGTTTGTTAGATAAAGTTAATCACATCAGATATGTTTTAGAGACAGCAGGATATGTATTGGAGGTTAAGCCTATTGCTCTCAGGAAGCTAATGTTAGACCCCATGTGGGGTCATCTCCTGTAATGGTCTGTCACACCCTCTCATTGTTACATCGTGTACACCCCCTCTGTATCTAACTGCTACAAATTTGGCTTTTCAAAAATAAAACAGTTCAGATCTGGAGACATATAGAAATCATATGTCTTTTATTTTGCTCCAGGTGGCTGCAATACTGAACCTATCTTCACCCTGCAAGTAACCTGTCCTGATCACTACCACAGGAAGGTTACTGAGATTCCTGGAAGCGCTGATTCCTGAGGGAGAGATTCTGACTGATACAGATGCCAGATATCAGGGTGCTGGTGCCGAGATTTCCAAGAACCTAAACGGTCCTTGTGGGTAGTTAACTTGTAGTCTATAGCAGGTGGCCCTGAGCAGTAATAGCCCCTACCCCTGGATCATCACACACATATATCTATATATAGATATATATAGATATATATATGAAAATGGGTGAATATTATGGTGCACATACACTAGATGAGTTGTGGTGAAGCATGGTGAACAGTCCAGGATTGCAGTGTATTTCTGCTTGTGTATTCAGGTCCTCTTTGATTGAGCATAATGATTAACTCAATAACAGTCATGCTAGTTATGAACCTGGGCTTAATCTGAGTGGTACTGGAAACATAAGCAGACACATACTGCAATTCTGGACTGTTTGCAGCACTTATAGGACCCATTTCCCCACCACTTCACTAACTATTAAGTGATATGTAAAAGTATTAGGAATCACACAATAATTCAAACACATTGATTATGTTTCTTTTTCTATTGCACCTTTACATTGCTGTCTAGACACATCACCTAAAAACAATTTTAATACCTTTTACATGGTATTATATGACAGGGGATACCCATCATATGCTTAGCCAGAATTATTACTGAGAGGATTGTAAAGGTGTTTGTAGGCCAAGTAGGTGCTAACCATGGGGCTGTGTATTGGTCATTTTTGACTTAGCATTAGTTGACTGTCAGCAAATAAAAGTGTGAGAGGGCGTTTCTCGTTGACATTGTGAGACAGCTGATTGTTCTTTACTATTTACTGATGCAAAGGGCTGGGCTGAAAATTTTGAAATGCTTTTTTTGTGCTTTAGGATGTGAAGGCCTATTTTTTTTTTTATTGTGTTAGCTTTAATTTACTTTAGAGTAATTTTTATATGTCATGCAAGAGTGCTTGCTAAGGCTTTAGCTGCTAAGGGTTTACATGTGTTTGATATTGCGCATTATTTTTTAAGTCACACTAAGCTTCCACGGAGAAGGCATAAAAATAGCAGGAATTTTAGCATGGCCATGTAAGAGAAAAACTACATGTAGAGCAGGGAGAAAGCTTGAGGTAGCAAACACTCACAAAGAGTTATAACTATGATATTTTTAGATAAAAATCTGTTATCTCATTCTTATTAGGTGAGTATTGCCAGTAATTGCCAATTACTCAGTGGGCTCCTATTTTCAGTATATATATATATATATATATATATATATATATACCGTATATACTCGAGTATAAGCCGAGTTTTTCAGCCCTTTTTTTAAGGCTAAAAAGGGCCTCCTCGGCTTATACTCGAGTTACTCCCCCTAGTGTGTCTCTAACCCCCCGTGTCTCTCTACCCCCCCGTGTCTCTCTACCCCCCTATGTCTCTCTACCCCCCCATGTCTCTCTAACCCCCCCATGTCTCTCTACCCCCCTGTGTCTCTTTCCCTCCCCCCTCCTACTCATCAACCCCCCTCCTCCTCATCAACCCCCTCATCACTGTCTCCCCTCTAAATACCTCCCCCTCACTTACCTGCTTCTTCTCCGGCCTCTGCTCTGTTTTGACCCCGGCGCTCATGTGACGTCACATGCGTGCCGCGTCATTAGCATATACCGGGGGGGGGGGGGGTGAGGAGGAGGGAGGTTGAGGAGAGGGGTTGAGGTTGGGGGGAGTGAGGAGGGGGATGAGGATGGGGGGGTTGTGGATGAGGATGGGGGGTTGAGGAGGGGGTTGATGAGGAGGAGGGAGTTTGAGGTTGAGGAGGGGGGTTGAGGTTGAGGGGGGGTGAGGAGGGGGTTGATGAGGAGGAGGGAGGTTGAGGAGTGGGGTTGAGGTTGAGGGGGGTTGAGGAGGTGGATGAGGATGGGGGGTTGAGGATGATGATGGGGGGGTGAGGAGGGGGTTGATGAGGAGGAGGGAGGATGAGGTTGAGGAGGGGGTTTGAGGTTGAGGGGGGGTGAGGAGGGTGATGAGTATGGGGGGTTGAGGGTGAGGATGGGGGGTTGAGGAGGGGGGTTGAGGATGGGGGGTTGAGGATGGGGGTTGATGTTGAGGATGGGGGTTGATGTTGAGGAGGAGGGTTGATGTTGAGGAGGGGGGTTGAGGTTGAGGAGGGGGGTTGAGGTTGAGGGGAGTTGAGGAGGGGTTTGAGGATGAGGATGGGGGGGTTGAGGATGAGGGGTTGAGGAGGGGGGTTGAGGATGGGAGTTTGAGGATGGGGGTTGATGTTGAGGATGGGGGGTTGATGTTGAGGAGGAGGGTTGATGTTGAGGAGGGGGGTTGAGGTTGAGGAGGGGGGTTGAGGTTGAGGAGGGTTTAAGGAGGGGTTTGAGGATGAGGATGGGGGTTGAGGATGAGGATGGGGGGTTGAGGATGAGGATGGGGGGTTGAGGGGGGAGGATGAGGATGGGGGGTTGAGGAGTGAGGTGGATGGAGGTTGAGGATGAGGAGGGGGGTTGAGGTTGAGGCGGGGGGTTGAGATTGAGGATGGGGGGGTTGAGGATGGGGGGGTTGAGGATGAGGGGGGAGGTTGAGGATGAGGAGGGAGGTTGACGATGAGGAGTGGGGTTGAGGAGGGAGGTTAAGGATGAGGAGGGAGGTTGAGGATGAGGAGTGGGGTTGAGAAGGGAGGGTAAGAATGAGGAGGGGGGTTGAGGAGGGTGATAAGGGAGGGGGGAAGAGACACAGGGAAGTGAGAGGGGAGAAGAGACACAGGGAAGGGAGAGGGGAGAAGAGACACAGGGAAGGGAGAGGGGGGACACAGGGGGCAGCAAATTTCCCACCCTCGGCTTATACTCGAGTCACTCATTTTACCCAGTATTTTGTGGTAAAATAGGTGCCTCGGCTTATACTCGGGTCGGCTTATATACGGTATATATATATATATATATATATATATATATATGTATGTATATGTATGTATGTATATATATATATTTATATATATATGTGTATATATATATATATATATATATATATATATGTATATATATATATATATATATATATATATATATGTATATATATATATATATATATATATATGTATGTATATATATATATATATATATATATATATATATATACATATATATATATATATATATGTACATCATCAAATGTAGTGTACATGATACAATGTACTGTATGTGAAAGGGGGTGCTACATTGGGGAAACCAGCTAGAAAATACACATGCAAATGAACCTCCACCGAAGCTCCATCAAAAAACACCAGGAAGACAGCTATTGTACTCCAGTGGGACACCATTTCACCCAGGAGAACCACTCCATCCAGAACCTCAAAATAAAAGTACTCAGAGGGAATTTCAGAACTATCCAACAGCGGAAAACTTTTGAATTAAAAATGATTCATTTTTTAATACCAAGGATTTTGGTATTAACATTGATTTAGGTTTTCTGGCCCACTATCTTAATGTCTTATAGCTAACACATTCCACTTACCCCCCCCCCCTTCTATTGCTGTTTTTGTAAGCTACATGCTATGCTTAAATTTATTGCTCTTTATTTCACTCTGCTGTGTTCTTATCTACAACCTGATCTATAGACTTACTGACCTATCAGGACATTATTCACAATGCTGGTCTGTTTCTCACTTAACTCTGGCCAATTAATTTAGTCTTTCTTGTTTTTCCAATTTTTTTTTTTTCCCCACCTCTTTCTGTTTGCTGTTTTTAGTTCATACTTGTATCAGTATCGCTTTTTGACTTGATAAAGAGAGGCATTATCTCTCGAAAGCTCGTCGCTTTATTATGAATACGTTTGTCCAATAAAAAAAGGTATCACTATTCACTGCAATACTCTGATTATTCAACTATATATATATATATATATATATGTATATATATATATATATATGTATATGTACAGAAAACGAATAATACATTAATAAGCCCATTTGCATGTCTAAAGCCCACATGCAAATGAGAATACAATGTACCTCACTCTTTTAATCCAAAAATAGCAACTTTATACATTGCTCCCTTAAAGCATATGCCCGCTGTATTAAACAGCTTTTAAGCAAAGCATCGGGTTGGATTTTACACAAACCAAGAATCACTCATATACAGGCCTGTTTCAAGCTTTTGGCTATCATCAGTATGAGGTAGATTCTGGTTTGTGCAATAGATTTTGTAGGATTGGGTATTCCACAATAATCATTTAGTGTATGGTGAGCACAAGAATGAGAAAAGCTCTCCACCGTACAAAGTACAGAAAACGAATAATACATTAATAAGCCCATTTGCATGTCTAAAAGGCGGGGACATGCAAATGAGAATACAATGTACCTCACTCTTTTAATCCAAAAATACAGCGGGCATATGCTTTAAGGGAGCAATGTATAAAGTTGCTATTTTTGGATTAAAAGAGCACCTTCGGCGCTTCATGCCAGCAACTGAGTCGCTCGCTTTGCGAGGGCCGCAGGCTCGCTGCGCAAGCCCGCAAGCAATTAACCGTGAAACAGTACTGTATGTGGTTAAGTGACCTGGTTTGTGAAAAATCCAGCCGTTGCTATGTCTAAAACTGTGAAATACAGTAAGCATATGCTTTAAAGGAGCCATGTTTAAAATGGTTTGGATTGACAGAGTGATGGTGCATCATGTGGCCTCATTTGCATGTCCCGCCCAGTTTTCCCAGATTGCAGTGCATATACTGTGTTTCTGAGAAATTTGAGCAGGAAATAAGTTTTTATCAACTTATTTTTAGACATTCAAGTGGAATCACTAATGTACTATTCCTTATTTGTACTACTGTACTTTGTACGGTGGAGGGCTTCTATCACTCTTAGCCCACCATATGTGAAATAATTGCTATATATATATATATATATATATATATATATATATATATGAATATATATGAATAATCAGAGTATTGCAGTATATAGTGATACCTTTTTTATTGGACAAACATATTCATAGGTTTCAAGACAAGCTTTCAAGAGCGTTCCTCTCTTTATATATATATATATATATATATATATATATATATATATATAGTGGTGAAGTGCCACCTGAGGTCAGTAGAGAGCCCTTCACAATTCCTCCCCAGGAGTGAGACCATTAACACATACCTTAAAATGCATGGGTGTGGCTGCAGTAAGGGCCTGCATCCAGGAAAAGATTGTTGGGAGTGTTGCATCCAGAGAGAGAGTGGGCTGCTGAGCACCATGCAGGGTGTTCAGCGTGAGCTTGGAAAGGAGACCCGAACCCAGCTCTGTGTGGATACAGTGAGAGGTCTATGTGACCGAGAAATAGACAGATACTGCCTGGAGGATACAGACAGCAAAGTGAAAGGCACTGGCAAGAGTGTTCAGCAACCTGGGAGGTGAAGGAGACACGGCCCCCACAGCAGACTGAAGGCAGAGCCCTAAAGTGTGGACTGCGGAAGCAAATAAGTGCCCAGGCCTGTCTCATGTGAATTGGACTGTTTTCTTAGATTAATGTTTTTGACGGTGTGAGAACTGCATCTAAGAAAATAGTCAGTGCTTCAAAATATATCTTTCTTTTATTACATACTGTTACTATAAGAGACAGAGCTGATGTTATTGACAAGTCAACCAATTGGAGAAGGATTTCATTTCCACAAAAATTTCTGTCATATAAGTCCTAGAAATCTAATGTTTTGATCTTGTAACAGGCATATGTATTTGCAGACCTCAGCAGGAAACACTTCTCTCTCTTCCAGTTTATTTTAAAACAGGATAAGGCTGTTGCAACATTGTTGTGACTATAAAAGAATTAGCTATAGACAAGATGGCTGACTGACAAAGCTGTTGCTTATACAAAACGCTTTGCAGACTCTCCATGGCTGAACAATGATGAAGACAGCCTCCCACACATTTTGAAATTGAAAAATAGCAAGGTTGTGCTGGAGGATAAAATGTAAGCATGTAGAATTCTCATACAGTAATTTTTTCAAATGTTTTAATCATGCTTTGTTATATATATATATATATATATATATATACGTATAGTAAATAAATAGTACATCTGTGTTCACATTTGAATGTCTTAAGCAAGTTAAAAAACCTACTTCCAGCTCAGAATTCCGAGGAAAACAGTTATTACACTGCATTCTGGGAAGCTGAGCTGGGACATGCAAATGTGCCCACAAATGTCTCGCTCTGCAATCCATAGCCATTTTCAAACATGGCTTCCTTTAAGCTTATGCATGCTGTATTACACAGCTTTAATGCAAAGCCAAGGCGGGATTTTACATAAGCTGAGAATCCTATCCATTTACAGCTGTTTCAAGCTTACTGGCTATCAGCATGGAGCGGGATCTCAGCCTGTGTTGTGGACTTTATGAGAAGGTAGTTCACCACAGCAATCCTTTATAATATGGTGGGCAAAAGAGCGATAGAAGCCCTCCTACGTACAGTAGTACAGTAAATAAATAGTACATCTGTGTTCACATTTGAACATCTTAAGCAAGTAAAAAAAGGAATATAACACACTCATTGCAGAAATGAAGGGGTGAGGCATTTACATTATTTCTCCTCCCTGTGATAGGAGTAAACGTATAGATTTATGGACTGCAGATTACAACAGTATTATTATTATTATCAACAATAATAATAATAAGAGGAAGACGATAAAGACGTAAACAGCATTGTATTGTCCCATTATAACACACTACATTTAAAAACAGGAAATTACTTGGCAGTGCAACTCCTTAATTTGTTTTTACATATTTAGAAGTTGTAAATATGTTTTAAATATACATACTTTAACATGCGCTTGGCTTCTGAAATTCGATCTGCCTGAATATCTTGTCAAAAAATGTTCTGTCCTGGTAATTCCTTACAGTTACTACTTATATTTCAGAAATTCATGTCCCTGCTCTGCTCCGAAGATTCCATATCTATCTTCCACTTAAGCTTTCCCCTTTACATGCAGTGGTCACTTCTAGACTGGGGAGTATTGTGAGTGTTCATGAACTTTTTCTTTGCACTAGCTTCTGTATCCTCAAGCAGTTTGCATCATAAGTTTATGACCAGGATGTAACACAATATATGTTTGTTATTTCAAAGCAATGTAAACATGGATGGAAGAATTTAGCCTCCAATCAGGCATGAATCTCTGTGGCATATATATATATATGCACCAGTTTGCTGATCCTTGTCAGCACAAGGCTCTTTATATTTAAGGATGCTATTGTAGTTGGCCAGGTTCCTCTTTTTTGATCCCAGGTTAGTGCACAGTCTGTTCTCTTCTGTCTTGTTCCTGGTTTTTGACCGAAATATAATTTGGCTTGTCTCTTGACACAGGTTTCAGATTCTGACTATAATTTTTGCCTCCTGACCTGACTGTCCTACTTGTGAAACACAATATTATTCTTGCTGCTTTCAAATGACCTCTGAGCGGTCTAGAACAAATCTTTTTTTCAACAGAACCTTAATATTGTGACTCAGCCCTATTTGTTCTTCTCTGTTGAACAACCACAAGTGTTTGTTGTCACTGACTTTGTGGTGCCATGCAACACACAGGGAAATCTACACCTGTGAGCATCCACTGCCCCCTTGAAATAATTACACTTGGGCAGGTGCTGCCGCCAAATAAAGTAACAGCAGAGCGGCCTGAGCTTGTTGTATCTTCCAAAAGGACAGTCCCTTTGTGAAGAAAAAATCCCTGTGTTCCTCTAAGCTCCCCAAATACTCATATTTTGAAAGGACAGACCTCATTTAGGTACACATACATTTATCCTAATCCTATTATGCCCTTCTTTCTTTCTACAGTTCTTCAACGGTTGTTTTTTTAAAAATTCTAGCAGAAAGAAAGAGTTCAGGTGTGTGTCTGTTATGGAGGATACCTGTATTGTGGTGGTTACTAGTGTTGTAGCTATAAACCCCTTATTCTAAATAAAATAATGTTTGTTTTATTTTGCAGAGTTACCCATTAATGAGGTAAACTATGTTTTTAAATTAGATGGTGAACTAAAAAATAGATTTAACATAAACACGTGCTTACACTGGCCCTTTAATAAGCAAAGGACCATAAATGTCTTTACCATGCAGGATATGGATTCACTAGGTTCTTTATCCTCAAGAAGGTTGCATCATAAGTTCATGACCAGGATATGCTACAATATATATATATATATATATATATATATATATATATATATATATATATATATCTCAAAGAGATGCACAATGTTAGTGATGAAGAGTGTGTTATCTCAGAGTCACATGGCTTGCTCTGGAAATCAATTCAAAGCTATTCTTCCAAATATCCAATAAGTTACTACTTTTTACAGTGAATGTAGATTTTAGGTCCTAGACAGGCGTAATAAATTAGTGAATAATAGAATTATTTTTTTGGTATGTGGCCATGTGGTTGCATATACACAAAACAAAATGAGAGACAAGCACAACAATTGGGTACCCACTAAGTAGCCTGCTCTGTGACATGATGCCCACTCAGGGTATAATTTTTCATGTTTTGATTACATGACTCATTACAGAAGCGAAATGTCAGTGAAGTACTACTGATCTCCTAGGCAGCACTACTGACATAACATGTTTGGACCCCCCAATTGCTAACTCACTCAGTGCCACCATCTCCATCACTCTCGGTGCCACTCGCACTTGCTTAAAGCAGAAATCATCCCCTCTAGATCCTATATTCTCAGCCACTCGCCCTTCTTAAGTTTTTACCCCCAAGATCCCTTCTTATAGCAGTGATATATAAGATGATATTTTTTTTACTCCTTAACAGAACCTGTCACCTCAGTCACAGTTTTACTCCAAACTCTTGAGAATTTTGGAAAGTTCTCTGGACTGAAAGTCAATGTAGACAAAACAGAGGCTTTGAATCTCTCCCTAAGTCAGGGAGACCTTGAATTTCTCCAACAAAATATGATTTTACATGGCCAGGCACTCATATTAGATACTTTGGTGTAAATATTACAAGACCTACATAAAGCTAATTATATAGCTCTTTATAAGGAATTAGGCTTAAACCTTAATTTAGGGTCAACTCGGTCAAGATGAACATTCTCCTCCGTCTTCTTTACCTTTTTCGTACTCTACCGATAGCGCTAAACTATAAAGAATTGGACTTATGTCCTTATGTCAATGTCAAGTGTTTAAGTTTATCTGGCAAAATAAGGCTTCCAGGATCTCCAAATCCATAATGCATAAACACATTTCAAATGGAGGTCTCTCGTGCCCTAGCTTTAAATTTATATTACAAGGCGGCACAATTATCATTAATTCCCATAGCTCACTCTTCATCTTCTTGGTGTGGTCGAGTTCATGGGCCCTCACAAAATGTGGCCCATGGTACAAAGATAATCTAGTTGTCTTGTATACTCAAGTTAGAGACCTTTACTATTTACCATTGCAGGAACACTTTAACTACTGCAAATTTAAATTGAAACCACAGAACATCTATTGGGAAAACCTAAAGATAATTGGTCTAATAACATTTGTGACAAAGCCCCACTTTCCAAAAGTATTGTAAATCTTTTATATAATACCTTTTAATGAGAGCCCTCCAACTCAAAAGATGAAATATATAAGTTATTGGGAGGAAGATTTGGGCTTCACAGGAGATAAGGTTTTCTAGCGAATCACATGGGAGAGCTTTACCAAAGGTTAATTACTTAGTAGCATCTTAGAGACCTCTATTAAGATTCTCCACAGAATATACTGTATATAACCCCTGATAAACTACACAGATGGGGAACAATTTCAGACCCCAATTGTTTCAGAAGTGGGATCTTTCTTCCATGAATGGTGGACTTGTCCTCATGTTAAACAACTATGGATTGAAGTTTTTGAGTTGGCTTCTGATTTACTTAATACCCAATTAAACACAATCCCAGAAATTTGCCTAATTGTTCACCCAACAATCTTCCTCCCTCCATCTCAAAATAAACTTTTACAATTCCTGATGTAGGCAACCAAGAGTCACATTGCTAAAAATTGGAAATCAAGCACCCTCTGTCTGCAAGCTGTTTAAAATAAACTCAACTACATTCTCATTAATGAAAGGATGTCCCACATTCTAGAAGACACTTTTTCTCAGTTCACGATTACCTGGGGTCCATGGCTAGCCTCACATTATAGTATCTGTCTTATATAAATGAGAACGTCTTATCAGGGTCTGTGCTTTCTTGTGGAAGAGCGAAGTGGCTCGCTGATGCCGGAGCTTGTAGTCGGAGGTAGGTACTGCTTTCTTGCATGCAAATCTGCACTGGCTTTAGCCAGAGAGACTAACCTGTTCAGACCCTTCCACCCTACCCTTTCTTGTTTAGTTCTATACCTGGCTGTTACGTGTAATTGAAACATCAAAAAGATAAAAGAAAACATTTTAAACACTGGTAAAGACTTGCGAAGACTGGCCTATTTTAATGGATATGGGGGGAACATCAGCACAACAGCTTGAAAATCCTTTATACATATTCGGATATATGTGGAATAATACTGTCAGGCATTGTTGAATGTGTATGTTTAGCTTGAATTTGTCATTTTCTTCTCCCCAATATGATGTCAAAATGTTGACCTTTATAAGTCTTTGCTGAATAAAGATTTATTGTGAAATAATAAAAAATGAAAAAAACATATAGCAAAAATAAGACTACAGTGGTGCTAGATTATTCTATTATAGTGGAATACATACACAAATATATACAGGTAAAATTATATTACAGTAATGCAAGCTCCTGTCAATCTTAACCATAAGAAAGTAATTATGGTCCAGTGTCATCTCTTACCTTAAAGGGACTTGGAAGGAACCCTAATTGTAATTTTAAACAACAAACAAAGTGTTAATATGCTTATTTACAATCATATACAATTTTATTAACAAGAAATTAAATGCTATTTTAATTCTCTGACACTTTCCAATCAGTCCCTGCAACGGCCTGCCCCTTGTAGATCATGCCTACATTGTTTCTATAGTACTAGATGTACTAGCCAATGAAAGACTGTGTCTCAGCAGCATGTTACCAAAATGCTGCTGATACACAGTCTGAGACTGGATAGTACTTCAAGTACTTTGGCTCCTATTCAACTGCAGACCCATAATTACCTTCATACAATCCGCATTTCTGCAGGTTAGAAATTTTTTACAATTCCGGCTGTATTCAATTGATTCAAGCCTTCAATTACAGGGCTAAAGTTTAAAATCATAAACCTTTCCCTCCATCGCAAGTTGTTATGGCACTGGAACACATCGGGTTCGCAGTTAATCAAATCCGGTAATTACAGTGTGCGCCACAGCCCTGTGAGCCAATAGAAAGCTAGCTAACGGATTATAATTGACAGGGAGAGATAATAAAGCTGCGTTGCACCCACCCCAGCTTTGACTGAGTTGTATTTTCTCACAAAGTAGCACGCAGATCTCGGAGTTGGTGGTTGGAGCATTGAGAGAGAAAGAGTAGACGTTGATTAAGAGCAGGTTTTATTGATTAGTATTTCTTAAATACCTATCTTACACTTAATCCTCAAAAACACATATCATCTGATAACACATAATATAAATATATAAATACACATAGAGTAAATATCATACATAGATACACATATTGATAGGTCACTACATACACATACACCCCCCCCCCACCACCCATTACTCCAACAATTAAAATTACACATATAATATACTATGTTTCCCCTTCATAAATATATACACATATACTTTTCTTGATTTATCCTTCTATTTCTGGAAATTGTAATGGAGGGTGGAGGGAGGAGGAGGGTAGCAGTGGGGAGGAGTGTAGAGTAGGAGAGAGAGGTGGTCCTGAAGAGTGGAGGAAAGAGGAGTGGAGGAGAGGGGAGTGGTGGAAAGAAGAGTGGAGGAGAGGGGAGAGGAGTGGAGCGGAGGGGAGGAAAGAGGAGTGCAGAAAAGAGGAGAGGAAAGAGGAGAGGAGTAGATGAGAGAGGAAAGAGGAGTGGAGGAGAGAGGAAAGAGGAGAGGAGTGGAGGAAATGGGAGTGGAGGAGAATGGAGTGAAGGAGAGGAGGAGAGGGGAGGAAAGAGAAGAGGAATGGAGGAAAGAGGAGAGGAGTGGAGGAAAGAGGAGAAGAGAGAGGAGAGGAATGGAGGAGAGAGGAAAGAGGAGAGGAGAGAGGAAAGAGGAGAGGAGTCGAGAGGAGTGGTGTGGGAGGAATGGAGGGAGAGGAGTGGAGTGAGAGGGATGGAGGGAGAGGAGTGGAGGAGAAAGTGAGGGGGTGTGCTGTTGCCCATAGTGATAGGCACATCAAGTTCAGGGTCAGAGAGGGATCGGCCTGATCCCAGGAGGCGTGTTAGCGTGGACGAGGGACAGGCCTCAGGGTTAGAGGAGGGAGTGCAGGATCCCCGTCCACAGTCAGGAGGGCAAGAGGCTCAGGGCAGACACAGGGCCCTAAACTGAAAGCACAAGGAGATGGTGGTCCTTCTCTGTGCCATCCGTGACCTCCCTGATATTTCGGGGGGGGGGGGGGGGGAGCCAGGCCTGGAAGGAGGTAGTGGAAAGGGATGTGAGGTCCTGAAGCACCGCTTTGATGATGTCATGGCCAAGGTGAGGAGGATGATGGCCAAGGAGGAGAGAGCAGAGACAGCACCAAGTGGTGGCCCCTAAGTGACTGTGAGATACAATGAGTGGGAGAGGGTGCTCAAGGAGTTGCTGAGACAGGTGCCTGCCGCTGGAGCTCCAGGCCTGCTGGCCCAACAGGATCCAGCCTCCATGTCAGGTGAATATCAGATGCATCAGCATGCCACCACATGTACATCACACACACATAGAAAACACACAACACCAACAATGACACTGACATGTTGAGATATTTTAAAGCAAAAGAGGGGAGATGGGTGTCCTTGATACTCCTAAGATTAAAAAAATAAATAAATAAATAAAAGACTTTAGATTTTGAGTCAATGTGCTCAATTAGGTCATTTACAGTATATCTTATGTTGTTGTATCCTAATATTTTGGTAGCTTCTGCAAATTCTCTCCATTTATTCAATTTTTCTTTTGAAACATCAGACATGTTTTTAATATTTTCATATGGGGAGTCACATTTCTTAATTTCAAATGCTTTTCTAATAATGGATTCTCTATATAGGGAGGAGTGGAATTTAACAATGACATAACTCTAGGCTTGGAACAAAACTGTTAATGAGGTTACGTTAATCTTCAGTCATGCATATGCGAAAACAGATAATAGAGATGCTCATTTAGAGAACAGAATTCCACTCAAATTGGCCGGTTTGTTGTGAGTAAATCCCTCAAAGAAGTTAGAACAGACTGATATGGTACTGGTTAGGTCCCCATATGAGTATCCAGAGTTATGTATGGAGAGGCTGCTCTATCATAGCGGATTATTATTGCCAGGGAACTGATCTATTGGGGTTTTAACATTCACTGATTGAGCACTTATACTTCTCAAGTTGCATACGAGTGTCTGTTGGACACACAAGCCTACATTTTACTTCTCCCCATAAGTTTATCTCCATATTCTGTATTATTGTTATCTTTGCTTATTAAATGTTATAGATGTCTGGATATCTGTAATACTATGATGTAAATGATATTGCCTCATTCTGGATGATACACTGCAAAGCCCCCTCAACTGATCATCCATACTGATTTAATTTCCCCTGCCTGCATCCTGTTCTTATATCCCAATTTCCATGTGTAACAAGAACACTGTATCCTACCCACCTCCACCATGATATTTTGCATACCTGTGATAATGTGATGCTCTGTGGCTTCAACTCAACTCTACATTAACACAGGATGTGTATATGAATGAAGATCTATGTACAAAATAATAATTCTTATTTTCAGTAATTAATCTGGGGGTTCACCATCATGGTACATTACAAACACACAGTAACACTGATAACATTATGAAAATATCATAGTTTATTAGATACACAGAGCATATGTTCATCAGCATACAACTATGCATTAATATCATGGGATACCTAAAGGGGGATAATGTCATAGTCTAGAATAAGCATGATGCATAGCACCTACCAGGGTCACATGTGGTCACTACACCCCTGCAACCGGAATCTGGTGAGAAAAGGGATCATCAGAAATCACTCGATGTAATTGGAGAAACCATTAATGTGCATAGCACTTACAACTTGTCTATATCTGTTCAATGAAACAGATGAACATAATCATGGATAATTTCATACAGGTTTAATCCACACACAATGTGTTGTCATATATTAAGGAATAATCTGAAATTGATTAGCAGAATATGTGACACAGAAAGAGAGGGTAGAGGAACATGCTTGCATGGTCGTATTCAACATAACCTTATGTGTACACACTCTGTAGCCAGACATTAGTATGTCAACATTAATACAAAATGATTCATTGTGGAGTGTGGATGAGGAGGACTTAGGGCAGTGGTTCTCAATCCTCTCCTCAGGAGCCATTAGACAGGCCATGATTTAAGTGAAACAATAAATGAGGCAATAGTATTCAACAGGTGGTGGAGGTGGAGTCTCAAATTGATTCACATGTGTATTCACACGGTGTTTCACCAAAATCATGGTCTTTGTGGTGCGTCCTGGGGAGAGGTTTGACAACCACTTACCTGGGGGACATTCTCACTTACTTCCTCTTTCTGAGCACTGGGCCCACACCTTCTGTGCTCCTGCATTTCCTCCCTCTACCATGGCCAGGAGGTGTTGGATTGAGGGGTAAGGGGTGAAATGAGGAGGCTGCGGTGGTGGTGGAGCCTGTGGAATCGAAGGCTGGAGTGTAAGCACGTGGGCTTCAGCCGACTGCAACCAGCCGTGCCAAGTGATGTGTTTGGGCTTGTCTGTCCCTATGAGCCATTTGCTTGTACTTATCCATCCAAAGAGTATGCCTCCTCACCTCACCATATATTGCTTCACACGTGCCAGCTGAGCTGTCAGCTGTTGGACTGCTCCAAACTCATGCTCAACAGCCAAGCGGATATGCTGATATATGTCACTCAAGGTGTCTGGTGCTGTGGTGAGGCCAGAGGTGTTGCCCGTTGCGATGGTATACCCCGTAGGGATAGGGAAGGTGTTGCCAGTAGGGATTCTGTTGCTAATGGAGATGGTGCTGTAACTAATGGAGATGGTGCTTTTGCCCATCCATATGGTGTTGGACTGGTCTGTTGGGGAAACAATGGCTGTGACATCAACAGCTGCAACAACAGCTAGGCCAACAATGGCTGCAACATCAGCTGGGGCAACAATGGCTGCAACATCTGCTGGGGCAACAATGGCTGTACCAACTGCTGGCCCAACTGCTGGGAAAACCACTGCTGTGGCAATGTCTGTTGTGGCCCGGTCAGGAGTGGGAGGGGATTGGGGTCCAGCACACCTATTGCTTGAATGTCACCAGGTGGCAGTAGTGGGCCTGTTGAGAGTGATCCCCATGAGCTCGACAGCCCTGCAGATAGTCGGTGGCTCATTGAACTACCAGTAATTTGAAAGGGCTGGGAACGTGCATGTGAGGGTCCGGGGGGTGATTCCCACAATGGTCCTGCTGCTGATGGTGAAGCCTACTGTGATGGGCCCAGGCCCTCGGCTTCTTCGAAAACCACCTGCATTGGTTGTAGTGGTGCCTCTATATAGCTGGTGCGGTGTGCCATCTGCATTTCATTAGGACACATGCTCATCTGAATCTGCTGCAGTGTATTAGACTGACCAATCGGTGACCAATGTTCAGCAATGGGTTTTAACATTCTTATGAGACATGGCCCAGGTTAGGCTAGTACATGACACACACATGCAGGCCCCCAAAATCTTTATCCGCATATGCTGCGGAGTGCACACCCATACATGTACTCTCTAGTGGATGTAGAATCATTGTGGATCTACAGCTGTACCTCTTTTACACTGGGGTTAGCTTCCAAGCAGTTGGAGTGTTAAGCAACACAGCTTTAAACGGTGCAGTGTAACATGGGGAAGATAGGGGATAGGGGAACTCGTTACAAAAATACAATTGCAATTGATATTTATACTGTTTTGTTTTATATTGACTTTGAATACACATAACATAACACTAACACTAACTTCATTGGCAACTGCTATTCAGAATCTGTTTTAACTACATGTATTGGACTGAGATTTAATTGATAACAATTAGGATGATAATATGATGATAATATAATATGTTATAATATTTAAATGGTAATTAATGCCCCATATATCTGTAGTCATAACCAGAAAACTTATAGTGCTATTGTATGTAAGTTATCTATGTGTGTGGGGTTCATGTGTGTGCATATGATACTCACTTTGCAGGGTTTCTGGATAGTCCGCTCCCATCCACAGTATGGGATTTTGAGTGGTGGGCCACCACCAATCCCACAGGCTGCTCTGGCGTCTGCTGCCATCTTCTTCTTCGCCTTCATACGGCAGTCATTATATCGGTTTTATAACCGACCGAACATCACGATTTGCAACCCCTAATAAAGCCACAGCTGCAGTCATCTAATTCCAGGAACGTTTCTTATTGGCAGGCCTCACATCCCTACCACCATGGATGATGCTACGGCGGACTTGGACTTCCCTGAGGAGAGTTTCTATCTCCTCTTGGCTTTAGTTGTGGGCCCCCTTCTTTGGCACAACCTCTTGCCCTGCCAACTGTGTCTGGGGTTCCTGGCATCCCTGTTCTCTCCCTGAGGCCTGCCCGCATCCCAACTACCTTCACCCTGGGATCAGGCCCCTGCCGCTCTGCTCTTACATCTTGTGTGCCTACATCTGAGGGTAAACCCCCCCCCCCCCCTGCTCTCCTCCACCTGTACCTCCCCTCCCTAGCCTGCTGCCTCCTCTCCCTCTCTCTATATCTATATCTATCCTTCTCTCCTCACTCTCCTCCTCTGGTGTTCCCCTCTCTCCTCACTCTCCTCCTCCTCCGGCGTTTCTTTCTAACACTCTCTATTTCTCTCTCTGGTACTCTCTATGTCACTCTATAACACTCTCTATTTCTCTCTCTGGCACTCTCACTTGCTCTCTCTAACACTTTCTATTTCCCTCTCTGGCACTCTCACTCGCTCTCTCTGACACTCTCTATTTCTCTCTCTGACACTCTCACTCACTCTATTTCTCTTTGTGGCATGCTCACTCTCTAATACTTTCTATCTCTCTCTTTAACACTTTTTATCTCTCTCTAACACTCTATCTCGTACTCTAACACTCTCTATTTATCTCTCTGGCACTCTCACTCACATTCTCTAACTCTCTCTATCTCTCTCTTACACTCTCTATCTATTTCTAACACTCTCTCTCTCAGTCTCTGTCTATCTTTCTATATCTCTCTCAAACACCCACCAACGCCTAGACCTGTGTGTTGACTTTCTCAGCTACAGCACAGTCTGAGAATTATGGTATTTGCAGTCTTTGACCTGTGACGGGATCGCAACTTTCGGCCTTGACTGATTTTGGCGCGCTTCCAGGGATCGGATACCCAGAAGCATTACAGGTGAAAAGAGGCTTTATGGGCTTGACACGTAACTTGCGCTCATGCTCAATTGAATAGCATCGTAATCGGAGACGAACGGGAGCCCACAACACACCCACAGACATTTGGTCTACAGTGATCGCGTTGTGGGCTTGCAATTGAATGGAGGCCTAAGCTTTTGCTAGGTGAAGTATAGAATAGATAAAATTGCCCATGTGGGTTGTTAAGACACATTCTTTTAAAGCTCATGATGAATGGAAAATTTGTGTTATGATACTTACTTATAATGAAATGTTTGATTTGTTGGTATCTGTAAAAGCTCAGGGATACTTGGTATCTTCAAAGCATGTAATCCAATACAATCATAATTCTCACTATCCCTTTCCACATGATAGTGTCCTTGTAATGCATGCTAAAGTCATACAAACTATGCTATGATTTCAGATAGAAGCTGAGAGGAGAGGGATAGCAGAAGAGTGAGGGAGAATTCTACATTATTATATTAAAATTAATGCTAGAGTTAAGCATTTATAGTACTCTCTCGTTTAAAGAATATTACTTGATAATGGCAAAATGTTTTAGAAAGGAAAAAAATAAACACAGTTTCTATTTATTAATTAATTTACACAATTGGATGTTGGGTGGACAGCCATCTCTCTGTCTCTTTCTGTCTGTTTTTGTCTCCTTCCCTGACTCAGTCACTCAATCTGTCTATCTATCTTTATTTATCACTATCTCACTACTAATTTCTCATTCTCTCTCTTCCTCTGTGTCTCTTTCTGCGTCTCTGAGTTTCCCTCTCCTTGTCACACTCTAGGCCTGGAGCTTTCTGCCTCTACCTCTCTGTGTACATGTCAATTACTTGATTGCTGCCTTTGGATATTCTATTAGCTTATTATACATTTTGCTATATGTAGTATTTTGATTTGTAGGTTTGAAATATCATGATTTGTATGGATCAGTATACAACTGGAACACTATTTACAAATTTAGCTTACATTTTTTATAGGTGTATTATATTTTTCAGTTAACGTCTTTACCTTTCTACTTGTCTCTTTCTGACCCCCACTTTCCTTCTGTGTATGTCTGCATCCCTCTTCCTGTCTCTGTCTACATATGTTTTTCTATGTCTCTCTTTGTTTCACTTTTCTTTCTTTTTCCATCTCTTCTGTCACTCTTTTGTGTCAATAATGATATAATTAAAAAAAATATGTGAATGTTCATGGAGAAACCTGCTTCACTGGTAAATATATCTACCTATGGGGCCCTATTAAATTCCAGCCTCGTAAATTAGAGGCTTCTACTTAAGCCCTACATACTGCAAAGTTTCTCTAACTTACAATGCTATTACAATCGCCCTGCTGCAAGCAACGTATGAGCTACGCAGCAGGGCCGAACGTATCAACAAAATTGTAAATTTACATGAGGAGTGACAGTCTTTCTTCGTTAAATGTATATTTAGATGTTTATATGTTTATTTTATTTCTTGTTTGTATATTGTATTAATGTATTAATGTATTGTGTTTTTTTAACAGAGCCGCGCTGGAAGAGCTGAACAATGACGGGACATGCTGGAAAGGTGAGTAGAATATTTAGAATGTATATAATGTTTATTTATTTCATGTTAATGTTTTGTACTAATTATTTTGTTTTGTTTTACCCCTAGGTTAGATCTGAAGGGACATCTTAAAAGTATGTGGTCTTCATTATTTTATTTTAGCTTAGAATTAGGGTCTGTGTAGTTAGGACTGTAATTATTTTATTTTAGCTTAGAATTAGGGTCTGTGTATGTAGTTAGGATTTATTGTACATTAGATAGATAGGGGGAAGTATTTGATATAGTTAGGATTTATTTTATATTAAATAGATTGTATGTTAGATAGATAGGGGGTAATTGATTTGTATTATATGTAATATATTATATGTAATGTATTATATGTAATGTATTATATGTAATGTATGTAATGTATTTAATGTAATGTATTATATGTAATATATGTAATGTATGTAATGTAATGTATTATATGTATGTATGTATTGTATTGTGTATATCTGTCTTTCCTTTTCAGGTGTGTAATTTTTTTATTTTCTGTAGCGGGGGGGGGGGGGGTTGTAATGTATTTGTTTTTTTCTGTACTGTAGTTTTTTTTTCTGTACTGTAGTTTTTTTTCTGTACTGTAGGTTTTTTTATTTTCTGTAAGGTAGGTTTTTTTATTTTTTGTAAGGTAGTTTTTTTTATTTTTTGTAATTAGAGTGGTGGGGAGGTTTATTAGGGGGTAGGTAGTGTAGGTAGGTAGTGTAAGTGTTAATAGATTAGTGTAGAGGTGGGTTAGTTTAGATTAAATAGTTTATTGGGGGTTATAGTGTAGTGCTTGTAGTTAGTGTCATGATGGTCCTTGAGGACCGTCATGGCACTTATGTGGTTAATGTTGAGTTGTAACAGGCCCATAATGGTCATAATATACCCTTATGGGACTGATGGGGTTAAATAGAGGCTTATGGGGGTCTGTATTGACCTTCATGAGTGACGGGGTTAATTAAGGCCTTATGGGGGTCTGTATTGACCTTCATGAGTGACGGGGTTAATTAAGGCCTTATGGGGGTCTGTATTGACCTTCATGAGTTATAGGGTTAATTATAGTTGCCTGGGGTTAATATTTTTAGTGCAAGTCCTTTCAGTACCTTTACGGTCCTTTAAGGACCTGCGAGGCGAGAAATTTAAAATTTAAATGCAACAGGGTCACGATCTATGCAGATCGGGGACCCCCCAGCAATGGGTTTATGTGGGGACACTTCGGGGGTCCCGATGGGGACCCCCAGCATAGAGGGGGTTAATTTTTTGGGCCGCGGCCAGGATTGGCAATTAGTGTGCCCTTTAAGGAGCCGCGGCGGGTAATTTAAAACTTTTAAATGCAGCGGGGGCCTGATTGGTGCCGATCGGGGACCCCCGCTGCAAGGGGTTAATGTGGGGGTGCTGCAGGGGTCCGATAGAGACCCCTGCAGCATGGGGATGTGTATAGGGAGCAGGGGGGAGCCTCACACGGCTGTCTCGGGCTGCTCCGAGGCAGCACGTAGAGGCTTTAGGATCCCATGCGGGCACTTTTTGTGCCCGTAGGGATTCTTACGAAATGCGATAATCATGCGTCGATTTAAGGCTGCGTGTGACTACGTAGCTCTCTCTGAACCTATTCTCGGACGTTTTTTCGTAGTCATATCGCAAAACAGGCTGCGAGAGATTTGGTACTCGCAAACAGCAGAAAAACTGCCTTTTGCGAGCACCGAGAGAACTACGAGGGATCATTTAATAGGGCCCATGGTGTTTACAGAGTACAATGGTGAAAATTTGGCAAAGAGCTAAAATTCATCAATTTGTAATAGGATTAGAAAATATTCCTAAAAAAAGTCTTGAACTGTTATATCACATATATCACCCAATTTCTAGATTAGTTTATGTGCAGAATCCAAGTCCAATATGCTGGCAACAATGTGGATATGATATATAAGGCATGAGGGGGCGGGTAAAAAATCCCCACAGGTTATATGCACCTTATCCCTGGTTTTTAGTAGGACGAAATATTTTCCTCTCCCACCCCAGCACCCCCAGCACTTCCTAGTTTCTATGACAGAAGCAAGATATGTAGCTGGGGGATCAGAATGGTCAACTGCCAAACTATCTATCTATCTATTTATCTCTCCATCTATCTATCTATCTGACACACTCATACCTTTTGTCTCTTTGCATGTTTACTGCAGAGTAGTAGTGCTATTGCTTATCATGTAGTGATATTGCTCCTGTTCTGTCGGTCACAACTTGGATCTTCATCTTTTTAAAACTCTACCCCAACCCAGATTTTTTTATTCCTACTCTCTTGGCCACAGCATATCTATAATTTGCCCCAAATCCACCCTGGGCTATCTTAGATTCTTCAGAATTGCCTCTGGAGACAAACTGTAAAAATATATCTGGAACACCTAATGCATCCAGACGTTCTTTACATTCTTTAGCCTGCTTATGGTGCTCAGGAAAACAAGTTCAGAGTATAGGAAATGCTATTCATATAGAGAATTCTGTTTCAAATGTGTTAATTGAGTAGAAACATACTTCAACTATCATACTAATATAGTATTCTTCTGTAATGTTGACCAATCTGCTGAGGACACATTTATATTTCTTTACAATATTATTTTTTGATGATGAGTATATTTCATTTGTGGATTACATTTTTTTCCAATTGTGAGAATTTATAAAGAATAAGTAAAATAAAACCTAATATATGTAGGTTGTTTCTTGACCTTCACAAGAGCCTGCTGTAAATATGAGACTCTGGCATCTCTTTATTTTACAGTACAAGACTTTGGTGCTTGAGTTTATAAAAATTGTCTACTGTTATCGGTAACATTTTTTATTTTGGTGTTTTTCAGCACTGGCACAAGAGCTGAAAAATATGGTGGAATCTTCTCTACCTTCTCACAAGGATGAACAATAACTACATTCATCCAACTGCCCCATCCTCTGCTGTTGTTCCAGGGCTTCTGTGCAGTTGTCAGTTTCCAATTCTGCTTTGGCTGATTGGTTTTTATTTGTATGCAATGGGAACTCATTGAAACAGAAAATTTGACGATAGGTTTTACATTTTATGCCATTTTTCATTTTAATGACTATTTGTACTGTCATTGAACTGTCTCTGTGCAAATTAAATACAATAAAATTCCTATTAGTTCCATTACTATGTGCTGACAAGGTAGAATCTATCAATTACAGGATACTTTACCTTGCCAATGTATTTGGGAGGACATTTTGAGATATAAAGTTAATTATCAATTTCTATTGATATTCACATACAAGAGAAATACAATAAAATATAGACAAAATCAGAAGGGAAATATTTCAAAGTCAGAAGGATTAAACAATAGAACTGCAAGCTCATTAAAACACAAGGCAATCAATGTGCTGAAAATCTGCATCTAATCCTGTATACAATGCAGTGAAAATCAACCAAGTCTGTTGGTGTAACTTATAAAATTAAATGAAAATCTAAAAACATCATTATATATTAATTTAGCTGCATTATACAAACCATGTACAAAGGTTAGCATTCATAATTTGTTTATCTATTTTATCCCAGTAATAATGGAAATTGAATTGACCAAAATATTGTAGCTCCTTCCAATGAGTTGTTACCTACGAGTGGCTCTACAGAAAACAGATACATTTGCATTATATTTGTGTATCAAGGCAGGGGATGCAGTAGAGATGGGGGTGGGTGGAGATATTCAACTTGAAAAAATATTTGCCCTTCATCTCCAGAGGGCAGGTTTGGTACCCAATACAGAGCTAGGGCTTGGGCCTAATTGTTTCAAAGCTTTGGCTGTCTCCACATTTTGCTGAATTATACTGATCTCTACTTGATATAAACAAGTACAACTACTTTTAGCTTTAAATCTCCTTAGATGGAAAAACAAATGGTGTCAACGAGAAGCCTGTGATAAATCTATGATAATGTAGCCAGAGTTATGAAAAAGATACTGAGGTTTTCGTATATCATATATATAGTTGAGGATCTTGGAAATGTTGCAATGTTGGTAACGCACTCATTGCAGCCAGTGCCACAGTCACACATGTGAGTCTCGCAAAGTGAGGCAAAGCAGTGGAGCAGTACTGAGGCTGCAATATATTGCACCCAGCGGCGCCATTGCAGGCAGCGGTGCAGCACTGTTCAAGCGCGTAACTCTAAAAACCCACCAAATAAAAAAAACATGTACAAGAAACTATAACACATTCACACACAGCACAGGGGGAGACACAGGAAGCCTGGGAGTGAGGTTGCAAGGGAATGACACTAATATTTGGCGTTTTTCGTCACTTGAAAATTGCCTAAACGAGGAAAAAAATGTCGGACAAAAACGAAAAAAATTCAGAAACAGCATGAAAATGAGGCTCAGCAATGCCAAATGTACAAAATACACCACACTGAACACATTAACACTTACAACAATAACGCCAGGCACGCTGGACTTTGAAAATAAAACCAACGACAGTCACAGCGAAACACGCAAACATTCAGCAGACACACAGAGGAGACAGACTCAGGGAAGGGACAGTGGGGAGATACTGGAAAGAGACACATGGCATTCCCAAGCACTAAACTTGCAGGTTAACAAACCCTGAAATGAGCGGCCCGTACAGTAAGCGAGAGGAAAGGCTCGCAATGAGCACCAAAGGTGGTTATTGCAAGCCACACGATGAGCGCTGATGGCGCTCATTGCGGGGCTCACGATGAGCACGGCGAGCGGGAGAGGCTTGCAATGAGTGTCAAAGGCACTCAGCGTGTGGCTTGCAGTGAGCGCCGAAGGTGATCAGTGCTAAGCAGGAAACTTAAAGTACACGCAGGGAAATGTTCGCAATGAGCGCCGAAGTTGCTCAGAGGACCAAAAGCCTCACATTATGTGGCAAACAGCATTGCCAGCCTTACAATTCAATCCAGTCACTTTTTTTTATTTAATAATATAAAACATGACATTAGACACATCAGGCATGAACATACAAAACAAAATCACATATCACTAACTCGATAATATAGTACAAAGCGTATATATGCAGTAACACTCAAAAAACAAGAAAAGAAAGTTTGTTCAGATCGAATGTATGTTGGTTCTACAGGAAACTTTTGGTCTCATTCTTACTAGATTCAGCTATATTTAATCACTTGTAATTTTTCTATTCCAAGAGAATATAGTCTCAATCTTTTTCATGTCGATATATTATGTTTTGTTTAGGAAAGTAAAACAATATTTTACACAATACTGCATTTGAGTTAGGAAAATAACAAAACAATGCAAATATCTTTAAGTTACAGAGAAATTTCACCCTTGGACAGTTTACCATGTCTCGGTATCAAAGTATTTGTTTCATGGAGACCAGTCAGAAAATTCAATTCAATTCAATTTCTGGGGTCGCTGTTTGGTAAAGCGAAATCCACTTCTAGCTGCCTGCTGAAGCTTCAATTGTTCTTATTTCATTCCAAGTAGGGAATAAACCTACTTTCCATTTTAAAGCTATCAGCCATTTGTGAATTAGAGTGGCTATGAATTTATGTTCAAACTCCTCTGGAGAAATGTGAAAAAGAACTAGTTCTGGGGCTAACTACTTTTTATCTTTACAATTTTTTATAGATGTGTTATACACATTTTCCAGAACTTTTGAATCTTCTCTCAAGCCCACCACATGTGAAGCAGTGTTCCCTTCTCCCCACAACCCCTCCAGCACTCTTCTGAGTGTAATTCTACATCTATTTTATTAAGAAGTGATGAAACCGTGTATCATCTGTTCACCAGTTTAAAATGAACTTCTCTCAATGAACTGCATTAAATAATTTTCTGTTAACAAACCAGCTTTTGCTTCCACTTTTTCCCCGGCTCTTTTTCCCAATTGCACATCCCCAGGGATTTTTCTTTATTTCTTGCCTCCTCTAAAATCTTGCCACATTGGGAAATGGAGATTTCGCTTTTGGTCTTTAAGTACACTTTTTCCAGTCTAGTTAACTCAGACCTTATCGCTACACTATACTCTGAATTGCTCACTAATTGTCTCAGGGAGTTAAAATTCAATAGGAGACAGGAACATTATGTATCTTGTTTATCTCCTCAAATGACTTAAGATGGCCATTTATCCATATGTCCTCAATTGTATTCAACTGTATTCAACCATGTCGTCCATCTAACCTTTAAAACAAGCTTATTCCTTGCATACAGAAGTTGCAGTGTTCTAATATCTTATCTTTACATATCTCTTGTTCTATCTGGATAGATTTATAAAAACTTTTCCCTGTATTTAAAAAAGTGGTTAAGACTTATTGCCTCTACAACGTCATATAGATTCGGAGCTGCCAATCCACCGTATCTCAGTTTCTTTTTAATCCACACCCTGTTAACTCTGGCTTTACAACCTCTGATAATAAATTGATCTATTACTTTTTGAAATTTGTTTATACTTTATCAATTTCTAAAGGAATGCTTCTTAAAATATACTTTATTTTCAGCACAATAACTAGCTTTATGATCTATATCCGGCAAACTCAAGAGAGATTTAACTTTTTCCATTTTCCAATTTTCAAGCAAATTGGATTATAGATTTTTCCTATTTTTTTTCCGTAATAGAGAGCAAGTTTGGATATATTGTTATCTACAGATGGGTGATAAAATTGTTTTCCCATCTAAATGAAAATGCTTTTTTTAAGTTAAGGAGCTCTTCTAATGTAAGATTTAACCTAATTATTTCTGATTTATAAGTATTCACCTTATAATATGACAAACGGCAATATTTTTCTATTGTCAGCATTAGCTGTTTTATAGACTCATTCGGGTTTGTCTTTGTGACTATGACATCATCTGCAAAGAGGGAGATGTTGGCAGTTAAACTACCAATCTCTATTCCCTTGATGCTCTCATTACCTCTTATGGTGTTGGCTCAGGATTCGATTTGCAGAGATCAAATATCAACGGGGACAATGGGCAGCCCTGTCTGGTCCCATGTTTTATCCTAAATGGGGAAGAACTATATCCTATCCCTTGAACAAAGGCAATACGTTTGAATATAGCACCATTATAGCCCTAGATAGATCCAAAACCAAATGCTTCCAATGTTGCTTCAATAAAATCCCAGTTGATGCGGTCGAACGCTTTTTCAGCATCTAATGTGACTGCAAAATCTGGGACTTTTCTTGTTTTTACAAAATCAAACAGGTTGATCATTTTACGGATATTTCTTTCAGGGTGATCTCTTTACCTAGTTGATCTCGTTGGATACCACTTATTTTTTGAGTGTTAGCTTTCTCCAAAAATGCACTAATTAGGTCTTTAGTAGGTTTGACAATATTGGAACTCCCTTCTAAGTTGTAGAGATTGCTATAGAAATCTCCAAAAGTTTCCCCTATCTCGCTTGGCTTATAGTGAGATCTACCCTTCGCATCTGCTAATTTTTGTTGTTATTTTTTTTTTTAAGTTAACTAGTACCCCATTAACTTGACTGGACATATGGTAATGTTTTTTGTTGGTACTGCCACAATTTACTGTCTATTTGATTTTGATGTGTGCCTGTAAGTTGGATATTTTGCTTGTAGAAGCCTACTCTGGCAGAATTGTATTTCTCCTCTCTAACAAGTTTAGCTCTAAGCAGAATTTCCTTAATGGAGTTCCTCTCTTTCTAGCTTTCCGAATAGATCTACAGTAGTTTTCAAAAGGCCTTGCATGTATGTGAGCTGTCCATAATGTTATACTTGAAGTGACTGAGCCTTTGTTCACACCAAATAATTAGTCTCTCTTTGTATTTCTATTCTGTCCTTATCTAACTGGAAAAGGTTGGCATCAATTATTTTAGTGATATTGCTTTCTCGAGTAGGGCTACCATTCAAATAGATCTTAGTGTGTCACCATCCCTAGTGTAGCCTGATCTACGAGAAAGTAGTCCAATCTAGTATAGGTCTTATGACGAAGAGAGAAGGACGTATAATCTCAGTCTTCAGGGTGTGTCAATCTCCATACGTCATACAAATTAAACCTATCCAGCGTTTCTTAAAATATTTTAGTAGTAGTAGTTTTTTCATCTCGCTTTGGACATATATACATACATATACATACTCTTCTCCCAACGGTGTGATCATATGAAACACCATTATAAACCGAGATATTACACTAGCCCAGGTGGGAGCAAACAGGGTCTGTCTCTAAGGAGCTAAGCCCCCCCCCCCTTCCTATCTTATACCCTCTTTTAAACTTTAAACATTGTGCCTTCATTATTGAAGAGTGGCGGGTGTTCTGTCGAAAGAGAAAGAGCTCTTTACCCAACACTACTCTGTGTGGTTCCCTAGTACCTTTAGTTATTTTAGCTCCCCATACCCGAACTCGGGCAATGGAAAATGGAGATGCGTACTAACCTCTAAAAGGGAAGTGCACTATCTACAACCTCTCTCATTTTATCTTCTCACAAATCTATCATCTTCATTTAATCCTACCCAGAACCTGACTAATTTAATGGGTGGTCCTTATTTAGACTGGTTATCATTATTTAGGGCTCTTACGAGAATATAAGCGCAATACGGCCCGCCCAGGTCGTACACTTGTCAAAATCCGATACACTCTAGTGCATTTTAATCGAGACTACAGTCATATGATGTTTCAGTGAACAAGCTAGTCTCCCCCCTCTGAGGACTTTGCGAAATACCTTAGTGCGCTTAAATGCGCCTGGGTCATAGCTTTATTCTAGAATCTATGTACCCTTGTGCACTCTAACTTTAACTCATCCTATCGTCCTTCCCTTAAGTCTGAGTTTAAAGATTTGGGCAATATTCCGAAGAATATGATGAATGCCCACATTATAATGATCCCTAAAAAAAATCAAGAATCCTGTCTTTGTGGCAATTATAGGCCGATCTCCTTGAAGAATACAGACTTGAAACTGTATGCAAGGATATTGGCATATAGATTAACACATAATTTAAATAAAATGATCTCAAAAGAGCAGACAGGGTTCATGATCGTCATGCAGGGACCAGACAATATAAGAAAGCTTATAGATTTGATGTGTGTTGCAAAAGCTGGTAATTCCCCCACCTTGTTCTTATCATTAGATGCTGAAAAAGCATTTGATAGAATAGGGTGGGGGTTAATGAAACAGGTTTTATCAGAGATGGGTTTCAGTTTGTTTGGTATCCATGCAATTGGAGCCCTTTACTCTAATCCATCAGCCTCAGTAATTGGAACAGGCTTTAGATCTCAAGAGTTCGACATCGGTAACAAAACCCGACAAGGTTGCCCCCCCCCCCCCCTTATTTATCCTATTACTGGAACCTTTAGCTTTAGCTATTAAAAATGATGAAGCAGTGAGGGGGATAGGGGTGGGGGAGAGGGATCACAAAATTACCATGTTTGCAGATGATGTGGTGTTTTCATTGGAAGAGCCACGGACAACTTTGCCACAGAGATCTTGAGCATAAAGACTTAAGCATAGAGACTTAAACTCAAACTGAAAATGTTTCCCTTTGATTGTGAGGCAAAGTCGTTTAAACATCTGGGTATTACTTTTGATAAAAATATTAAAAATATGATTAAAGTGAATTGTGAGATTATATATGGTGATTCTGAATAAGGATTTAAAAGCCTTAATTTTTATAAACAGCTTTGAGACTAAATTTATTAAGAAAGAGGCATTTGTTGTTAAGAAACTATTTTCATTTTGGAAAAAAAAAAATATATATAATCTTCTTCCATTTTTAAGTATGGCTACTACAATTGTAACAGTGAATAAATTTTACAATATAGCGTGAAAAACACACTGGACAAATTATGGCTTTCAACACCTGACTAATTTATTCATTACAAGCAAAATGGCTTCTATTCAGCAATTGGAAAAAAAATATGGGGTCAAACCATTTAACTGGCTGACCTGGCTGACAGAAGCTTCTTAGAATCATTAAGTAAGGTTTGTAAATTAAACACCATTTTGAATAAATTTGAAGTATTTCTCCTTAGTGGTGAATTTTCTCATATGACCTCTAAAAGTTAAATTTCTTACATACTCAAATAGAGACAAATATAACAAAAAAAATGCATTTATGGTCAAACTAATTGAAGATCAATTTAAACCCAAAAGTATGGGATCAAAACTTAAAAAATACTACTAAGGTGATAAAAAATGCGGCGGAAAGAGAGATCTACTTTAAAGTAATAAATAGATGGCACATTGTGCCAATTAAGATATACAATTTCTCTCATAAGAGCGAGGACAAATTATGCTGGAGAGGTTGCGGACTTCAGGGTAGTTATCTTCACATTTGGTGGACTTGTCCCCTTATCATAACGCTCTGGGAAAAATGTTTTGATTCTATTTCGATTACCCTTAAGGAAGTTATCCCTCTGGCGGCCAGCACTGGTCTATTACATATATTTTTGAAGAATTATAAAAACAAAGAAATTGCTTTTATGATACAATTGTTTACAGTAATCAAAATTGCGATTGTCTCTAAATGGAGACAAGTTATCACTCCAAGTTGGAATGAAATTTTAGATAGAATGGACAGAGGCCAGGAGCTCGAGAGATACCTCCATGACAACAGAGTTTTAAATAAAAACTTAAAAAAATGGCTCCAGTGAACATCCTGGTATATATGATCTATTGTGGCAAGTTGACTGTAGCTATGAATGTTGGATGTGTGTATATGTTTGTATTGTGTATTAGCATGTATATGACTTTTAGCAAGTGCTGATAAATGTTATTTTTATTGTATTAATTGTAAACTGAACAATATGATGTCACACAAATGATTTGTATATGTTTATATGTTTATATTTTGAAATAAGAAAAAAAAAAGCCTCTTGTGATATCCTTCTATAATATATTTCGCCTCTTTGATATCCAGTAACTTTCCGCTCCTAAATTATCATGAAACTCAGAGGCTAAGTAGCTATTACATCTGCACCAACCTTCAAACTCCATATTTTATCCTCATTACATTCTAGCTCTACCCTTTATTCACGGGGCATAATTATATTCCGACCCCTCCAATATTTCTATATTTGTATAAAACTCACAATATTCTTTACCTAATTTGTGTTTCTCCCAAACTAAATATACAATTTACACAAAAAACTGCCTCTCTAACACCAAGTGTCCTTTACAAAAATAGTATCTTTAACTTTAACAGTTACTAATCTGTGTTCCAATTCGACCCAGAGTCAACCACACACCTTCCGAGTACAACCTAACTACCTTACGTGTTAAAGACTACCCATCTATTCTTCTTTTCTTGCACTAAAAAAATATCTATTTTTAAACCCCCAAACTGAGTATCATGATTCCAGTCAAATTTTCCATTTTTAAAGTAATTTTGCTCCTTCATTTGGAGAATTTACATTTAATCTCTGATCATAACTTAAAATAAACAGTTTGACTGGGAAATCCCACTTGTACACTATTTTCTCTCTCAGTAGGGTTTTAATGATCCTTCTAAACTCTTTTCTTTTCTGTAAAGTTTCACTGGAAAGATCTTGGAAGACTAGTATATGTTTATACGGGGGTCCAAAGGACATATTGTCTCTACTAGCTTTTAAAAGTATTTTTTTGTGTGCAGCATACTGAAATGTAATGATTACATCCCGTGGTAGTTCTCTTGGTTCATTCCTTGGAAAAGGCAGCCTGTGAGCCCCCTCGATCATATTTGTACTTACTCAACTGGAACTCTAAGATAGATAGACGGGAGTTCTGTTGGAGAAATGTGCTCAGAAATCCCTCTTAATCTTACATTATTTCTCCTGGAGAAATCCTCCAATCTGCCTAGTTTATATTTAGAGACCTTTAATTCTTCTTTGAGTCTGTCCACTTAAGGATTCTGCTTTTGATTGTCTACTTTCAATTGTTCCTGCTGTGTTTCTAGAGTATTTAGAGTTCACTGCTTTTGTGCTATCTGAGAACTCTCTAAGGAAAATGTTTCTAATTTGCTCCTGGAATTCACCCAGCATCTTTCTTATTAATCACAGGTTCAGAATAAAACTTCCCTCCCTAGTGGGCTCGGCCATGCCTCTCTCAGGTGTTACCTCTACCCCTTCTTTCTGCTCCAGTATAGAGCACTCTCGGGAAGAGTCTGTCTGGGACTCCAACAAATCTAGCCGTTTCTTTTTAAGGTTTGATTTAGGGGCAAAAAACTGTTCTCTCCTGTTGTATCCTTTTTATTTTTGTTCCTATTTTTCCTCCTTGCTAAATTTTGCTCTTGTTTCATAGTATATGCACTACTCTTCACTTAGCGTTTTTGGCAAAGCAGATCAATGTCACAAACAACAATTACTTTTAGCACTTATAATTTGAAAAGCGTTTCATAACTATGGGAAACACAGAACCAAACCCACAAATCTATAGCTTTGTGTGTGGCTCCAAATCTTTTGTAGACGTGTATTTACTCTTCTGTAATCCGAGTGGACCAACTCTAATAGACTGACTTTTTTCTAGCATGTAGTTTAGTAATATGAATAAGTTCTTGGTCCCTCAATGGAAGACAACAATTGCTCAAGCTTTAGTTATCATTACTCTTCTCAAAACTGGTAATAACACTTGCTTGCGGCATACTTCAAACCCACAAAGTACATCATGCTCAGTTTGTCTTTAATCCAATGTGATTGAAGGCACTTTTATGAACAAGTTCTCTTCCTGTTAATTCTTCCCAATATAGTGATCACAACTATATTTCCGAAGAACAGAAAAATTATGGAAGTGACCCGCTGATGTTTATACGTTTGCTGTGACTCTATACAAGGAATGATTTCCCCATGGGGATTACTCTCTTCGCTGACACTCCCCATGCTACCATCACCTCACAGATATAGATAACTATTGCTGTGTCAGCTCCCAACGAAGTGGTCTCTCTGGGTGTTTATTGGGTCAGCATATAAGTTGAGACTATTTCTTGTGTACTTCTCCAGTAAAGTGCAAGTATATGTTTGCTAGATACCTATCTGCTAGATCAATATCTGTATCCTTATAGGTACAGGAATAGTGAGCATATCTTTAGGGCCAAGAGAGAGACAAAAAAGACAATTACCAACTCACCCTTTGCTGAGTATCCCTCCACTGTAGCTGGTTGCTGATAATGATCTTCCGGTGGGAGATACTCTCTTCCCTGCCACTCACCCTGCATGCCAGCCATGCTTGCCCTCAAACAAGTTTGCTATGGATAATACCCCCCAAAAAGAGGCACCGTCATGCTGATCTGGCCAAGTCAGGCGAACCAACTCTGCTCCTCCTGATCAGCTGCTGAGGTGTCATGCTGCTGTAGATTCTGAAGAAACTGTACAGCTAACTTTTTGTTATAGCTCAACCTTCTCACACACCCGCTGTGGATCCCGTCATTTTTTACGGGTAAGTTCCCTAGTATAATCATAATATGTGTTGAGTTGGCACATATTTTTAATCTAGCAAATCGCTAGAATCTGTCTGTGAAGCTCCAGAAATTCCTGCCTTTAGATACAGGAAACCTCCCTCAGAAGGGATCTTGGTACTGTTGAAGAAAAACATATCCACTGACCAACATTCTACTTCTAAACCCAGTCATAATACTAAAACACAGAAGCCTCTGATTTTCTTCACTTCATTCACAATCAAGGCACATAAAACAGAATAGTATACACAAGATCTGCTTTTATAACATTTCCACATACAGAAAATCGTCTGCCCATTATCAACCCCTTCTAGACCAATAAATGATTATTTACATTTGTGAGCCAATTAAGAATTAACACGTGACTATCATGCATCGAAAGCTTGTATGTTGTATGTTATTTAAATAATTTGTGCAGATCACCTTACTTTTACAATTAATACGCAGTCAATAACTTTTTTTTCAGCCTTGAGTTCGGCCTTCCCTTAACTTACACAGAGCATATTGTTATGGCTATAGAAATATTATTGTTTCATAATGAAAACTGCTGAATTAGAGAAAATCATAATTAACTGTTTCAGAGCTTACATGTAGCAATATAAAAAGTGCTACAAAGGTAATAAATGCTATATATATATATACTAAGTAATGTGTGGTTATTTGTATTTCTCCACAACAGTACCCATCGATCAGATAAGGATCATCATCAGTTGCTCCGGAGCATAGGTTCACTGGATCAGCCTAACCGGTGTTCTCTGCTTCTTCAATGGGCTTGAAAAGGCCAAGGAGAATAAACCTACCCAGAGTCTAATCCGGTTTTCAATCTCTTATCTTAAAGAAGCAGCAGTGGTCCAGGAAAGCAAAGTGATTTTAGCTTATAAAATAATAAAAGTATTCCCTCTAAATGAAACACATGATTCACTATGTGTCCCAGAATTAGCATGGTTTTATTTGGTTACAGGTAGTGTATTTATACAATTTTGGAATATTTTAGTAGGCTGCACTTATTCAAATTCCCCGCCCAGATTGGAATCACCCAATAGTAAAAATGTCTCCAGGGGTATGTAGCTGATTGGTCAATGAAGAGCCAATCATGAGGCAGGGAAAACTTTGGGTTTGGCTTGCCCACCTTAGGGCGGATCCACGTGAGGTACTTACAGGACAAGAATTACGGGAAAAAATACAAAGGGGAATAAATGCATGTGATTCTCAAAAATGGCCACAAGATGTCACTGCAGGTTAAAGAATAGAAGCTGTTAACTTTCTCAACAGCCGATATGGTTGCAAAATGGTTTAATTCCTAAACCAGGGACTATGGGTTATTATTATTAACTTTTATTTGTAACGCGCCCACATACTCTGTAGCGTCTATCCAAAAGCAAGGTCTTCACGAACTAAACACTTTTGTAAAAAAAAAATATGCTATGTGCTTATATAGAGCCCTTTCGAATTTGCTGAATTGCAATGTAATAAGGCTGTATCAGCGGATGATGTGGAGAGAGTGAGGAGGCTAGTCTGAGACACAAGCAGGAGCTTATGACGATGAAGGAAGTAAAAGGAAACATAGTGGCCAATAGAGTAATCTAAGAGGAATACTGGGTTAGGCGACTGACAGTGGTCAGTGGTCAGTGAAAACCAAAATTAAATCTACTATCATTCTAAATGTAATACTTAACTAAATAAATAAATAAATAAATAAATAAAAAATTGAGCCAAGGTCTATCTGATGCAAGTACTGAGCCAGACAAGGCTCAGTGTATTTAGAAAGGCTTAAATGACCGCTGTACTGTTGTAACCATAGAAGCTACATTTTTAATTAGATACTGATCATTAATACAACTAATGTTCAATGATTACACAAAGCAATATTCAGTAGTATAATAGGAAACTTACCTTCAAACATCAGCTTACACACATCCAGCTGAGCTGCTTGCATCTACCTCTTAAAAGGTCATCAAGGTGTCAGACCAACTCACAAGCTGATGTTTAGATAACAGCAGGTGCCTTACAGTGTCTGTATGTGTGTTCAAATGGTTTGCTTTGACCATTTATGACTGCCTTACAGCCAGAGGTGCTTCTCACCCTTGATTATCTCATAAAGGATTGAGACAAGGTTTACACGTTGAAGTTTGAAAATAAGTTTAATATTGACTATTGTTTTTCTGAATAATTGAAAAGGAATGTTACTGAAGTTCAAAGCCTAAGTTCAAAGCTCCTGTTGTTACGGCATTATAATGGTCCTTTAATATATAAATGTTGCAAAGCTACGTACAACACCTGGAAATACAAAATGTGTTCTGCATACGTATTTGAGACAGACAATGGACAGAGGCTATTATCTGCAATTCAATATTGTTTTTCAATTTTGTATTTTAGTGTTGTCAGCATTGGTATCAGTTTGGCTTGGAACATATAATCACCAATTCTTTACAGTCCAGTGAGGGGCCATTCTATATGCTGGGCTATGATTTGTGGATCAGTTACAGGTTGTGATACTGATACTATGTTGATGCCCAGAAGGAGATGACAGGCGTATATTTTTTCCTTATTTTTCTTTAAAAAGACCACCTTGTCAATGTTTTTAGCCTTATGGGCAACTTGGATGGAAAACTTTCCATACCGTTTGTGACCTCATATATGAGACCAACTGAGTTCAGTCTAGTCAATCATTTTTCTTTGGTAGTCGTACAGTTACTTTTTTGTAATGTGGGAATAGAATATGGATTCTGAGATTTTATAGAATCTGTCTATTCTATTATTTTTGAGTGACTGTCAGCCCTATAAAATTTTGCCTAACGTGAAAACCTGTAGCCCATAATGGAGCCCGCTAGACTTACGGCTATTAAATTGGCCTCTTAAAGCTACCCGCATACGATCTGCAGGTTACAGGCGGAAAAAACGTACGGTATGTTGAGATCAGAACTCTGTTGCTGAAAGGCCTTTGATCTGTCAAGCCCGTAAATGGCAAATCACTATTAAATTGCTACGAATCCCCAAAGATGCACTGGTGTTCAAAGCCGTAACCCGCAAATGGAGGCAAAAATATTACTGCCTCCAAATAGGACCCGCAAAGGGTTTACAGATAAGTTCCCAACACTGTAAAAGACATTATAAACACATCAGTGGACTTTACAATTTGGGGAAAGGCATTACATCTGCTCGCACAACAATCCCCAAATACAAAAAAGGCATTTAAAATAATTATTATTTCATCATATGTTAGAATGGTCATGAATATGCCAATATGAAAAGCCATGCTGCAACATGCATAAAGCAAGTAAAGACACACTACCTGATTAAAAAGCAACACAAAAACTTGAAACTAATGCCATATTAACCCTTTCTCACTCACAGAGGCTCTAATGTGGAACCTGGAATATATATATGATTGCACATACATCTCGCTCATCACATCTACATTGGGAAAACAAATAGTGGCCAAATTACACCATCACAACACATATATCAAGTACCAGGGAAACATTGTATTATTTGTTGGTCAGTCCTTAAGTCATGTCCGACTCTCTGTGACCCTATGGACTGCAGCTCATTTAGCTAGGTTTCTGTCTGTGCTGTTCCACAAGGTTTGCATGCCAAAGATACTGGAGTGAGTTGCCAGTTCTGTCTCTAGTGGACTGTGATTTGTCTGACCTCTCTGCTATGACCTGCCAACCTACAGTGGCCCTACATAGTATAGCTCACAGCTTCATTCAGGTACTCAAGCCCCTTCGCCACCACCACAAGGGAACCAGGGGAACATACACCCCACTAATTTAAATTGATGAATAGCAAAACATAATGGGAGGTCATCAAATGGGAATGGGTATACATCTTGGCACATGGCCACCAGCAATGGCGTGGGACTTTCCAGGATGGGCGTAGCAGAGATTAACCCTGATGGAGGTGATTTGGCTGCCTCCATATGTTTTTGCAGGCCCTCGAGATGGGTTAGAGTAGATTGGTGTGGTGTATGTTACTCTGGCAGCCTTGTGGATTGCTAAATGGTGGTGTGAAAGGGCTTGTGTACTTTTATGAAGCTGTGAGGTATACCATGTAGGGTCACTCTAGGTGGGCAGGTCATAGCAGAGAGGTAAGACAAATCACAGTCCACTAGAGAGGGAACTGGCAACCCACTCCAGTATCACCTGTTATATTGTTATCAGGGGAATGTTGATACTCTTGGACTTTGCATGTGTATTTACCCTCTATTATTATTATATATGATAAATTTATATTATGTGCTATCATTACTATTAATAGTGCTATATGTATTGATCTATTGCATAGTATCTAGGGCTCATTAGTTTACTGATATAGGAATGTGATACAAATGTTATGTATGTGGATGTCCCAAAAATCTACCATTGAAAACACACTGACACGGTGAGAACGGTATAACAAAGCTTTATTTCATACACAGAGCACAATCAGAAATGGACAAGGCATGTACATTAATATCATGGGTGTGGTGGGCGGGCGGATCCCAGGAGAGCAAGATGCTTGTGGGAAAAAGGGGATACTGGAATCTGATGAAAAAAAGGATCATTACAAATCACTCCATTTAATTGAAGAAACCATTAATGTGCATAGCACTTACAACTTGTCTAGATATGCTCAATGAAACAGATGATTCAACCTCTGGACTGTGTAATCCAATCCAGTTTCACACATACAGTGTGGTGATAAAACAAATATCTGAAAAAAAGTGGTAAAAAAAAAGGCGGAGGAGGATAAAAAAAATAATCTACATACATGTACAGTACAGTGCTAAATACTGTAACTGTAACAATATACCAACTCACCAGACTCCCATCTACAAGCATTACTAACTATTCGCTAGGTCTCTGGATAATCAGCAATATGGGAAAATACCCGTTAATACGGAGAGGAAACAAAGGTCAGCAGCCAGATTCACTTACTTACATCAGAACCAAGGATCTGTTCTCAGATATTGAGGTCAGGATCACATGCTTCCTTAGTGCACATATCAATACTGGCTATCATTAACATGCCATTGTGAGACTTTGCAAGTCCACTGCCATAGCGGTATTAGTATTTAAGCTAACAACAATCATGTCTTAGATATCTAGCTATATGATCGCTTTAAGATTGTGGTAGCTACATGTTAGGGGTGGGGGGGCTTGTGATTGAAAGAATGTCCAGGCACTGTGAAAACCTTACACCTCATACATTTCCTTCAGAATGCTTGCAGATGCAGTAGATGCCTTCATGGATCTGAATGCCTTCATGGGGCAACCCACCGGGAGGCAGCGGCACCTGCAGTGGTGGAGGCATGGTGAGTGGAGAGGAAGGGCTGGACTGCGGGTGGCCGGGGGATGCCCTCGGGGCGGAGGATGCAGGGCATGGCTTCTCCTTTGACCCCCTGGAATGCGCTCTGGTCCGCCCCAATCCTGACCAGATAGGATTCAGTCATCAGGTAGTGCCTCCTCTCCTCCCTATTGCGCCTGGCCAGGCTGCGAATGACCTCCGCATGATTGGTGGAGATGCTGGCTTGGCTGGAGCTGGAGCCTGGTGCAAAACGGGTAGTGGTGTTGGTGGTCCTGGTGGTGGTGGTGGCGGCCAGTCCAGCGCACTGCTGTTGGGGGGAGAAGGTGGTGGCTGGCTGCTCTGATCACTCAAGTGGGAGGACTCTGGTGATAGCCTTGGTCTCTGATGGAGGGGGATAGTGGGATTGAATCCTTGCGGAGTGGCCGGTGGTCCTGTTGGTGACCCCACTAGCTATATTACATCCTCCTTCTCTGAACCAGGGCCCTTGGCTCCACTTCTCTCCTCCTGCCCCTGCACCGGTTCCTGCTGGGCGGGGGCTTGCTCCTCCACTCCCTGCTCTGATGGAGCTGGCTTGCCCTCCTTGATGCTGAAAGATAGAAAAGAATATGTGTCAATGTATTATTCATGATACTAATGTTTTGACATCTAGGCTTGAACCTGGATGGTTCTCCTAATTGCATCTCAGATTAGCTATCATTTGCTAGATATGATCTATTCTTTTGTTCTTGGTTTTGATCTTTCTTGGCTCCTAACTCTATCTTGATTCCGGCTGCAGTCTGTAACTCTATAGGCTGCAGTGGGCACACAATAAATGGATTCTCTATTGCTTGATTACTATTGCTGTGCCCAGGAATGACAGTGATTTGTCAGCTTTATGGATATAATGACACATCCATCTATCCCATGTTAATTCCATGGAGCTGACATGTCAGTGTCCTTGATGGTCATCATGTACATGTACATGTGTGTGTGTGTGATGTACATGTGGCGCCATGTTGGTGTATGACATATTCATCTGATATGGAGGCTGGGTCCTGCTGGGCCACCAGGCCTGAAGCTCCAGTGGCAGGCACCTGGCTCAAAAGGTCCTTGGTGACCCTCTTCCACTCATTATAGCTCACAGTCATGTTGTTGTCCTCCTTGGTCATCATCCTCCTCACCTTGGCCCTGATATCGTCAAAACGGACTTCACATCCCTTGGCACTGTGCCCACTACTGTAACCTCGGCCTACAGGTGTATTATTATTAATACAGATGTATTATTATTAGCCATTATTTGTAAGACGCCAACATATTCTGCAGCGCTAAACAGGGTAGATACAATCAAAAGAAACGTACCAAATTACAAAATAATGGAGGGCCCTGTTATTGAGTTTAAAGTCAAGCATACAAAGTGCTTTCTCTAAACATATTTAAATGTTAAACACAGGGGGGCACAATGAGGGGCTTGCTCCTGTCAGCCAATGAGCGGTAAAATAGATGTACGAGTCATACTTGTTAGCCAATGAAATCTACAGATGTATGTATGCTCTGAGTACTTCAGTGAAGTTTAAACAGGTTTTACTTAACATTGCGAGCCCCGCGATGAGCGACAAAGGTGCTCAGCCTGGGGCTCGTGATGAGTGCCGAAGGAAAGTTAAAGTACACAGGGGAGAGGCTCGCAATGAGGAAAGCAAAAGCCTCACATTGTGTGGCAAACAGCATTGCCAGCCTTACAATTTTAATCTTGTCATTTTTGATGGGCAAGTTCCTAGTATATATATATATATATATATATATATATATATAGTAGTACAAATAAGGAATAGTACATAAGTGATTCTATTTGAATGTCTAAAAAATAATTTAATAAAAACTTATTTCCTACTCAAAGTGCATATACTGTATTTCTGAGAAATTTGAGCAGGAAATAAGCTTTTATTAACTTATTTGTTAGACATTCAAATAGAATCACTAATGTACTATTCCTGATTTGTACTACTATATATACAGGGAGTGCAGAATTATTAGGCAAATGAGTATTTTGACCACATCATCCTCTTTATGCATGTTGTCTTACTCCAAGCTGTATAGTCTCGAAAGCCTACTACCAATTAAGCATGTTAGGTGATGTACATCTCTGTAATGAGAAGGGGTGTGGTCTAATGACATCAACACCCTATATCAGGTGTGCATAATTATTAGGCAACTTCCTTTCCTTTGGCAAAATGGGTCAAAAGAAGGACTTGACATGCTCAGAAAAGTCAAAAATAGTGAGATATCTTGCAGAGGGATGCAGCACTCTTAAAATTGCAAAGCTTCTAAAGCGTGATCATCGAACAATCAAGCGTTTCATTCAAAATAGTCAACAGTGTTGCAAGAAGCGTGTGGAAAAACCAAGGCGCAAAATAACTGCCCATGAACTGAGAAAAGTCAAGCGTGCAGCTGCCACGATGCCACTTGCCACCAGTTTGGCCATATTTCAGAGCTGCAACATCACTGGAGTGCCCAAAAGCACAAGGTGTGCAATACTCAGAGACATGGCCAAGGTAAGAAAGGCTGAAAGACAACCACCACTGAACAAGACACACAAGCTGAAACGTCAAGACTGGGCCAAGAAATATCTCAAGTCTGATTTTTTTAAGGTTTTATGGACTGATGAAATGAGAGTGAGTCTTGATGGGCCAGATGGATGGGCCCGTGGCTGGATTGGTAAAGGGCAGAGAGCTCCAGTCCGACTCAGACGCCAGCAAGGTGGAGGTGGAGTACTGGTTTGGGCTGGTATCATCAAAGATGAGCTTGTGGGGCCTTTTCGGGTTGAGGATGGAGTCAAGCTCAACTCCCAGTCCTACTGCCAGTTCCTGGAAGACACCTTCTTCAAGCAGTGGTACAGGAAGAAGTCTGCATCCTTCAAGAAAAACATGATTTTCATGCAGGACAATGCTCCATCACACGCGTCTATGTACTCCACAGCGTGGCTGGCAAGAAAGGGTATAAAAGAAGAAAATCTAATGACATGGCCTCCTTGTTCACCTGATCTGAACCCCATTGAGAACCTGTGGTCCATCATCAAATGTGAGATTTACAAGGAGGGAAAACAGCACACCTCTCTGAACAGTGTCTGGGAGGCTGTGGTTACTGCTGCACGCAATGTTGATGGTGAACAGATCAAAACACTGACAGAATCCATGGATGGCAGGCTTTTGAGTGTCCTTGCAAAGAAAGGTGGCTATATTGGTCACTGATTTGTTTTTGTTTTGTTTTTGAATGTCAGAAATGTATATTTGTGAATGTTGAGATGTTATATTGGTTTCACTGGTAAAAATAAATAATTGAAATGGGTATATATTTGTTTTTTTGCTAAGTTGCCTAATAATTATGCACAGTAATAGTCACCTGCACACACAGATATCCCCCTAAAATAGCTAAAACTAAAAACAAACTAAAAACTACTTCCATAAATATTCAGCTTTGATATTAATGAGTTTGTTGGGTTCATTGAGAACATGGTTGTTGTTCAATAATAAAATTAATCCTCAAAAATACAACTTGCCTAATAATTCTGCACTCCCTGTATATATATATATATATATATATATATATATATATATATACATATTTATATATATATATATATATATATATATATATATATATATATATATATATATAATTTAATTTCTTCTTTGAATTCTGGCAAAAATAGGAGACTGCAATCTTCTTTCAGTGGTAGTTTAGACCCAAGTCACACACACATCTGCAAGTTTAAAATTAGCCAATGACCGGGACATATTTCTCTGAGTAGTTGTAGTTTGATGTTGGCGAAAATACTCTAATACTACAGAATATGTTGGCACATTGCAAATCAAGAATGAAAATAATAATATTAATAATAATAAAAAAAGATTTCGAAAGTGCAAACATACGGATTATTAACATGCATATTCTCAATTACCATTGTATTGAACAACATGTATGAATAAGCTAGAAATGTTAAATAAAATATTTTTCAACCTAAGCATTATACCATATTACAGGTATGTTGTATAATAGGAAACCTTGTAGTGGAGCTTGAAAGTTTTCATGTCATAAAAACAAACATTTGTTAAGACTGTTGAAGAAATTATATAAATATCCTTACATTTTTAGCCTATATATATATACGACTAGCACTCTTTCCAGTTAGTGTGATATTTGGCTGGAATATAAGCATTAAACCAGTATTTTCCATTTTTATAAGATACTAGCGACTTGCCCGTCAAAAATGACGGCAATAAAATTTGAAGCCTGGCATTGCAAGCCTCTCCTCCCCTCTACTTTACTGGGCTTGCGATGAGTGCCTTCGTTAATCATCATGGGCCTCGCAATGAGCGCCTTTGACGCTCATTGCGAGCCTCTTCCCCCCTCTACCTCTCCCCCCTCTACTTGACGGGAGGTGCTCAATGCGAGCTTCTCCCTCCCTCTACTCTCTTCCCTGTGTCTCTTTCCCCCCTGTCCCTCCCTCTACCTTTCCACCCTCTACTTGACAGGAGGCACTCATTGCAAGCTTTTCCCCTGTCTACTTCCTCTCACTCCCCTGTGTCTATTTCCCCCCTCTCCCTCCCCTGTGTCTCCCCCCCTCCCCCGTGTCTCTCCCCCATGTCTCTTTCCCCACCCCCATCCCTTGCCTCTACCCCCTCCCTCCCCCTCTCCCGTTTCTCTCCCCCTCCCTCTCCTGTGTGTCTCTCTCTCTCCCTCCCTCCCCTGTGTTTCCCCCCTCTCCCTCCTCTGTGTCTCTCCACCCTCCCCTGTGTCTCTCCCCCCTCCTCTTCCTCCTCTCTTCCTCCCCTGTATCTCTCCCCCTCCTCTCCCTTCCCTGTGTCTCCCCCCCTCTCCCTGCCCTGTGTTTCTTCCTCCTTCTCCCTCCCCTGTGTATATCCCCCTCCTCTCCCTGCCCTGTGTCTCTCCCCTGTGTCTATCCCCCCTCCTTTCCCTCCCCTGTGTCTTTCTTCCCTCCTCTCCCTCCCCTGTGTCTCTCTTCCTTCCTCTCCCTCCCCTGTGTCTCTCCCTCCCCTGTGTCTCTTGTGTTAATAAGTGTGTCTGTGTTTTGTGGATGAGTGTGTATGTGTATGTTATGAGGAATGTATGTGTTTAGGGGTAATTGTCCATATATGAGTTGTTAATGAGTGTGCATGTGTGTTGGAGATGACTCCGCATGTGTGCCTTGGGGATGAGGATGAGTGGTGTGTTTTGGTGATGAGTGTGCCAGATGTCATAGATGAGTGTACATGTGAGTTTGTGTAGTAAATGAGTGTGTGTGCGTGTTGGGGATGAGGGTGAGTAGGTGTGTGCTGGGAATGTGTGTGTTGGGGATAAGTGGTCCACTCTGCAGCTCCTCTCCCCTCAGCACATCGGTGTACCATGAACTCCCGCTACTAATCCACATCTTTTCTAAATAAACTCTAATGAAAAATAACCAGAGGACTCTGTTTATTTTTGTGCCATGCCTGCAAGAGGGAGTGCGAAGTGGTGTGAGTATGAGTTATTTTATACAACAAAACTCAACTTGTGAGTTTGATAGAAACTCTATAAACTTTGGTTCTTTTCTGCTTCCTGTTAGATGATTCTACCCACAGTATTCTTCAAGTCAGAGTATTTTGCTCGACAAGTATTTAGAAATTATCAGTTTCCAGGGAGAGGTGTTTCCAACTAAAATATTATTTAAAGGGCCACTTAATTCAGTACAATGTGGAGCACACCAATGTAAAGATCTCGTAACAGCATGTTTAAAAACTTTTTTAATTCTTGAAACCCGTTCTTTTTTCACTGAGATATTTATTGATGAAATGTATTTTTACATGTGTCACTGTCAAGCTGCCAGACAGACCGACAGCAAGATCCAGAGCAGTGGGCAGAGGATAACTACAGTTAACCCTTTATAAATTCATCTGTGCATAGAAAGGAGTGTTAGAATCTTTGAAATCAGTTATTTGTGGGTTAACTACTGGGCTGTAGGATTCCTGAATGCCAAGAAAAACATATAACTCATTCTCTGCACCAGAGCTATAACGGCATTGTCAGCAGATGTCAATAATCATGGAAATGTAAACAGACCTGAAACATTAGTTTTGTAACTGTTATAAGTGTAATTAAAGAAAAAAATAGATAATTTTAACATAAAATGTTGTGTTCTTTCACAACATGAAGAGCACTTATGGTGAGGTAAAAACAATAGTACACACTGAAATATAAATTTGGTTAAAGCAGCTTTGGTATCCCAGGATCATGTCTGCACTGTTTTTTCCAAGTTAATTTACAGCCAGAGAGAATCTACATCCAATGTCCAGTGTTTGTATATTTTATAACTACCCTCACCTGCCATGCTGCATCAAGCTCCTTTACAATTCACCTTTACAAAAGTGCATCAATCATGCTCATCCCAGTGGTGAAGTAAGGAAGTGGGTGGTGAGTTGGAGAGAGCTTTTTAAGGCCTTATTGTTTTGGAAACAGTGAAGGTTGCTGCTGTGACCTGCTGTACATGTTCAAGGTCTATCACCGAAAATCTTGATGAATCAAGCCTTGTCTTCCAGCCTCATGCATTTTTATTTGTAAATGAAACAAGAGCCAAATGGTAATCTGCACTGAGTCACTTTTGAGTCTAGATCTGTATTTTGCAGACCACTCCATCTATTAATCAGGGACAGTGCTTTACCCAAAGATTATGCATGTAAACCTTAAAGGACCAGTTAATTCAGCACAACTTGAAGCACACCACTGCAAAGTTTGTAAATAGGTGCCTTTTTCACAGAAAAAAATCTTACATGAAGTGTCTAGTTACATGAGTCACTGTTAGTACCCCCCCCCCCCCCCCCCATACACACACACACAGTCACAGTAACAGCTCCATTCAGGGAGTATAAGCAGAAAGAGAGATAACCTTTCACAAATTAATCTGTGCAGATAAAGGGTCTGGGGGTTAACTTCTCTTGCTGCATTCCTGAAGTTCAGTGAAAAACTATAAATCTTATGTACACAGAGTCTACACTGTTAGGTGTTGGCAGATGTTGTTAATCATGGAACAGTTAGCAGTGTATTTGTAAACAGAGCTATGACTGCATATTTTTAGCTATTAGTGTAATTAAAAAAAAAAAAAACAATAAGGCATTTTAACATAGAATCTTGTGCTCTTTCACACCATGAAGAGCATTTATAGTGAGGTAAATGGCCATTTAACAATTGCTTATTTAAAGATTTCACTACATTTCTACATTATTCATACCAAAGAGTATTGAAAAAAATTACATCCACAATATAACAATCTATTTATAACAATCTATTTATTCTTGATTTCAGTAAAGTTGTGAAAAATATTTGGCAGTTTCCAAAAACAAAAAAAAATGCAACATCCATTGGGATATCAAATAACTGAGTAGTGACTAATTTTAAACCTTGAACAATTAGTTTAATTCATTAAGAACAATTATTTACCTAATCATCTCAATGGAAAACAAAAGGGAAAATTAAATAGCAAATGAAATGCATGTATGCAAAAAAAATGTTAATTACTATATGCATATAATTACTAAATTTGATAGAAGTGGAGATGAGCAGAAATACAATTTGTAAATAAATTAATTACTAGGTAATTATTTAAATAGAAGCATGAGTGCATGGAAGTTAACCCAGGTGTAATAATATAGTGTAAACACTTCTTGTGAATTGTAAAATGAAATAATGCTTGTATTTGTGATGACAATTCTTTTGTAAAGGACTGATGACATTAAAACAATGTCTATACTCCTAATGTTGGGCTTGGCACAAGACTTTAATTTGCCAAAAAGTAAATGGGTGTTAATAATATATATATATTTATTTTACTTTGTTTGAAATACACTATTTTACAGAACAGTCTATGGAATCTAATTCAAATTGCTCCAGCTCTTCAATACACTGGTTTATACTCACAGAAACCTTCACTGTGTTTTGTCAAAGACAAAAAATAAGTACACCAACAACCTCACTAAAGAAGAGATGAGAGCATTGGTGGATTTTCAAAAATCTGATTACCTCATAATAAAACCCTCAGATAAAGGTGGAAACATAGTGGTGTTAAGTTGGTCTATGTACCATAGAGAGAACATAAGATTATTGGGAGACAAGTTGTCCTATAAAATTCAAAAGACCAATCCCACAATCCCCTATAAACAACTGAGGACAATTATAGATGAGAGACTAGCACAAAATGTGATATCTAGAAAAGAACATAAATATTTGGAAACAAAATATCCCACAGTTGCAACATTTTATAGCATTCCAAAGGTACATAAGAACCTGGGAGGCCTAAAATATCAGGCAATAATAGCCTTACAGAGCATGCAGAGTATATACATAGATAAAGTACTGAGGCCATTTGTTTTCACTCTTCCGTCATTTGTTCAGGACACAAAACGTGTTGCAAAGGTTGAATGATATCAGCTTCGAAAAAAAATGTTTGTTGGTAGGTCTAGATGTGGAATCCTTGTACACATCAATAGAACACGAAATAGGGATAAAAGTGTGCAAATACTTTCTAAGCACACAAGGAACTCAACACAACTAACATAGCACTTTTGTGTTAGAATTGCTAAGATTTGTCCTTACCCACAACTACTTTCTCTATGACAATAAATTCTATCAACAGATATATGGGACAGCAATGGTGACACCATGTGCCCCCACTTTTACGAACCTATACCTTGGGTCGTGGGAGTCTTTAATGAGAACATAAATTCACAACCAACATTGAGGTCTGTCTCTGCTACATAGATGACATTTTTATGGTATGGCGGGCTCAGAAACAGAGGCTTGTAAAATGTTGGACTGTTTGAATGAAAATGAGTTTGGGTTGATATTAACATCCACAATCAGCTCAACACAAATACATTTTTTAGATCTAATTATTCAGAAAAGCACAGATAACACTCTAATCACAAAAACTTTCAGAAAAGGTACCTCTACTAACAATCTATTATTAGGTACTAACCACCACATCTGTTGAATAGTATTCCTTATGGGCAATATCTCCGCCTCAAGCATAATTGTGTACAAGACTCAGATTTTGAAAAATAGATAGATAGATGTGCCATGAAGTGATTTGAGATTGAGAGGTTTTGTAAAGCAGATGATATAGAGAAGGAAAGTTCAGTTGGGGCCCAGATACTGTTAAAAACCTGTGTGATGGCAAGCTGAAGTAATGGAAATAATGTTTGCTAATTGAACAAAAAGATTATATGACCAAGAAAACAGAAGTCTCTGAAATAATCTCAAATTATTTCACACAAAGAACAAACAAAAATAGATTGACTCTAAGTGATAAGTCTAATGGAAGTCTAAATAATAAAAAAAGAACTATAAGTTCTGTACAATTGAATCTCACATTCCATTTAGTACATTAGCTTACCAGAGCAGGTAGAAACCTGCAAGTCAATTTACTAGTGCAAGCGAATTCTAAAGATAAACATTATAGAGGAGTTTATGGGTAGTTTCTGAGACCTGTTCAAAAGAAAGAGAAAGAAAAGTCAATATTTAATTCAACACTCTCCCATGTATTGCTGTAATAGGTCAATATTCAACTATTTCCATATATTAAGAAGAATTCCAGGCTTAAAGTTAAAAAAGTTTTGGAGACCTTGCAGATAAAGTTTGTCTCTTTCACAAAAGGCAAATTGCTGTATCTGTCTTGCATAAAAAAAAAAGTTGTAAATAGTGATGCTTTTAAATGAGTCTTTGAGGGAAGAAGAGAACAATACATAATTACACGGTGTACCCAGTTCAGACATAATAGTGAACTTAAGTTCTCTTTGACTTAATTCGTATTTTATCAAGGATCTTACAAGAATTGGATAGCAGTAATAATATGAAAGTGGCGGGTTGGACGACGTCTGCAATGAGCTATCATTGAAGGGATTGAAATAAGTGCCGACGACACATAATTACATGGAGTACCCAGTTCAAACATAATAGTGAACTTAAGTTCTCTTTGGCTTAATTCATATTTTATCAAGGATCTTACAAGAATTGGATAGCAGTAATAATATGAAGCTTTTTTTGTAAAATAAGCAACTCTCGTGTACGACTAATTTAGTAATGATTAAAAACAACAATATAAGGACTATAGCACCATAGAATATCATTTGTCTTGAGCATAGCAATTATTTGTTTCCTCCGTAAACAAAGATTGAAGAATTTGCAATTATAGGGCTCTATTCTCCCATAAGAATTTTTTTTAGTGGATTTTGTTTTTAAAACACTATCAAGCTATTGCCATGTTCATGCCTCGCAATGAGCCTCTCTCCCCTCTGCTTTAGGGGCCTCGCGATGAGCACCTTTGCTCATTGCAGACGTCATTCAACTCGCCACTTTCATGGCTCGCGCTGAGCTACTTCGGCAGCCATCGCGAGGGAAGCAATTAGCGCCTTTGGCGCTCATCGCAAAGTCCGCAATAAGCCCCTTTGGCTCTCATTGCAAGCCTCTCCCCACTCTCTGAACCCTGTGCCTGTTTCCCCCTCTCCCTGCCCTGTGTCTTTCTCCTCTCTCTCCCTGCTCAAGTCTTGCATGACTCGAGATGAGCGTCGTTGGTTCTTTTTTCAAAATCTTGCGTGCCTCACAGTGAGCGGCTAAGTCTTTCGGCCTTCGGCCTCATTTTGAGCTTTTTTTAAAACAATTACAGGTTTTCCTTGCTTAGTCGATTTTCGGTCTCCTAAAAATGCCAATTAAAGCGCAAATTAGCTCATTGCCAGCCTTTTTCAAAGTCTTGCATGCCTCATGCTGAGCACCAAAGGCCTACGGCTATTATATGGGATTTTTATGGCTTCTGATTAGCTCAACTATATGTCAATAATGTTTCAGCCAATCAGGATAGGGTATTTGAATTGCTTCCTACCCATTTGTGAAGTCTAAGCAATCAGAATTCACTGATTGGTTAGCCTTTAACCAATCATACAGCTCTGTAGGAACAACTAATCAGTGAAGAGATTGTTTGCTTTTTTTCTTTTACAGTCTATTTTGCCGGAATTTTTTTTTCTTTGAATTTTTTTTAATTTATTTTTTTATAAGGTAGTGTTAGGGACTGTGGGGGTTCTTATTGACCCCAATGAGGGGATAGGGTCCCTTAGGACTGGTATGAGTGTATTTAGGTGCCAATGGGGTCCATATGAACTCCTATGGTAGGATTTATATTTATGTACCATGGGATCCAAGTTATAGTATAGTAAATGAAGAAAGTACATAGGGACCTCCATGTTTTAGGAGTTAATATTAGGTTTCAAGGGGTTACATTTAGGTACCATAGGGTCCATGATTATAGTTCAGATGGTAACACACCCAGGATATTAGGGTTATTTCAAGCACTCAAATGGCATTTCTCAGTGATTAGATTTTTGTGTATAAGGTGATAGCTTGATAGTGTTTTACAAGATTTTTTCTTATGGGAGAATAGAGCCCTATAATTGCAAATTCTTCAATCTTTGTTTACAGAGGAATGCCATTTGAGTAAAGTAGACAGTGGGAGAGGCCGAAGGCGCTCATCACGAGGACCGCATGTTAGAAGGGGGAGAGCCTTGCATTGTGTGGCAAACAGCATTGCCAGCCTTCAAATGTTATTGCCGTCATTTTTGACTGGCAAGTTGCTAGTAGTATATAAAGTCACGCGAGTTGTCAGTTGTGTGATCTTATTGTTATTAATAGTAACTCTTACTCAATATTTCTTATTTTCAATATCATAATTAATATACAGCCCTATTAATTTCCCTCAACGTGTAAAACCGTAGCCTGTAACGTTGCCCACAAGACTTGGCTATTAAATTGGCCCCGTAAACGACTTGTGGGATACGGGAGAAAAAACCCTATGGAATGTCCAAATTAGAATTCCGCGGCCGCAGACCCTTTGATTTGTCAAGCCCATAACTGTTACGTTCCAATCACTGTATTAAATTGCTACGAATCCACTGGGGTTCAAACCAGTAATTCGCAAATGGAGCCAAAAAGCCAACGGGTACTAGAGAGCAGTGGCGTAGCTAGGGGGGGCGAGGGGGGCGGATCGCCTCGGGTGACAGCATATGGAGGGTGACACTATGTCACCTCCAACAACATTTTTCAGCCAGGCTAAGGTGCGAAAATAGTCTGAAAATAGAATTGTGATTAAAACCCAACAAACACAGGAAATCAGGAATATGTATGCTTTCCCCCCTCTAAATCCCTTTTTTCTCCGTTCCCACCTCCTCTCCCTCCCTTGTGTCTCCGTTCCCCTTCCTCTGCCTCCCTTGTCTCCTTTCCCCCCTCCTCTCCCTCCCCTGTGTCTTGTACCTGGATGCAACCCTGCCAGCAGTGCAGCACTCACCCTCTCTGTGGCTTTTTTGGATCAAGCCTTGCATTGCGCATGCGCATCCCGCCTGCGTGATTCGCGGCTTGATCCAGGAAGTAGTTCTGGCTGGAGGACGGTCGGCACAGAGGAGAAGACGGTGAGTGCAGCGCTGCTGGCAGGATTGGAACCAGGTACGGGCAGGGTTTGCACCAACCAGGTACATGTGTGTACTGTGGGCCTCGCAATGACCATCAGTGGGCAAGAGGAGCATCAGTGGGGCAGGGGGAGCATCAGTGGGGCAGGGGGAGCAGTGTGGGCCTTTGAAAGAAGGAGGAAGGGGACAGACATGGGAGGCATTGAAGCCTCTCCCATAAGCCTTGCGATGAGCGCCTGCGGCGCACATTGCAGTCTAAGTGCCGCTAGCCTCGCAGTCGCATGTCTGAACTGCTCGCCTCACAAGAAGACATTCCTTCTAGGACTATAGTGTCGAAGGACATTCTTTTGGTCTGTGCATTGCCGTGTTTTGCATTTAGATGTTCTGAAAGTGAACATTTGCATTTTAAAAATCTTTGGATTTGAACTATTTGTTTTGTGGTATTGGATTCGGATTTTGTCTTGGATCATACATGTAAGCAGTAAAGTACCGGTCAGTAGAGTAAAGTAGAGCCTAGAGGTAGAGTATGTATGAAAATGTAGCTACACCTAACCATTCAGCATAGGGTCGTGTGGGGTCACTGGGGTGACATTTGAACGGACCGCCCCGGGTGACGTTTACTCTAGCTACGCCACTGCTAGAGAGGACCCGGAAGAGAGTTAAAGTCCTATACCTAGCACTGTAAATGCAAATATCACCACACTACTGTACTTATAATAAAAAGGAAAGTGATGTTATTACAATTGATAGCACAACATTCTCAAGCTAGCAAATCTGCAATATACAATACTTTTTTTTGTTTAATTTCTATGTAATATCGCAGCCTTGTTCGATTTAATAGCTCTGTAACACAGCCGAATTTCAAGCTTGCATCCTTTGCGGGCTTGCCGATGCTGCTACGAGCTTCCAATTTAATAGAGCTGATAGAGTAGACCAGTGGTTCCAAAACTGTGGTTTACATAGGTGAGGAAATTAGAGGCTCTATTGCCAGTTGAATGCTAATATCCGCACCTTTGCTAACACACTGTTTAATTGAAACCCCGACCTGTCCAGAAGTCCTGCAGAGAGATTTGGGAACCACTGGAGAAGACCAAATTTTTTTTGCCCTGTGTGAAACCCATTTGTCACCACAATTTAGTGTGGACCAAAAACTTATAAGTACAACATAACATTAATAAATATTGTAACTCTGATAACATTAATTGAAGAGCATTCAATTACTATGGACGAATTCCATTATTTCCCTTATTTTATTAAAAGCTGCAGAGCATAACGTTCATCAAACCTTACCCAATGTTATTAAAATATGTGAATCAATGTTTGTATGTTTAAGATAAAAGGTTTAATAATCTCTCTCACTTTAACCTCTATACTTGAGTAAAGTTATAATTTGTAAAATTGATTCACTGTTGCTTTTGATTTGAAAAAGAAAATTGCATCTTTCAAAAGCTTGTCATTTTCAATTTAATAACTGCAACTCTCTGATTTAAATAACCATTTTAATACCCTAACAAGAAGAGCTATTTGCTTTAGTTATACATTGATCATTAATAAAATACATGTTCAATGATCTTAATTACAGTAACAGCTTCCACTTGTGCTCATTGTTTCCACCCAGTAAAGTCATCAAGAGGAAGAGTTTTTTGGAGAAAATCTGTTTATAAAAAAATCAGATTTGATAAGAGGATAAACAATAGCACAGGAAAGGCTTACTGCTAAGAGAATAACTTTAACATAACTCTTTTGCCAATGGATAGCATTAGGTTGATATATTTGCGTCCCCCACAGATCTTATCCTTAAGCGGAGATCAGCAGCAGATTAGCTTGATGAAAAAAAGTTTATTGTTATAAATTGTTTTTTGAAATAATTGAAGATGAACGTTATTAATGATCAATGTGTGGCTCCTGTTTTTAGAATAATGCAGTGGTCCATTAACAAGCATGTGCAAGTGTATTTACCATCTGTAAATACATATTATATGTTACATACATACAGCCTCATTCAATTGCAAACCCGTAACTCGATAGCAGACAGCTGCATGTCTGCTATCGAGTTGCCGACTCCCGTTGGTCTCCGTTTGCGAGTCTATTCAATTGCTCCTGGTCGCGAGTTGCTATCCTGAAGCCAGCTTCATAAACCATGCACTGGTTCAGAGCAGTTATGGGCGGGAACGGTATCAATTCACCAATCCTTTTCGAATCGGCTAATAGAAAATGAGACTGTCATAATTACGGCAGTAAAACATGGAGGTTACATGTCAATCAATCAGGTTCCGGAGTCCAATATGCGATCAGACTCACAAAACATAGAAAATACAGAAGTATGAAAATGAATGCCAATACTGTTTTAGTCCATTTGGGTGGTCTGATATGTATTAACTCATTGATACCCGAGATCGATTTAACACCGAAATGACACATACAAATAAATGTAATTTCCTGCAGTTTTGCGGGTTTGAGACTGTTGTGCAATTAATTCTAATGTCTTTCATCACTCTCCCCGTAATTTACAGTGCAGGATTCCTTTTTTTATTTGCATTTACAGTGCTACGATTTGGTGTTTAACCCCCTTTGTAAGTCCTCTCGAGCACATGTAGAATTTTCTCCTCCATTTGTGATTAACGAGTATGGATATGTTTGCGAGATTTGGAAATTGGAGCAATTGAATAGCGATTTGCAATTTTAGCCCTGCTAAAGTGACAGATCAAAGGCTTCTGGAGGCTGTAAATCACGAGTTTTCAAGCTCGTAACCCGATCCAAGCCATCAAATAGACGCCAATTGAATAGCAAATTTGCCTATGAGTTTACTTACTGGCCTCCGGATCTCAAATTCAGTCAATTGAATGGGGCCCCCAGTTGCCTCCAGCACCAACAATCATTATTCTGATGGTTTATTATTATCTTTTTTGTAGTGTGCTAGGATATTCTGTAACGCTAAGGGAACAATTAAAAAAATGATATAGTTTATACATACAGTGCCTTGCAAAAGTATTCACCCCCTCAACTTTTTACCTATTTTGTTACATTACAGCCTTAAGTTCAATGGTTTGTTAATCTAAATTTTATGGATATTCTTGAGCAAAACCTGTACCACTCTGTGCGTGATTTGAGGCTAGGACGGAGATCCACCTTCCAGCAGGACAATGACCCCAAACACACTGAAGCAACACTTGAGTGGTTTAAGGGAAAATATGTAAATGTGTTGAAATGGCCTAGTAAAAGCCCAGACCTTAATCCAATAGAAAATCTGTGGTCAGACTTAAAGATTGCTGTTCACAAGCGCAAACCATCCAACTTGAAGAAGCTGGAGCAGTTTTGCAAGGAGGAATGGGCCAATATCCCAGTGATAAGATGTGGCAAGCTCATAGAGACTTATCCAAAGCGACTTAAAGCTGTGATTGCTGCAAAAAGTGGCTCTACAAACTATTGAGGGGGGTAAATAGTTATGCACATTTATTTTTTCTGTTATTTTTTTCCTGTCGTTTGCTTCAGAATAATAGAAAAAAAACATCTTCAAAGTTGTGGGCATGTTCTGTAAATTAAATGATGCAAATCCTCAAACAATCCATGTTAGTTCCAGTTTGTGAGGCAACAAAACACGAAAAATGCCAGATCAGATATATCTCAGAGGAATGAATGAAGGAGAGGGTTAGTAGCCATAGTAACAGGGTGGGGAAGGGCCATGTAATTTTTATTGTTTTGTGGTTTTAAAATGTTTCTGAAGCACAGTCAGTCTATTGCTACACTAAATTGAATGGTGTGGCTAATGTGATTTCTCTACTTCTCCATCAATGATGTCTGAATTGCTGGGTGCTGAGATGAATAAAGTCTCAATCTGCAGATTACTCCTGTAAGCTAAAAACAGGAGAATTAGGGTGCAGATGGCCCCTCATCTTTGGTTCATGACAGTTTTGATAAAGGATGTTTTGTCTTTGTAGAGCCAATCTGTGAAAACTATGGGAAGTAGAGTATGGAAATCTACCAAATAGAGGTAGCATGGGAGGTAGTAATGATAAACAGTAAGAGGTGCAAGTTCTGGGCAGGGCATATGGATCTGTTTGAAGTATATGGAGTTTAGCATATGCAGATTAGTCCAGCAGACTCTTTGAGGATAGGCCGAAATCAGTATGGGCAGTTAGTAGAAGGCCGCTTAGAAGGGTGTTGCAGGTTGCAGCTGATAGTCACTTGTGACAACACACCAATACAATGCATGTGAAGTGTTTTGGTGATTGTGGTGTTTTCTACAGAAAGGTGTAGCTGTGGAGGAGAATGGGGAGTAAATGACTACTCTACCAGGGATGTGTTAATATCTAAATGCTGGATGACCTACAAGGAGGTAATTCACAGTTGACATATTGTGAAATAAGTTAGTAGAGAGATGTGTCTGAAGAAGAGAGATAGGTTTGGGTTTCCCTAGCATCCTTTCCCCAGAGAGGATGTATAGATTTAGAAACTAAATGGAACCAGGACATAGTCATAGTGGAGTTGAGAAGGCTCCAAGGCAGGAAACCCTGTGGCTGTGCTTATAAAGATATGATTCAAACCAAGAAAGTCATGTCATGAAGGCCTTGTGAGAGGAGAGTTTGCAGGAGGAGTGGCTGGTCTGCAGAAAAATATAGAAGCATGACATCATTTCACTTCACCAGAGCTTTTTATGGGCTTCCTAACAAAGGGGTTGAATGCATACGCACACGCCAATTTTCTGTTTTCTATTTCTGAAAAATAGTTTTATGTATATATTTTTCTCATTTCACTTCATCAACTTAGACTATTGTGTTCTGATCCATCACATAAAATTCAGATTAACAAACCATTGAACTTAAGGCTGTAATATAACAAAATAGGTAAAAAGTCAAGGGGGGTGATTACTTTTGCAATATATCATCATAGTAATACAGTATATAAATATTTAGTCAGTGTCTCATACGAATAAACATACAGTATATTCAGCCAAGGTCTCCTATTGACATATACAGAACATAAGCCAGGGACTATTATAATATACAACCTCAATTGTCAATTATTATATTAATGTATACATATCCAGGTAGGTTCACCAATAATCATATGAATGTATACATATTCAGGCATGTTCACCTATAATTATAAACACATACATATTTATTCAGCGTCATCGATAATCATAATTCTTCCATGGTGTCCGATTTTTGTCTTCTTAATATATATTCAGCCAGAGCTTCCTAAAATCATATACATTTACAAATATTCACCCAGGGTCAACCATATAAACTCATATATTTAATCAGCTTCGCATACAAGCCTACAAATATATGCCTATTCAGCTAGGGTCTCCAATAAGAATAATACAAATACATATTTAAGAAGGGAGCAAGAGCAAATCCATGGAATTATAGACCTGTAAGATTCACTTCTGTAGTGGGAAAGCTTTTAGAAGGGCTAATAAGGGATAGTATACAAGAATATGTCTATTTGAACAGGATTATAAAAAGGAGTCAACATGTATTTGTGAAGGATAGATCATGTGAAACAAATCTAATTAGTTTCTATGAGCAGGTTAGTAGGAACTTGGATCAAGGCAACTCAGTGGATATAGTCTTTTTGGATTTTGCAAAGGCTTTTGAAACAGTACCACATGGAAGACTATTGTGCAAACTAAAAGATGCAGGGATTACAGTAAATATCTGCTCATGGATTGAGAGCTGGCTAAAAGACAGGAAGCAAAGGGTTTTTGTAAATTGAACATACTCAGATTGGTCTAATGTGGTAAGTGGGTTCAGGGTTCAGTATTCAGTCCTCTCCTTTATGACATCTTTATTAATAACTCCGAAGTAGGACTGGAACATAGCATTGGTTGTGCTAGGTAATTAAATCAGAAAATTATTTACTTTCACCATAAAAGGGATTTGCATAAATTAGAGAAATGGGCAAATTAATGGCAGATTAGATTTATATGAATAATAGTAAAGGTGTGCATTTGGGAAGAAAAATAGTCATGCAATTTATAATCTTAATCGAGCACATCTAGGAGCACATCTAGGGATTATGGAGTGCTTGTGGACAACCACCTATGTAACAGTGCTCAATGACAAGCTTCAGCTGCAAAGGCAAATACAATATTAGCATGTATTAAGAAGAGTATAGAAGCAAGGGAAGCAAATTGAATTCTGCCACCATACAAATTGGTAGCATGCCCCCATTTGGAATATGCAGTCGAATTTTGGGCACCACTTCATAAAAAGGACATTTTAGAGCTGGAAAAAGTACAGAGAACGACAACAAAACTAATATGGGGAATTGAGGGGCTAAGTTATGAAGAAAGACTAACCAAATTAATATTTTCTCTAGAAAAAAGGTGTCTAAGAGGGGATATAATTACCTTATATAAATACATCCATGGTCAATATAAGGCTTTGTCAAGTGAACTTTTTGTGCCAAGAGGTTTTCAACTGTGTTTGGGAAAAATCATACCCACAGACCACATTTTACTCCGAAATCCAGTCATGATACCAAAAAACAGAATCCTTTGATAATTTTCTAATTATTAGAGTTTATGTAGACAAAAATGTGGGTCAGCAGCAAAAACATCCAAAATGGCTGTTATTGGCTGGCTGATTGGACACAAAAGTAAACAAAACCCAGTTTTTATAGTAATATGATATAACCCATTACTTATGGTACAATCCTTTGCTTAAGCCAATAAGATATTATTTATTTTATGATATCCAATAAAATAATATGCATGAAGTTTGCACGTGCTTAATCATATCTGGCACATCACTATATGCACCAAAAAAACTATTACTGGTTATCTCTTGCGCATAGGTTAAGTGTTTGGCCTTGTAGGCTTACTGGACATATTTGTTGAGGCTATAAGAGTTGTTTATGGCATCTACTGAAACTGCTAAACCATGGGACATGCAGATTTAACTGTATCATACCGTATGTCCTACAATAGAAAAATACTGGTTCTGAGCTAAAATTCACAAGTGCTACAAAAAGTGATAAATGCTATGTATATACACAAAAAAATGTAACGATATTTGTATTTTTCACAACTGACAAGGGGACATCCTTTGAGGTTAGAAGTTAAAAGATTCCACCTTAAAAAACAAAAGTGTTCTTTACAGTAAGAGTAGTTAAACTGGTATTCTCTACTAAAGGAAGTGATGACAACGGATTCAATAGATAACTTTAAAAAGGGATTGGATATATTTTTATATAAAAAGGGCATTCAGCGTTAACCTGGTTAATTAGAGAGGGAGTATTGATCCAGGGAAGAATCTGATTGCCAGTATCTGGGGTCAGGAAGGATTTTTTTTTTTCCTTTTGAGACAATTGGCAAAGTTTCACTTTTTATTTTTCTGTTTGCCTTTCTCTGGATCAGTTAACAATTAATTAACAATTAATCTGCACATGGCAGATCAGACGAGATCTAAAAGTTTGATCTTGATGGACTAAAAGTATTTTTCCAACCTTTATGTAACTATGTAACATAAATATTTAACCAGGATAAATACATAAATACAGTATATATTAATCCATGAATAACTACAATCAAGTAATTAACCTACCTCCAAGAATACATTCCATTAAGGAGCTACTTTCTACCAATATTTCCTTTTAAGAATAATAAAACATTTTTGTGGAAAAACATTATACTGTTTAACCTTACTTATGCTGCTTTGTTCAACTGGTGCAGTTCCTTCCTCCACATTCAGCAGTAAACACATTGGGCCTCATTCTATTACCGGCCGTAAATCGTCCGTAAGGCTGCGATTCCTTGCGGGGGTTCAGTTAACTCGCGATTCTATTATACGGCCCCGCAAGGATCTCCCCTTGCGGCCGGCCGCATATCTTGAAACCGGCCGTAAGCTCTGAAATCTAAAAACGCAAAAATAAATTCAAGCCTGCACTGTACAGCTCTGTAAATGCTAGGGATCATATTGGGGGACATGAGGATTAAAAGTAACCCCCTCTCAAGCTTGCACATCAGCCCAAACCCGAGTTCAAATTAACTGTTTATTTTCCGGCTGCGGCGTGGGCGTGTCTGAAGTGCTCCAAGCCCTATGGACTTTTTACATGGATATTTTACGTATATTAAAAAATTATTATTTTACGGATTTGAGTATAGGGTAATTATGTGCTATTTTTTCTAACACTGAATATCACTTTATAGACTCCGCAAAGTGCAGGATGGCTTTATTTGAGCTATTTTATGTGCTTAATTGGTGCTAGCGGGACCTGTTTGCTGCAAGTAAGCTGCGGCTCGTTTTTAGCCTTGCAGACAGGGTTCCCGGAGCAATAGAATAGCAACCAGGCTTTTCTTACGGCCGATTTCCCCGGCCGGAGGGGAATAGAATAGCCGGAAAGCTTGCGGCCGGTCTTTGCGGCCCCGCAGCGGCTGCGGCCGATAATAGAATGAGGCCCATTGAAGGGAACATTGAGCACTCTAGTTCCAGGTGGGCCTAGTGGTCAGTCTGTGAATTGCAGCACTTTGTTTTTTACTCTAAAAAAATGGGCGCTCCTCACAGAGAAGTGCCCTCTAAGGCTGACCTGGTAATTGGGAGACATACTTGTATATCCCTGTGTCTCTATGGTTGCTCTATTTCTCACAATGATCTTCCATTGAATACATCAAACCTTTGTTGTTGGAAATAAAGTAAATTAATTAGTATTCAAAGAAAATATGGTTATAATGAGTGTTTATTAACCCAAGCTTTTGGACAGAAAAAGATGAACAGACTATATGGGGCTATTTATTCGTATCTTCTCTCAGATTTGTTTTGTATCTTTCTAAGTACATAAGGTTATGAAATACTTTAAAATGGTCTATAATTTAATGACATGAGTAGATCTTTTTGCCAACACACTGTTAAAATATTCAACTGATTTGCACAGACAAAGCTAAACAACTTTAACAAAATTGCATAGACTTGTGCTACAGAAATGCTTAATACAAAGATTATAATAAGCAGGAAAATTATTAGGTTGCTTATGAAGACCCTCAGCAATAATCAGGTGGCCTGCCAAGAATCTAAGCAGCTGCTGAGGGTGCCTATAATAAAATGAGGTAGCCACTGCTTTAGACCCAAATTAGGCTTATTATTATTATCCTTTATGTATAACGCACCAACATATTCCGCAGCGCTATACAAGGGTTAGGTACAAGTATAAACAATTACCCCACAATTAAAATAATGGAAGACCCTGTTATTGAGCTTTCAATCAGATATATACAGTGCTTTCCATAAAGCACCTCACAAGATTGAAAACTCACAAATTTACAATCTAAAGGGTGTGGATGAGGTACAGGGGAGTGATACAAGCATAGTGAATGAAGAGGTTAAAGATGGTAGGCTTTTTTGAATAAATGTGTTTTTAAGATATTTTTAAGCATTTGAGGCAAGAAGATAGTCTGGTGGAGCGAGGTAAGGAGTTCCAAAGAATAGGGGCAGCACGAGAAAAGTCTTGAAGACGGGAATGAGAGGACGTGATGAGAGAGGAGGAGAGAAGAAGGTCATTAGCAGAGCGAAGAGGGCGGGTGGGAGTGTATTTTGGGATGAGAGCAGAGATGTAGGAGGGGGCACTATTGTGGAGGGCTTTATATGTTAGGGTCATGATTTTTAATTTTTTTCTAGAGGCTATGGGAAGCCAGTGGGGTGCCTGACAGAGTGGTGCAGCAGACACTGATCGTTTAGTACGGTAGATGAATCTAGCGTAGTACATGGTATATTACATTTTAATGCCCAACATTTTTTCAACAAAAGCGTCCTTTCATTAAATAATTTACTGTTATGACAGTTGAAAATATACCAATTCTGATGATTTCAATAGTTTTAATTGATTTTGTGGGATGGAAAGAAAGGATTCTAAATGTACTTATATGTAAGAAAAAGGTTGTACAAAACCTGTGATTTTTTATGTATTCTTAAAAATGTTTCTTTAATCATGATTAATTTGTTAGTTTGGTTAGTCGGGTGAAAGTTGCAGTGATTTGCAGGAACCAAGCAACACTATTTTCTGATTATCTTAAAATGTAAGATTTGAAACTTAAAAATGTTTTTAGATCATATATAAATAGACCAGCCACTGAACAAGGTGACATGGGGCATGTGCTAGGTGAGGCTTTCCTAACATGTGCCCTCTATATTCAACAAATAGTCTTTGAATTTCTTAGGTAGAAAGGGATTTCTGTATATTTATCTCTGACTGCAGTACTTGCAGCTGAGACACTAATAGCTAAGAAATGAATTATTCTGTGGTTAATGTTACACGAATACAGCTCCAACAAGCTCTAAATGGAATCATGAATTTCTTACAGTACTGCATGTTTCTGTTTTAACTACATCATTGTACTTTATGATTTAGTTCAATATATAAGGCACTGACGCACTTACATTTTTCTAAAAGAGCTAGTACCTAACAGTGGTGGATGGTGAGTTTTTAATTTGGTGTGGCACCACCCATTGAGCCCTTACCCAGACTATACCAACACTGACCTTCACATAGACTCAATTTTGAATTAATTAAGGTTTAGATCACATTTTTCTGTAGGAATGTATTACAGATTTTACACAAAAAGTATTGTCACAGTCCCTTTGGGTAAACTAAGCTAGATGATAATTTAATATAGAACAGGATGCTCTAGATATACACATAAATTGCAAATGTAGTGCATTTGTGGATTCTCTATTTACACTACTCATGATATAAGACCAGCACAGTCTACATGTGCATTTATATATCCCACAGCACACTCTTCCTTTGAGATTCACTTCCATGTAACACAAGATTGTTTCCAAGCCTTTAAATACTCCCTAAAACACATTTATTCAGAACAGTATATCCCCAACCCTGACACCATACCAACAAATCACATACTATACAATCTACTGTTCTCTATCACAATGCATCTGCCCCACCTTTCAAAACCCCAGCATCACTACCTACCTCATTACTACAACTTCACTGGCTTATTATAAACCATTCTAGTTCCATATCACAATTATCCAATGACCCCTGATCCAGTAACTATCTTATTTCATTGCAATTGGTATCCCATCCACCTTTTATATCACTGTCCCTCACAGTTCCATCCTAACCTTTTGTCCCTCCTGTACTCTCATTATATTGTGAGCTCACAAGAGCAGGGCCTTACAGCCTTCCATATAGGCTGGTTGATTACCTAATGTATTTGTAACTACTTTCAAATGTATAACACTTAGTAAAATGTTGTTGCATTATAAGTACTCTGTAATAATATTAATAATATCCCCACAAACTGCAGAATATATTCCTGGTCTCATATACGCAGGGTAGCATAATATCCATCTAGATTTAATATGATGCTTAACTTGGCACAAAGATTCCTCTCTATTAAATAATAAAATAAAAATAACTGTACAAATAAATCTCCATTACTGAATTTGTCCATGAATTTTTAAGTCTACGTCTATATTAGGTCTATCAGATATATTAATTCTCTGTGTAGGTTCTTATCAAGATCAAAGAAAATAACCAGATTTTTTGTTATATATATATATATATATATATATATATATAGACATATGTATAGTAATGCTACAATGATCAGCATAGGTTTGCAATATATATATATATATATATATATATATATATATATATATACTGTATATATGCAGGGTCGAGTTTCATTATTATGACGTCAGCAGCACGTAGTCAATGAAATACGGCACAAGCTGGCTTGGTGGGTATATAAGGTGGAATGTAGGCATTCTACAAACATATCAACCATGGCTGTCACGTGTGATTTATCCGACTTGAAAAGAGGATAATCATTGGTATTCAGGCCAAGGGTGGCAGTATTTTTAAAACAGAGCAGTTTGTCGACTGCTGTGGTTAAAGTGTACAGTGACTGGACAAATGGCACCATTGGGAATAAACGTTGCGCCATTGATGTCAGAAGTGAACGTTGGCTGTGAATGTGTGTGAAGGCCAACCGTCACGAGCTACAGTTCAGCAACTCACCATCCAAATCAACCAGGGGGCTACTAGACGTGTGTCTAAAATGACAGTACAGCCAACCCTGTTGTGTATGGGTTTCCAAAGCAAAGGGCTGGTCACTGCACCCATGCTGACGAGAGTTCATCGTCTGAAACGGCTTCAATTTGCACAACAGTAGTGAAATTGGACCTCTTCTGATGGGCAAAGGGTTGCCTTCTCTGATGAGTCATGTTTTCTGCTTCATTGACGGGACGGGCGTTGGCATGTCAGACGCAGAACCTCGGAGAACAAACACTGCAACCAGAGGTGGAAGAACACAAGCTCATGGTGGCAGCATTATGGTATGAGGAATATTTTCTTGGCATTGTCTGGTTACACTCATACCTTTGGAGGGTACTTTCACTTGATTTGGTTATCTATCCATCCTTGCAGATCCATACACGTTGACTGTCTTCCCTGGAGCAGATGGGATCTTCCAGCAGGACAATGCAACATGTCATACGACCGGAATTGTCCAGAAGTGGTTGAAGGAGCACAACAAAGACTTCCAAGTACTTCCCTGGCCTCCAAATTTCCCGGACTTGAACCCCTTCGAGCACCACCTTGATCGCCATGTTCGCTGTATGGATCCGCCACCACGCACTCTTCAGCAGCTGTCAGATGCACTGGAGTCTCCATGGCTCCAGATACCTTTGCCAACCTTCCAGCATCAGCGTTTTTTTCGGGATATTGGTGGTCATAATAATGTGACTGGACCGTATATATACATATATATATATATAAATATATAATATATATTATATATATATATATATATATATATATATATATATACAATAAAACCCCTGTTATTCGGCACCCACAGGGACTCCCTATTGCCGTATACGAGTAGTTTCATGGTTAATCAGGAGTGTCGGGATTAATACGACATATTATTTTCTAAATAATATAGAATAATGAATTTTGAGTTCAGAATCAATTTATAGACACATATTCCTTTTTATGAAATAACATTTATTAAAAAATGACAAAATCAACTAGTCTAATGATAAAAAATGTAATGTATCAAATCAAATGCAAATAAAACAAAATATAACCAGCCAGATATTAAAAGAAAATTAATCCATCATATTGTATAACTTATTATTTTATGACATCTTTTATACAATCCTTAAATCTCAATATAAAAGTTTATCTCAATCACATGTACAAAAAAACCTGGAATAGCAACCCAAAGAATAAAATCAGATAAATCAATTAATAAAAATTCACCCAAAATAACGTTTAACATGTACTAACAATGTTTAATTATAGTATAATATAACTATACAGGAATGTATTAAATATAACACAATTATGATAAAGTATTTGATAATATAATTGATAAGTTAGCTAAGTAAAATTAATTTATCTGTATTGGTCAAAAAGAAAAATGAGATATCACATTTTGTACTAAAATGTATATCCGGATTTATAAATTTCAATGACAAAATGAAATCTAAACAACTTTTTGGTAAGAAATAAACCAAACAGAGAAATTATGGTAATGGTTTTCAATTATATTATAAAATAAAATAAGTCAATTTATACATTACCAATTATGACAAGATTCCACTGGTCAATTCCAAAATTGTCTGGCCTTTTCCACGGGATCAAAGTTTCCTCTAGTCTTACTTTCTTTTTCTCTCCAGCCCCTTCTCCCTCAGATCCTGTTTCTATCCATAATTATACCTCCAACTTAATTTGCCTATCAGAATCCCAAATCAGTTAAAGTATCTAGTAACCAATAGAATCTCTCATGATGTCATCACATATTTAAATTTTTATAGTGAATATATTTTTCTATAGAGACATTTATTCCTTGAACCACAAGAGGGTGATCTCGGACCTTTGAATTTTCATACCTTTAATTAACTAATGACCCCTTTGGCCCACAACCTATAAACAAGATAGGGTCGTAAGAATGGTTATCAGTTAGATACCCCTTAACAGATTTATTATTCTGGGAAAGAGACTGAATGTCTAGTAACACATTCTTCACATGTGAAATTTTGGGGAGGATTCCATTATTTCTAAGAAACATAACCTTTATAGACCTTTATCAATTAGTTTAGGAATTCACTCAAATATTTGTCTCTACAGAACAAAGTATATATATATAAAGCATATAAAGTATTAATACATTGTATATAAAATAGTGGTTAATAATTGGAATATCATATTATACTATAATATCCACAGAAGACAGAACTTTATTCATACAAAAGTTCTGACATAACCCCCTCACTGAAATAATATCGCTCTTTATAAAGTAGGTGATATTATTACAGTTGTAAATATGAAATTTTTTTTTTTTTTTTTTTATACAGTTGATCGGTGTCAATTTGGATAGTGAGAGGGACAGTATTTCTAATTTTCGTGTTCATACATACCAAATATGTAATAACACTCATCCAAACTATGACAAACACAATAACTGAAATAAGGACAAACATAATTATGCCTATCCAGTCTCGGTTGGCTATGATCTCCATATCTTTAGAAGAAAGATTTTGATTATCTATGGTAATATTATTCTTCCTGATAACCATCAATGGTATGATTAGGTTTATGATCTAAGAGGAATTTTAGATCGGTATCAATAGGGATATCCTGATTTTGAAAAGCATCTATGATTTCTACTTCCCCCTCTTGGATACTTGTATCAATGTAAAATAAAGTCACTTCACCTATAGTAATAACAGTATCTCTTGGAACCTTAATGAATGATACTTTATATGCCAGAGGCATCACAGTAAATGTGCCATGAGCAGGGTAAGAAATACTCATGTTAGTTAATGACGTACTAACTAACCATTTATTTTGCACCCTCATAGCCTTAGTAGAAATCAGATCCTCAGATTTACTCATAACTACCTGACACTTTTCAAATTCATGCATCATATAATTTACTCCACACAAAGCATGTGTGGCGTCATGAACAAATGGTTTTCCTGGGCACAAATAATTTTAGTCTTTGAATACCACACAATCGCTCACATCAGGAATCAAGTATGGACCATTTATCCAAGCTTGGTACGCCAACATAGATGGGACTTGAATCTGAAGATGTATGCCATACTTCCATGTCCCGACATTATAAACAGTTTTGATTTGGTAAACATGTTCAGGCATAATAAAAGGTACAGTTAACAAAAATCCTAGTTCCATCTTTTCTGAGTCAATAAATAATGGAAAAGCACTTCCCATTTCAAAGGCCACTCTAATTTGCATATGGTCTACTTCCTGATGATAAATTTTTGCAAACATATTCCTCACAATATCATTGTTTACAAAATATAATGGTATACGACCATGAATAAGGCTTGTTATACAATCTTGTATTTCTCGAAAAAAGTTAGTAGTAATAAAAGTAACTGGTTCCCGGAAAAACAGAGACTCAACCCTTGATAAACGGTACTTCCTATGCAAGTCAATTGAATGGAAAATAAGTTTGGAATGCAAATTTGTAGTAACAATAGTCTCATTCACTACAGTTATTAAGTCATTTAGATTCTGTTTTTGGAGCTCCAATTCTCTCTGCACCATCTTCAAGGAATCCCGAAGTTCCCTAGATTTCTTATTTAATGTTTCGATAGATACAGAGTTTGCTACTGACATAGTGGTACCTATAACAGCTCCAAGTATAGTCATTATCGCAGCCCCAATAAGGAAACCGATAAATCGTTTCGGACGTCGGCTGTTGGAATTGTAAGACTCAGGAATAAAAGTTTTCCTTAAATGTTCCAACATCTCCTTTACAGTAGCTTGTGATCGATCAATGTGTGATCGATACCATACTTTGGTTTCCTCCATCTGCATGTTAGATATGTTAAATTGCCTTTCAATCACTGTTTGTGGATCCACGCTCACGAAAATCTTTTGCGATGTCAATCTCCTTCCGGTGAGAATAAACCCTGGAGCCTCTTGGATAAGAATTCCTGAAGAAGGGCCTGGTTCCACAATAGGTTCCATTCGGACCTCTTGGCATTGGATCAGCATCACCCATATCAGAGCTGTTTTTTTTCTTTCATCATCACTAATTCTTGTTGTTGTTTTTTTCATTTTTTTTTTAACTAGGAAATAAAAACAAAAAGTTTTAATAATGTATTCTATACAATGTAAAAATAGAATAATCTTATTAGACAGGGTATTCAAAGTCACATTATTCATCAGGAATATCGTTAATGATTCTTAATGAGACAATTGACAAAGTTTCAATGGTTTTTTTTTTTATGTTTGCCTTCCTCTGGATCAATTAACAATAATTAACAATTAACAATAATAATAAATAGTCCAAATTAAAAAGATCAATAGAGATCTAAAAAGGTTGAACTTGATGGACTAACTCTTTATTCATTCTCCAATACTATACTATTAATAATTATTTAATCAATAATTTAATTAATAACTAATCCGCATATTGCAGATCAGAGGAGATCTTAACAGGTTGAACTTGATGGACTGAAAGTCTTTTTTCAACCTTAATTACTATGTAACTATGTAACTATGTAACTATGTTAATTGAGATCTTGGGTGACAACTTTTTATTTGATTAATATCTTTCAACCATTTCACCATTTTTTGGAATTTGTATTTTGTATACAACAGGTGAAATTTTGTCAACAATAGTATAAGGTCCTTTCCATGAAGGCAAAAACTTTTTCTCTTTCACTTGGTTTCGTTGAAAGTTGTACAAATATATCTGATCTGTGATCTCGTACTCCTTTTTGGATGTCTTTAGATCATAATAAGTTTTAGTACTTACAGCAGATTTCTCTAAATTTCTTTGCGTAAAAGCAAATGCCTGCTGTAAGTGTTTCCTCAGATCCTCTATATATTGATGGGTTGTAGCAGCATTCACTAAATTATGGTCTTGGGTTCTATAAATAAGGTGTTGAGTACCATACGTCTCCCCGTCATTAATTTAAATGGCGATATTTTTGTTGCAGTTCTAGGTGTAGATCTTATAGCCATTAATACTAAAGGTAATTTTATATCCCAGTCTTTACCTGATTCTTTCACAAATTTCTTTAAAATACTAATAATGGATTGGTTGTACCGTTCCACATTACCACTAGAAGCAGCACGATAAGAAATATGTAATTTTCTCTTAACCCCTAGGATTTTCCACTTACGGCTCATTACTTCACTGGTAAAGTGAGATCCACGATCGGACTCAATTCGTTGTGGTAAACCAAAACGGGAAAAGACATGGTTAATTAATAACATTGCAGCAGTTTTGAGTTTTACAATTTGTGGCTGGAAGGCACTCTACCCATTTGGTAGACATGTAACCGTTAGCATATATTTATAACCCCTATGTGATGTTTTTACTGGACCAATAAAGTCTATTTGGATATCTGACCAGGGCATAGACATCCCTCTTTTCTGAAGAGGAGCTCTATGGGTAGGTGTATTAGGTTGATATTGGGGACATACCAAACATTCCTGACAATATGTCTGGATATCTTTCAACATGTGTGGCCAGTACGCAAAATCTCGCAGTATTTCATAGGTGATTTATCCCCCCTGTGACCTGATGTCGGGGCATCATGGGCATGTTGTAACATTAGACCTCTATATAAAGTAAGAACCACCCACTGCTGTATTCCATTCTTAGATGTACGAATAAGCAATCCATCTAAGATGCTAAATTGGGTTTTTGACTTCATTAAAACTCTCAGGTCTTCTTTACCTACAACATCTATCTCACTCAGAGGATATTTTGCTGGATCTTGTATATGATTATAAAATATACCTATGATTGGATCCTCTTTTTGACTACTGATTAAATCAGAATTGGGAGTATCCTGGAACCATTGAGCTGTAGACAATTATGTCCTCTTTTGGATTTGTTGTCTTGTTATAGCCTGAATTTTAAATGGACCCAAAAGATGATCCACATCAACAAGCTCCCCCTCTAGGGCACCTTGTTTTGCCAACTTATCAGCCAAATCATTTCCTTCTTTATCCTGTCCCATTACCTTTGAGTGGCCCTTTGTCTTCTTCCAATATATAGTCATTTCATTAGAGATTACAATCTCATCAATAGCATGTATTAACTTACCATGTTTCACTGGTTTCTTCTGGGCACTTGTCATTTCATTATGTTTCCATACCTGTAAGTATTCTACGAAACTATTACGGACATATTCCGAATCAGTGATGATCACTAGTTCCTTAAGATCATGCTGTATTGCGGTTTGGACAGCGTGATATACGGCTACCAATTCTGAAATTTGACTAGTCTTAGATCCTATTTTATAACTCTCAGGAGGAATTGGGATATTGCCTTTCCATACATTAACGATTCCTGCCACCAATTTGTTGTCTGCCCCCTCCTTAATATGATATGCACATCCATCCACGTAAACTGTGGGTAAAGTATTACATAATACCTCTTCATATACCTTATGGGGAGATCATTTGTATTCCTTCATAAGGTCCATTTCGGACCAATTTTCTCTAAGAGGATCCTTGGCGGTACAATCATGTAAATCAGCTAACCCTTGGGCCACTGGATTCCTCTTATTCTGTGCATATCTAATTTCCAAAGGCCATCCTTGTAAGGATAAAGTCCATGCGGTTATACGGCTATTTGACAAATTACCAGCTCTAATTTTATCACTCTGAATGTATTGTAATGGTTGATGAGCGGTTTCTACTATAATTTTCTCACCTTGGATAACATTTCGGAAATTCTGTAGGGCCCATACTGTAGCAAACAGAGCTTTCTCACAGTCATTAAACTTTACCTCTACAGGTGATAATGTCTTACTTCCATACGCAATAACTTTACTATGTTGGTCATATTTCTGATATAAAACGGCACTCAAACAAAAATCAGTATATCCAGTTTCTAAAAAGAATGGTTTACCCATTTTAGGATAAACTAGGCAAGGAGCCTGGCTGACTTTTTGTTTAATTCGTTTACAGCTTGATTTTGAATTTCCCCCCATTGCCATGGCTCTCCTTTCTTTAATAATCGAATGAGAGGCCTAGTTATTTCTGCATAGTTATCAATAAACTTACGAGAATAATTGGTGATACCTAAAAATTATCTTAATTCTTTTAAATTTGTAGGGGTTCTGGTTTTAAGCAGAGCTTCCACTTTCTTTTACTGTGGATTTATACCTTCAGGAGTTATTTCATGGCCTAAAAAATTAACTTTAATGCGGCACCATTGTGCCTTTTGAAGAGACAGTTTAACTCCTGCATGCTTCAATTGATCTAGAATATATCTAATTTCAAAAATATGTTTATCAAAATTGTTATTTTTAATCAAGATATCATCTACATATGTTAATGTCCCTCGCTCTTGAGCGTCAGGCATTACCTTATGTAAAAATATAGCAAACTCATGCCCTGAATTTATAAAGCCAAATGGGGTTCTAGTCCATGTATATTGCTGTTTCCCAAAGGTGAAGGCCAGTTTATATTGGTCCTCTTCACTTACTTTAATGCTCCAATAACCTTGGGCACAATCGAGCGTAGTAAATAATTTTAGATCCCTGTATTTGTGCTAAACATTGATCGATATATGGAACGGGCCATGAAGACATGTACACCCGTTTATTTAATTGTCTCAAATCAGCGCATAAATGCCAGGTTCCATTTGGTTTCAAGACACCTAAAATAGGGTCATTAAAAGAACTGTGCACCGGTGTAATAATCCCCCTAGACTCTAGGTTCTTGATAATATCTGCCAATGATTCATAAGAGGCAAGAGGGAGTCGGTATTGTTTCACAAATACAGGTGGCATATTTGGGTCAGTTTTAATTTTAGTGACATGTAAATTTGTCAAACCACAATCATATGAATCCTTAGAGAACATATCTTGGTAATCAATTAATACTTGTCTTAGTTTCTGGCGCTCAATGTCATTAGAACATCCGCTAGCTAAGGCTATCTGTTCCTCTAAACCCAGGGAATACCTCAGGCTGACTAATCTCCTAAATCTCCTCCAATTGTGTAGACAAATCAGTAGTGATCATACTTACCTGTGTCTCAGTGTTCTGATATTTCTCATACACTTGTTCATCAATGTTTTGGTTAAAAATAAGTTCATTATCCATAATATCACAGTTACTTTCAGTGAAACTAAAAGGATAAATAGACTGAACAGTAAATAATCCCTCAGGTTGTGTGTCAAAACAGTGATCCATAATCTGGTCATCATTTACATAATTCTCTGGTATCAAACCAATAACAAAATTCATAAACTCAGAAGTAAAATACTCAGAATCTATAGCCATACCTATTAGGGATCCCTTCTCCAAATGTATTGGATGGGATGCTGTGTTATTTACCAGAATAATGAAAGATATCTGTGTTGTAGTAATTAGAGGTGTATGAATGAGGGTGCGGCCTTTTCGTTGAATCTGATGATTAAGATTTACAAAGGCATCAATACATTTAATCTTTTGACCCCTTTTTACCTGTAAAGGGAGAGGAAATTGTGCCACCCCCTCTGGTATTGTAACACTTTGTTCCATTTGCACGGTTACTGCATAAGGCATTTGTTGTGCAGATTTCAATGCTTCTGAGTTATTTAGGAATTCTAAGGGCGTATCCTGTAGTCTGGACCAGATAACATTATTGATTAAATCAATTTGGGATGCAAAGCGATGTAATAAATAATTTCCAATATAGATTGGTTATTGGGAACCCTCAATAACTAAGAATAGGTGCATAACCCTTTTACCCCCAATGAAAAGAGGTAATAAACATTTTGCCATAATAGCATGAGTTGAAGTTTCATGATCTATCTTATATACCCATTGATCATCGGGTTGTGTATTTCGGATTAAATTATTATTCTTTATTTGTTTTAATAAGCTCTCATTAACATAGCTATGCTCATGTTTTAGAGCTAGTTTTGCTTGTTGAGAATTTCTCATACCTGGAATATCAAAAGGAATAAATAAACCTTCATCATTGGTTTCTATTTCCACTAGAAATCTAGAGTGTTTACTTATGTTTAAAGGCTTAGAATCGTTCTTATTTAAAGAGATAGTTAATACATTTCCCTCTATTTGAATATTTTTAATATACGCCGTATCAATTTGTATCACATTTTCATTATTTACTTGTTCTCCATTAATGTCTTAACATTTAAGTACTGTCATCTCAGGTATTTGATTATTTTGGAAGTGAATCTCTTACTGATTTCTCTTTTTTCTCAATAACATGACAATTCCATTGCATATGAGGTTGTTTAACTTGATCATAATTGATGGGAAATTTTACTTGTGACCATATCACCCCATCAATAAAATCAATTACTGGACTAAATCTTCTAAGTAAATCAGTCCCAATTATAATTTTGTAACTAGGAATATACACTAAAATAACTGGATGTTTCATTTGTTTATTTCCTATTCTGATATCTAACCACACATGGCCTACAGTATTAACTTTAATAACCATCAAAATTTCTAATAATTCCAACGAATGGTTTCAGAATAGCTTTCTTTTTGGCTCTACTCTTAATTTCCTCAGATGTATCTTTGGAAATTACTGTGACTTGAGAACCTGTATCAATTAATGCTTTATGATTTAATGTTTCAACATTCTGTATACCAACAGAAACATAATATCGGTTCTGTATTTCCTCCATTTCACATAAGAAATGTGTATGTCTTAACATCTCTAACTTCTTCCATTGTTTATTCTTATTTAAGAAGTCAGATTGTGGAGTATGATCTATCCAATTTATAACTATTTCTGTAGGACTATTAGCAATTTCCTGATTAACATTTGTTTCATTTTCAATAAACTGAACAGGTAATAAATCATCTGTCATGACATTGCAATGCTCTTCTCCTACTTCAGCTATTAACCCTTTACCGGTAAACTCTGGTTCAATCTGTGTTACCTCCTGTGAACTTATATATATATATATATATATAGTTATATTTTCTGTGTCATCTTCCTTGGTTTTGCAAACACCCCTTCCTTGCTGAAAGAGAAAGGATACTCAAGGAGAAGAAATAAATCATTAACATTCTTTTTAGAACATATTTTTATATTTTTATTTGAATCAAGAGATTCACAGGTATCACTTCTGTTTGTGTTATTGACCACTAATCTATTTTCACAATTAGTATTTGGCTTTGGGAATTTTGACCATCTTGGGTTGGATTATTTCTCACTGACTGAGTAGTAAATCCTGCCATAAATGCAGCCATTTGTTGTTTCAAAATGTTAACCTGCTCTTCTAAATTAGATGATGGTTTAGAATCTTGATTTTGGTTATATCTTTTAACCCTTTGACTCTCTGAATAATTTGAAGTATTGGGCATTGGAGGGGTTAATCTTCCTTCTGCACTAGAAGATTTTGGCCTCCAGACATAATTTTTAATAGGATTGTTTCCCATGTAATTTGGACTAACATAAAAAGAATCACTATTTGCATTTTAAAATTTTTTTCTTGCAATTTTTACTGGCCTAAATGATGACTGTGCCTGACTTGATTTGTTTGAACCTTTAACCACATCTGTGTAAGATTTTGTACCTGTCTCATACTGTAGATTAGGTTTAACAGAAATTTCTGCCACATTTTGACTATTACATTTCTCCCTTCGCTTATAATTATTCCCATCATCAAGCTGAATCTCATATATTTTAGTACATTCATTTACCAACCAACTTAAAGGCTTGGCGTCATCAAAATCACACGCCATATTTCTCTGAACATACAAAGGTAGTGCATGGAAGTAAATTCTCTTAAATTCAGGAGATTCTGGGTCTGTCTTTTTTGCAGTCTGTCTATAGGCGTGTTTTAATGTGATTAAAAATTCTTTTGGACTTTCGTCAGGCTTACATCTGAGATTATCAACTGCTTTTATAGCAGCCTGTGGGTTTCTATACTGAGAAAAGTATTTTCTCACCTCAGATTTATATATCTCCCAATCATTTATATCGCTATCATGGAGAGAGGTGAAAAATGAGGTATAAGAGCTATCAACTGAAAAAGGGAGGTATGATATTTTATCATTAGTCCCCCTTATTCCTAGTTCAACCATCACCATTTCTAATGAATCAAGATGGTCTTCTATGGACAATTTTGAATTTTTGGTGTAGGGTTCGATTAATTTTCTTATAGCCTGGGCTTTCTCATGGAAAGAGAGTCTTTTAATTGATCGTACATCTTCATCACTATCAGTTTCATTTTTAGAGCTATGTAAAGTTTTTATGGGTGATCGTTTATGTTTATTCCTTGAAGGTACTACTTCTAATTCTTCCTCAGAATCACTAAAGTCCTTTATCACAATTTTGCTTGAGGCATAATCTTGAGCCCTATTTAAATCCATTTTTAGATTTTCAACATCCTGTTGGTATTGCTTTATCTCTTTCTTAGCTACAGTCAGTTGTTTTTGGATTTCCTTATTCTCTACAAATATCTCAGCCTCATGAATTTTCTTATTAGTTAATTCTTGAGTTAAGAATTCAATCTTTTGTTGCAATTTCTTCTGTTCTATTTTTAAGTCCTGACAAGCCTGAACATACTTTTGCTCTAATTTATCAGCATGTTCAGCTTTCTCATTTAAGTATTCACATTTCTCAGACAATTCCTCAAATTGAACTGATTTTTGACTTTCCTCACCTGTATCTCTTGCACGCTGAGCTACCAATTCATCTATTATTGCCTGTAATTCATCACATTTCTCTGAATATTAACCATTTAAATCTTGAGCTGCGTTAAATGTCTCTGTCGTTTCTACAACTTTCTTCTTTAATTCTTTAATTTTGATAAACTGCTGATCTGCTAGCTGCATTTTTTCTCCATGTAAATCTCTCAAGGTTTGACAGGTTATAGAGACCTCCTGGATTTGATTATTTAAGTTTTTTTATGGTAATTTCTTTTTGGGAATATTGATATTTCCAGCTTCTGGATAATTCCATCCAAACAGTAGATAACCTAGCTAAATGCTTCTTTCTTTCTGATTTAATTTGAATTGCATTTATAGTACTCATCACTGTTGTCAAGAAATTCTTATCATGTAACCAATTATCAATTGTATCACCATCAATTTCAGGATGTATTTTATCCAAATATTCTGACAACTGTTCCTTGTACTCACAAACAGGATATACATTTGAAATTAAAGTTTTAATTAATAACTCCATTCCCTGTTTACCATGACCAATTATTTCATCTAAAGACAATAGACATTTTTTTTTTTTTATCAACAAGTGTTATTTAATAAAAAGTTTTAAATCAATTAAATAATTGACCATGTGTCTATAAAGATATTTATCTTGGTGGGACCTCCAAATATGTCGGGATTAATATGACATATTATTTTCTAAATAATATAGAATAATGAATTTTGAGTTCAGAATCAATTTATAGACACATATTCCTTTTTATAAAATAACATTTATTGAAAATAACAAAATCAACTAGTCTAATGATAAAAAATGTAATGTATCAAATCAAATGCAAATAAAACAAAATATAACCAGCAAGATATTAAAAGAAAATTAATCCATCATATTGTATAACTTATTATTTTAGGACATCTACTATACAATCCTTAAATCTCAATATAAAAGTTTATCTCAATCACATGTACAAAAAAACCTGGAATAGCAACCCAAAGAATAAAATCAGATAAATCAATTAATAAAAATTCACCCAAAATAACGTTTAACATGTACTAATAATGTCTAATTATAGTATAATATAACTATACAGGAATGTATTAAATATAACACAATTATGATAAAGTATTTCATAATATAATTGATAAGTTAGCTAAGTAAAATTAATTTATCTGTATTGGTCAAAAAGAAAAATGAGATATCAAATTTTGTTCTAAAATTTATATCCGGATTTATAAATTTCAATGACAAAATGAAATCTAAATAACTTTTTGGTAAGAAATAAACCAAACAAAGAAATTATGGTAATGGTTTTCAATTATATCATAAAATAAAATAAGTCAATTTATACATTACCAATTATGACAAGATTCCACTGGTCAATTCCAAAATTGGCTGGCCTTTTCCACGGGATCAAAGTTTCCTCTAGTCTTACTTTCTTTTTCTCTCCAGCCCCTTCTCCCTCAGATCCTGTTTCTATCCATAATTATACCTCCAACTTAATTTGCCTATCAGAATCCCAAATCAGTTAAAGTATCTAGTAACCAATAGAATCTCTCATGATGTCATCACATATTTAAATTTTTATAGTGAATATATTTTTCAATAGAGACATTTATTCCTTGAACCACAAGATGGCGATCTCGGACCTTTGAATTTTCATACCTTTAATTAACTAATGACCCCTTTGACCCACAACCTATAAACAAGATAGGGTCATAAGAATGGTTATCAGTTAGATACCCCTTAACAGATTTATTATTCTGGGAAAGAAACTGAATGTCTAGTAACACATTCTTCACATGTGAAATTTTGGGGAGGATTCCATTATTTCTAAGAAACATAACCTTTATAGACCTTTATCAATTAGTTTAGGAATTCACTCAAATATTTGTCTCTACAGAACAAATAACTATTTAAACATGAAGAACTCACTTGTGAGAAGCTGTGAAAGCACATATTTTACATAGATATATTCAAATAATGGAATTGCATGCATAGATATATATATATATATAAATATATAAAGCATATAAAATATTAATACATTGGATATAAAATAGTGGTTAATAATTGGAATATCATATTATACTATAATATCCACAGAAGATAGAACTTTATTCATACAAAAGTTCTGACAGGAGTACCCGAATTTAAGGGTCTAAACGACCCTTAAACACCCCAAAAACTCCTCAAAATGCCTTTAAAAAGGCATTAGCGCTCCAGAAGATTCTCCCTCTGATCCACTGGCGTCTGCAGCAGCAGAAACAACAAGGTAGATGAGGCGCTGGGCAGAGACGCAAGCAGCAGGGAAGGTGCAAGGAGCACCACGAGGCTGCGCTCCGGAGCCCAAGAGCAGGAGGTACAGGAGAAGAAAGAGGGGGCAGTGAGCTCACCCCCACAGGAACTCACAATGCTGGTGATCCTAACACAATAAGGACTGATTATACGGAGGATGAGGCAATGCTCTCTCCGCAACAGAGCAGAAATAATGTGAGACTCATAATACTCAGTACACCAACCCCCTTCAACACTGTCTATAATAAAAATAAAACCTCCGCCTGTGCATTAGAGCCTAATCCCTCACAGAAGTATATTTTCCCCAAGCAAACAAACAGCAGGCTTTTGCACTGTATTAGAGCCATAAGGAGGTAGAAACAACAACAGGCACTATTTTGTGTTTGGAAAGGGCGGCAAAGAGATCTGGACGACATTTTAGGTGCAGAAATAAGGTGTTACATAATTAAAATAATTCCACAGGCTGAAGGGCCCTGTGTATGCCCTAAATACAATTTTTTTCTACTCTTATCACAAAGCCTTTACTTAAATAATCACTCCCTAAGGGGTCAGCACAAGAAACTGTAAATATTGTACAGAATTGTATATATATGATCAAAATCTACACTATTTAAAAAGGTGACACAACCCAGAAATGTTTGTTCTCAATAGAGCAGTAAGCAGCCTGCAAAGGGGTTCAACACTGGGCAAGAAAAGGGGAGCAGAGGCGACATCTTGTGGCCAAAATCAGTCCTATACAAATTGATATACAGCAAGTAAAGCTGCTGGGCTGCCAGTATTAACTGGAGGAGGCCATTACCCACGCTGTGGAGGCACAGGAGAGTAAACAAAAGACACAGTTAAAAGAGGTGGCTGCTGCGGGAGATACATTAGCTATCAGAGGGACAGTGCGTATATAACTTTGCTGCTAAACTGACAGCAAAGTTATATACGTATTCTGTGTTGCCTATAGTTCATTGGACATTTCACAGCATGCAGCTCAAATAAGAGCAGTGGAGACAGGCCAAACCCTCACAAGCATATAAAGCACGAAGCTCAAGAATGCAGTACATAAATAAAGCAATGTAGAGGAGCTTGATAGCATTTCCCATATGCACTGAGAACATTGGTTCATCAGCTTGAAGATCAACTTGGTCCTATATACCTACAGAGAGGTCCGGTGGAGATGATGGGGAGATCATGCAAGAGTACTACATCCAAGGGAATTCCAGAGCTTTTCAAAGCCCTGTCAAAGCATCAGTCATGGCCACAGGGCTCCACATTGGGCCTATCAGACACTTCAGATATTGAAGGGGATCAAAGGGATACATTGAAGGACCCTGATATTGTTGATAAGATGATGATGAGTTTTGAGTCATTACTAAAGACGCAGCTATAACAGGCGGTCCAGGACTTGCAAGATTTATGAAATGCAAGATTTAGAGAAATGCAGAGAAATGCAAAATTTAGGGCAGAGAACGCATGCCCTTGAGTCTTTAACGGATCGGGTACTGGATACTCAAGAACAAGATAGGCTATCTATAGCAGCGAATACAGCAAGGATGGTTGCACTGGAGAACAAACTGGAGGACACTGAAAATAGATCTCGTAGGAACAATGTGCGATTCCGTGGCATTTCAAAACAAGTTACCAATCTAGTGCCATATCTAATGGAGGTCCTTCGCAAGCTGCTACCGGAGGTGCCGGATTGTGAGCTTGAAATAGAGAGAGCACATAGAGCTCTAGGGGCATCTGTCAGAATCTACCTAGAGACATCATTGCTCGTTTTCTCCGCCAAAAAACGAGGGACCTAATCCTGAATGCTTTCAGAAAGGTTTCCAATATAGTGGGCCCTGATGGTTCCCGAATCCAGATCTTTGCAGATATTGCTCCTACACCTTTGTTAAAACCTAGGGAAATGAGGCCGGAAGTGCTGTTAAAAGCAATGAATTCCCTATAGATAAGGTTTTCCCTTCCGGGTTTTTTTCATTGGAATGGAGCAAATCATTCAGCACAAACCTTAGATAAATGCTTGAAAATATTAGCACATCTAAATCTCGCTGTAGATGGGGAGGTTACGGGATCTAGAGAGCCGAGACAAAGAGAAAGGCCCACAAGACAGTGGTTGGAGGTGCCACTTCCAAAGCATCAGAGAGGTCATGCAGGCTTGTAAGCCAGCAAGGGAAGGAGGCCCTTGATCCAGCCTTAAGGGGCGCTCTAATGGTTCCAGAGTCGGGCCAGGATCCTTAGGTCATTCTAAAGAACATTTCTGAGAAAGCAAAGAACTATTAATGCATATGGGACATTGTATACTCTTATAAAAATAGCGAAACTGATCAACCGAGAGCATGTAAGAATGTTAAGATAATCAGGTCACTCTAACAAAAGTTTATGAGACAGTAAAGATTTATTGTTGCATATGGGAAAATGTATACTTTCATATAGATAGCATAAAGGAACAGTTGAGAGAATATAAGAATGTTATACTGTACAGTGCTCTTTTGTCATGCTGTTTTACCAAGATTCTTAATACTTTTGAAGGGTTTGGAGTAGGCAGTTAAGGAAAGGTTTGAGAAAAGTAACTGTATAACAGGTAGGTTAAAAGTTGTTTCTTCCTCATTCTAGGGATATTTTGAGGGATCTGTTTACCCCTCATAGGCATAGGCACGTAGGTGCACACAGAAGTACCGATAAGGACTAGAGATGATTAAAGAGTTATTGTTTTGTTGGGGTTAAAAATTGTATGGGGGAAGGATTGCTGGCTGACCTATGCTTTTTTCATTTTATTGAGAGAGGTTGGTGGGGAATACCGCAGTTGCTGACCATGTCACCTTCCACTTTAAAGCTATGGGAGATCCGGGAGCTTGAGGTCAGCAGGAAGAAGACCTAGGGTAAGTCGGCGGCTACACCTGCAATCACAAAAATAGGATACAATGAGTAGCTTAGACTTAGTGTTTATTACACATAATGTCAAGGGATTCAACTCTCAGTTCAAGCGAAGCAAGCATAACCCAGCAGTCATATTTATGCAGGAGACGCACTATGAGCAAAACAAACACACTACATTTAGGCATAAGAATTACCAGTTTATGTATAATCCCAATCAGAAATAAAAAAAAAAGGGGGGCCGCCATTTTGCTCTACAGAAACTATCCTTATGTAATGGAAAAAAAGCTGGTGGACCCATTGGGAAACTACGTTATTATTACAGGCACGGTCCAGGAGGTTAAAACAAACTTAGTATTAGTCTATGCTCCTACAGTGGATCCCCACAGAGCTATATTGGTACTATTTAAAGTGCTAAGTAAGGGGGGGGGATTATAGGGGGGGTCCTTAATTTAACATTGAACATGGAGGAGGATAGAACTGGGTGGGGGGGAGAGGGTAAGAACAGGTACGCTAAAGTGCTAAAATAAAATACAGGCATACATGCTTAAACTGAATCTGGTAGACTCGTGGAGAGAGTTAAATCCCAACAATAGAGAATATTCATTCTACTCACATGTCCATGGGACTTATTCCAGGATTGATTACATTTAGTTGGACTGTACACTAATCGATAAAGCTAGCAAGGCAGAGATAATCCCTTGTGCCTGGACTGACCACTCTTCTGTGAAGATCAAACTAGCGTGGGGACCAGAAGGCCGACCATCCTACTCATGGAGGATTAATGAGGGGCTCCTCACCAATCCCTTAATTAAAGATAGGATCTCACAAGAGCTAGACCACTTCTTTAAGACGAATATGACCCTTGGGCATCAGCCAGGTCTAGTATGGGTAACCCACAAGGCCTATATTACTGGAACTTTTATTACATTAGTGACACAACATAAAAATAAAAAATAAAAATGAGGGAGAGTGAGCTTACTAGGGAGTTGCAAAAGCTAGAACTGCTAAATTAGGCGAACCCAGACAAGGGTATTAGACAGCGAAGTGACAAAAACAGAGCGGAAATGGACCTAATCCAATCGGAGCAAACTGAGAAAGCACTTAGGTTGATCCAGCAGAAATTATTTGACAAGGCTAATAAGGAGGGTGCACTACTAGCAAAGAAACTTCAATCCAAACACACTCAAAATAATATACATCAAATTAAGACTTATTCAGGGCATATTACAGCAAGTCCTCTGAAAATCCAGGAGGCATTTTCTAAAAGTTTATAGCAAACTATATACATCTACACAACAGCTGGATCGTCATAAAATGTGTACCTTTTTAAAGGAAAGGGATTTGCCCAATATATCTGAGGAAGAGCTGGATAGGCTAAATCAGCAAGTTACCCTTGAGGAAGTTAGAGACACCATTCAAAAGCTTAAATTAGGTAAGTCACCTGGTCGAGATGGGTTCACAAATCTGTATTTCAAAAAATTTGTGGAGGTATTGGGACCACATTTAGTTAGCTTATTCAATAACATTTTAGAAGGTCAGCAAACACCTACAGAATTTAACTTAGCAGAAATAGTGCTGTTCCCTAAGGAAGGTCGTGATCCATTAGAGACCAAAAATTATAGGCCAATCTCCCTTCTAAATTGCGATGTAAAGATCTTATCCAAAATCATGGCCGACAGGTTGACAGCCATTTTACCAAAACTAATACATAATGACCAGGTGGGTTTTGTCTCACATAGACAGGCGTGGGACATTAGAAAGATATTGAACTTGATACATCACTCTAAACAAACCAAACAGCAGGCGTGCCTTTTGGCTTTTGATACCGAGAAGGCCTTTGACTCCCTGGAATGGCCATATCTATATGCAACATTAGAGAAATTCGGCTTTAAGAGTCACTTTATAAATTTAATAAAATCCTTCTACAAGTCTCGCAAGGCATTAGTGAAGCTTCCTGGAAGCAAGAACTCCACTATCCACATTCATCGAGGAACCAGACAGTGGTGTCCACTGTCTCCCCTTCTATTTGCTATTGCCATGGAGCCCTTGTCTCGGGCAATTAGAGCAAAGTAGGAGATAGAAGGAATAAAGATAGAAGGCCTTCAGTACAAAATATATCTCTTTGCAGGCGACCTGCTTTGTATTCTCTCAAACCCGGCCCGGTCTACAGCAGCTTTAAAGCAGACTATCGAGGAGTTTGGACTATTCTCAGGCCTCAAAATAAATTTAGAAAAAACAGAGGACCTAGCAATAGATCTTACAGCATCAGAGAAACAAGCTATCAGCTCCTTATACAATTTTAAATGGGCGACTAGACAAATTAAATACTTAGGAATATTGTTAACTCCCAGAATAGAGGGCTTATATAAAGCCAATTATGTTCCGCTATATAAATCATTATTGGGTGAGCTGGGGAGGTGGACAAAATTTCCAATATCCTGGCTAGGAAGAATTAATTTGATTAAAATGTATGTGTTACCCAGATTGCTATACTTGTTTAGAACGTTACCAATCCAGATACGGACAAGGGAGCTGTCAAACCTCCAGAGGCAAATTTTTAGATTTATGGATATGTATGGATATCTATAGAAAATCAAGCATTAAAGTCGCAAACATGGGACACAGTGGTGTGGCTCTCGGAACTACCTCCCAACTTAAGAAAGTCCACAAACCCGATGATAAGACTTTAAAGTGTTGGAAATGGGCGATTAAAAACACGTCAGTGTTTCCTAAATGCGCTCATCTGATCTCGATTCTGACCCACCCACAGGCCCCGGGGGAACTGAGTGTTGAATCCCAGCATTGGTGGAAAGTTAGCAAGCTTGACAGAATAGGTGATTGGGTGGTAAGAAGCCAAATGCTTACATACAAGACTTGAGGGATAAGCATGACTTACCATTGGCAGAACACTACAACTATTGTAGGCTTAAGCATTTTGTCTATTCTAGGATTCAGAGACAAGGCAGTCCAGAACTGAACTGGTTTGCTAAAAAAATGTAGAGACTCTCCACTAGCCAGGGGCATGATAGGGCAGCTAAACTAGGCATTTAACTCCTAGCCGGAGGGTGGGAGAGCGAAATATACCAAAGACGGGGAAAGGGACATGGCGGAGAGTTGAGAGCCTTAGAGGTGGAATGTGGCATGGTCTAATATATACAGGGGCTCGCTTAACTATATTCTCTTAGAGACCTCTATAAAGGTCGTGCATAGGGTGTACATCATGCCAGTAAAGTTGACCAAATGGAAGAAAAATGAAAGTGGTAATTGCTTTAGGGGGTGCCAAGAGGCTGGCACATTCATGCACATTTGGTGGACCTGCCCAGTGGTGGCGGTACTATGGGGTAGAGTAGCACAAGCAGCCTCTGAAATGTTCCAAGCCACTATTCTCTCAAAGGTGGAGACCATGCTATTGGGAATGCCGGTGGATATATAGCTAGAGCTTGGTAAACCAGATCACTAGATTTTCAAATGATTGGGAAAAAGATTAATTTCATAGCCATAAATGAGAGAATTACCCACTTGTTAGCAGATACAATCTATAAATACATGGTCATTTGGGGTCCCTGGGTGCAGTACTCTGGGGCTAAGTTGTGATAAGGTACTTAGTAGGAGGGAGGACATAGGACACAGGATCTAGGGAAGGGGAGCTGGGGTCAGCTAACGATCAATTTGGGTAAAGGTTTTGGTTCTGGTTATCAGTTAGGGTATGTAAGGATTAAAAGTGGGAGAGATAAATACGCCAGGGAGTATAGTCACACAGGACAGGGCATAGAGGTAATGGGTGAAGCTTATATATTATTTAGCTTATAACTTTAAATTTAACTTTAACTTATATATTTAGATGATTCTAGCCAGGGAGGAGGGGGAAGAAACGAGTAGAGAGAAGGCAATACTTCCAGTTAGGTATTGCAGAGAAAAGGAAGGGTACTAAGGGCAGGGGACAGGAGGAATCTGGAAAAGAACAATGAGAGTCCTGTTGTAATAAGGAATGGTGTATATGCTTGGAGTATTATGTATATAGAGGTAATTGGGCCAACATGAAAATGTAAGGCTAGAGAGGTGTAAGGAAAATGTTGAAAATGGAGTGGAGAGTATGGATTGATGTTAAGGTAATCGGAATGTAACAATTGGATTTTGATGTCATCTAACAAAAAATGTAAGACTAAAAGTATTAATATGCTTGTACGGTATGACTAAAGTTCTGTGTAATCATGAGAATTCCGTAAGGTTTAAAATGTAAAATTTGTTGTCCATTGTCAATAAAAAAGGATTGTTAAAAAAAGGCATTAGCACCTAAACAGGTCCATTTAGGCCCAGGAAAAATAATTAGAAAAAAAGTTAGCTTTTTTTTTTTTTTTTTGCAGTCTCAAACTCCGGATAGTGCCGATTATGCAGGAGTTTTTTTTAAATGGGGAATTGATGCCGGTGCCGGTTGCTTGAGACATGAATATTACGCTGTATAGATTAATATGATTTCTTAAAATATTACAGTGTATACCGCTGTATTAGTTAAGTTCAAAGATCAAGTTATTGACAAGTATACACTGTGTGCAGAAAAATGATTTATTGGTATAACAGTAAATATCAAGCATAAACAATTATAAGTGTTGTGAGAATGTACGGAGAAGCCGGGGTCAGATCATAGAGGACCGGTATATAAGCTATAGGCTGTACCGCTCCTTGTGTCCAGCTCTCAGGGAATTAAAGCACTTGACTTCACCTGGTCCAGTGCTACACTATAAAAACCCCAGGAAGTCACTGTGAAGGGGAGGGGTGTGTGCTGCTTGAAGAGACTGCTAATTAGACTCTGGCCTGAGTGGTGTAGAAGCTGAAGCCAGAAGCTGAGGCCTAACTAGGAGACAAGCTGTGAGGAGCCTGCCAAGGGCCGCTAGCCGAGAGAACAGTCAGCTGCCTGAAAAGCTGCGCAGATAACCAAGGTGAACTTTTGGAGAAGCGGCATTGTGAGTGGGATCCTGCGGTTTCCTGGAGCTGCAAGGTAAAAGTCCTGCTGTATACCAGAGCCTGAGTGAGAGACTGCAAACACAGTAAGTTCTTACCAAAGGGGACCTCAGTCCTAAGTATACTGCTGGGTGAGCCATACCAGTGCCGCTGGAGTTGAAGGGAAGATCTTTTGTTGCATATACCGGTGGGATATAGTGGACTGCTGTGACCTGCACTGCTTTAATAAGAGGACTGTACCATAATCTCAAAGCCTCCGGTCACTGGACCATTACCTTAAAGAGAACCCCCCAGGGAAAAAGACTGAGCATTGCTAATGTGACTTTTTTCTTCTGTTTGAGTACCCAAGTACTCTGAATAAGGGCCCTGGGGGGAGGACACTCGGAGAGTAGGGCGGGCTGGTGTCCTTGCCTCTAGGTGGCGCTAGTTAAAGTAAATTACTCCTTGCCACTAGGTGGCGCTATTTCCTTGAAACTACTCCTTTCTGAGTACAACGGAGTTGGAGCTCCGTCCTGAAGACACTGTGGTGTAAAGTTTTGGCCCTGTTGCGGATAAGCCGCACAGGTATAGTCAGGGCATTCCTGCGTGACAGTTAGTATGTAAATGCAGATGTTTATTTTCATTTTTTAAGCAGAGTTACTGCTACACTTTGTTTTTTGTTTCGTAATAAACCCGTTTGCTGCACTACAAGAACGTATCTGTTCCTAATTCAAGAAACCACCGCTCTACGCGTCCGTCCTTGTCACACTGGTGTCAGAAGTGGGATCTCTAATTTCGTCCTGGTACCAAGGACTGCCCCACCTCCAACATGGAGGAACTGATGAGGTGGTTAACAATGGGAGCTGTGGCTCAACAAGAGACTAACAGGCTGTTGGCCATTCAAGTGAACCAGACCCAGGCCGTTCTTGAAAAACTTTCCTTGAGTCCGAAACCTGATGCAGGTGTTAGAGCCAGCCACCGGTTGCCCAAGTTGAGTACAGAGGATGACATAGAGACTTATTTATTGTCATTCGAGAGAATTGCAATGCATGAGGCTTGGCCTCAAGCCCAGTGGGCCGAAATTCTCGCTCCTTTCCTCATTGGCAATGCCCAGCAGGCTTATTATGATCTTACGGCTGACCAGGCCTCAGACTATACAGTACTTAATAGGGAGATCCTAGCCTGCGAAGGGGTAAACCCTGCAGTGAGGGCCCAAAGATATGATCAGTGGAGCTATAGCCGCCAACAACCAGCCAGGCAACAACTATATAAACTCCTCCATATCACCAGGAAATGGTTATGCACTGATTTGAAGTCTCCTGCACAAATAGTGGAAACCCTAGTCCTGGATCGCTATTGGAGGGCGTTGCCCAAAGAGATGAGTGATTGGGTTGGTCAAGGGGGCCCTACAACCATGGAGGTAATGATTGATTGGGCAGAACGTTATCAGGCCTGTAGAGAAGTATCTGAGAATCCCAGGCTGGTTATACCTCTAGAAGAGAGAAGAATCCGATCTGAGAGCAGGAGGCCTATTGATAGAGACACTGGCAGTTTCAGGGGACCCCCAACCGATGTCCAAAGGCCCGATAAGAGGGAACCCAGAAGTCAGAGAGGATAGAAGAAAGACCCTCATACAGCCCAATAGGAAGACAAAGAACATTTGAAAGCAGGTTCAAGTGCTTTCATTGCGTAGAGCCTGGTCATATAGCCGCGCAAAGCGCTAATCCGGAGGAACCCATGCAATGTGAGCTCAGAACTTAAAACGCTTCGATGTGACCTAATAACACTTGTAGGACTAACAGAGACAGTACTCCATTTTACAACGGAAGTCCTATTTAACGGGAAGAGGGTCCTGGGCCTGATAGACTCTGGGAGTGCAGTCACTTTAATATCCGGAAAAAACAAGGTCCCCCTCAGTACCAGAACGGGGAAGAAAATGGGCATCGCTTGTGTACATGCACAGTCATGACGTACCCCACCCAGACGTTTCACATAGAGGTACAAGGGATCAAAGCAAAAATGACAGGCCACGTGGTTCCTAGACTCCCATATCCTGTAGTCTTGGGATGAGACTTCCCTGACTTCGACAGTCTGCTTCAGATGAAACCCCCGCAGATTAAGGAGAACAGACAGGATATACAGGTCAGCTCCATGGGAGAACTTGAAGAAATATTCCCATTCGAGGATCCTGACCTGTTCTCTTCCCGACCAAAAAACAAGAAATCGAGAAAAGAAAGAAGAAAACAGAAAAGATTGGGAGCTGAGTATAAAAACAAACAGATCCAAGGGGAAGTTCTAGTAGCCTCTCAGGATCGACCCAATGAAGGAACAGAAAGAGAAATTACGACGGACGACACAAGCCTCCCCGGGGGTGAAAACTCCATGGTAGAGAAAATTCCCCGAATAGGGAATACAGAAAATTTTGGCCGAAGCCAAGCAAATGACCCCCTGCTAATGAGAATACGAGAAGAGGCCGCAGAGGTAAACGGCAACCAGGTACCCGGAAGAGAACATCCTACAGGTCCATATTTCATAATCCGAAATGACCTCCTCTACCGAGTTATAAAGACTGTTGAGGAGGTTGTGGAGCAGTTGCTTATACCCCAGAATTTCCGAAGGAAAGTCATGGATTTGGCCCACAGCCAACTCCTGGGGGGTCACCTAGGTGTAGACAAAACCATGGACAGTATCTTAAAAAGATTTTATTGGCCCGGGATATTCGAGGAAGTAAGAAGATATTGCTTGTCGTGTCCTGACTGCCAACTGACAAGCCCAAAACCCAGCCTGAGGGCTCCGCTGGTACCACTACCTATCATAGATGAACCCTTCCAAAGAATTGCAATGGACCTAGTAGGGCCACTTGAAAAAACCTCCCCGGGTCACCAGTACATCCTGGTAATCTTAGATTATGCGACCCGGTACCCCGAAGCTTTCCCATTACGCACAGCAAGCTCGAAGAGCGTGGCCAAAGAACTCTTTCTCTTGTTCTCTAAAGTAGGCATCCCGGAAGAAATACTCACTGACCAAGGCACTCCCTTTGTCTCTAAACTCATGGCTGAATGATGCAAACTGCTGCAAATCCGAGCTCTGCGGACCTCGGTCTATCATCCCCAAACAGACGGACTGGTCGAAAGATTCAACCGCACCTTAAAAAGTATGATACGGAAGGTCGTTGACCAGGACGGGAAAAATTGGGATTTGCTGCTCCCCTGCCTTCTATTCGCCATACGAGAAGTACCTCAGGCCTCCACCGGGTTTTCACCCTTCCAGCTCCTGTATGGACGCCATCCTAGGGGACTCCTAGACACAGTCCGAGAAGAATGGGAAGAGCAAAGAGTGCCAGGGCAGAATATTATTAATATGTCCAAAGCCTAAAAGAAAGAATGGCCCTAGTCAGATCCTTAGTCAGAGAAAACATGGAACAGGCCCAGGCTCAACAGAATACATATTATGACCACATCGCTAAAGTTCGGAAGTTTCAGACAGGAGATCGGGTAATGATATTAGTCCCTACTGCTGAGAGCAAGCTACTGGCCCGATGGCAGGGGCCTTATGAGGTCATAGAAGCCATGGGAGATGTTAATTACAAAATCAAGCAACCTGATCGCCGGAAACCCGAACAGATTTACCATATAAATGTATTAAAGGCCTGGAGAGAGAGAGAAGCCGAAGTAAGTTTTGCCTCCCCTGTTTCTGAGTTGGAGGAACCCGTTACCGAGCGACTAATCTCCGCCGAATTGTCTCCTTTACAGAAGGTTGAAGTGGTACAGATGATTACCCGTAATCAGGACGTTTTTTCAGTGTATCCAGGGAGGACCACGGTGGTTTGTCATGATATCATTACAGCACCAGGCGTTAAAGTAAGGATTCAACCATATCGGATACCAGAAGCAAAAAGGGAAGACATAAGAAAGGAAGGACAGAAGATGATGCTAGCTGGAATTATTGAGGAGTCATCCAGTGATTGGTGCAGTCGTCCTCATACCAAAGCCTGATGGGAGCACACGGTTTTGCAGCGATTTCAGGAAATTAAATGCCATATCCCAATGGGATGCTTACCCACTTCCCCGGATTGATGAGATGGTGGATAACTTAGGCAAGGCCCGATTTTTGTCCACGTTGGATCTCACTGGCAGGTTCCCCTGGCCAAGTCTGCCAAGGAGAAGACAGCATTCTGTACACCGGAGGGACTGTTCCACTATAACGTGATGCCAATTGGGTTGCATGGAGCCCCGGACACCTTCCAACGTTTAATGGACAAACTTCTGCGACCCCACCGGGGCTACGCAGCAGCGTACTTAGATGACATTATAATATATACCCCTGATTAGGATACCCACGTGGAAAAACTCGAAAGAGTCCTCAAAACCCTTCAGCAGGTGGGGCTTACAGTAAATCCGGCCAAGTGCAATCTTGGGAAAACAGAGGTAAAGTACCTCGGGTATGTTGTAGGTCGTGGATTGGTTCGACCTCAATTGAATAAAGTTGAAGCCATACGGGCCTGGCCGAAATCTCTACGGAAGAGGCATATACAAGCCTTTTTGGGTCTGATCGGATACTATCGCAGATTCATCCCAGACTTTGCCACCATGGCAGCCCCCCTAACTAACCTTACCAAAGCTAAACTCCCAGAGACGGTAAGATGGAACCCGAAGGCTGATGCAGCCTTTGATACTCTTCGGTCAGTACTATGTCAGGAGCCAGTCTTAATAGCACCAGACTTCAACCAACGATTTTTGCTGCAGACTGACGCCTCCGAGGTGGGGTTGGGGGCCGTGTTATCACAGGTGCTGGATGGAGAGGAACACCCGGTGCTCTATCTCAGCCGGAAATTGCTGCCAAGAGAACGAAAGTACTCCGTAGTGGAGAAGGAATGCTTAGCAGTAAAGTGGGCAGTGGATACCCTATGATACTACCTCTTGGGAAGGCGCTTCAATTTGGTCTCGGACCACGCTTCCCTGCAGTGGATGCACCGGAATAAAGGAACGAATGCCAGAGTGATGAGATGGTTCTTATCCCTGCAGCCCTTCAGTTTCGACCTGATTCATAGGGCAGGAACTCTCCAGGGCAACGCTGATGCCCTCTCCTGGATCCACTGCCTCTCGGCGGACGCTCACCTCCCTGTCGTTGAGCTGAGGGGGGGGATGTGTGAGAATGTAAGGACAAGCAGGGGTCAGATCATAGAGGACCGGTATATAAGCTATAGGCTGTACCGCTCCTTCTGTCCAGCTTTCAGGGAATTAAAGCACTTGACTTCACCTGGTCCAGTGCTACACTATAGAAACCCCAGGAAGTCCCAGTGAAGGGGAGGGGTGTGTGCTGCTTGAAGAGACTGCTAATTAGACTCTGGCCTGAGTGGTGTAGAAGCTGAAGCCAGAAGCTGAGGCCTAGCTAGGAGACAAGTTGTGAGGAGCCTGCCAAGGGCCGCTAGCCGAGAGAACAGTTGGCTGCCTGAAAAGCTGTGCAGATAACCAAGGTGAACTTTTGGAGAAGCAGCGTTGTGAGTGGGATCCTGCGGTTTCCTGGAGCTGCAAGGTAAAAGTCCTGCTGTATACCAGAGCCTGAGTGAGAGACTGCAAACACAGTAAGTTCTTACCAAAGGGGACCTCAGTCCTAAGTATACTGCTGGGTGAGCCATACCAGTGCCGCTGGAGTTGAAGGGAAGATCTTTTGTTGCATATACCGGTGGGATATAGTGGACTGCTGTGACCTGCACTGCTTTAATAAGAGGACTGTACCATAATCTCAAAGCCTCCGGTCACTGGACCATTACCTTAAAGAGAACCCCCCAGGGAAAAAGACTGAGCATTACTAATGTGACTTTTTTCTTCTGTTTGAGTACCCGAGTACTCTGAATAAGGGCCCTGGCGGGAGGACACTTGGAGAGTAGGGCGGGCCGGTGTCCTTGCCCCTAGGTGGCGCTATTTCCTTGAAACTACTCCTTTCTGAGTACAACGGAGTTGGAGCTCCCTCCTGAAGACACCATGGTGTAAAGTTTTGGCCCTGTTGCGGATAAGCCGCACAGGTATAGTCAGGGCGTTCCTGCGTGACAGTTAGTATGTAAATGCAGATGTTTATTTTCATTTTTTTAAGCAGAGTTACTGCTACACTTTGTTTTTTGTTTCGTAATAAACACGTTTGCTGCACTACAAGAGCGTATCTGTTCCTAATTCAAGAAACCACCGCTCTACGCGGCCGTCCTTGTCACAGTGTTTACACTTGTAAGATTTGATATTTAGTTAGATCACAATACAATCTTTCTGAAGTGTATTCCAATCTATTTTGGATGATTGGATAACAATTAGTATTAACACGCTGTATATTTGGTTAGATCAATGCAGCAATCAATTAGCAGTGTATACTGTGTATACTGTGTATACTGTGTAAATATGGATTAATTATTTATGTTAATACAATGTTTAGGTAAGTCAATATAGGAGTATATAAACAGTGTATATAATCTTATCAAATGTGGATTAACAATTTATTTTAATACAATCTGTATTGGTTTAGTTCAATATAGGAATATATAAACAGTGTATATCACATATATAGTTGTGAGCAATATGGGTTGTTGCTATCGCAAAGTGTGGGCCACAGTTGCTGGCAAGGAAGGCGCTCATCCATATGGTGCTCATCCAAACGACCTGGTGCAACTTAGGCAGTGAGCGCCAAAAGCACTCACTGGGCTGGTGGACATGAGCGCTGTAGGCGCTCATCCCTACGACCCTGCAGGACTTAGGCAGTGAGCGGCAAAGGCGCTCACTGCGCCGGTGGAGATGAGCACCATAGGCGCTCATCCCTACAACCCGCAGAACCACAGATCAACAGAAATCTCAATTACACCATTCAGAATGCGAGACCCGTTGCAGTTTGAAAAAAAGAAACACAATTTGCAGAGTTTAACCACTTGAAAATCCACTAAGCAACAAAAAAAATGGTGGCCGAAAAAAACAAAAACGAGGCTACATGACCCCTAACCACGCAAAACATTGCCAGGCACATAAGACTGCAAAGCAGGACTTACAAAAAAACAAATACGAGCCGCGGGACTTATAAATATGAAGTTAACAGGGGTACCGCGCACATCAAAAATCAACAAAAACACCCAAAAAAATAAATAAACATCACACACAGCATGGGGGGATAGCCAGGACATCTGGGAGTGAGGTTGTACGACAATTCAAACACAATTCGCATAGTTTCGGAAATCGAAAATCGCCTAAGCGGCATAAAAATGACAGACAAAAAAAAAATGACCTCTAACCACCACCAGGCTTTTACCCAGGAATGTACGAGGTACTATTAGGAAGTACATAAAACGCTCCAGACCTGCGTAACACATAGACGATCGCAGCCAATTTACAACACTAACTCGCAACTAATAACATTAGCATTCTAAAATGGAGATTTGCACAACTAAACAAACGCTTTGCCCTCGCGCACGCAGCATATCTATACTGCACACTTGACACAATGCTTACACTTACACCTCAGGTCAGCAGCAGTCCAAATGTACATTGTATGATGCAGCACAATACAAACAGATTGTTAGCTCTTCAGGATATTGATTGCTGGATATATTAATTACAAAAAGGTAAAGTATATTACCATATACACTTGAGTATAAGCCGACCGGAGTATAAGCCGAGGCACCTATTTTACCACAAAATACTGGGTAAAATGAGTGACTCGAGTAAAAGCCGAGGGTGGGAAATGTGCTGCTCCCTGTGTCCCTTTTGTGCCTTCTGTGTCCCCCTCTCCCGTGTCTCTTCTCCCCTCCCTGTGTCTCCTCCCCCCTCTCCCTTCCCTGTGTCTCTTTCCCCCTCCTCATTCTCAACCTCCCTCCTCAACCCACTCCTCATCCTCAACCTCCCTCCTCATCATCCCTCCTCATCCTCAACCTCCCTCCTCAACCCCATCCTCATCCTCAACCCCCTCCTCAACCTCCCTCCTCAACCTCAACCCCCCATCCTCAACCCCCTCCTCAACCTCCCTCCTCAACCTCAACCCCCCTCCTCAACCTCCCTCCTCATCCTCAACCTCCCTCTTCATCCTTAACCCCCTCCTCAACTTCCCTCCTCAACCTCAACCCACCCATCCTCAATCCTCTCCTCAACTTCAACCCCCCCATCCTAAACCTCAACCCCCCTCCTCATCCTCAACCCCCTCCTCAACCTCAACCCCCCTCCTCATCCTCAACCCCCTCCTCAACCTCAACCCCGCCATCCTCAACCTCTCTCCTCAACCTCAACCCCCTCCTCAACCTCAACCCCCCCATCCTCAACCCCCTCCTCATCCTCCCTCCTCAACCCCCCTCCTCAACCTCAATACCCCCATCCTCAACCCCCTCCTCAACCTCCCTCCTCAACCTCAACACCCAATCCTCAACCCCACCATCCTCAACCTCCCTCCTCAACCTCAACCCCCCTATCCTCAACCCCCTCCTCAACCTCAACCCCCCCATCCTCAACCCCCTCCTCAACCCCCCTCCTCCTCATCCTCAACCCCCTCCTCAAACTCCCTCCTCATCCTCAACCCCCTCCTCAACCTCCCTCCTCAACCTCAACCCCCATCCTCACAATCCCCATCCTCAACCTCCCTCCTCAACCTCAACCCCCCCATCCTCAACCCCCCTCTTCAACCCCTCCTCATCCTCCCTCCCTCCTCAACCTCAACTCCCCTCCTCATCCTCAACCCCCTCCTCAAACTCCTTCCTCATCCTCAACCTCCCTCCTTATCCTCAACCCCCCATCCTCAACCCCCCCATCCTCAACCCCCCTCCTCAACCTCAACCCCCCATCCTCAACCCCCCTCCTCATCCTCCCTCCTCATCCTCAGCCCCCCTCCTCATCCTCAGCCCCCCTCCTCATCCTCAGCCCCCCTCCTCATCCTCAGGCCCTTCCTCATCCTCAGCCCCTCTCCTCATCCTCAGGCCCTTCCTCATCCTCAGCCCCCCTCCTCATTCTCAACCTCCCTCTTCAACCTCAACCCCCCCATCCTCAACCCCCTCCTCAACCTTCCTCCTCAACCTCAACCCCCCTCTCATTCTAAACCCCCCCTCATCATTCTAATTCCCCCTCATACTACCCTCTAAATACCTTCCCCCTCCCCTCACTTACCTGTTCTGGCCTCTGCTCCTTCTGGGTCTTGATGTGGTGAGCGTGTGACATCACGGCATTAGCATATACCGGGTGCCAGCACCCGGTATATGCTAATGACGCGGCGCGCATGTGACATCACATGAGCACCACATTAAGACCTGGAAGGAGCGGAGGCTGGAGCAGGTAAGTGAGGGGGGGGTATTTAGAGGGGTATTATGAGGGGGGTTAGAATGAGGGGGGGTTGAGGATGAAGAGGGCAGAGCGAAAGAGAAATGGGGGGGTTAGAGAGGCACAGGGGGTAGAGAGACACAAGGGGGGTTAGAGAGACACGGGGGGGAGAGAGAAGGGGGTGTTAGAGAGACACGGGGGGGGGAGTGACTCGGGTATAAGCCGAGGAGGCCCTTTTTAGCCTTTAAAAAAGGGCTGAAAAACTCGGCTTATACTCGAGTATATACAGTATTTTATTATTTAATTAATTAATTTATTAATTAAATATTATTCAAAAATATATATATATAAAAAAAAAGAGCAAGGCAGAGCCTCGCAATGAGCGCCGAAGGCATTCATTGCAAGACACTTGAAGAGCTCCAAAGGCGCTCAGCGCGGGGGTCACAATGGTGAGGGTGCAAAAGTACACGAGGGGAGAGGCTCGCAATGAGCGCCGAAGGCGCTCAGCTCTGAGCTTGCAATGAGCACCAAAGGTGCTCAGATGACCTAAACTATACAAGGCCGAAGGCGCTCATTGCGAGCCACACTATGAGTGCCAAAGGCGCACAGGGCGAGGCTCGCAATTAGCGCCGAAGGTACTCAGAGAACCCAAAGACTTGCATTGTGTGGCAAACAGCGTTACCTGCCTTACAATTTTATGACCGTCATTTTTTGATGGGCAATTCGCTAGTAATCCTATAAAGTTTGGTTAACAGTCTGTCTATATTTGGTTAGTGCAATATGGAAATGATATGCAACCAATCAGCTTGCGAAGCGAGGGGCCGCATTTGAGGAGGTGGAGGCTCTACGGCGCTTCACAAGCGGTTACAAACACCCACAGAAGCTTTGAAAAAATACAAAAAATCTAACAAGCAATGACTGAATACAGACTTACACAAAAAAATACGACCCGCGGGACTTAGAAAGAAAAAATTACGGGCTTACACTTAAAAAATATGAGCCGCGGGACTTAGAAAAAAAACCATTGCGAAAAAGGCGCTCAGTTCGAGGCTCGCAATGAGGGCCAAAGGATCTCAGACCACCCAAAAAATTAATGTCTATGGCAAAGAGCATTATCTGCCTTACAATGTTATTGCACCATCATTTTTGACGGGCAAGTCGCTAGTATATATATATATATATATATATATATATATATATATATATATATAAATAAATATTAAAAATTAGCAATATAACCTATTACTCTATGAAAGCAGTACAATATGGAATGACACTTTATATTGCAGTTGGAATATAGAAATATATATTGAAGCAATATGTATCAAAGTCGGTTATATTGTATGTGAGATTGCAAGTTAAATAAACTGTGTATTTAAGTATTAGCAAGCTATTATTTGGTTACTGGTCTTGTATCAGAATTGATTGCATTTAATTGATCAAATCGGTCAATTCAATCAATATTTTGTGTGGCTGTGATACAAGATTATATATGCTATGTATAGCTATGTTTTGTTGTGTATCTATTTTAAGAATTGTTTTTTGTAACAGAGTTAAATGGTTACAATCACATATATAGTTGTGAGCGTACGAGTTGTTGCTAACGCTGCGGGCTCGCGTAGCGAGGCGAGGGCACTGCCCGAGGGTCTCAGTTGCTGCAAGGAGCGCCGAAGGCGCTCCATGCCAGCACCTGAGGACCTCGCAAAGCGAGGGCCGCAGTTGCTGGCATGGAGCGCCGAAGGCGCGCCATGCCAGCAACTGCGGCCCTCGCAAACTTCACGTCGCAACCCAAACAGTACGACACACACATTACGACACTCGCAAACAACATACGACACACGTTCACACACATTACGGCCTCGCAACACTCGGACGCAACTCGCGAACATTAGAAAATGTAAAACACAATACATACACACACCACATACATAAAAAACTTACCTACACCAAGAGGGAGCACCCAGCACCTCAAAAATACAACTTACACCTCGATTTTACTCGAAATAAAACAGTTTAGAGACTAAAAAAAAATCGAAGCGAGAGAAAAAATGGCCGCCGAAAAAAATGAAAACGAGGCTACAGCACTCTAAACTCGCAAAACACCACAAGAAACTCGCAAAACACCACAAAACACCTACGGATATTCCGATACAAACGTATACCACACATTACTCGCCATTTTACGCCAATGCGGAAGTACACGACTACGCTAACGGTTTGGGCTCGCGCACGCACAGTGTAACACTGCACACATTCAGCACGCTTACACAGCAGATCCACACCACTAATGCTGCAGCAACATCAAAACACATTCACAGCTCTTCCACACAATGCTTTAAAATAGGTAAAGTATATTCATTTATTAATGTATTATATATTTCATTATTACACACTAAACAGCATTAGCTACCTTACAATTTCATTGCCGTCATTTTTTGACGGGCAATTCGCTAGTATTGAATAAAGTCAATCAGTCTGTTTTAGGGGATATGGACACAGATTAAAATATATTGATTAACATCTACAGCCCGGAATGCAGATGCTAATTAGTCTGAGTCTGTGAGCACTCCCAAAAGGGAACAGAAGGATCGTGGGGTATAGGGTAATTTTAACTCTACTACAAATTAGATAGTTAAAACCATTTCAGACATACCATGTATGGAATTTCAGTATAACACCTGAAGTAATCCCTCTTTGTGTTATTGGATTTGCTAGAAGGAGTAGTGGAGATAGAATAGAATTTGATATAGACAGATATAGTAATGTATCTTATAAAAAAGATATGAAGGCGACATAGGTTTATACCAAGGATGACAGTCAAGTTTGTCAGTAGACAGGACCATCAGATAAGATAGCAAGGGCTCCCTGTTTCTAATATCATAGCTTTTTACTGCTGGTGAAAACATTTTGTAAAGGAATGCATAGGTGGGTAGGGACCATCAGAAGACTTGCTTTGAGAGTCCCTCCAGCTACTGTATCCTCTATGAATGGCAAACTAGGGTCTGAGTGGATAAGCAGAGAGCCTCTTTTGTTTGCTGGGAAGTTTGTAAAGCTGCTGAACTTGAAGACTTTGGATTAGCTCCTTTTTGTCAATGCTGTAATAGGAGTGATAAGTGGAATTTTTTTTTAATGAATTTCAGTTGCTTTTCAGATCATTAGGGATAGGTCAATTAAAAACCACAGATTCAAAATATTCGGTTCTATAGAAGTTCGTGAGCAGTGTTGATGAAGCCTAGGGATGCCACAGAGTTTGTTTCAAAGACAGGCTTTTTTTCAGCTTCACATACAAGTGATTTTCTCTTAACCTCTGGAGCACTTGTGTGACATGTTAAAGATGAGTCTGCAAATCTGGAGAGTAAATAACTACTTGAAGATATAACAGGTCTCTCAATATATAATTCATTTAATATTGAAATGCAGTTGTCATATTAAAATGCAATGTCTCATCCTCCTCATAAAGTTGTATGCTTCACGTAGATCTGGTTAGGTGAAGACTGTAAATCCTATGAGATGATCCATTAGCTCAGAGATAAGGAGAGAGAATAATGATCTTTCAATGTTACTGTCACGATCTGCTTCTTCAAGGGGGCTTGATGTGAACCTAGTTAAAATCTACCCCAGCAGAATCGTGTAGTTCCTGTTCACTGTGGCGCAAAATATGGCTTCTCAAGAGGGCAAGGCCCAAAGATACATGCAGAGAACACTGCACAGGTTACTAGTGGCCCATGGCAAGACCACTCCCCAAGTCAGGATACAAAACACAGAAATAGTCTCACACCTTGTATATTTGAAAATTATAATTGAGCCTTTATTGAAGGATGGAATCAACATATTTATACTCTCCAATACCACACCCTTGTGTGTATTTGTGTATGTGTGATGTCAGTTCATCTGGCTTGCAAGCTTGGGCTATCAAAGCTCTTGAGATCAAATTCACCATATATCTATAGCTGTCTAGTGAAAAAAAACTTGATGTTAAACTCAAGTGTTTGCTTAGAACTACTATTTTTGTTACTAAGTCCATCATGATGTTATTAAATCAAAGTTGTAAACAATCAAAACTGATGTTCTTGGTAGAGATGTATGTAAAATTCAGTCTTTGTTGTTTTTTGTCTTTCTTTCTGCTTTTTTTCTTTTTTCTTTTTTTATTCTTTTCTGCCTGTTTGAAAGTGTGGGATGTGAGTCCGATAGAGGAGATAAGGGAATAAGAATAATGTGAAACTACTTATATTGCAAAAATGGCATTGAACATTATGAGCTTTATTTTAAAAGGTCTCAACACACCTGCCAAAAGGAACAGTGTTCAAGAGACCCATAGGGACCATAATACAATACATGGATTTGGGGACAACTTTTTTTTCCCACAATTACAACACAACCTTTAAGAAAAATAAAAGAGGAGTCTCTACTTTTTTTAGTAAGAATTTAACAATTAATGAGGAATTTGTTATAATTGACTCCCAAGGAAGATACGTATTGTGGGTAGGATTAGTCAATAATGAGAAGTTTACTATTTATCTACCCCCCAAATGTTAATCATAATAGGTTTCTAAACCAATTACTTAAAAAAACTCTAAATTCTTCCAAGGAAATATCATTACCTGTGGAGATTTTAATATGACAATCAATCCAAAATACGACAGGAAAGCTCAAAAAGATATCAAAATCCAGTCAGAATAAATAAGATGTAAGAAATGTTTCTAGACACAATTATTAAAAACAATCTGTGTGACGGATGGAGAATGTTCAATCCTGGGCAAAGTGACTACACCTACTTTTCACACATCCATAAATTATATTTAAGGGTTGATTATTTCCTGGTCAATGCATTAACTGCGAATAAAAAAAATCAGAGCAGAAATAGATTCTATAAACATTTCTGGCCATGCTAGCATTATGTTAAAAATTAAACTTAACAATCAAATTAAGTTAAGACCTCAGAGGAAGTAATGTTGATCCATAATGAAGAAAAAAAAAACCTTAAACAAACTGAGAAATTCTATGAGCTTAATTTAAACTCAGTAACATCCAAAGGAACCTTATGGACCACCCAAAAAGCTTATATCAGAGGGATACTGATCCAATGTAAATCTCAGCTTCTAAAACACAGAGGTTATCCTGTAAGAAAACTATACATTAAATTAGCCAACCTAGAAAAAGATAACAAAATAAAATATAATGACAATACCATGAAGGAAATTATATCTGTACAAAAACAAATAAATAACCAGTCTAATTTAGATCACTCCCTTTGGAGAATGCAACAGAAATTCTACCACTACGATAACAAGATTGATAAACTTCTTGCCAACAAGGTCAAAAATTAATCTCAAAGAAACAGAATTGACTCTTTATTTTTTAAAGACAAAATATGGTTTACCCCCAATGATATAGCCAAAGATTTTTTTTTAAATCTTATCACAATCTATGTAATCTGGATACAAATTGAACCTATGTAAAGCCTTCCATAATACAAATTAACTCCGTTCTTGATAAATGCAATTTACCATCTATTGCAAATGATGATATGCCTTAACAAACCTATTACAACAGAGGAGTTTGCTTTGGTCATCAAGAGTCTCAAGACATCGACCGCTTCAGGTCTGGACGGTATTAGTAATTCTTTTTACAAAATTTGTCAACCCGTCATAGTACAACATCTGACTGATTTGTTAAATGAAATTAAAGAGGAAGGCAAAATGCCAAAAGAAATGTTGGTCGCCAACATAATCACCGTCCCTAAAAAAGATAAGAGAAAAAGATCTACAAAATTGTGGCAACTATAGACCTATATCTCTCTTAAACACTGCTGTAAAATTGTTTGCAAAAATTCTCTCCTTGAGAATAGGGAACTTGATGACCAAACTGATTTCTTTGGAACAGACAGGTTTTATACCAGGCAGGGAAGGAGTGGACAATATTAGAAAACTGATGAATCTGATAGCACATTCCGGGAGGCGATGTACTCCCACCCTGTTCCTTTCACTTGAAGCAGAGAAAGCGTTTGATCAGATAGGGTGGGAGTACATGCACTCCGTAATGACTAGAATGGGTCTAGCTAATTTGGAACACAGGCAATTGGTTCCTTATACACAGAGCCTACAGCTACTGTGTCAGGCATAGGATTTGTTTCACAAAAAAATGGTATTAGGAATGGCACAAGGCAAGGCTGTCCCCTCTCTCCCTTCCTGTTCTCCTTGGCCATGGAACCCTTTGCAGAGGCAGTCAGGCAATCCAAGGGCATAAGGGAAATAAGGATAGGAGAGAGGGAACACAAAATAACTCTTTTTGCAGACAATGTCATATTATCAATCACAATTCCACTAGAATCCTTGACACAATTGAATGATATTATTGACAAATTTGGTTTAATCTCAAATTATAAAATCAACTCATATAAATCAGAAGTTTTAACACTAAATACGTCATCAGATGAGATTAGAAAAATGGAAAAAAAAATTAAATTCAATTGGAAATCGAAAGCTTCTTCGCATCTGGGTATTCAATTCTATAGGGATATAAAATAAATGATTCCGATAAACGTTAAAAAATTACATCTAAAATGTTCAAACTTAATTCCCAGCTGGAAAAGTAAAAATATATATTTTTCAGGAAGAATTGCACTAACAAAAATGATCCTGTTACCAAAATGTAACTACGTTATTCGTTGTATACCCTTGGTGGTGCCAAAATACTGGACTCAAAAGTTCCACATATTAATTGATAGATTAATTCACACTCCGAAACATGTAAGACTTAAAAATCAACAATGGCCAAACACTTTACAAAAGCGGGCATAGGATACCCGATTATTAGAACTTACCACGATGCAGTTATTACATAGTTACATAGTTACATAGTAATTAAGGTTGAAAAAAGACTTTCAGTCCATCAAGTTCAACCTGTTAAGATCTCCTCTGATCTGCAATATGCGGATTAGTTATTAATTAAATTATTGATTAAATAATTATTAATAGTATAGTATTGGAGAATGAATAAAGAGTTAGTCCATCAAGTTCAACCTTTTTAGATCTCTATTGATCTTTTTAATTTGGACTATTTATTATTATTGTTAATTGTTAATTATTGTTAATTGATCCAGAGGAAGGCAAACATAAAAAAAAACCCCATTGAAACTTTGCCAATTGTCTCATAAGGGGGAAAAAAAGCAAAATTCCTTCCTGACCCCAGAAACTGGCGATCAAATTTCTCCCTGGATCAATATTCCTTCGCTAGTTATCTAGGATAGCCTTGAATGCCCTCTTTATTCAGAAATATATCTAACCCCTTTTTGAAGTTGTCTATCGAATTCGCTGTCACCACCTCCTTTGGTAGAGAATTCCACAGTTTAACCACCCTAACTGTGAAGAACCCTTTTCTTTGTTTAAGGTGAAATCTTTTTTCCTCTAACCTCAACGGATGTCCTCTTGTCAGTTGAAAATCTCTTGCTACAAAAAGCTCACTTGACAAAGCCTTATATGGACCCTGGATGTATTTAAATAACGTAATCATATCTCCTCTTAGACGCCTTTTTTCTAGCGAAAATAAGTTTAATTTTGCTAGTCTTTCTTCATAACTTAGCCCCTCCATTCCCCTTATTAGTTTTGTAGCCCTTCTCTGTACTTTTTCCAGCTCTAAGATGTCTTTTTTGTGAGGTGGTGCCCAAAATTGTACTCCATATTCCAAATGAGGGCGTACTAGAGATTTGTATAGTGGCAGAATTATATCTTCTTCCCTGGCTTCTATACCCTTCCTAATACATGCTAATATTTTATTTGCCTTTGCAGCCGCTGCTTGGCTTTGAGCGCTGTTACCTAGGTGGTTGTCCACTAGTACTCCCAAATCCCTTTCAATATCTGATACCCCTAGATTTGCTCCATTAAGATTATAGATTGCTTGGCTATTTTTCCTTCCCAAATGCATAACCTTACATTTATTTGTATTAAATCTCATCTGCCATTTAGCCGCCCATTTCTCTAATTTATGCAAATCCTTTTGTAGGGAAAGTACATCATTATCTGATTTTATTACCTTGCACAACTTAGTGTCATCAGCAAAAATGGAGACACTACATTCGAGTCCTACTTCAATGTCATTAATAAATATGTTAAAAAGGAGAGGACCCAATACTGAGCCCTGAGGAACCCCACTTATCACATTAGACCAATCGGAGTATGTTCCATTTACAACAACCCTTTGCTTCCTGTCTTTTAGCCAGCTCTCGATCCATGAGCAGATATTTACTGCAATTCCTGTATCCCTTAGTTTGCTCACTAGTCTTCCATGTGGCACTGTATCAAATGCCTTTGAAAAATCTAAAAAGACTACATCCACTGAGTTGCCCTGATCCAAGTTCCTACTAACCTCCTCATAAAAACTAATTAGATTGGTCTGACACGACCTTTCCTTCATAAATCCATGTTGACTGCTACCTATGATCCTGTTCAAATAGACATATTCTTGTATTCTGTCCCTTATTAACCCTTCTAAAAGCTTCCCAACTACAGAAGTGAGGCTCACTGGTCTATAATTCCCCGGATTTGCTCTAGATCCCTTCTTAAATATAGGTATCACCTCTGCTTTTCTCCAGTCATCTGGTAGAGACCCTGTAGTGAGCGAGTCTTTAAAGATTAGATATAATGGTTTGGCTATTACAGAACCCAGCTCCCTCAGTACCCTTGGATGTATTCCATCAGGACCTGGGGCTTTATTAACATTTATTTTCTCCAACCTCTTTTGTATTTCTTCCTGCGTTAACCAATTATTTAGTGAAGGTAGTGTAGCCCCATTATGTTGCAGTGTCCCAACCACTGGTACCTCCCTTGTGTAAACCGAAGAAAAGAACCTATTTAGCTCATCTGCCTTTTCCTGGTCACTAATTATCAGATGGCCTGTGTCACATTGTAATGGTCCTATCGATTCCTTCCTGGCCTTCTTCCCATTAATATATTTATAAAATATTTTAGGGTTAGTCTTACTTTCCATTGCAACTGACTTCTCATTTTCTATTTTAGCCAGTCTAATAGCCCTTTTGCAAGCCTTGTTGATTTCCTTATAGTCACATAAAGATGCCTCTGTTCCCTCCTTCTTGTATAATTTAAATGCATACTTATTTTTCCTCATCATGATCTTTAAGTCATTGTTAAGCCACATGGGATGTGATTTACTCCTATTTATTTTATTTCCACATGGTACATGCTGATGAGTATGTTTATTTAGTAAGGATTTGAATGTTGTCCATTTATTTTCAGTATTCTTCCCTGTAAGTTCTTTGTCCCAGTCTATATGTTGTATTGCTGCCCGTAGCCCATTAAAGTTAGCCCTTTTAAAATTTAGAGTATTTGTTGGCCCCTTACAACTCTGTTTTTTGTATTCAATCTCAAATGAGACTGTGTTGTGATCACTGTTCCCCAAGGGTTCCCCTATTTTTACATTTGATATTATATCAATATTACTTGTGATGACTAAATCCAAGATGGCCCCATTTCTAGTAGGTTCTTGTATTACCTGGGCTAGATAATGATCCCTGAGTGTACTCAAGAACCTGCTCCCCTTAGCTGAGCTGCTGGTCTCGTTTATCCAGTTTATATCAGGGTAATTAAAGTCTCCCATTATTAGAACTTGCCCATGCTTAGCTGCATTTCCAATCTGTAACAATAATTGTATTTCCTCACTTTCAGCTATATTTGGGGGTTTATAGCATACTCCCACCAATATGCATTTAGAATTAGCTCCTCCACTATTTAGCTCAACCCACAAGGATTCAATGATGCCGTTAGTGCCAGCATAAATATCTTCTCTAACTATAGGCTTAAATTCAGGCTTAACATAAAGACAGATCCCTCCTCCTCTTTTACCATTGCCCCTATCTTTCCTAAATAGGTTATAACCATCCAGATTAACAGTCCAGTCATGAGATTCATCCCACCATGTTTCCGTAATGCCTATTAAGCCCCATTTTTCTTGTACTGCTAATATTTCTAGCTCATCCATTTTCCCAGGCAAACTTCTTGCGTTTGCAATCATACACTTTATGTTGCTATGGCTCTGCTGATGTGAAGTGCCTGCCACTGTATTTGAGGCCCCTATTAATATCTCCCTACTTTCTATTGTAACCCTCCCCCCTTCTCCTCCCCCATGGGTAAATAATTCATCCCTTTCCCTCTCTACCCTATTTACCCCAATACTTCTATATAGTCCCTCCCCCCCACCTACAAGTTTAAAAACTCCCCCAGCCGTTCTACCATCCTATTCCCTAGCACAAAAGCGCCCTCATCATTAAGGTGCAATCCATCCCTGCTATAGAGATTGTACCCAAGTGAGAAGTCAGCCCAGTGCTCTAAAAACCCAAAACCCTCTGCACTGCACCACTTTTTTAGCCACGCATTAACCTCCCTAAGCTCCTTCTGCCTCCCTGGGCTAGCACGTGGCACTGGTAGTATCTCAGAAAATACTACCTTGGAGGTCCTTGCTTCACATATACTGAAATGGCTAAATGTAAATAAGTTTGCTTGGTCCCAGATCGAATCGCAAAAGGTATTGAGGGGTGATTTACCCTCACTGGTCTTTGTAGTGAAATTCAATAGTAAAGATATAAGTAGTGGAGCAATAATTGTTCAAAACCTTCTTAATTTTTGGCAGAGGTCTAATAATAAATTAGAGCTTATCCCATATCCTAGCCCTATATTCCCATTGGAGTCAATGGATAGCTATTACAAACTGGCCATTCCTAGAACTTGGAGAGATCTCATCTATTTAAAGGAATTATTCTTGGAAGGTAGACTGTTACCTTTCATTGATATTCAGGGGAGATATAACATATCAGGTAGCAGGTGGCTTATCTATACAAATGTAACTGCAGGTCTGCGTCTAAATAACCTGGGAACCTTAAGCAGAATTAAGCTAACTCCTTTTGAACAACTAATCAAAGATAAACCTAACTCCCATTTAATAACCAAAACTATAAATGCACTTAACTCTTCAATACTAGACTTTAAGACTAAAGTCATGGAGGACTGGGAAAGAGATATGGAACAAGCTGTTCCCATTAAATCTTGGTATAGAGCTTTCAGTACCACCAATAGATTTAACAAGAAAGCTTCATACAGGGAGATCTTTTTTAAAACTGTAAATAGTTGGTATATGGTCCCAAAGAAGATTTTTCAAATTTCTCATAAAAGTAATGATAGGCTATATTGGAGAAAATGTGGAGCTGATGCCACACAGAAACATGTTTGGTGGGAATGCTCCTGTATTAAACCTTTTAGGGTAGAAATCTTTTCTCACATTTCACAAATTATTGAGAAAAACATATAACTGTCCATAAAATGTGGAATTTTGCACTTAAGTCTAGAAGTTTTTAGCCTCGAAATTCAGGCCTTCATTGTCCAAATTTTGATAATAGCTAAATGGATAATAGCTTCCAGGTGGAAGCTAACTTACACCCCAAGATGGAGTGAAGTTGTAGGTATTATGAACAAAAATTGGGAGCTGGAAAAAACTTCATCTCTTCAGATCTAATTAAAAGAGACTCTATGAAATGGAAAGAGTTTGGAGTGAATCTTTCAATAACTAATTCATATCACTATTCCAGGCTGTCTATTAATACTCTAAGTCAGGGGTGTCAAACTCTGTCCTGGAGGGCCACACCCAGGCCTGGATTTGTGGATATCCTTGCTACAAGCAGGTGAGACTATTGCTTCTGCAGTCATCCTGACTGACTCACCTATACACAGAAAGGAAATCCTCAAATCCAGGCCTGGGTGTGGCCCTCTAGGACCGAGTTTGACACCCCTGCCTAAGTCATAGATCAGGTCCCCTCTCCATACGGACTTCCTATCCCCCAGGCAAAACTCACTGTACTTTATTGCTTTTCTGGTTATCACACATTTTTTTTCTTTTTTTTCTTTTTCTCCTTTTATTTATGCTATTAATTTTTAAATATTGTATTGTTACACTTAAGTTATTTGGTTGCAGATCTTCCTCTAAAACATCCAAATTCATATTTTGTCTTTTCTATTTTGTCTTTTTTTGTAATCTATTAATAACAATACAACATATGTAAACATTGCGCAAAATGCATTTGCATTTGACTATTTAACTTGTGTATATTTATAATAATAAAAAATAATAATAAAAAAAAGAACTACTTGAAGTACATACATGTGTCTTGACCCAAGGTCTGTATGTGTGAGGGTGCAATGATCTGCAGCTAACTTCTATGCAGAGCATTTTTACCAATTTCACATATGTTCTATATCACATTTTCCCTCTTATAATATATTATAACTAGGATACTTATTAAACATGTACAGGCAACATGTAACACACACAATAATACATAATTCCAATGCAACAATATCATGCTCCCTTGGCCATATTCATAAATACTAGCAATATGAGTGCTTAAACAATTGAATCATTACAGTTACTTTATTGAGCTCTCTATAGTCGAATGGGTACAGACTGCCATTTTCTTTGGATACAAAGAAAAACCCAGTGCCAACAGGTGAGATAGACTCTTGGATAATTCCACATTCCAAATGTCTTAATACATTCAGACATGCACCCTTGTTAAATTGCTATTTGGTCAATTGAATAGGGCTCTATATAAGCACACAGCTTATTTTTTGACAGAAGTTTTAGTTAGTGAACCTCTATCTAAAAGCAAGGTCTTCACTAACTACAAACTTCTGTAAGAAAAAAAAGATGCTATGTGCTTATATAGAGCCCTATTTAATTGGCCGAATAACAATTTAATAAGGCTGATGGTCAGTGTTTCGGGTGTTTCTTAAGGTACATAACTTAAATAAAAAATATATGTCCTCCAGTCAAGGAGATAGTTAAATAATGTGTCTGCAACCAAAGTAAGGGAAGAATTTCTTCAGTGTAGGTGGTGTCAAGAAGATCCAGAATAATCTCTTCCATATGGAGCAGACCCACTGTCATAGACATAGTAGTCTCTTGGGTCAGTTGGCATCCAAGGAGTTTACCCACAGGCATTGCTTCTTGGCTTTAGTAGGTATCTGATTCTGCCGTTCACAGAAGCACATGTCCAGTTTATATACAAGTCCATGAGACATTCCAGATTTTCAGGTACATCTTTGCAAACCAGATTATCTTTAATTTTCTAAGGCACGCCTTGTTCAAAGACAGCAAACAAGACATCATTATTCCACTTTACTTCATAAGCTACAGAACTTTTCAGTTTACTAACCAACTGTGTGGGTTCCCTGAAATACTTTGAATACCCTCCACTATGAAACCCAAACCCTTTAGATTATACATTTGGGGAACGCACGATGTATGTTCGATTTTAAGCTCAAAGAAAGGGCCCTCTATTAATTTGCAATGTATTAAAATATGTTTTTACCTTGTACTTAACCCCTGTATAGCGCTACAGAATATGTTGGAGTGTTACGGTTTGAGGTCATCAAGGAGGAAAGACTCCTGTTCCCACAGAGGTGAGACTCTTGCCACAGCTTCTCCATCCAGCATGGACATTACATAAGCCACAAATGCACAATCATTTTGAAAGTTTTGGGGGTGCAGTGCATACAATAACTGGCATAATTTCCAGAGAAGTGTCTTTAATCTGACTTGCTAGGCTCTATTAGAGGGGCTGAGCTGGCTGGGAGTCTCAACATGTTTGGAAGGTGCAAGAGGAGTAACAGTTGCTGGGGAGAGCAAAATATAAAATATATATAAATATAGATAGCAATTAAACATGTACTAAAACATCAATATAATAGTTGCTAAATTATGAGACGTTGTCACGCTTTGCGTGGTGCATACGACTTGGGAGCCGTTAACTCAGAGCACTTAAGCGATGAGCGGTGCCTGCGAGCCTCGCATAGCGAGGCGAGCCGTTAACTCGCAGCACTTAGGCGATGAGCGCTGAAGGCGCTCATTGCCTGCTGGCCTCGCAAAGTGAGGCGAACAGTGATGGCAATGAAACACGCGGGACTTAGCCACCAAACACTTAGTAAATGTGGGATTGCCAGCCTGCAAGCAGTTGACCAACACAGTTCATGAGTGAGGTGGAACGCGAATTTAAGTCGATTTGGCCTAGTTTCGGCAATCGAAAATTGTCTAAATGAGAAAAAAAATGGCAGTTAAATAAAATGAAAACGAGGCTACATGACCCCAGACTGCGCAAAACACTGCCAACTGCGTAGCACTTTCACACAGGAACGTACGAGGTACAAAAGACCGGGGAACAGCCAGGATGTCTGTGAGTGAGGTGGAACGCGAATTTAAGTCGATTTGGCCGAGTTTCGGGACTGGAAAATCGCCTAAGCAAGAAAAAAAGGAAAACGAGGCTACAGGACCCCGTACAGCGCAAAACACTGCCTACCACGTAGGCAGTGTTTAACACAGGAACGTACAAGGTACAAAATACACTATTACAAATGACGGACAATGCTTGCGAACCGCGTAACACATAGACCAACGACACCACTTTACAATCCTAACTTGCAACTAATAACATTACGAATCTACAATGGCGTTTTACACAACTAAACCAACGGTTTGCACTCGCGCACGCAGCCTATTTCTAATGCACAGTTGGGACATTCATTACACTTTCTCCTCAGGACAGCAACACTCAAACTGTACATTGTATGCTGCCGGAAAATAAAAACAGATTGTTAGCTCTTCTGGCCATTGATTGCTGATAATATTGGGATACTGGATATAATTTTTATTATTATATGTGAATCTCATAAATACAGTGGGGGGAAAAGTATTTGATCCCCTGCTGATTTTTAACGTTTGTCCACTGACAAAGAAGTGATCAGTCCATAATTGTAATGGTAGGTGAATTTTAACAGTGAGAGACAGAATAACAACAAAAAAAAAAGGAAAAACGCATGTTATAAATTGATTTGCAGGTCAGTGAGGGAAATAGGTATTTGATCCCCTATCAATCAGCAAGATTTCTGGCTCTCAGGTGTCTTTTATACAGGTAATGAGCTGAGCTTAGAATCACTCTCTTAAAGGAAGTGCTCCTAATCATAACTTGTTACCTGTATAAAAGATACCTGTCGACAATAGCAGTCAATCAATCAGATTCCAAACTCTCCACCATGGCCAAGACCAAAGAGCTGTCCAAGGATGTCAGAGACAAGATTGTAGACCTACACAAGGCTGGAATCGGCTACAAGACCATCTCCAAGCAGCTTGGTGCGATTATTCGCAAATGGAAGAAACACAAAATAACTGCCAGCCTCCCTCGGTCTGAGGCTTCATGTAAGATCTCACCTTGTGGAGTTTCAATGATCATGAGAATGGTGAGAAATCAGCCCAGAACTACACGGGAGGATCTTGTTAATGCTCTCAAGGCAGCTGGGACCATAGTCACCAAGAAAACAATTGGTAACACAATACGCTGTGAAGGACTGAAATCCTGCAGCGCACATAAGTCCCCCTGCTCTAGAAAGCACATGTACAGGCCTGTCTGAAGTTCGGCAATGAACATCTGAATGATTCAGAGGAGAACTGGGTGAAAATGTTGTGGTCAGATGAGACCAAAATCGAACTCAACTCGCCATGTTTGGAGGAGGAGAAATGCTACCTATGACCCCAAGAACACCATCCCCCCCCCCCCCCCCTGTTAAACATGGAGGTGCAAATATTATGCTTTGGGGTACAGAACAACTGCTAGGTTACCTACAGTTTTATTGTGAGAGTTATCCTACTTGATCTTGCTTTTCTATTTAGTTCTATTGATTTGTGGTAGTCTTTCAAAAGAACTGAATAGGGATGAAAATAAAACAAAAGTCTGCCAACCGTAAAGCAAATCTATCAATTACAATAATGTACAATTAAAGGCTGCACTTATTTTGTTTAATCTTTTTTACACATTATGAAGTCATGTTCCTCAAAATAGTTGTCCTATATTAAAAGAGTTGTGCAATATGTATTAAAATAAACTCAGTCAAATATGTATGGCAATTAAAATGAGCATGCTTTAAATATTATTTGAAAGATTGTATAATTCTTAAAAGAAAATGAGTGATCGATAGCAATAGTAGCAATAGTGATGAATCCAGGTACTTGAAGCATTATAACAGACCAGGATTTAGGGGTATGTTTGAAAAGAAAGTGGTGCTCAGTGTCAGATGGTGCAGGGCTGGAGACACAAATACAGGAGTTACTGTACTCCTTTGGTGCACATATGTATTTTCTATTCCCACTCTCCTTTTCTATTACGACTCTTTTTTTCTATCCACTATATTGCCAATTTATCTATCAGTCATAGCCTAAAGGGCCATTTACCTCACTGCAAATGGCCATTTACCTCAATATAAGTGCGCTTTATGGTGTGAAAGAGCACAAGATTCTATGTTAAAGTGATCTATTACTTTTTATTTATTACACTAAGAACAGCAAAAAATGTGCAGTTTGTTTACAGACACACTGCTGACTGTTCTGTGATTAACAACATCTGCCGACAACAGCCTTTGGAAGCTCTGTGAACAGAAAGATTTATGGTTTAACTTGCTTTCAGTAATGTAATCAGCCATCAGTTAACCCACAAGTAACATATTTAGGAGTTTCCAGCAGTCATTTACCTGCACAGATGAATTTGGGAAGGGTTAAGCCTCGTTATGCTTTTGATCTTGTTGTGACTCTGTGTTTGGGACTTGCCAGATTCTCATGTAAACAGAACTTCATTTATGTTTTTTTCTGTGAAGAGGGCACTGTTTTCAAAAATTCAAAAAGTATTTCAACCTATTTTCATGAGTACATTGCACTGTTGTGCTCCAAGTTGTGCTTTCTTAACTGGACATTACTATATTGCCAACTTTATGGTAGATCCCTGTACTTGTTAGCCTGTTTCAGAATGTGGGAAAACATATTTTTCATATAAAGCAACTTATTTGTGCTACTGTGCTCTGAAGAACCTTTTATTTAATTGTTTATTGAATGCTGTATTCTTCCACAACCAATCTAGTTTTCATGGTGCATGTAGGGTGGGTACAACTAATGGGACATACTTTTAAAGGGCTGCTGTAATTTGGGAAAAATGTGGGAAGTTTGTAAGAAAGTAACAACATTATCAGCTGTGTAAGCTGTCTAAATGCATTTTAGGTCAAATGTTTATTTTAGTAGACACTGCTTGTGCAACTCTTTCTGCTAGCTTGAAGACTAAAGTTTTAATAATTTGTATTATCTACTCAAAAGGGGAAGGAAGGGGAATGTGTTGATTAATTGGTGAATTCAGATAAGATGTCAGCACAGGATTCCCTTTCCCTCCCTCTTATAGGTTAATCTGCAGTGGTCCTTCCAGTAAGAATTGTAGTGTAACTAATATATGTTCTGTGGTTACATTCCAAATTATACCAAGTGATATATATTACTAGGCACTTGCTCGTCAAAAATGACGGGAATAACATTTAAAGCGTGGCAATGCTGTTTGCCACCCAATGTAAACACTTGGTGCTCATCGTGAGCCCTGAGCTGAACCCCTTTGGCGCTCATTGCAAGTCTCTCCCCCTGTCTACTTTCTCCCTTGTGTCTCATTTCCCCCCTCCTCTCCCTCCCTTGTGTCTCCTTTCCCTCCTCCTCTCCATTCCTTGTGTACCTGTTCATATGACCCTCCTCTCTCTCCCTTGTGCCTCCTTTTCCCCCTCCTCTCCCTCCCTTGTGTCTCCTTTTCACCCTCCTCTCCATCCCTTGTGTCTCCTTTTCCCCTCCTCTCCCTCCCTTGTGTCTCCTTTCCCCCCTCCTCTCCCTTCCTTGTGTCTCCTTTCCCGCCTTCTGTCCCTCACTTGTGTCTCCTTTTCTCCCCTCTCCATCCCTTGTGTCTCATTTTCTGCCTCCTCTCACTCCCTTGTGTCTTCTTTCCTCCCTCCTCTCCCTCCCTTGTGTCTTTTTCCCCCTCTCCCTCTCCTGTACCTCCTTCCCCCCTCTCCCTCCCCATTGTATTAATTCCCCCATCTCCCTCCCTTGTGTCTCCTTTCCCTCCTCTCTCCCTCTCCTGTTCCTCCTGTCCCCCTCTCCCGTTCCCCCGTGTCTCCTTTCCCCCTTTGTGTCTCCTTTCCCTCTTTCCCTCCCCTGTGTCTCCCCCCTCCCTTGTGTCTCCGTTCTGGCAGGAACTACTTTCTGAATCAAACCGTGCCTTGCGCATGCGCATCTTGCGTGCACGTTGCGCATCTTGATCCTGAAAGTAGTTTGGTCGGAGGACGGGAGCCGCAGATGAGAAGACGGTGAGTATGGGCAGCAAGCTACTGGCAGGGTTTGGAACCAGGTACGTGCTGCAAGCTACTGGCAGGGTTTCCAGGTAAGCAGGTACGGGCCTTGGCGGCGGTGATCCAAGATAAGTTCCAGGTGCTGGGGGAGGCAGAAGGGGAGATGAGAGAGAAGCAGAGGGGGAGATGAGAGAGAGAGGCAGAGGGGAGATGAGAGAGAGCGAGCCCTGCAATTAGTGCCTTCTGCGCTCATTGCAGCCTACGTGCTTCGGTTCTAAGTCCTACGGGGCTCGCAATTCCAGTTGCATGGTTCAGCCATTTTATGTGCTTCTGTCCTAAGTCCTACGGGGCTCACGATGAACACCGGTGGCACTCATCGCAAGCCCTACAATGAGCGCCTTTGCCGCTATTTGCAGCCTAGGTCCTGCGGGCCTCACGATGAGCGCCTATGGTAATGAGGCCTGCAATGAGGCCTAAACTGCATGCCCTAGCTTTGCGAAGCCCGCAATTATTTAACATTGCTTAACAATTATTTAACATTGTGTGACCAATATCGCAACGTGACATACACTGACAACTATTTATGTGATACTCAGTTTTCAACCTTTACAATTACATTAAATCTGTTTCATCTGAATTATACATTTTTGAAGGATGACAGGTAAATCTATTATGTCATGTCTGTCCCTTTAGCTTCCGCAATATATTTTACTAGGAACTTGCCCGTCAGGATTAAAATTGTAATGCTGGCAATGCTGTTTGCCACATAATGTGAGGTTTTTGGTCCTATGAGCACCTTTGGCTCTCATTGCAAGCCCTTCCCGCTCACGATGCTCATCGTGAGCCCTAGCGATGAGCGCATTTGGCGCTCATGGCGAGTCTTTCCATACGCCAACTGTACGGGCCGCTCATTGCAGGGTTCGTTAATCTGCAAATTTAGTGCTTGCGAATGCCATGTGTCTCTTTCCAGCATTTCCTTCCTATCTCTTCCCTGTGTCGTTCTACTCTGTGTGTGCTGAATGTTTGTGTGTTGCGTGGTGACTGCCGTTGGTTTTATTTAAGTCCTGCGTGCCTGGCGTTGTTGGTGTAAGTGTTAGTGTGTCTGGTGTGGTTTTATTTTCTAAGTCCCGCGTGCCTGGCATTGTTCGTGTAAGTGTTAGTCGTAAGCATTGTAAATTTTGTAAGTTTTGCGCGCCTGGCGTTGTTGTGTCTCATTTTCATGATGTTTCTGAAATTTGCTTTTTTCATCCGCCATTTTTTTCCTCGCTTAGGCGATTTTGGAGTGACGAAAATCGGCAAATATGGGTGTAATTCGGTTGCAACCTCACTCCCTGGCTTCCTGTGTCACCCCCTGTGCTGTTTATGAGTGTATGATCATTTTTTGTACATGTTTTTCTGTGTTTTGCTGGGTTTTCAGAGTTACATGCTTGAACAGTGCTGCGGCGCTGATGCGCCTCGCTTTGCGAGGCTTGCATGTGTGGCGGCGCCGCTGCCTGCAATGAGCGCCTTCGCCAACATCGTAAACGTCACCAACATTGCAAGATGCACAACTATGTATGTGATGATTGACGTTCTTGCTGTCTAGCTGATGTGTATTGGAGGTAATTGTCTGGCCCCGGGAAATTTAAGGATTCTTTGTTGTGGAAATCCTTTTTTGTTTCTGGAATTTTATGAGAATGTATGACATTTATGGAAATCTATTGTTATTTGTGGATATGCATTGAAAAAAAATGTTGTCATGGCAATTGTTTGGAATTACATTTTGATTAAATAAAGAATAAAAAAAAACTATTATGGCATATTTACGAAATAATTTAATTTCAAAATATATACATAAGACACCCATTTATGTTGTTTATTGGTTGGAGTGATAATTGCACAATCCATAGATTAACATAAACATTTATCTTTCTTGTGACAGATACCCTTAGTGCATATAAATCAATTGCATTAGGTGTTTTTGGTATACTGAGATAGCAAACAGAGATGCTGCTGAACCAGTTTTCTTTTATTTACATAACATTGCTGGTCAAAATTGCACCTTAGTTGATGGTACATACAATAAAGTTAAGAGGTCAAGAGAAAACACATTGCACAATACCTTATGTCTCTGAAGTTCATCCTGCAGTGCCTGTTCCGCTGTAAATCTGATCCCCATTCTCAATGACTTACTCTCACTATGTCTCTTCTTTTTGCACTAGATATAAAATGCAAAGACCTCTTATAATGTCTTCTGTTAAGTAGAATTGTGGCTGTTAAATTTGTGGCTGAGTAATTGCCCTGGACTGAATTCACAAAACATATCTTTTGCATTATATAGTATAAAATAAAGATGTCTATGTTGGTCCTGGAAAAAAAACATGTTTGCTGCCTAGGATGATATTTATGAAGAGTAATGATTGCCAACCAATCACACATGATAGGCAACATAAATAATGAAAAGGTCTGCATAATATGTTAACCTTTTTGATGGATGCATATGAATAATAGTAAAATAAAGGAAGGACAGTGTATTATATAGTTAAGATGGCGTGTTTTGTGGTGTCAGAGCTTCCAAGATTAACAAATAAAAGTTATGTAAATCATCGACAAATATTTTTTTTAGCTTGTCCTCCACATCTAGTTGGATCATATCTTAGTATACCTGGGCCCCTATTAAACTCCAAGCCCGCTAAGGCTTGAAACTGCCGATTTTAGAAACAGCCAATAGTAAATGAGACCGTCATCATGATGTCAGTAAAACATGGAGGTTAAACCACAATCAATTAGTGTTACGACCGAACTCGCAATCCAGAAATGTTGCAATCTAAAATAATTAATAAATCTACTATTCTAGTCCATGCAAGTTCAATGATATGTATTAACGCATTAACCTCATTGTGAGTCCTCTCTACTACCCGTAGGATTTTTGGCTATATTTGTCATTTACGGGTGTGAAAACAATTGCAGGCTTGAGGAATTGTAGCAAAATAATAGCGATTTGCGATTTTAGCGATTGCGGGCTTGACAGATCAAAGGCTTAGCTGGGTCGGAGTTATGATTTTGACAACCGCAGGGATTTTCAGCCTGTAACCCACAGATCAATTCCACGTAGCTAAAAGAGGGCAATTAAATAGCAGTCACTTTTGCAGGCTACATTACGGGCTACAGTAACTACAACTTGGACAATTTAATAGGAGCCATTGTGTCAGGAGTTTATGATGTATTTGGTCTGGAGAAGCTCCACTGTGTCCTGAAGAGACTTATTACACTAATTCAACGAGGATCATGCAGATAATCCTGAAATGTAATGTGGACGTGATCCACGCAAGGCGTTCTAATGGTTCTTTAGGAGGCATTGAAATATGTGAGTACAAAAGCTATGCCCCTGTCATTTAAATAGAAGTCTCTTAGAGTGACTTAGCAGCAAAGGAGGGCATGTACTGTTTGATCAGAGCTGCAAATTGATTCACGTGAGATAAAAGTAAAAATGTTTTAAATAATTATGTTTAACTTTTTTAATAGTATGTTTAGTTTTCTTTCTATGTCTTACTTCCTACACAGGCAGTATACCTTTAAGGTATTTTAAGGCTATAAGTTGTGGTTGCTTATATTCATTTACATATTCAAACTGTCCTCTTTAAGGACCACTGTAAATTAGCCAACACGTCACATTTGTGAAGTATCCAACAAACTAACATTAGATGCTCTATGAGCAGTGGTGGTTGGTGACCTTCCAAGTTGGGAGGGGGGGTGGAATGAAAGACAGAGACCTGGCCCCTCCCCTTATATTGACTCCACCCCATAGTATAGACTCCTCCCCTTCAGTCCAGGTTGACCCCTAAATATCCCAACCAATAAAATAAGTCCCCCCCCCCCCCAGGCATCTAAAATGAAACCCCATTTGTCCCATAAGGGTCTACACAAACCCTTATGGGACAATAATTAACCCCATTAGTCCAATAGGGGTCTATATAGACCCCTATAGGTCCCTATTGCCCCCAGAATAACACTATACGTGCCATGAGGGTCCGCCAGTACCCTCATGATAACAAGTCTAAACACTACACTATTAACCCCCCACTACCCTATTAACCTCCCCTCTATACTATTAAACCCTACACTACCTACCTAACACCCTAATAAAATCCCTGTTAACCCACTAATAAAAGAAAAAAATCCTAAATTACTGAAAAAATACATTACTCCCCTTCTCTCTCCCTATCCCGCTCTCTCCCTATCTCCCCCCTATCACTCTCCCTATATCCCTATATCCCTCTTCCCTATCCCCACCCCTCTCCCTATCTCTCTCCCTCCCTAACTTTCTCCCTCGCTAACTCTCGCCCTGGGAGAGATGGGGAAAGAGAAACAGGGAAGGGAGGGAGAGAGGGCGGAGAGACACATGGGAGGGAGAGAGGGGGAAAGAGACACAAGTGAGGGACAGCAGGGGAAAGAGGGTCCTGGGGCTGCAGGACCCCTGTGATGAGTCCCTGGGGTGAAGGAGGCAATGGGAATACACAGAAGGAAGAGAGGGAGGGGATAAAGAGGAGGGAGGAAAAGAGAGAGAGACCTCCTGTATGGCTGTAGGAGCTGCCTAAGTGGCTTGTGGGCGTTCAAGTGAACATCCCTAATCACATTATACAGCTGCATGATTGTGATTAGTTGATGCTGCAGCTGCCAATCAGGAAAATTGATACAATTACTAGCATAGTGAATTTAGATTCACCCAGGATGAGCGGGACAGCACAACGTTCACACTGTAAACTGCAGCACTAGGGAAATACACCAGGCAAGGGGGAAGGCACAAAAAGGGTTAATTTAACAAAATCATATGAAAGAAGACATGAAAGCTGATATACAGATATAGATAAAGTGTATTCGTTATATAAATGTAAATTACAATATTGAAGTGATGAATAATTTTGGGGGGGGGCGCTTGCCCATTTGACACTATGCACCAGCCGCCCCTGTCTATAAGCATTTTCAGAGAAAAGCTTCATTTTAGCAGACTCTGTTAATGATTGGAAGATGCAGTTACAAAGCTGGACGTGAATGACTTGCAAGTATGCATGCAAATTACCTCTACTGAGTCTGTGAAGGAAGTGAAGGTGTCCTATGTTGCAACCTTATCTGAATCCACTGATTCATAAATAAATCCAACTCACTCCTCCCACCCTTCACTCTTGAATAGATAATAAAAACAGAACACACTCACTCAGTCTCAAAGCCAGCAGGAAGTGTAAAAGGCAGAACCATGGCATCCTTCAGACTCAAGCAGTGTCTACAAATATAAAGATTTATATTTTTATGCACATTGCTTACAGAGATGCTAATGTTGTTAAATTTTTATGAACTTCACAAAAGTGATTTTATTTCCCAATTTGCAGTGGTCCTTTAAATTATATTTAGACTAATCTTCCCTTACATTTTTGTCTAGTAGATAAGCCTTACATTTTGGCTAGTACAAAAGTTTGAACATTTTCTATGTTTGGCAGCAAATTGTAACACATGACAACATATCAGAGGCTTCTTCTCGTTATAGGATCAAAGAATGGTCAGATGAGAAAAAAGTTGAGGAAGATAGAGGGGAAATGCAAGAAGGATAGGCTGAAAACATGAATAATAAATGAATATCGGTTCTCCCTTAGTTCTCAACTATACCACTTTTGGAGGAACAGTACCTCTTTTTAGGGCAAACCCAACTGGCACACTTAGCTTCCCTAATGTCCACTTTTTTGAAGGAAGGTCCCACATTTAAGGACAAAACTCTGTATCCAGCCCTGACCATGTGAGATTTTCTTTGGATCCTCCTGTTATTTCTCTCAAAGTCTAGGAGATATATAGAATTTCTACAAAATATGAACCCTATTCAATTCCCTATTTTGTAAAGTTACACCACTAAAAAGTGGTAAGTAACAGTCATAACCCACTTTTGGAGCTAGGGCCCTTTTTGGCCTAGGGATGTACTGGCACATTCCCATGATTCTATGGACTTTGGTTTGTGAGGGTTAAGACACTGGTTGTTTTTTGTTTATTGCAATGTAATTTCTACCAGCTATGTGTTGTATGGAATGTTGTTGTGTTGGGGACACTGGAGTGGGGACTGCAACAAGATGGGGGATTGTCCACCATCCTAAAGGAGCATCTTGGTGGCTCCACAGTTGTTATTATTAAATATATTTTGGAAGGCTGAGAACAAAGAAAAGATGAAAGATAACAGTCTGCCTGGGTCTTAGCCAGCAGGGGGTTCTCAAGGGGGATGACATCTGTCTAAGGTTGTGACATGTGTGATTAGTGGATGCTGTGTTTACATTTGCTGTGTTTTTGATCAATAAACTAGTTCCAGTTTGTACTTGCATAATGGGGGTGTCATTCTGGGGGAAATAATCCTTGCCTAGAGATTATGACTGTTGTTCCTGTATTGGGGATGATTACAGCCGGTAACCTCTATAATCTTGCTTTGCTGTGGTAACATTGGCGCTCCTGGTAGTCATTGACCTGGTACTGGTCCAAATTTCCGCTATCAGGGATACCAACAGACTGCACGATTCTACTGGACAAGATTGATCTAGGATCTTTCTAAGCCCAACCAAGCAGTAGATGTGACATCAAATCCTTACAATCAGTAGTGTTCCTCTGAAGGCAGGAGGTTTTTGGGTGAATGTGGTTTCTCCCCTCTGGGTCATGACAGTAACTTTACCTAGATATTCAACTGACCATATTTAACTTAATTGCAAGTGAGCTAGTCATAATGCCAGAAAACAAGCCAGAATGGCAAATTATGTGACGCTTTCACATTGATTTTCCTGATATCAATTATATTACAAGTTACTCTTTCAAAGTTTTCCACTAATTCTTTATTCAATTCCAAAGGTAACTGAGCACTCACAAAATAAGTATGGCTTGTAACCTCTAATATAAGGGAAAATATAATGTGCACTGAATGGCACCCGTAAAGGCAAAAAAACTCACACCCGATTGGGGTCCATTGAGGCTCCCATGGCACCTAAAGTATGCACCTGATGTGACACGGGGGTCCCCCATGGCAATCTAAGTGAGAGAAAAAACACATTACACTATAATAAAAAAAAAACTATCAAACAACTAGAAAATAAAAAAAGTATAAATTACACAAAATGAAAAAAATCTAGATTAACAAAAAAAACAATTACATGAATATTAAAAATAAATGGCATATATATCATATTATTATATTCCATGCAGGTCCTGCAAGGAACTCCATGGTTAATTAGGCGGGTGCTGCCATGGGGTCCTTATAGTACCTTTGTGGCATAGAGGTTAACTGTTAATGACATAGGCGTCCGCTAGGGTGCCCTGTGGTGTGGGTTAACATTTAGGTGCCATGGGGGTCATTTAAGGCCCCCAGGGCTCAGGATTTTTTTTTATGGTGCCATGGTTATGTATATAGGTGATCGAGTGTAAGCAGGGAAGGGGGTGATCGGGTGTGAGTGGGGACGTGGATTCTCACTGGTGGCAGTGGGGTTTGAGGAACATAATATTACTTATCACAGAATTTCTCCTAATCCTAAACCTTGCAACTTTACTGACAAGGCTTGGTTTTATGAGTTGTGGGTGAGCTAAGTAATATTAAGTATTAGGTCAATTGAACAAGTCTAACATTACTGAAAAAAGCACAGTTGAAAATACGTACTTTCTTAAGTTAAGTATCTCGAATTGAATAAGGCCCTATGTCAGTGTGGAACACCGTGGATGTCAAAAATGTAGGGCCCTATTCTATTAGGTGCTTGCAAATTACTCAAACTTATAAATTTGGAAGCAGGTGTTTTTTTTTTTTTTTCTAATGTTTAGATGTATTCTATTGACTCTGGCTCGCAAATGCCAACCTCAAGGCTGGAATTGTAAACCCTACCTTTTATGACCGGACAATAATTAAGCTAACCAGTAATTTACTTCTTAGACTCAGCCAGTAGTAAATGACACCGTCATCATGATATCAGTAAAACATGGAAGTTAGAAGTAATCTGCAATTGGAGGATAAGAATTAATTAGTGCCAATAAGTAATATTTGCCAATCGGGTTCGCAATCAAGATAGATAGTATTTTAGATAATATTTTAGTCCATGTGGGTTTCATGACATGTATTAATACCTTAATTCCTGGGATCGATATTACTCAGAAATAACTTTTAAAAGTAATATTTCTTAATTCCATATTTGTGGGTTTGAGACTGTTCAATTCATTATAATGTCTTTCCATACATTTCCATGCTTTTAAAGTACAGTATTGTGTGTTTAATTGCTGTTACAACTTTAATAAGTATTTGAAAAAGCCCCTGTGAGTCCTATTAAGTACTCATAATAGAAACTCGTAATGATACATTTTTCAATTGTTTAATAGAATTAGATAGCGCTCGTAACATTCGATCTGTGCTAAAACCAATGGTGTTCTAATGCTGTTTGTGCGAGTATGGCTGGCCCGTAGTGATTGTGGGCGGTGAACTCTTAATCAATTTGCGAGTAGCTAATAGAATCTATGGCAATTTTAATAGCAGATTTAAGAGTGTATAACTTTACAAATTGGCCAATAGAATAGGGCCCTCAGTTTTCACATCATATGGAATGGAGGTAAAAACCAATTAGTGCAGAATTATTCAGGAATATAAGTGGCCATTTGAAATATTGAGAGGTATAGAACCCAACTGAATGCCTTCACATGCGATCTCCTGGCTCTCTATGCAAAGACCTTGTTTGCCTTTTTGGGAATATTTCTCTGTTGAGAAGATGAGAGGAATCTCTTAAATATGTATGTTATTCTAATGTTCTAAGACCTCTCTAAGAGTTTCTCACCTTAGTAAATCTAATTCACTGTTCTAGCAGAGTCATTCCATTATATGAGATTCAACATGAGAGAAATGTTCACATTTTTTTAGCAGTTTTTATATTGTTTCTTTTGTAAAATCTTCTGTAAACCCATTTCCCTTACAAATTGCCAGTGTTAAATAATGGAGTGATCTTCATTTTCAGTCGCGTTTGAAGCAAAATTCTAGCAGCCACAGTCTAATATATATAAAGATCACAGAGCAGAAAACCATGTACTTCTTTAGCATATCAATGAGACAAGGTTGTACACTCAAAAGGACTTGGTTAAATTATTTAAGTTTAACTCTTTCAGATGCATTTATTTAATAAGATGTTAATAATAATTTAAAGGGACATGTATCTTGCAAATGTAATAGTATCTCTTTGAAAGAGCGTGTTTTAAAACATTATTTTAATGACAATGAGCAATCTGCATTTATGAATTAACAGAACACAACAAAGGCCTCAGTTACAACACATATAAATACATTTTATAATTGCTATTGAATGTTATTAGATTTAAGTGGAACTTGAACGTTTCCCCCCTGTAAGATCAAGAGGGATACCCCAAACTATTCATCCTCCCACAACCAGGCCCGTCTAAGCCTGAATAGAGAAGGGAAATCTTTTTTCACTGAGGAAGCTGCAGATTACAGCAGCGAAACGCATCTGAAACTTTTACTTGGTTTTATTGTTCTTAACAATGAATTTTACTTACCTGAATTAAATCGGAATTTTACCAATAAAGATACTTTTATTTATGGAAACGGTCTGAAGTACTTGTGCTTAGGGACACCCATTCACGCACACGTGGAAAGGACACAACATTAAACTCAGCATTTACACGCAACACAAGGCGTCATCACACTATACGTACATTATACCGTGAATGAGCACCACCATATACGGCATATAAACCAAGAGACTGAGGACACCGCTTTGCAAACATTCCCTCTCCACACCTCCTTCACATGTTGAAAGACAGCCCACTGCCGTATATAGTTAAGGATAGTGGGGATTTTACCTGGTTTGGAGATAGGAGACAGGTGATTTAAAGTGATTGATTATAATAAAAAGGGATGGGCGGTATAGGTTAGGGAGGAGTGACTTTATAGATTGTATAATAGGGGTAGTTTAGAGCAGGTCCCACTTTTTCTGACAGCTGGAACCTGGTAGCACAGTATAATAACTGCCGTTACTGCAATTACCAACCATTATCTCCAATTATGGCCTCTCCCTTTGTGGATAGTCTAATTGCTAAACTGAGGAAGGAGGCATTAATAAAGGCCCTGACTGGTTAGTCTCTATTTTGCCCTCTTCTGTTATCTCTTTAACCCTGTCCCCTGTTCCTCCAGCCCTTCCTTCTGCTCCCCCTGTGCCCCTTGAAACCTCTTCCAGACATTTTAGGCATTCTTTTCCTGCTTAACACCTAGTCCATCTGCCATTGAGCCTGTAAAAGTGCTGAATCTCTTTTATGCCATTCTAGCGCTAGGGTGCTCCTGTACCGGACCTAGGCTTACCAGGCCCAGAAGAACAAGTGCAGGCATTTCTGAGGCAGTACAGCATGGCTTGCGGAAAGGAAAGAGACTGATGCCATTGGAAACGACCTCCAGGACCCAGTCGCGTCACCCTGGCCAGGAGAAGGAAGATCGGATCAGCCGCCTTCTGAGGTGTGCTCTCTCCCCTGGGTAAGGAGCATGTGGGCTGAAGATGAGAGGGGGAGGACAAACCCGTTAGGACTAGTAAAACTAAGATGGCCACTGTCCACAGTACAGTGAGGAGGGATGGGGGAAGGAAAGGGCAAGCAAGAGGGAGGGGGAGAGGGAGAAGAAGTAGCAGAGGCTGGGGAAAAATGAGAGGGAGGTAGAGAAGGAATAAGACTCAACTGATCACATGGGGAACCTGGCACTGTGGGATGTGGGGCTTTGTCTGGTGGCTTTACATTGCAACCTTGTAATGCTGCCTGGGATAAAGGCACAGCATCACAGCCTACAGCTGCAGCATGTAAAACATGGCAGCAAGCAATTAAAGTAATAAATACTCATCCCAGGCCACACAAGAAAGGAAACATGCTATTGGGGGTTTATCTGAGGCACTGAATATAGATAAAGGCAAAGGAACTGTGTGGACAAGGTGCAGGATTAAGTGGGCAAGAAGGAGAGGTCAAAGGGATGAACCCCAAACCAATACTTGTCACACAGAGCATATCAACATTGAGGATGATGATATAGCTCCAGAATTAATTAGTAGCTCAGGCTGTGGTAGTTACAATTAGCAAGATCAGGATTGTGATCTATCATTCTTGACTCCAGGGAGGGTATGTCTATGCCTTCCAGAGAGTCTGATTTCTTACTAATGCTCATTCTATGTCAGGCCTTCTTATCAAAACCCAGCATTGCAAAAAAGGAAAGAGGGAAGATCTAGGCAGGGATAGTATATCCCCTTCCTCTTTAAGACAGGGGCCGCAGATCTCTATCAAGAGAGCGCAGTCATGGGGAGAGAAGCATATTGCCTGGACATAGCCCCGCTTAAACTGAATATGCAGAATAGGAGGCAATGTCAGGAAAGTGTGGTTAGTGCTAGGTCTATTAGAAGGAGGTAGAGGAGTGCGTTTTCTCAGTCCAGACACCAGATCTGGAGGAGGGCATTTATCAAAATATTTTCACTGCTTCCCCTTGATAACTATCTTAAGGTAAAGGAAAAGAAAGATGAATCCAAGAAGGAGGAAGAGGAGAGAAAAAGGATACAGCAAAAATCGTAAAACATTTCTAATAGGCTTCAAGCTTTTATGTGGAGAAAATTGGAGAAATTATTTCGAGAACTGTTCTTCTTTATTTTGTTATTTGGACAAAATAGAAAGCATCCATAGGATAAACTAAGGAATGGCCTGGTTGTCTTAAGATGAGCATTTTCATTAGATATTCGCTGGCACTGAGGATATGCAGGGGGACTATGCAGGGCGATATGGGCAACTAGATAAGAATAGTTACACAATTAAGACTGGGTGCATCTTTTTGTGGCTCGGTCACATGACCGGCTGTTTTATCTCAGTCTGGAACAATCCAGAAGGGTTACTGCTTCCTGTACAACAAGAGCGTTTGCAGATGGGGTTCATCGTGCAAATGTAAACACAAATATTTGAAGTACAGTAATCAGCACCCCATGATTAGATGCTTCAAGAGGCTTAGGGCTAATGCGGGTACCCCTTATAAGGGCAACCACCCAGATTCAGGTAAAAAGATGATTTTGTGGCTAAAGATGTACGGTAAGATTTATGTAAGGATAAATTTGGGCTAATCCATCATATGTCTTACCCAAAAGGTGTTGATTTGGTTCAGAAAGGCAGAGTGTAGGCAAAGTTTTACATAGTCAGCCTTTAGGTTGCTCGCAGTTCATCCCACATGTCATCATCAACTGGGAGGTTGTTTCTTGGGGGGTGGGGACTATATCGATCTTTGCCTTCCAAATTGGTTGTGGAATGTGAAACAGGAAGTAAGTCTATAATTCATTATTTAGACAATTTCTTACTGGTAGGTTCATCAGTTTCTCAATTCCAGCACTTAATGAGTTGTTTCGTTAGGGTAGCTCAAGAATTTTGGATCCTATTAGCTAAGGAAAAAATGTAGCTTCAACTTTGGTCCTTTGTTTTTTGGGTATATCTTCTGTAAAATCTGAACGATCATCTGCTAATGACCTTCTTCTTTTATCCTCTCTTATTACATCGTCTCTCTCCTATCTTCAGGATTTTTCTAGTGCTGCCCCAATTCTTTGGAACTCCTTGCCTTGCTCCTATAGACTATCCTCCTGTCTCAAATGCCTCAAACACTCACTCAAAACTCATCTGTTTAAAAAAGCTTATCACCTCCAGTCCTAATATACACATCACATCTATAATCCTTCTATACTTCTTCCATACCCTTTAGATTGTAAGTCTGTAAGTTTTCAATCTTATGTGCTTTTTTAAGCTCAAAAACAAGGTCCTCCATTCTTTTCTTTTTTTTTTATGAGAATTTCTAATCCTTTGAAGGAAGATCTGTCGTTGTGGCAGACTTACTTAGAGCAGTTCAACGAGAAATCCCTATTCATGGCTAGACAGTTTTCTAATCTGGATCTTGTTCTTTACACTGATGCAGCAGGTGGCGTTAGTTTTGGTGCCTATTTTAGGAGTCAATGGTGTGTTACTTTATGGCATTCATGATGTTTTGGGTCCGATTTGGTCAAGAAGCTGGCTTGAAACTATTCCTGAATATTATTGCTATTATTATTTTTTTTTAATATTTGTAACGCGGCAACATATTTCGTAGTGCTGTACAGGGGAACGAAAAAGGAAATGTACAATATTAAAAACTGCAGCAAAAAGAGGACCCTGTTTTGAGCTTCAAGTATTGTGAAAAGTGCTTTTTTTCCAAAGCACCCTACAAGAATGGAAACGCGCTACTTACAATCTAAAGGGAATGAAAGAGGCAGAAATTGAATAGCAAGACTTAAGAAGAAAGTGAAAGTTTATATAGGTAGGAAGTTGTGAAAAGTTAGAAGGTAGTTCATTAGTTGGAGAGGGAAGGGATCTGATGTACAGTGAATGGGACTAATATGTAATATGCTATATACATATTTTGGGGGGGATCAATTGAGAAATCAGTACATTACTTTTCAGGGCTGCGTACTTTCCAGGTTGCCAGAATGTCATGACACTCTGTCTTGTTTTCAGTGGCAGTGTAACTGGGAGCTTGCCCACTCCTTGACCGGATCAAGACAAGAGGCACGAAAAACAATCTCATAAAATAAATTTACAAATCTTGTCTATATCATTTTAATAAAAACTCCAAAATAAGTCACTATCTTACACAAGACACAACAAAAATTCTAATTCTCTCATCATATCTTGTTCCGACTATGGCAACTCAGTCCTTGCTGGCCTCCCCATCACCCGCTTGTCACCACTCCAATCTATAATGAATGCGTTCGCTATATGCAAGATTCTAAGCTCTAAACAGGGCTCTCTTTTCATTTATTCTGTAATGATAATGTTTTTATGTTGTTTCATCCTATGTAAGGCGCTGCGGAATATGTTGGCACAATATAAATACTAGATATTAATGAAAATAATAATAATAATTAATAATAAATAATTATCTGTGGAGCATAGATTTCCAGCCTTGACTCATTTAATCGAACATTCTTTGGCACAATCGACTAGGGCAGACTACTCTAAGTGTGGAAATATAGGAGTATGTTTAGGAATTCAGTTTTGCAGGATCTGCAGGTTGCCAAAACTTCTGACTTTGAGACATTGGTATATTTTGTCTTGCATTGCCAGGTTACATGGTGAAAGGTTATATGGCTGTGCTAGTCTTTCTTTTTAAATGGGATGGTAAAAAGGACTATACGAAAGAGTTCATTATTTGCCAGGCATTAAAGGGCTTAAAAAAACAGTGGGTTATAAAAGATTTGAGGAGGCCCCTTTCTTTTTCACTGTTGCGGAAATTAATTGATATTGTCCAACAGCTTCAGTATTTGAAGTTTGTTTGTTTACAGTGGCATTCTCATTGGCTTTGTTGGGGTCTTTAGAATAGACCAGGGGCAATATTAGCGGCACCGCTATACCCGCAAGGCCTGCAGGCTTGAAATTCGCAGGAGTTACAGAGATATTACAAGCAACCATGCTGCGACCAAGGGGCCGGAAACGCAAACCCATAAACCACTCTTTGTTTTCATAAACTGTTGATTATAATGATTATTTCATTACTAGCGACTTGCCCGTCAAAAATGACGGGGCAATAAAATTGTAAGGCAGGTAATGCTGTTTGCTACAGACAGTAAGTGTTTTGGTCGTCTGAGATCCTTTGGCGCTCATTGCGAGCCTCTTGGTTGTTGTATTTTTTGTTATCAGAGGCGCTTTTGCGCTCATTGTAAGGTCCGCGCTGATCTCCTTTTGGTGCTTATTGCAAGCCTCTCCCCTGGTGTACTTTGTGTCCTATGAGCACCGTTGGAGCTCCTTGTGAGGCACGCGGTGAAGGGCTTTGTCGTTTATTGCGATAACTGTGGTGTTTTTTTGTTTTTTTTCTGTATATGTATTTTTTCATGATAATTAATTAAATCATAAATTAATATACTTTACCTAGTTGTAATTAATATATGCAGCAAGCAATGTGCTGAAGAGCTAACAATCTGTTTTGATGTTGCTGCAGCATACAATGTAGATTTGCACTGTTGTTGAGCTGAGGTGTAAGTGTCCACAATGTGTGCAGTGTATAGTGTAAAAAGGCTGCGTGCGCGAGGGGAAACCGTTAGGGTAGCGGTGTACTTCTGCATTGTGTAAGTTAGCGTTGTAAAATGGCGGTGAAAGTGTATGTGGTACGCGGGTGTGGATGATTTAGCGTCCTTGCTAATAGTGTATCTTGTACCTCGTATGGCTTTTTGTAAAAGCCGTATGTGCTTGGCAGTGTTTTGCGACTTTAGGGGTCGTGTAGCCTCGTTTTCGTTTTTTTCCACTGCCATTTTTTCTCTCGCTTAGGGGATTTTCGAGTGTTTAAACTCTGAAAATTGGACTCAAATTGAGGTGTAACCTCACTTCCAGACGTGTTGGGTGTCCCCCCTTGCTGTGGGTTTATTTCATTTTTGTGTGTATTTAGTGTTTTTTTAATATTTTCCGCTGTTTGCGGTTTGGCCATTAAGGCTCGTATTTTTTTTTGTGTAAGTACGTATTTTTCTTTTTCAAAGTCCCGCGGCTTGTATTTTTTTGTGCAAGTCTGTATTTAGTCATCGCGTGTAGAGCCTCCACCTCCGAAAATTCGGCACCTTTGGTTAAAATGGTTGTTTAACTATGTCAATAAAGAAGCTGTGGAGTTATCTACCAAATATATTTGTGCGTGGTCCTTATTGGGTTGTATTTTTTATGGGGTTAATCCGTAGTGAACAATGCACAGGTCAATAGAAAACAAAACTGACTTACATAATACATTTTTTTTTTTTGTATTGAACACCCAATAACATATATATGTAGTTAAATTATAAATGTAAATGTCCCCTGTTTTCCATAGCCAGCTAATCAAGACTGATCATAACCCAGGTAGAAAACCCCAACATTTTTTTATCATTATATTAAAGAATTATGACACATACTGTAGGAACTAATTAATATTATATACACATTTAAACAGATACTTACTGGTCCCCCAGACTTAATTATACTTTGAAAATAAATCAACCATTTTAAATTAAAGCATTTTTACCTTTTCTTTAAGTCTCCAACCCTATCAATTTGATCCAGTATAAAACATTTTTTAAAGGGCCTTCTTCAACTCTGAGATCGAAGGAGCTTTTTTATTTATGCAATTACTCATTATGATTTCCGTATCAACATTACTGTTTCCATAAATCTCAACTCCTGACAGATCTTTCTATCTACCCCACCAAACAACATTCATTTAGGATTTGATGACACCTTCAGTTGTATACTATTTTTAATCCAGGCCTGAACCTTCCTCCAGAACATATAAACCCTACTGTATTGTCAGAACAAAATTCATATCAGGAACAACATAATACACTTTATACACTCAATTTCTCCTATTTTGCCCAGTTTGCTGAAGAAATATATGTTTTTATTTTGGATATACTTTAAAAATGAATCTGTTCATCCTTTAACTGGCATTAAATTTACCCATTTACGAGTTATTTCAAATTCAATCTTTGCCCAATTATGCTTTTAAATTACACAATATATGTAATACATATCAGTTTTACCTTTATTATAATCTTGACAAATTTTTACCTCTCTATTAAATTATAAAGAAAAAAAGAGGAATACTATTCAAATGATAGGGTATGACTTCTAATATCTATAGATATAATATATCATAGTTTAATGTAATAGAAGTCTAAACAATTGGCAAGTGTAAATGAATATACATGCAAAAAATAGAAGAGAAAGACACTCTTATTCAATTATTGACTCTTAGTTATTTACTAATTGATGAGGGAAGAATAATATTTTAAAAATATTGCTTTATTACATCTCTTTAAAAATGAAAAAACAAAACCAAAAAATAACAGTGATTATAAAATAAAATATAAATTACGGCAGCACCAAAGTGACTGAATTATGATTTATAGCTGATCAACTTAATTGTGATAATAATTAATACACATATACAAAAATCTGTCCACAGAAAATAATGTGGACTAGTCTGACAATGAATAAGCTAAGCAATATGATTTAATCCACATAATTATACTATGTATAGATACAGTATATGATATTTCACTAAGATAAGTATCAAAAAACGCCACTTTTCTTTTTTAATGTTTATGCTCATACAAATACTGAATAATAATAATATTTAAATCTGAGTACAAAAACTCCAGTCTAAAATAATCTATAAAGTGATAATACTGAAGGATGATAATAATAAATCAATCTAACTTATAAAATAATATATAAGTTGCTTATAATATAAAGTGCCTAGTACCTTCATAAATTATTAGAAATGTTGGCTCCTACAAGAATACAATATATAAGTGATATCCAGAGATAGAGATCTAATAAATATTTATAACGTCTAAATTTGTATGTGCATAGTGCAGACCATAATATAAACAAAGCGTCTGATCTAAATTTACAATTATGGTCTGATGCTGGTATCTTCAATGATATAGTATATTTCAATTATAGACTTATTTTTTTACTTTAATCAAATATATGCTTGTGTAAGTAACATACAATACTCCATGAACATTAATAAAGAGTTAATTAATTATGCACATTTGGAATTGATAATAAAGTGATACAAAACATGATTTTAACTACTGTAGTGCTGAAATAAAACATATGTATTATATAAAGTGCTTCGTACCTACATGTACACATTATACAATAAAGCCTCTCCAATATATAAGTGAATAGTTGCTATGCACAAATATTGATCTAATGGGCATTTATGGCATTTTAATTTACATATTAATAAAATACAGTATAATACATAAGATTTCCCCTTTATGCTCAAATATAATAGATATCGTTATCCTCACTGTTATAATGTAACTAGCGACTTGCCCGTCATAAATGACGGCAATAATATTTGAAGTCTGGCAATGCTGTTTGCCACACAATGTGAGGGTATGGCCACTCTGAGCACCTTCGGCCCTCATTGCGAGCCACAACTTTCCTGCTTAGCAATGATCACCTTCGGCGCTCATCGCGAGCCCGACCATGAGCGCCTTTGGCGCTCATCGGATGGCCTGCAATGAGCGCAAGCCTCTGCCCCTGTGTACTTTATAGGCCTCGCGCTTGAGCACCTTCGTTTTCTGTACTCTGTACGGTGGAGAGCTTTTCTCACTCTAGTGCTCACCATGCACTAAATGATTGCTATATATATATACTAGCGACTTGCCCATCAAAAAATTACGGCCAAAAAATTTGAAGGCATGGTAATGCTGTTTGCCACTGAATGTGAGGTTATGGCCCCTCTGAGCAGCTTCGGCGGTCAACGCAAGCCCGAACTTGCTAACCTTCGACGCTCATTGCAAGCCTCTTTCTATGTGTACTTTATAGGCCTCGCTCTTGAGCACCCTTGGCGCTCATTGCGAGCCTCTCTCTCTGTGTTACTACTTTGGGTTAAGTGTCACTGGCTTTGATTAAGTGTTACTGCATTTGATTAAGCGTTACTGGCTTGAGTTAAATGTTACTGCCATGTATTAAGTGTTACTGTTTAGCGTTAAGTTTTAGTGCTTAGGGCTGGTATATACGTCCTTCAGCCGCCTTTTAGGTCCTTCGGCTGCGTTTTACGTCCTTCTGCCTCGTTCTCAGTTTGTTTAATTTTTATATTTTCAGGTGAGTAGTTGTCAAATCATCTGGATCACATGCTTTTCTTTTTTAGGAGGTAACGCTATATTGTCCAGAGTGATCATTAACTCCAAGAAGACTGAACTGATTCAATTCACAATCCATCCTCCAAGGTCTCCCATATGTTGTGTATACTGGCTGCTGAGAGCTCCGACACAAACCTGATCAGCTCCGACCCTCCTAAAAAAGAAAGGATAATCTCTGGATATCACTTACAGTCAGGTCCATAAATATTGGTACATCGACATAATTCTAATCTTTTTGGCTCTATACACCACCACAATGGATTTGAAATGAAACGAACAAGATGTGATTTAACTGCAGACTTTCAGCTTTAATTTGAGGGTATTTACATCCAAATCAGGTGAACGGTGTAGGAATTACAACAGTTTGTATATGTGCCTCTCACTTTTTAAGGGACCAAAGGTAATGGGACAATTGGCTGCTCAGCTGTTCCATGTCCAGGTGTGTGTTATTCCCTCATTATCCCATTTACAAAGAGCAGATACAAGCTCCAGTGTTCATTTCAAGTGTGCTATTTGCATTTGTTGCTGTTAACTCTCAATATGAGATCCAAAGAGCTGTCACTATCAGTGAAGCAAGCTATCATTAGGCTGAAAAAAACTAAACAAACCCATCAGAGAGATAGCAAAAACATTAGGTGTGGCCAAATCAATTGTTTGGAACATACTAGAAAGAACGCACCGGTGAGCTCAGCAACACCAAAAGACCCGGAAGACCACAGAAAACAACTGTGATGGATGACCGAAGAATTATTTCCCTGGTGAAGAAAACACCCTTCACAACAGTTGGCCAGATGAAGAACAATCTCCGGGATGGAGGTGTATGTGTGTCAAAGTCAACAATCAAGAGAAGACTTCACCAGAGTAAATACAGAGGGTTCACCACAAGATGTAAACCATTGGTGAGCCTCAAAAACAGGAAGGCCAGATTAGAGTTTTCCAAACAACACCTAAAAAAGCCTTCACAGTTCTGGAACAACATCCTATGGACAGATGAGACTAAGATCAACTTGTACCAGAGTGATGGGAAGAGAAGAGTATGGAAACGGAAAGGAACTGCTCATGATCCAAAGCATACCACCCCATCAGTGAAGCATGGTGGTGGTAGTGTCATGGCGTGGGCATGTATGGCTGCCAATGGAACTGGTTCTTTTGTATTTATTGATGATGTGACTGCGGACAAAAGCAGCAGGATGAATTCTGAAGTGTTTTGGGCAATATTATCTGCTCATATTCAGCCAAATGCTTCAGAACTCATTGGACGGTGCTTCACAGTGCAGATGGACAATGACCCGAAGCATACTGCAAAAGCAACCAAAGAGTTTTTTAAGAGAAAGAAGTGGAAAGTTATGCAATGGCCAAGTCAATCACCTGATCTGAATCCGATTGAGGATGCATATCACTTGCTGAAGACAAAACTGAAGAGAAAATGCCCCAAGAACAAGCAGGAACTGAAGACAGTTGCAATAGAGGTCTGGCAGAGCATCACCAGGGATGAAACCCAGCGTCTGGTGATGTCTATGCGTTCCAGACTTCAGGCTGTAATTGACTGCAAAGGATTTGCAACCAAGTATTAAGAAGTGAAAGTTTTTTTATGACTGTTAATCTGTCCCATTACTTTTGGTTCCTTAAAAAGTGGGAGGCACATATACAAACTGTTGTAATTCCTACACCGTTCACCTGATTTGGATGTAAATACCCTCAAATTAAAGCTGAAAGTCTGCAGTTAAAGCACATCTTGTTCGTTTCATTTCAAATCCATTGTGGTGGTGTATAGAGCCAAAAAGATTAGAATTATGTTGATGTCCCAATATTTATGGACCTGACTGTATATATTGTATGCTTGTGAAAGTCAACATTTCTAATAATTTATGAAGGTACTAAGCACTTTATATTATAAGCACCTTATATATTATGTTATAAGTTAGATTGATTTAATATTATAATCATTCAGTATCAGCACTTTATAGTCTATTTTAGACTGGCTTTTTTTGTAGTCAGATTTAAATATTATTATTAATCAGTATTTGTTTAAGCATACACATTAAAAAAGAAAAGTGGTGTTTTTTAAATATCATATATCTATACATAGTATAATATGTGGATCAGTTCATATTGCTTAGATTATTAATTTGCAGACTAGTCCACATAATCATCTGTAGACAGATCTTTGTATATGTGTATTAAGTTAATCAGCTATAAATCATAATTCAGTAACTTTGGTGCTGCCGTAATTTACATTTTATTTTTTAATCACCGTTATTTTTGGGTTTTGTTTTTTCATTTTTAAAGAGATGTAATAAAGCAATATTTTTAAAATATTATTCTTCCCTCATCAATTAGTAATTAACTAAGGGTCAATAATTGGATGAGTGTCTTTCTCTTCTATTTTTCGCATGTACCTCTATTACATTTTTCGAGGGTCGCAGTTGCTGGCAAGGAGCGCCTTCGGCTTTTAAATTATGCAACAATTTCACTTTCTCAATTCTATTCAACATTACCTCCCAGTCATAATCCATGAGTCTATTTTCTTGTTTCAACATATCCATTGACAATTTACATAATATTGCTCAAATAACCCTCAATACATCATGTAAATTTACAAGCCCTCTTGTACAAGGTTGCCATCATTTCACCAAGCTGATTCAAGATTTATTTTTGTTGCATATAAAATTTTGAAATATTCTATATACTTTTGAATGTCTTCCATTCTTAATAAAAATGGAAGGTTTTGAAAACAAAATATAATTTTTGTGAAGACTATAATTTTTATTAAGTTTACTTTCCCTGGAATGGATAAGTGGAAATTGATTCATTAATCTCTTTGCATTTGTGACAATAAGATACCTACAATTTAATGTGTATATTTTCCACAGGTATCCCTAGGTATCTTATAGACTCTCCTTTGACATTACACAACAGGGGAGGGAGAGAGTGTAAAAGCCACCTGATAGTGTAGATAGTAATATTTTTATTAAACACACATTGTATATAAACAAGGACGGTAAGTATCACACTAACATGTAGTGACCTCACACAATTAGAGATACATATAGAGCAATCAGAGGAGTACACCAATTGGTTCCCTTGAAGCTGGTCCTTGCAGGCTTGGCACAGTCTCCTGGTTGATTTATTTCGTAAATAATGTCCAGTGATCAAGAGGAACCACATTCAAGCCTCCTTGAACCTCTTAATAGCTGTCCTTAAAAATGATCATCCAACCAAGTAGTTACTATATGGGTTGTTACACCCACAAGCCCATATTGGTGAATGAACCAATGTTGGTAAGGGTTCATTTATGGGGAATATGTAAAGTGCTATTTGTACTAATAATGATATAGCACTATTAATTGGTGTAATCTCTTATAAAATATTTAGATGCAATACAGTGACATCAGTCAGTTCATGTTGAGGGCATCCATGAGTCAACTTATACATACAAGTAATATCAGTATAAAATATAAAAAAATGTATGCGGTATGATAAGTGATATCTAGTAAACAAATAAACAAATACTGTAAAATAAATAAGTAAAAATACCACCAACTAAGGTTCACCACTATATGTGGCTTTCTCAATGGTTAAATAATTGTACAGATAATAAAATGCTATAAATAGCGACATTTGGGAACAGATAAAATCCAAAGAGTCATACCTTCCATGCATGCTCTATATGTACCTCTCATTGTGTGAGGTCACTACATGTGAGTGTGATACTTATTGTCATTGTTTATATAATGCATGTTTAATAAAAATGTTATCATAAACAGGCGGCTTTTGCGCTCTCTCTCCTTCCCCTGTTGTTTTCTGATTTTTAAGCCAACACGGATATGACCAGATCAAAGACGAGAAGCAGAAGGCCAACACTAACATTTACTCGTACACCGACTTATACTCTGGATCTACTCCACCTTGAGCTACCTTTGGACATTGAAGACTAGACCATCTATTTGTCTTCTTCTAGTTGTTGCAGGAGCTAAAGAATCCACAAAGGTGAGATCCATTTACAGTAAAACTACTGGACTTACTCACGTTGGACTACAGTTTTTGAAACTTATTACACACTATATCAACATAGATGATGTGATGCAGATTGCCCTATGGACTTTCCAACATCTCATACCATAATAGTGTGATATTTATCTTTTACTTCTTCAGTTATATTCACACGGACACAGATTTTTATTACAAGGACCTTATATTTATTATGATTTTTATGATTTTTATGATTTTTCTTACTTTTATCACTTTTATCACTGATTTATGTTTATACTTACAGTTGTGCTCAAAAGTTTGCATACCCTTGGCGAATTGGTGATATATGTACCATTTTTGAAGAAAACATGAGTGAGCAGAAAAAACACATTTCTTTTATTTCTTATGGGATTAATATTCAACTGTACTTTATAACAGAATGGCACAATCATAAAACAAAAGATGGCAACAAAGAAAAAAATGAAATGACTTTGTTTGAATGTTTTCATAACCTTAATTCTTAATAGTGTGTATTGCCCCCTTTAGTATCAATGACAGCGTGCAGTCTTTTGTAATAGTTGTCTATGAGGCCCCTAATTCTTGCATGTGGTAAAGCTGCCCATTCGTCTTAGAAAAATGCCTCCAGGTCACCCAAAGTCTGACAGTATTTTCTGATAACCTGACGCATTAATCTTGCCATCAATTTTCACAAGATTCCCTGTGCCTTTAGAGCACACACTCCCCCCAAAACATCAGTGAGCCATCACCATGCTTCACAGTGGGGATGGAAGTCTTTTTACTATAGGCCTTGTTGACCCGTCTCCAAACATAGAGCTTATGGCTGTGACAATAAAGCTCTATTTTGGTCTTGTCATTCCAAATTACAGTGTGCTAGAAGCTGTGAGGCGTATCAAGGTGTTGTTGGGCATATTGTAACCAGGCTTTTTTGTGATATTGGAGCAGTAATGGCTTCTTTCTGGCAACTCAACCATGCAGCTCATTTTTGTTCAAGTATGGTCACATTGTGCTCCTTCAAACAACGACACCATCTTTTCCGAGAGCAGCCTATATTTCTCCTGAGGTTATCTGTGGGTTTTTCTTTGTATTCCGAACAATTCTTCTGGCAGTTGTGGCTGAAATCTTTCTTGGTCTACCTGACCTTGGCTTGGTATCAAGATATCCCCAAATTCCACATCTTAATAAGTGATTGAACAGTACTGACTGGCGTTTTCAAGGCGTTGGATATCTTTTTATATCCTTTTCCATCTTTATGAAGTTACATTACTTTGTTACTCAGGTCTTTTGACAGTTCTTTTCTGCTCCCATGGCTCGTATCTAGCCTGCTCAGTGCATCCATGTGTGAGTTAAAAAACGAATTCACTGTTTATACACAGACACTAATTGCAATTTAAAAAGCCACAGATGTGGGAAATGAATCTTTAATTGCCATTTAAACCTGTGTGTGTGTGTGTCACCTTGTGTGTCTGTAACAAGGCTAAACATTCAAGGATATGGGAACTTTTGTTTAGGGCCATTTCAGTGATTTCTATTATCAACATGATTTAAAAAGGAGCAAAACAACTATGTGATAATAAATGGCTTCATATGGTCACTATCCTTCAACAAAATTTTTTTTTTTTGCATAATCAGTCATATTTTCAAAATAAATGCCACTATTTAAAAATTTCTGCCAGGATATGCAAACTTTTGAGCCCAAGTGTATATATGGTATATTTATTGTGTAGTGCTTTTCAATTACTGTGCATTTACATACTGAGAATTGTGATCTTTAAGGAGTCCTAGTTTAATGCTCATTATATATAGTCTACCCTCTAGTTTCAGTTTTTTAGATGGAGGTGTTAGCTTATCCTTTGTTTGATCACGTCCCTTATATTTCACAGAAGTAGCCACTTATTTTGAAAATATTAGTAGTATTTACCTTATTCATAAACAACAGTCTTGGACCAGCATATGACTTCAGACCTGGCTTGACAGTATGTGCAGGGCTGAACTGCTTTGAAAAATATTTCAGAGTGTACAGTCCAAAAACGTTACATCTACCTCTGATATACAATACTTTTCCACTTTACATATGGCAAGAATACCTAATTTCTTTAGAAGTGAAGAATGATAGTCCTACCCAAGTCAATCAGGCTCCTCTGCACTTACTTCTGCTGCTGACCCCAGCCCAAGAAGACACTCACACCACTGTCCTGGTACCTGCGTAAGTGCCTTTGTCTGGTTGTCAAAGTGAGCAAAGTAAATCAGCCGAGTTCCTCACTACTTGCTCCAATGCCTCTATGGCTGTTCCCAGCCAGAACTACCTCTCACACAGGCCACTGCTCTGGTAACGTCTCAGACCCTTAACGGAATGTTACTGGCTGCAGGCAAGCGACCACTCAGGTCCACCACAGCTTCCTCTGCTGGGAGCGCCTCCAAAGCTGGCCGCACTAGACTTTTGGTGTTCAAGGCCTGTGATTTTCTCCTGACCTTGGTAGAATGGCTCTCCGATTCTGGACACTGGCAGGAATGCCCAAGGCCTACAGCCTCCCAATAGCACCAAAGGAGATACAAGGTTCAGCCCCCCCGGACCAAAGTGTCCTCTGAGCATCCACCCAGCAGGTTAGTGCTCAGGATTTTGGCGTGCAGCCATTTCCTAAAGCTGCCACCGGAAAATTCTCAGTATATTTTCTATTTAAATAAAACCGTATTATCAATATTCAGCCATTAACATAGAACATACTCCACTAAATGTACACCTATAACCATTATAACATTATCCCCTATACTATGTGGTCCCTATAAACCCCCATGGTATACAAACCAATAATCGTGGGGATCTTTATGGACCCCATGGGACCTAACTTTAACCCCTCCACTATGGGGGTTCCTAAGGACCTCAGTGGTATATTCACCTATAACTATGGAGGTCCATAGGGACGCTACTGGCACCTAACATTAACCACTTTATCATGGGGTCCCTATGGACCCCGATGTCATCCTAACTACTACTATGGGGGTCCTTATTGATGCACATGGATCCTATCCCTTCTCAAAAAAAAAAAAAAAATGACATCAGTGGGGGGAAAATAGGATTTAAATTATACATTCATCTTCCTTGGACATCCCTCCAGCGTTGATCATTGGTGGTCTGGTCCTCAATCTCTTCCCTGGATAAGTGGGCAGATCCATGCTGATTGAAGAAATAAATCCATGGGTTGATTGAAGACTCTCAATCCTCTCTTCAGCCCATCGAAAGGGCTCTTCCAGTTAGAGAGGGGTAACAGTATTATTGAGCCCTATTCTGATAGGGTGATATTTTGGCCAATCAGAACAGAGGAAAATGGAGGTCTCTAAATGGTTAAAAGACTGGCCTATCAGAATGCACAGATTTCCATCCCTGCATTCTGACTGGTTAATCTTTTAACCAATCAGAAATGGGACAGTAGCTTTTTTTTATTGGTTTCTGAGTAACCAATCAAAGTTAGGCAATTCAAACACTTGATTCTGATTAGCTGATTTATGATTGACACAAATTTTAGGAAACCATAAGCCATTAAAATTGTGTATACGGTGAGGATAAGGTCAATAAGCAGTTAATTGTCAGGAAAACTCATTGTAGAACGATCTCCAGTCGTTTGTATGTTTTTTACCTATTTTAGGCAGAGGGTATTTTTTCTGTAATTGTTTTATTTTAGGTAAAAGTAGTAGTTATGGATGCAATTGGGGTCCATAGGGACCTCCATGGTATTGGGGTTAATATTAAGTGCCATTGGTGTCTATAGGATCCTCATGGTTATAGCTGGAGGCACCATAAGATTTCATAGGGAATCCTATTGTGTAAATGGCACCCACCCCAAAGCACAGGGGATGGGGGAGTAAGGTCCTGGATGACTCCTGGGATTACAGAGGGTAGTGGGTTATAAGAGGAGGGATCATAAACAATGATATTCATTTGTATTTATGTTAACCCCTTCCCTGCCATGGGAAGGGGTTTATAAATATAGATGGATAGATGTGGGTAGGAGAATATTAAGGCAAGAAGTGTATTCATGTTAGGTAGTAGGTAGAGTTGACCTGAAAAGAGCTAAAGATGTACAGTGTTAGATCATGCATTAAAGCGCATCCTTTTAGTAAATTCCCATATCGTCTGTGAGAACACTTAAATATAAATGTATGTATATATCTTTCTTTCTCCATGAAGTGATGAATTAGCATAATCTTTACTGCCCTACCCATAGTTATTCCCATATAGGGAACTGTCCCATTTTTATTTATTGGATTATTGGGAGATATGAAATAATATGTATGATATGAAATAATATATTTATCTTAATTCACACAGATTAAAAAATGAATGCCGTTTTAGGAAATTAGGTATATAAAACATATCTGCTTTCATGGCAGTGTACTTTAACCCAAAAATGCTGTTTTCTAATGGAAATCTTCTTTCTGAAATTGATTTCAGTTCCTCAGATTTGTGGTCTTTTCCCCAGAATAAAAAGCTTACAGTACATATCAGGGGCAGACTGCAAAAAAATGTGGGGTAAGTTAATTAGCAAATTAAAGATGGTCTGTATTTTTTACCACTAGTAAGATAATGAATTTAAAAAAAGGAAAAATAATTTAATCTGCTGATGTACCCTATCCTCATATTCCAAACTAAACTGCCTCAGCAAATCAGACAGTGGAAAGTAAAAAAAAAAGCAATATATCTGAATATATTTATAATTTAACCTCATCCAGTATGTTGCTCTATGTGCGCTTACCACCTTGTTTATTTTTCAGTTTACTGAAAGGTGGAAAACATAACACAACAAAAACAAGGCTAGATATCTCATAAACACAGTGTTATAATGATAACAATAAATTGTTTATATTAAAGTACATATGATTTTTGTGAAAAAAATCGAATAAAGTTGACCAACACGGATATATACTGTGAATACAACTCAGGGAGACTTGCATTTATAGATATGACATTTTGGGCTTGTAGACATTTTTACTGAAGTTACAAGATTAGAACTTAGATCTCTATGTCACACCCTTTCTGTCTATGTTTTGAATGCTTTGGTATCGTACCCTGGGAGAAATCTGGGCTGTAAAAGACTTGTGACAATAGTGGATGGAGAGTTTCACCTGATAATGTATTTTGTCATTGTTCCAGACCCTCTTTGGTGCATTATGTATGCCTTTGATTAGTCCTTTATCCAATAAAGTCATTTTGATTGAAGAGTAACATGCAAATGTTTTCATGTAGCTGAAACTTACATTGTTTACTGCCCTGTCCTGTGGTATTGTTATGTCATTGTTGTATTGTGTATGTTGTTTATATATGTGTGTTTTGGCTTTAAATAAGTAAATGTGATTTAAGTGTGTGGTTGATATAATGTTCAGTGTTTGTCAACCAAGGATTCTTCAAGCATCATAAAGTAAGCTGACCAACATTTTTTTTTAAATACAGGTAGATTTTAAGCAAGGGGGTCAGTGAACAAAACAGGTGTTATTGGTGTATTTCATAAATATGAATAAGAAAACAATTAATGTAGAAGTTTATAACCAGGGTTCTCATGAATACTGGGATTTCCAAGGCATCATTGAAGATGTCACCACAATATTCTGGTTATTTGAATAATTGTGTTAAGTATAGAAAACATGTTCTTTTTTATTAAAATAAACAGTAGTGTCACATTATCCACATACAATGCTGGTAATCTTCACCACCATTTTAGCATACTGCATTAACCATTCTTGTCAGAGGGAAGTGAACAGGAGGGAACACCTTGACGGACAAAATGCAATACACACTGAGCAATGTACTGCATAAAACACACATACTGGACACACACAGGGATCTGGACTGAGAACACATAATGATACCAGAACATTGAAAACATGGACATTAAGTAAACGAGACTTACACATTGTACCTTAGACCGTACTAAGAACAGGGTCAAATATTATCGAGATTATATCCTAAGTACTTTGGGAATGCATCATGGACATTCCTAGCACAAATACAGGGCCCTTCTTGCTTTGCTATATGTTAATTTGTATTTATCTTTGTCTGAACTTAACTTATGTACAGCATTACGGAATATATTGGCGTGTTATAAATGAACTATCACATATAATAGTTGTCAAAATACGAATCGTCATCACGCATTGCGAACTCGCAAACCGAGCTCGCAAGAACTGCGTCCCTCGCGAATCGAGGGACGCAGTTCGGCCCGCAAATGCGGACCGTCGCAAAGCGAGGGGCTGCATTTGCAGAATGTGGAGGCTCCAACATTGGCTGCAATGAGCCAAAGGCGGATCCTTGCGAAGCGAGGGGCCACATTTGAGGAGGTGGAGGCTCCCACGTCGGCTGCAATGAGCCAAAGGCTCATTGAAGGCGGGGGCCGCATTTGCGGAGGTGGAGGCTCTACGGCGCCTCACAAGCGGTTACAAACACCCACAGAAGCGGGACTTTGAAAAAAAAACATCTAACACGCAATCAATACATACGGACTTACACAAAAAAATACGAGCCGCGGGACTTACAACGGCACCCAGGACCTCTGCAAGTGAAGTTACACCTCAATTCAAGTCAAAATTACCGAGTTTAGACACACGAAAATCCCCTAAGCGAGTGAAAAAATTGCCGCAAAAAAACAAAACCGAGGCTACAGGACCCAAAAGCCGCAAAACACCACCAAAAAGCCGTACAAGGTACAAGATACACTTTTAGCAAGGACGCTAATTCATCCACACCCGCGTACCACATACACATTCGCCGCCATTTTACAACACTAATTTACAGAATGCAGAAATACACTAACGGCTTCCCCTCACGCACGCAGCCTATTTACACTACACACTGCACACATTGCTGACACTTACACCTCAGCTCCACAACAGTGCAAACCTACATTGTATGCTGCAGGAACATCAAAACAGATTGTCAGCTCTTCAGCACAATGCTTCCTGCATATATTACTTACAAATAGGTAAAGTATATTAATTTATTATTTCATTAGCATACAAAAGTACATATACACAAAAAAACAAACACTTTCACAATAAACACAAAACCCTTTCACCGCGCTCCTCACAACGAGCGCCAACGTTACTCATAGCACACAAACTACACCAGGGGACAGCGCAAAAAGCAGATAAGCGCTGACTTTACAATGACAGCAAAAGCACCTCTGATAAAAAAATACAACAACCAAGAGGCTCGCAATGAGCGCCGAAGGTGCTCATTGCACCCCACACGATGAAGGATCTCAGACCACCAAAGAAATGTATGTCTGTGTCAAACAGCATTACCTGGCTTACAATTTTATTGCCCCATCATTTTTGACGGGCAAGTCGTTAGTAATAATAATAATTACCAGGGACAAAAGTCTCCACAAGGGGACTGTCCCCTGGAACACTGGGGCATAAGGTCACCATACATACATTAAATGATTATCCCCCCCCCTCCAAAGCGAGCTCGCAAGAACTGCCTCCCCCGTGAAGCGAGCTACGCAGTTCGGTTCGCGAGGGGCCGCATTTGCGGAGGTGGAGGCTCTACGGCGCCTCACTCGCGGTTACAAACAGCCACAGAAGCGGGACTTTGGGAAAAAAAAATATCCGCTTTATTAAATTGCGAATTCGGCCAATTGAATAGGGCTCTATATAAGCATAGAGCATATTTTTTTAAGTTTTTAGTTAGTGAACTTCTATCCAAAAGCAAGGTCTTCACTAACTAAAAACTTCTGTAAAATAAATATGCTATGTGCTTATATAGAGCCCTATTCAATTGGCCAAATCGTAATTTAATAAGGCTGTAAATACGTACTTACACAAAAAAATACGAGCCGCGGGACTTAGAAAAAAAAAATACTCGCAAAAATACGAAATTAACGGCCGTAACGCGGACATCCACAAACAAGAAAAACACTTAAAAAACAAAAAAATAAATAAAAATAAACAAACACACAGCATGGGGGGACAGCCACGACATGTGCCAGTGGGGTTGCCCCTTAATTAAAGTCTAATTTAAAAACTTGAAAAGCGAGAAAAAAAATGGCAGGCGAAAAATAAAAACGAGGCTACACGACCCAAAACCCGCAAATAACAGCCAGGCACGTACGACTTTTGCCAAGGACGTACGAGGTACAAAAATGCAAAATTATGAGGTCGCAAAAATACGAACTTCACGGCCGAACCGCGCACAGCGAAAACATTAAAAAACAGAAAATACAACCACAAATAAAAAAAATTTACACACAGCAAGGGGGGACACCCAGGACGTCTGGGAGTCAGGTTGCATGCAAATTTAAGAGTTTAGACACTCGAAAATCCCCTAAGCGACAGAAAAAATGGCTGCCGAAACAAACAAAAAAAAGGCTACACAACCCCTAAACTCGCAAAACACCGCCAGGCACATACGACTTTTACACAAACCTGTACAAGGTATAAAATATATTAGCAAGGACGCAAAATCATACACACCCGCGTACCACATACACAATCGCCGTCATTTTACAACACTAACTTACAGAAGGCAGCTACACAAACGGCTTCCCCTCGCGCACGCAGACTATTTACACTACACACTGCACATATTGCTGACACTTACACCTCAGCTCAACAACAGTGCAAATCTATATTGTATGCTGCAGGAACATCAAAACAGATTGTTAGCTCTTCAGCACATTGCTTGCTGCATATATTAATTACAAATAGGTAAAGTATATTAATCTATGATTTAACTAATTTATCATGAAAAAATACATATACAGAAAAAAAAAAAACAACACCACAGTATCGCAATAAACGACAAAGGCCTTCCCCGCGTGCCTCACAAGGAGCGCCAACGGTGCTCATAGGACACAAAGTACACCAGGGGAGAGGATTGCAATAAGCACCAAAAGGAGATCAGCGCCGGCCTTACAATGAGAGCAAAAGCGCCTCTAAGAACAAAAAATACACCAACCGTGAGGCGCTCAGCGCAAGGCTCACAATGAGCGCTGAAGGATCTCAGATGACCAAAACACTTAGGCCCTCATTCAATTGCAATTTGGCCAATTGAATAGGGGTCTAAATAAGCACAAAACATATTTTTTTAAAGACGTTTTTAGTTAGTAAGCATCTATCCAAAAGCAAGGTTTTCACTAACTAAAAACGTATTTAAAAAAAATATGTTATGTGCTTATATAGAGCCCTATTCAATTGGCCAAATTGCAATTGAATAAGAGCCTTACTGTCCGTGGCAAACAGCATTACCTGCCTTCCAATTTTATTGCCCCGTCATTTTTGACGGGCAAGTCACTAGTAACTAATAAATACACAATATCTCTTATGGCAAATACAGATTTAAAATCACTGTTCTAAATGTTTGTAACGGTACTAGAATATGAGTCTATAACAAAGTGTTATAATGGTTGCAAACTGTTTCTGTCATTGAAGTTTTCCATTTGAAAGCAGCCATTTTACTTTGTAGTCTTTGGGGAGCTTGGTGGACATTGACCTGAGCATATTGGTTTTATACGTGAAACAGAAAATATTATTATGTATGTGTGACATATCTGTATGAAGGAACTTCAAATGGATGTGCCCATCCCTCATCTATCTTTATAAATGTTATCTATCATCTACCTATATGTTTGTTACCTATCTACCATCTCTATCCATCAATCTATCATCTACCCATGTCTATTATCTATCTGTAATATATCATCTATATAAATGTTATGTCTGTCTATCATCTCTTATCCATCATATGCCTGTTTGTTATCTATCTACCATCTCTATCTATTCATCCATCATCTACCCTATGATCTATCTAATATAAATCATCTGTCTATCGTTTATACGTTCAGATTCTATATCTAAGTTAAAATGTATATTATTTACCATGGTTTGATCAAGGTTTATCATGTGTTCATTACTTCTAGATTTGCTATATTAATTTTATTTTCGCAGAACTGAAACATAGCACAAAACGTTCATTAGTAGTATCAGCGTCAACAGTACCAGCTTCCATTTTGCTTCTTTTCCCAGCCATTTCCTCACTTGCACTTCCAACCTTTGTCATAGGACAAATCGGTGTCAGTCATGCTAAAGCCCTCCCCTCTGCGTTGCGGTCATATGATACAGAAAGGGGCGGGGTGAAGCAGCCGGCATATTGTGGTTGGTGGGCTGTGCTGTCAGTTTCATTAGTGCGTCTTCGCTTCCTCTTCTCTCATTCTCACTAAAGGGCTCCTGTCATTCGGTAACATCGGCGGTCACATCACCGGAGCCATGCAGCGTCTAGTCGTAGCCTTAGCTGCAGTTATAGCAGGTAAGAGTTGCATCATTATAGCTATTGTAGTTCTTATATAGGGTGCTGTATAACATATCATTTACAGTATGCATTTTCCTATATATTTAGTATGTGTATATCTATATATATATATATATATATATATATATATATATATATATATATATATTTTTTTTTTTTTTTACACACACCATATTTAATCCTATTCAGTTTAATTTATTGTTGTGTATAATTGTAGGATCCTGGATTTGTAGCCACCTGTGATTGGTACCAAAACATATACTTGTAAGCAGAAAATATAAGTAATACATTTAGATAATGCACAATTAGCATTCACTTGTGTTTGTTTAGGTGGGATTTCCTTTTTTATTTGAAATAATGACTTATTTATGCCCATTCTGAGCTGTACCTTGTGCTTTGGATCCTTTTGGCCTAATGTGGTCTGTCCATCTTGCATGGCTCTGCCATTGTGATATTGGAGGCAGATACATCAGTGTATTGTATATCATCATAACTGACTTGGATGTATGTATATGGGCTAATATCTGTAATTATACCATACCTCAAATATTATTATTATTTGATGTCAGGCTCATATAAAGTGTAAGAAACAGAATTGGAACATAAACCGCCCAGATCCCATAATATTAGAGATTAACTATTTAGCATTGTGTTCAAATAAGGATAATTATAATATGTGAATGTGTGTGTGTGTGTATGTATATATATATATATATATATATATATATATATATATATATATATAATGTTTATATCAGTCCTATCTAGGCACGAGGTTATAACAAGGGCACAAACCATATAAAGCAAAATAAGATAATGGTAGATTACATGTGCAAGTCTGCTCTATACAATACAATATTATTTTTGACATTGTACTTAATTTTAAGTATTTTTCAGTCAGTGGGTAATAGAGATTGCAATTTAAATGCACAAACTGATATGGATACCTATCCAAGGTCACACAGAAGGGTCCCATAAACAGGAGGTAGGCAGTGGCAGTTTTATGTGACAAAGTAGGGCCCACTATGCCTGTTTTTCAGTCTTTCTCATGCTCTAATCCCAGGGTTGACGATTTCTGTGAGCCTTATCTTGGCTCCTAAAATTGTTACTGCTGCCTACTAATTATTTAGTTATTATACATACATTTCTTTATACAACCAATACATGTCTCCTATAAGTTTTTTTCTGGCTCCTAACTAACCTGGTTGGCACCTGAGTTTTGATAAATTTGTCAGCCTCAGCTATAATCTGGCCAATACCACTGAAAAGGCTGCGGCAGCCCCTGGTCTCCCAAATTTTTCTCACAGGATGTTAATATGTCAATGAGTTTATATGCTGCATATATATCTGTATTTATTCCTCTTTGAGGTGCCATATTTTGTTCTGATCTATCACAAATTGAAAGAATTACATTTATTTTAGTGTTTTTTTTTCTCCAGAGCAATGCTTGTGTATAAGATGTGCATTATTTCTTTTTTTGTGCAGCATACATTTGATACAAATGATTGCTTGTGACTGTACTAGCTATTTTTTTTATTTCTTACTATAGTATGTTGTTAGGTGATCAGGATTATTGCCCTTTGTTCCTGTAAATAATACAGGTTACAACCCAGATCAACCTGACTGCCCATAACTGCCTCCCACTGTAACAGGTGACTTTATTAATGTTTTCAAGCTAAGGATAAAAACTGAAAGGATGTAGGTGGACAGAAACATATTTATTTTTAAAATATGTAACCATTTACAATCCGACTAAACCATCTCATCAGCATTATTTCCTTTGTATTCTTTAAAGTGTAATCTCTAATGTAAAATGATTATACTGAAATGTTCTGTCTGAAGTGCTATGTACAAGACCTTGCTGCTGTGTGGTCATGTGATTACTTGCAGCAGTCACATGACTACACTCAGCTTTTCCTGTCAGGATGTTTTTTTTGCTCTTCTATAAATGAGATCTCTCCGTTCAGCAAGGATAGTGTATATATACATTATTATAGATCTACTGACCCCTCACTATGTGACACACTGTAAATAGTCTTATATTTACTTTTTTATATTTTGGGATAAATTATACGTTTATTGGGAAATAAACATTTAGCTAAATGACAAATTATTTATTGTCACCTTGATCCATTAGACCTTCAATCTGTTTCAGTGATTGTTTAAAATGTAGTATATTGTGACTTATTTATACCATAAATATCATCCCATTTTGCAGTCTCTTTAATTTAAAAATACTGAGCAATACAGAAATCCCAATTACATGATTTTCAAGTATTACTTAAAGGGAGTGGCAGAGTTGTTTGATTTTGATCTGGTTTGTTTTAGTTCCCTATTCCTTGTGTATTTACCATCAATACATTTAGCAATTTACATCAGTATTGACTCCCCTCCCCCAGGCTTTTTTTTTCACAACCGGGCTTGGTACAGTCATGTGAGGAAGTGAGAATCTCACTTCAATCCTGGAACATTTCTCATTTGCAAATTCTGAATACCACCATTTTATTCTTTATTTGCAATCCAACAATTGAAGTTTAGCTTAGCTGAGTGGTTTCTGTTTATAGAATAAACCTAAATTACAAGCAATTAGTGTGTGTGTGTATGCTAAATGTGCATAAATATAATCATTTACGCAGGCAGTCCCTGGGTTACAAATGACCCAATTTACAAACAACTCCTGCTTAAGAATGGGCTCCCAAGGCTTTTGGTATGAGGTCTTTTTTTTATGTTGTGTTTTGTTTGAAGTAAAAGAGCACAATAGTTTTTGGAACTTATTAAAGTGCAGGGCTATTATTATTATTATTATTATTATTATTCAGGGATCCAACTCACAAACAAATCCAGCAGAAGATATATATATATATATATATATATATATATATATATATAAACACTGCAATACTCTTATATTTTTTTTTCTTTCTCCTTACAAAATAATTCTTAAATATGTTTAAAGTTTGTGTACGCTAAGATTATTATTATTTTTTGGTTGTTGTGTATACAATACAAATGTTTTGAAGGCTGCCAAGGGTATTACACCAGTATAATCTGGTCCATTTTGCTCAGGCTTCTATTGATTTAAGACCAGCCCAGGTAGATCCAGTTAGTGCAAACATTGTATGGTGATGTCCAGAACTATGTGCTGTTTTTTCTAATTTTTCAGGTCAGACCTTGCCTTCAGGGATGATCAGTGCTGCCATTTTGAATATAGTTTCCTTGTTTGAATTTGGTTCAGAAAAATCTGTATTTATAGTAATGTATTTTTGAATGTCTGATTTGGTTTACTTCAAAATGTATAATTGTAAATAATTTAAGACCAGAAATAACAGGTGTAATTGTGGTGGAATGCAAAGGTTTTGTACAATATCTATCATTATCTTTAGCCTTCTGCTTATTCAGTGTGACTCAAGGTAATCTGTGGCATACAGCCATATCAAACTAGTGTACCAAATCTGGTCTCCCTTTGACTTGGCATAGGTGATTACATATATTATGCAGCACATTAATGTAATTAAACCGGATATTTGGATGATAATTATTGATGTCACACTAGTTCATGCACTAGATGTAGAAGATCATTTCAATCTGTTTTATAAAGTATTCTATGTATTTAAAGCAATACAGGTTAAGCTGTGCTGTGATGATATGCAATGTAGTGGGAAGATCCATTATCACTTTTTGTGGTGGTTCTTACCAAGCTCTCGAAATTAGTTATTTTTGTTCAAATACCTACATGCAAAATGGGTAGTTATATTGGTAATGTAAAGTGGTTTTAAGACCTGTGCCAGTATATGAGACTTTTTATTCTTGAGGACCAGCAGATAAAGAGGGATGAGATTAATATACCACTACAATTTGTCCCCTTTTAGACAAATTACTGATCAACCTATCAACCTTTAAAATGCCCTATATTCAGACTGATGCTAAACTGAATGAAAATGTAGTATCAATTTGTTAAATATGTTCTTAATCTCAATGGTAGTGTCCAAATGCAAAATATCCACAAAATGAAAACTCTTACTCTGACAGCATTTTGATTCCTTTGGTAGATTGCTGCAGGTATAGTTGATGTTCAATACACTGGTACATTTGGGCTTCAACACATTGGAAATTTTAAGGAATATTGCATTTATTTAAGAAAAAAATGACCGGAAATGTCCTTGTGTCACAAATTGATGGTTTGAGCCACTGGCAATATATTTCCAGCTATGCCTTTTTAATATTTTAAACCTGACACACCCACAATGACAAACCTTGGTTAAAAAAGGAAGTATTACTTTATATAGAAAACCTAGAAGTTATTGTATTAGTATTTCAGAGCGAAGTCGTGTGAAAACCCTGGTGCTTTTGTTGACTATAAATGCCTTTGTTTACTATCAGCAGTTAGCACTGTTGTGTGTAAAATACCATATCTTCTAAAGATGGGGGGTGTTTGTGTGTGCATTAAACAAATACAGAAGAGCAAGCTTAGAATAATCCTCACCCAAAACAGAGACGCCCTTTAAAGTCTTTCAAAACCTGAAACTGAGAGCAAATTACATTTTTACCATATGAATATATATCTGTAGCAGTGCAATGTTAGTGAGATGTTGTGCACTAGGTGGCACTCCTTATACATTCGTCTACCAGTACTACTTATCCATGTTTTTAATTTGTTTTGACAAGCTAACAAATCATTGTAGTTTTACATTGGCTGCATATGAGATTGTGGTCTTTTATTTTATTTATTTTTTTATCTCTTCTGGAGCTTAGCTGCACCAAAGCAAGATAAGAGCTGACTTTAACATTGGTACCACTGTACAGTGAAAAAAAATATGTTTGAAAACTTTGTGTCTGACTAAAAAAATAATTAGGTAGGAAATATTCATAAAATTAGTTTTTATAATAAGAAAAGAAATTTGAATGTGTCGGACCGTGAAATCATTCATAATATTTTGCGGAAGTGTGAGAGGAACAGAGCTTACTTTTATTGAGTTAGGTGGCTGGTATCAAACTCACTGATATGAATTGTATAACAAATCTTCCTCACCTTTCCCTCTTGCCTACTTCCACTGATAGGTTAAAGCAATGCATACCTTTTTTGCTTCAGCTCTCAAGAAGCACTGAAACAAAATGAGATGTGTTTTTCAGTCCTTAAGATGAACTAAAGTAACAAATAAGCAGACTTTGCGATTTATTTATTTCATTTTTCCTTTTTATTTAGTTACATCTGCTGATTTTAGTGTACTGAAATCCCCTCAAAACCAAATATTCCGAGAGGGTGATTGGCCCATTCCTGGAGAACGAATTCCTGATGTGATTTCACTAACAATGGGGTTTTCTGTGGAAGAGGTATGATTTTCTTTTCTGCTTTATTTAACATACATAACAATTTTGAGAACTATGGCTTCTTGGTCGCCTTCAGACTGGCAACTATATGCTTCTTGGTCGCCTTCAGACTGGCAAAGTCATGAAGCAGTCCCACTTTAAAACCAATGTAGGGCTAATACGAATTGAGTCATTTTTGCAATATATTGCTTTTAATCATATGACACCTGATGTCTATGTGGTGACACAAAATATAATATCACATGTGCAGGAGTAAAGAACAGTCAAATGTAGTTTGTTTTCCATAGTTCATAAAATATAATTTCTGGCTCCAACCCTTTACGGTGTTATGTAACATATAAATTCGTATAAACCTGGTAATGAGATAATTGTTATTCAACATTAGCCAAAACTGTGGCAGCTATCCATGTAATGTTGATATTCAGCATTATCTGCCTTTGTCTGCGACCTGTATACCTATCTATATGAGGTAGATTTCTAAGCTTGGTAAGCTGTTTGAGATAATTTTTTTTTTTTTTTTTTTCATAATTTCAACAGGATCTGGCCTGGCCTGGGCTTGGTGCAGGCAACCTTTTCCAGCGTCCTCGTGCCACCATTGTCGTAGCCGTAACTGGGGCCGATAAGCTTCCTTTCGCCAACAATGGAATCTCCTATCCTGTGGAAAATGTATGTGTAGTGTTTTGCAAACAGAGAAAAATCATCAATACTACTCTGCATCCTCAAGCAGCGCACAGAAAACCAAATGTGTCTCTTACATTAATGAATATTTCACAGGATTTTTATTCATTTTTATATAACCCGGTTCACAGCCGTGTTGAGCTTCTTTCACTGTGTTTTGTCCTTGCAGAATTTAATCACAGGAACCCTGCAAAATGGCAATTAATTCTTCCTGTTGCACTCTAAAAGAAAATTATAAAAAAAAAAAAAATTCAGTTTATTCCTTTTTGGCTTCTTTAGACATTTTAATCTCAAAGGGGGAAAAAAATGATATTATTGCAGCGAAGAGTTTATATAATAACATGTAGATGGAGCCTGTAAGTTTTGGTTATTTCAGCGGCTGCGAGCATTTACCAGTAAGTTTAATAAATTGTGTGTTTCGAGCCAATTTAGACAGTTTGAGTGTTATGAGAAAAAATTACTTATACACTTTTTTTTTTTTTTTTTTTCTTCCTCTACATAATGATTATAAAAAAAATTTAATTTTTTTTTAACATCATAAAATCTTCTGCAGCCTTAGATTTTGTTCAAATAGATTTCTTTAAAATTGGTATTGGTATATGAACACTGTCCTACTTCTGAGTGCGAATTGCTTATTCACACAACATTTGAGGTATGGTGCGTGATTTTCGCTAATAACAAAATGCTACTGTGGAAAGTTTTCTGATTTGTACAGTAAATTGCCATTGGCCTTCACCCTCTACAAAGTCTTTAAACGACACTCATTTAAAGGGTGTTGGTCATAGCCACATAAATGTATGTTTCACGATAGCATTGCATAACCAAAAGCTATTTCTAATGGTATGTTGTATTCTTTTTCTTTAAAGCCGGTTCCTTACAGTGTGGACAGTGTTGTGAATTCAATCCATTCTTTGTTCTCTGAAGAGATGCCTGTTGTTCTACAACTTGCCCCTATTGAAGAAGTGAGTATAACCAAGATGTCTCGCAACTCTATTTGTCATTCAGATGTTTGAATCCTAGGTACTCCAGATTTTGATGTAACATTCAGAACTATAGCTGTTGCTGAAATTGACCTGATCTTTTGAGTCTATCAGATCACACATTTCATAATTACCAGGGAGCAAAACAGAATTTTGGCATTTGATAGCAACTCCCACTGTCCTCAAACTAGCCCACTAGACATATTTCTTGACTTCTATTCATAACTTTTTATGCATGCCTTCTTTAGTTTGCTTTGTAGTGTAAAAGAAATGTAAGCAAAACAAGCTATTGAAAGATAACTGGCATCAAAACTGTTTAATGAACTACCCTGTGCCCATTTCTTGGCTAGTCTTACAATTGTTTTTCCCTCTAGAGAGTATATATGGTTGGAAAGGCCAACACAGTCTTTGAAGATCTTTCAGTCACACTGAGACAGCTACGTAGCCGTTTAGAACAGGACAGCTCTGTTCTCACATCACTTCCAGTCAGCTCCTTGTACAGAAATGATGAGGTATGTCCAGAGATATTTCTGTTTGGGGAAAAAGTGTTTTTACCCTGTTTGTAAATAATATTATAATCCTCCATATATTATAAATGTTGGATCTCCTATATTATGATACATGGTGAAATATAAATGTGATTTATTAATTTTCATTGTGGATTGTGTTCGGCACCTATGAGATGGTGAGGCTGCTTTGGCCTTGCATCTTTACTATCTTCTTCATGCAAAATACATATTCTAGTAACTGGGTTAACTCTTATAATGTACAAGTTGTTACTTCAGGCACATATTAACAGATCTGCCTATGCTAATAAAAATGAGCTCTAGCTTCCTTCAGACTTTTTTGTTTTGCCACTATGCATTTATAAGTATATTGCACTCTCATCACAGAGGGTAATTGCAGTCCTTGTCATGATTTATCAATTAAATACATGTTCTTACATTCTTGTCCTAATGTACCAAATGTACAGATCTGTTATTTTAGTCAATGATAAACCATTATCAAAGTGTTTGTTTGTTTTTGAAACCAATAAAAAATCATTTTTTCCCCCTTTGTCAATATTAACAGACTGACCGACTCTTCTTTTCCGAATTGCAAGTACTGCAAGATATTCCTGCCCTGGTAAGTTTAAATATTTTGCCCATCCAGCAAATGTTAAGGTATTGTTTATATTTTTTACCCAGGATTGTCCTACACAGTCGTTGCAGATAAGAAACACACCAGATTTCGGAGATATCGTTTAGTACAGGCAGGCCAGTCACTTTCTCACCCATTTTTCTTTGCTTACAAGTGCGCACACAGGAAATTCCTGAAAATCTGTCTTAACCCAATACATACATAAAAAAAAAAACTGGAGTTGGCAAACCTGATTTAACCAATAACAGAATTCTAGTGATGTCCAAAAGATGGGAATGTAAAACGTAATTGTATACGTTTAATTTATCTTTAATACAATTAAAACATGTCTTTATTAAATAAATAAGCATAAACAAAAAAAAAGAATAAAAATGACTGCCTTTTTCATTGGTTGAAGAGGTTCTTGCTTACACAGATCTTTAATTCAGATGAAAGCCAGGTCTTCTATTGTTTGCAAGTCCATAGAATGCTACAATAATGCAGTGGTCTACAAAACTTGGAATTTTGTAAAATCCCTTACAAACTATAAATCTAAATGACAAATTCAAGTTTTTATTGTTTTTTTTTTTCCCCTGCATCCAAAAGCACTTAAGAATATAGTATGGAAATCCTTAAATTGCCATTGCAGACTTTAGTAGAATTCCCCTAAAATATTAAATCTTATTCTGAATATGTAACCACTAGTGGGTGGTAGCTTTGTTACTGGGTAATCTGTAACGTTAGTCCTATTTAAATGCTGCATATGTAAGTAAAAGTACTACCTACCTACATGGTGATCTGTATTTAAACCTCATTACACTCAATAGCTTGTAGGCTTACTGGCTGACAAGGGAAGCCCCCAGATTAAACATTGGAATCTATTTTTATCTGTTTTGAGAGCTTAATTTGAAAAAAAGAATACACACAGTGTGGTACATTATCAAATGCAGTCTTTCAGATGCAACAAATAAATAAAATACTTTTGTTGTCTTGAAGAGTTTTCTGTGCTTTTATTAATGGAATATTTTTTGCTCATTATAGCTGTCTCGACACAAACATCTGGCCAAAGACAATGCTCCAGATATTTATTCACTTGAACTGACTGGCCTGGAAGAGATCAAGAAACGTTATGGAGAGGATTCCGCCAAGTACAAGGATGCAACAAAGATCCTTTCCGACTCATTGCAGAAGGTAAACAAGAAATTAGTTTTGCAGGGAATATGCCGTCATGGGGTCTTTGTACATTTAGCCAAAGCTGCTTCTAGCCCAGGTGCTGTTGACCTGAAATACAAATTGAATGAAGTGTTCCGTATTAAAGGGATATGGAAGCTTTCTGGATATTACTAGTTATGTAATATACCTATGTACTTTTCTTTACTAAGAAGCAAAACAGACTCTAGAGCTGGCTGATCGGGGACCATGTCTCAGCAGCATGTTGCAACATGTTTTTTGGGAAATGTTCCTTGATGGGCTAGGACACTACATTGCACATACAGCCCTGCACAGTATCAGCCTTATTAAATTGCGACTCGGTAAATTTAAATGGGCTCTAATTAAGCACACAGAATATTTTTTTTCAGAAGTTTTTAGTTAGTGAATACCTTGCTTTTGGATAGAAGTTCACTAACTGTGCTTAAATAGAGCCCTTTTAAATTTACCGAATCGCAATTTAATAAGGCTGTATGTGTCTTCATACACCGCATACTTATACAGGAATTTTCAATTGCTTCTTAATAAAGCAAAGTACATAAAAGTAAATGAGGTATATTACATACCCAGTAAAAATTCAGAAACCTTCCATATCCTTTTACTTAACTTTTATACTGAGAACTTTATCCTGTTAAATTCTTGAAAATGATTAAAAGGATAATGCAATATTTTTATTTTCTAAATATTTATTTGGATTATAGAAATCAGTTTGCTAACAGTACTTTTCAATACAGAAGTATTTTGTAGATTCACTGAAGATTTCTGGGTAGGGGAAAAATTACAATACAGTAAGTGGAAAATTTCAAAAATGACACCCTAAAACTTGGGTTTTGGTAAAAGGGGAAAAAAGTAAAGCATGGATAATAATGTTACCCATTTTTTAAGAAGTTTAATGTTCAGGTTTTGTTGATACTCTGTATATATTTTTTTCCCTCGCAACATTTTCAACATCGTAGTAATTATTCATGTTTTGGTTTTATTTCACTTTCATTGACTTCTATCCATGACTATAGACATTTTTTTTCTCTTTGTACTGTAGAAGATTCCCTTGAAACATTTATCACTATGTGTGTCTGAATTGGTTTACCTTTAGGCTTGCTTACTTTTAATTGATTTAGCCTGGCATTTTCTAAAAGAGAAAAAAAAGATAAAAGGCATTTTTGAAATTGTAATTGTTTTGTCTCTGTGGCAATGCAATACTGCCATCTTTGTTTAAAGTTAGCTTTTCACTGAAATACATGTGTAATGTAGTATCTAAATGTTGTGCTGGCAGAAAAATAATTATGCAGTTTTAAACTGTCAAGATTCAGTTTTAATATGTGGAAAATTAGTGTTCTCAAACAAAATTGGATATTTGGGGGATTTTTCAGTAGTGTTTATTTAGTCTGCAATCAAGAAAAAATACAACTAAACTGCAATGGCAGTTAAGGCTTTCCATAGTGCAAGACTATTCCCCTAAACGTTTAATCATATTATGAATCCGTAACCACGGTGGTGGTATTGGTGGTTGTGTTATTTGTAATCTGTAACTCTATCTTTTTCCTCCATACTGCTGCAAAATACTAATAAATCCCCATTTCCTCATAGATTTACTTTTGAAAGTAATCTGTATAAAGTTTGCCTCTTAATTTTACAATGTGTATAATAAAATATATTTAAAATACAGTTTAAATGGCAGTCTGCACTACCATGAATGTAAAACTATTACAAACCAACATTACATTAAATACTTAAAGGGCCACTAGAATGTGTAATATTTATAGTTCTCTTTTGATGAACTTGACTTAATGGACACATTTTGTGTTCGCATGGTAAAACATTATTATAGCCTTTAAAATGTAATTTATTTACTACATGTAAAAACACTTGGGAAAACAATAGTACCTATCTTTAAGCAAGGGCTAATGACAATCCAGTTACTGAAGTCAAACAGGTTTGACTTTGACCACAGGCACCCCCTTTAATTTTAATGCTCTAGGTTATCAGGACTGTGAGCAGGTGTAAATATTTTGATGTTCTTTTGGTGCCACCATTTAACGTGTGTGTGTGTGTGTGTGTGTTTTTTTTTTTTTTTTTTTTATTAAATAGGAGAGCGTTGCATCTTTTCCATAGAATGCTTTGTATAATTCTGTTTGCTTTTATAAATAAAAAACTACACATTTTTAGATCAAATAAATGTCATTATATTTTGTATGCAGTGTCTGTCAAGTCAGTTACATGAGTACTATAATTTAAATCCTATGTATTTTTAGTTTGCAGATGACATGTACAGTATATATGGTGGAAATGCAATTGTAGAAGTTGTTTCTGTGGACACTTTTGAGACCCCACTTGTGAGGAAAAGTCGTGCCATCCTACAATCTCCAGCCATTGTAAGTGAATCTAGTATTTCATTTTAATATGCAAATTCTTTTTTTGCATTATAAATTGTCTAAAAGTGTAACGCATAAACACTTAATTTATTAACAGAATTATATTTAACATTCTCCATGCTGATAGTTTATCATGTTATTATTTGTACATTAAAAGCAATTTTAAACATCTTTTAATGTATTGGCATCTACTGGGATACAGTTCCATATATCCACTAGCATTCATGCATATTAGTATTTTTTCTTGAGCCTGTCCCCTCTGACTCAATAATACAGTATCTGGAAAGTTTTCTACTTCTGCTATTGTTCAGAAGATTAAAAAAGCAATATCACGTTATATAGATTCAGAGCAAAGCGTTTCATCCTCCTAGTCTGACATGTTAACTTAAAAAAAAAAAAAACTGAGGGAGTATTGTAAGACTTGAAACCATCACTTAAACGGCCACTGTTTCCATATTTTTAAAATGTTCCTTCAATTGAAGATATGCTGTGTGTGTTTTTAGAATGTAAATAATAGTATTACATTTTTCCAAAATTGATGCTTGTGGACTCATTTGCTTTCAACGGATAATCTTCCCAAGGAATCTGAATGTATAGAAAGTTTGTCTGCACAATGGATTATTACTGTATACTTCCAGTGCTCTCGGCAGCACTAGAGGGAAGCTCATTAGTTTACTGCGAAATAACCACCTTAGGAAGTAACAGGAAAGAAAACAAAATTAAAGCCTGCAGTTGAAGAAAAACATATATCAATATAAAATTTTAAAGTGTAAATGTAATTTTCCCAAAAAAACATGTTAGCCCACTATTATTTTAGGTAAACTTTTTAAAACTAACTAAAACACTAGTTGTGTACTGAAAATGACCTCCCATTCTCACTTGCATTTCTCTCATTGTAGAGCAACCCTGGAAGTCCTTACAATCTGGCCTACAAGTACAACTTTGATTATGCTGTTGTCTTCAATATTATCCTGTGGATCATGGTTGGATTGGCTCTGGCTGTGATTGTAATCTCTTACAACCTTTGGAATATGGATCCCGGTTATGACAGCATCATTTACAGAATGACCAACCAGAAGATGAGAATGGACTAATATTTAAACAAAACAAAAATCAAACCTTCGCACTAAATATTTCTGTCCGTCATTCAGGCAGTGTCTGACAGTGTGCTGTAACCCCATTTTTATAGGAAACCATTAAATCTGCAGAGCTATTTTCTCTGCAAAAATAATCCCCCCACCTTTAAAATGTGCATCCTTGAACACAGGCACAAACTATAACTTTTACTGTGCAACTCATTCTGCGGCTGAGAACTACAATGGAAGGTATCTATGCCTTTTACTTCAAAGCAATTGTACATGTCTATAGAAATGGTTTGAGGCAAAAAAATAGATAACTTCAGATAGTTAAATAAACTCACAAGGAAATGGTTGGAGGTCCTCTAGAGACATTTTCAATCCAGATCACTATTTTGAAAAAAGAAAATGCTATCCCAATCATTTGGTGACTTCATTTCATGATTTCTTATCGGTGTACATGAAATAAATGAGCTTTATGTCCCTTTAACCATCCTGTGACTTTTGATACATCACAGATGTGTCACATATGGTACTATAAAGCCCCCTGTGGCCACAATAGATATTAGCTTATTGTATACACCGCATTGAACAGTTTGGCACCTTGCTAACCATGCAATTTTGCAATTCCATCTTATTCTGTTGTTCTGACATTTGATTCTCTAAATACAAGGAATTCTAGTAATAATAATTACACCGTTAGATTTTATCGTGGACACCAAATGCTATCCAGGTCTACAATACTGAACATGGAGTAATTCTTTAAGGCCTAGTACACACGGGTGTGGATACCTTTTTTATCAATGTTTTTACTGGGGGGGAAAAAAACTGTTGTAGCAAATGAGGACTTTCTTACATTGAAATGGTTTGCTAAATGTATCCACGATAGCAATGAAGCCTTATTTTAGGGTGTCAGGCTCCAGACCTCACAGGCCACTAACCAGTTTGTATGTGAGGATATATTTACCCAGAAGCAGTAGGCTGGCTTTATACATTTGAGAACATGCCAGTGGTCTCTTGTTCCAGTGGGTAACTTAATACATAAAGGTTTCTTAATATATAGAAGAAAAAATAAAGTTGTGACTTTCAAAAAACATCACATGGGATTGCAATCAAACATCAAATAAAGATATATGGTGTTGGCATAGTAAATAGAAGTCTAACGTTTCTAAAAAATAAAATAAAAATTACTTTAAGTTGAAACTGTATCATAAACACTGCATTTTTTTCACAGTTGCCAACTTTACAGATAAGAATTTAACACATTACAAAAAAGGCCAAGTGTGCAGTAATTTTGTGTACAATTATATAAATGGCAAGTAGGGACGTTTTAATCGAAGCTGCTTCTTCCAGTTGATATGTAATAGTTCTAGGCCTTTTGTGCCCGGAAGGTACTCCTCTCAGATTTATATGTGCAGGTTATAAATGTCTTTCTTTATTTTAAATATTTTATTTTAACCTAGATGTAAATATTCACAAAGAGTGCAATGGTTTATTTATAAATTGCGTAATGTAGTCTGCTGGATGCGCCTCTTAATAATGAATGAAATTCTGGGTATCGGTTCACATTTTCTGAATTGTATGAAAGAAGAACCATATTAGGAATGAACTTGGAGACTGCCTTTTGGTCGAAGAGTACTCGGTGAAGCTGGCCATTATATCCTCACAGATTTTATTAACAGATACAAGGCTTACTTTTGCATTCCAGCCTCCAAACTTGTGTGTGTGACTTTGTTTTTCTGGGGGAAAACCTATCTGTTTTCCATCGACACTGCACATCCTCTCTACTTGAACAGTTGCCAACTGGCATATTACACTAGGTAATCACTAGTGATTAACCCTCTTTTTGTATGTGTTCAAAGGTGATTGATCCAAAAGTGATCAGACAGATGGATCTTTACTGAAAATGTAACCTTTTATTGTGTCCTGTATGAAATTGTAAAGAAATAAAATATTGAAAATATAATAGAAACCATATCTGGTTTTGTGATCATTGCTTATGAGCTTGCTTGTGTTTTTTTTTTTTTTTTGCTTTCCTTCTTCCTATTCCGCAGAAATAGAATTTTATAGTACACCCGTCACACTTTGTGTTTATTTTTGTTCAGATATTGTAATTGGTGGACACAGTGTATTAATTGCCTATGATGACTAAAACCATTGTATTGTCATAATGTTCATGGCATTCTAATTAGTGATGGTCAAATGAAAACTAAAATACAGTTTTACTTATTCTGCACTTGTGACTCTCGTGCATATATAAAACTTTATCTTTTTTTAGTAGTCTTATTAAGACCAATCTTGTTTGTTTTTCATTTATTTTCATCTCAAAAGCAATAGAAAAGCATGCTAAATAATCACAAATTATGGATATACACTGCTATTGGCACATATGTGCAATCCAAAACCATATACTTTTCACATGTGACAGGAAATATCTGCTCACAGCTGGATAATTCTCTTAAAGAGACTGCAAAACCTGAAGTCAGAGAACAATAAATTAGTCAGACACAGATGTGAAAAATAAAAAAATGCGTGTATATATATATATATATATATATATATATATATATATATATATATATATATATATATATATATTACACCCTCTCCGCATCCATCCCCGCACAGCACCCACCTCACAAAACACTCATCAATATCTCCTTTCCCCCCTCACAGGACCCATCCCCCCCATGTACTTTGCTGTGACTTTGCAGCCCTTGCGCTCTCAGCTTTTTTCTGTTCCACTGCTCCACACTGCTACCTCTTGGAGCATTGGTAGAAATGCTCTCATTTAAACAGGCACACACCAATTTCAGACCGGGGGGTGCAGCCAAGGAGGCACAGGGAGTCCAGGGGGGCTATGGCAGGTTGGGCTGGGGTACTACAGAATACTAAATGGAAAAAAATACACAGCATTGGGCCCTGGTGCACTGCACCACTGGTAGATCCGCCCTTGCATCTGGCCTATAGTTAGGGCCCTGCCTCTTGTCCTCCTGACTATGGACTGGGATCCATAACTCTGTGATCTGACACTGAGGCCTGTCCCTTTCCCCCCCACTCAGGTGAGCCCCACTCTAACCCTGAAATACGTGTGCATAAGACTATGGTCTCATCCCACCCTACCTCTACCTCACCTTCTGCCCCCTCTCCCAGACCTACCACTCCTAGCCCTCCCCCTCCACTTCCACACTCACTATGTCTCCTTCCCTCCACTTCCACCCTACCTACGTCTCCCCTAACCCCTTCTACCTTCCTCCCTCTCTCCCACTTCCTTCCTTCCTCTCTCTTTCTCCTACTTCCAACCTCACTTGTCCCTCCCTCTACCTCCCTCCTTCCCTCCCTAAACCCCAGGCCCACTCTCACTCCTCCTTCCTCCTCTCCTTGCTCCTCCCTCCATCAGTCACCAACAAAAAATAAGGATGAATAAAATAGTGTATGCATATATGTTGGGTATAGAGTTGGGGTGAGGGTGTGTTGATTGTGTGTCCTAGCTATAGGTTTATCTATGTGTATTTTTATCGTATGTGTATGCATATTATGTGATATCCGTATATATGTGTCTTGTGATATATGCTCTCCAATCTGTCACTTCTCCTGCACTCGCTCTAGAACCAAACCTCCAACTATGCCTGTCAATCACTAATCTGTTGGCCGTTTTCCATTGGCTTCTATGGCTGTGGCACAGCAAGAATATCTATAGAAGTTAATTGATTAGTGAATTTTTGCACAGGTGTCATATTCCAGCTCGTTCAGTGCTACTAAAGAAAGCTTGGTTTATGGATGGAGCCTGACTGCCGTAATGAGGGAGAGCAAAAGTTTAGCATACACGTGAAAAAAACTCCTGCAGCCGATTTACGCCACTATTGTAAATTGTAATGCACAATTTACATGGAGGCTTATGTGTGTAGTTTGAAGGATAATGTCAACTAAAATCCCTGGCAAAAACAATGTCTTAGGGATCAAAAACTTGCTCCTTAAAAAATATTCCTAGTGAAAAAAAAAAAAAGAGTATGAAGATATTTCTTGGAAAATCCCTAGGCTAATTTGTCTAGTTAATATTACTATTGTTTATTTGTAATGTGCCAACATATTCCGTAGCGCTATACATAAGTTAAGTTCCAGGCAACAACAAATTCTAAATTAATACATAGCAAAGAATGGAGGTCCCTGTCTTTGAGCTTCGAATCCGGTGTCCACAGTGCTTTCACCAAAGCACCTTACAGGATTGAAACTCACAGACCTACAGTCTAAAGGTTAAGGTTTGTGTATGGTACAGAAGGGAGAGAGAAGTGTTGTGTGTGTTAGGATGGAAGGTGATAGGCATCTTTAAAGAAATGTGTCTTTAGTGAGGTTTTGAAGGATTTAAGGCAGGAGGATAGTCTGGTGGAGCGAGGCAAGGAGTTCCAGAAAATAGGGGCAGCACAAAAAAAGTCTTGGAAGCGAGAGTGAGAGGAGGTGACAAGAGTGGTAGAGAGAAGAAGGTTGTTAGAAGAAAGAAGAGGGCGGGTAGGGGAGTATTTAGAGACAAAAGCAGAGATGTACGGGGGTGCGCTGTTGTTGAGGGCTTTGTAAGTTAGAGTCATGATTTAAAATTTTATTCTGGATGTTAAGGGAAGCCAGTGGAGTGATTGACAAAGAGGTACTGCTGACACTGAGCGTTGTGTATGGAAGATAAGTCTGTCAGGGGCATTCATTATGGATTGAAGTGGGGAAAGGCGGGTGGTGGGCAGGCCAACAAGCGAGTTGCAAGAAATGATGAGAGAGTTAGATTCAGTTTTAAAGTTTTTTTTTCTTGAAATGAGTCTGTTGATGTAAAGATAGTTTATAAAAACTCAATTAATAGACATATGTTTACATATTTACATGTTTTCATATGTGTAACACTGTTTATCGTAACAATAAATGAGTCCCTTAAATATCAGAATTTCAACCCAAGAATTCTACATATAATCTTCTTACAGTATTTTTTATAAAGAGCTCATTTTCAACATCTGGTTCTTAATCATATTCAAGCTCTTCAAAAATTAATTTTCAAAATGCAATCATTTCTTTTTAATATATAAAAAAAAAAGTCTTGTAGCTTAACAAAATTAATAAGTGTTATCCAAACAATCTAACTGGGATTGTTCAATTTAAATTAACTCAGCTTATAAATGTTTTTTTCACTACAATTCTTCTTTAAGTAAATAAACTCGTTTTCTGATATCTTTAAATTATAATTCTATTAAATGAATCCTCTCAAAACTGTATAACTGATTTTCCTTAAGTGGTTCTTTATCCTAAGTATATGTTTGAGCTCTTAAGTTGTTAAAATAACTAGTTAGTATTTGGCTGATCTGATTGTTTTTTTAACTAACTGTCTCAGTCTCTTAAGTTCTTAAAATGTTTCGATAACTAACTAGTGTCACAACCTACAATGATGATGGAGTATAGAGAATCCTAGTCCTCTTATCTCCTGTAGGTTTTAGACCTAAGTTTGGGTGGCTCCAGATCAATGGACAGTCTTTGTAGATGCAAGAGCATAAGTCCCAGCTTTTGGTAGTGTGCCTGGGAAACCTGGAAGGGAGTCAGAACGATCTCCTCTACCAGCATATGCCCCTGGGTCAATTATAGACCTGCACACAAAGTCTTGATGAAAATTATGAACAACTTTATTTGGAAAACAACATCTTTTAAACAGGCATACAACATTACCAGGAGGGGCTACCTTTAGTCAGCCCCTAACTGCCTCTGGCCAATCAGGCAGGGTCCCTACGTGGGAACCATGAGACGCCTCCCCAGGTCCACCCACTAGGTGGGGCTAACTAATTCATTTGGCTCTAGCTCCCAAGAGAGAGACATCTCCCTGCCCTCTGGACTTTGCCCTGATTCTCTGAGTGGGAATCCCTGTAGACCCCCTGGGGTTATGGTGCCTGTCTGTCTGCTCTCCAGCTGTGAGCTCCCCATTGTTAGTACTCTGCTGGACACTTAGCTAATGGGATTAACAGGCCTTTGGGAACAAAGGAGGTTTGGCTGTATTCAACTGCTTCCCCTCTACAATATAATAACATACATTCATATTTACAAATATAACACTCAATGTTTCTCCCACATATAACCAATATATCCCATTAGATCCCTTACAGGATACTCATTACAATGAGCCTAAACATGGGAGGTATGGGAATATGCTAAGGGATAAACTTATAATACTTTATCCCCTAGTCCACAACATAACAATATATCCATAACAAGTGGGCCCCAAACCTTTTCTTCAACAGCATGAGCCATGAACTTTGTCCAAACACAATATGGCCACTGGCTGATTTTTTTATATTATTACTGTCTGCTTTAGTTATGTTTTTAGGCATCCAATCTGGTCTGCTCATTATTGTTGACATTTTACCACAATCCCAAATGCTGCTTCCTTAGGTAAGCGCTCTGGAGGGCACTCCCAGATTTACTGATATCCACTTCATGTTATTAGTGATACTTCTAGTGCCACCCGTATACTACAGGTAGCCACAAATTACACGCTTCCACTTTCGTGTTTCTGCAAACCTATACGGATGACATTTCTAATAGGTTATTACAATAACCATTCACACGCCATGTCCATATCCCTTGCATACCGACCCTATTATACGGCATTGTATCCCTTGCATACTGAGCAGTATCATACTGCATCAAATCACTTGCATACTGAACCGTATCATACAGCATTGTATCCCTTACATACTGACCCATATCATTTATTATCCCTTGCTTACGGAGCCATACTATACTGAATCCCTTACATACAAAGCCATACAATATTGTATCCCTTGCATACCGAGCCATATCATATCATATTGTATCTCTTACATATCAAGCAATATCATATTGTATCCCTTGCATACCGATCTATATCATATCAAGTCATATCACGTTGTATAATACCTAGAGAATTCCAAGTCCATATTGGACTTTATACCATATCATATGCTTAGCATACCATATGAAACCATATTGTTCTCTTCACATACAGAGTAATATCTTATTGTATCATATTCCTAGCATATGGTATCATACTTCTACATTACCAAGTTATATCATGTTGTATTATACCATTATCATACCAAGTCATATCCTACCGTATCATTAGCTTACTGTATCATACTGCTCGAGTACCAAGTCATATCATGCTGTATCATAACCTTAGCATAAAGAGACATATCATATGTTATAGTACTGTGACGATCCGTGAGTAGGGGCTATACAAGACCAGGGCCACCTGCTATTTGCTACAGTTTATCTACCCACAAGGACCATTTGGGTTCTTTGAAATCTCTGCACTAGCACCCTGATATCTGACTTCTGTAGCAGTCAGAGTCTCTCCATCAAGAATCAGCATTTCCAGGAGTTCCAGTAACCTTCCTGTGGTAGTGACCAGGACAAGGTACTTAGAGAGTGGAGATAGGTTCAGTATCACAGCCACCAGGTACATAATCAGAGATATAGGAGTTCGATGTATCTCCAAGTGAACTGATTTATTTTTGAAAATGACAGCAGTATTTATAGGGGACGGATCCATAGCACAACAATGAGAGGGTGTGGCAGACAAACACAAGAGATGAATTCCACATTGGTCTAACAGTAGCTTCCTGAGATCAATAGGATTAGCCTTCAATCCACATCCTGCCGTCTCCAGCACATATCCGATGGGATTAACTTAATCTGGCAAACAATGGAACAAAACAGGTTTACAAATACAATAGAGGTGTCCATGCAGATAATCCAGTGGTGGAGCCAGGAAGTTTGTTCTTTGATGAGCTTAATGGGCCAACACCCAGGCTGGGGAAAAGGGGTTCATGACAATTACCTCTAGCATACCAGGTCATTCCATATTGTATAGTATCCCTAACATACAGAGTTGTATCATACTGTATCTTACCCTTAGCATACCAAGTCATATCTCATGGCATTGTATCCCTAGCATACCGTATCGTACCCTTAGTGCACCAAGTCACTCCACATCGTACCCCTAACATATCTAGGCAGAAAATGCTGTACCGTAATCCAGGCATACAGAGACAGATTTCTCCCTCCTTTGGTTATAGGAAGACCCAGTCTCTTACTGTGAATCCCCCCTAAGGTCTGATCCTGGAGGTTGGAACATACAATATAGCTAAGGTTGTGCTGTCATGTCATGAGTTTATGTGACCAATAAGCACAACCTGTAGTGACCGGTAAAGGGCTATGACAGAGTTAAAGGGCCATTGAAGACATTATTATCTTTGTTGCATCTGGAAGAGGGCAGTTGATAAAGTGTGTTTCTTTTTAAAAAGTGAAGCTACTGAAACATAATATACTGTCTATGGGGGTTCGTCCCTGTCAATAAATGTGCAGCAATATAACCGTATGGGTCATAAGTGTCTGCCAATGAGATCTAGAGTTGTGCACACACTCTATGCTCACATAGCAGTATTTCCTGTTAGTTTCCAATACGTTTAAACAAGTTTTACTAAATATTATTTTCATGAAAAATATACATTTTAATGTTTAAATCATGATCTTTTAAATGAGAGAAAAATTAGCATTCCATGTCCGTTTAAGCAAACTATGGATGTTGCTACAGGAAAGCTGTGGAATGTAGGAATATTTGTACACAAACCAAGCATTCAAAATGGATGCTTTCATAAAGACTTCTGTAAAAAATGTTGGAATAAGTAAGAAACAGAAGTTTAAAGTATGTGTTAACACATATAGAACAAATTAGTATTTGTATTTTTCTCTTAATCCTTGGAGAATAGTCACTGGTGGTCGGCTCTAAGCACATTGTGCTGTAATTAGGTTATGTGACAGCTGGACATTTTGTGCATATAATTACTGTCATGGGTTCTGGGTGAAAATGTATGTGCTGGTATTGATGTACGGTGGCAATATGGTTAATGTAATGAATACAGTAGAATGTGGCTCACAGGCTCTATGTTATGCTATTAGGGCCTTACCAGCTCTAGTAGGATTTATTATTCAGTTAGAATAATGTGGGAACCCGCTAGGCCCTCATTGTGGTTAATCCATTTTCCAGATGCATGAGGTCAGTCATGTTGCCTAGCTGGGTACCATTGTTTCGTTACCCATGGCTGCATAAACTCTCAAGTGTCTTAACAGAAATTAGTAAAACTCAACCCCCCCTGCCCTAAGCAGAGCAGATCAATGGACCGAAAATAAAAAATAAAAACTGTAGACCTGGATAGTTATTGTCCTCTCCAGGGTTGTCAAGAGAGAACTTTCAGACCCCTACCTGGACATCTGGAAACTGTGTGTGTGTGTGTGTGTGTGTGGAGGGTGGGGGCGTTCTTTTTATTTTGTTTGGAATAGTTATATATCTCTGGAAGAGAAATAAAAAGAGTCTGATGCACTAACTAATGGTATGGATTACTGCTTGTACCAGGTGCTATCCTGATTTAAAGGACTAACTCCCAGGTTGTCAATTTAAACATACATAAGCAAAGTATATGTTTAATAATTCTGATCGCTGGAATTATTGCTACTGATACTGCCTTCAATTCTGCTCCTAGCCAGTGCTGAGCGTGCTTCCTGTGTGCCTGTGGTGGTTGCATGCTGTCCCTCATTACTGCTAAACAGGGATTCTCAAAGAACCAAATGACCTACTGTGTGAGATGGATCTAGGATCTTTCAGAGTCCAACCCAGAAGTGGGTCGTCACAGTGACCAATCAGCACAAACTGTACCAGCCTGTGATTAATCAACACGACCTGCTGCAGCAGCAAGACTGTGGAATCTATTAATATTCTATGGAATCTTCAATATTTCCCAGCATCAGAGTCTTTTCTAGGGAATCCTGTCTTGATATGGCCAAAATATTTGAGCGGCAGCCTCATGATCAAACCTTCTAGTAAACACTTTTTCTTGATTTCCTCAAATATTGATTAACACCACATTTCAAATGCATCAATTCTACAGAGCTCAGACTTCTTTATGGTCCAGTTCTCACATTCTTATGTTACTACTGGAAATACCATAGTCCTAACTATGCAGACCTTTGTTGATAGTGTAATATCTTTACTTTTTTTCTAGCTTTGTCCAAACTTGCTATAGCTTTTCTCCCCAGAAGCAAACCTCTTTTAATTTCATGACTACAGTCACCATCTGAAGAGATCTTGGATCCAAGGAAAATACAATCTACTATTGCCTCCACTTCTTTCCCATCTATTTGCCAGAAACTGAGATTGTCACTTGACATGAATTTCGTCTTTTTAAACATTGAGCAGCAGATCAGCTTCAGTTCCACCTCACTTTCAGCCATCAGCGTAGTATCACCATCCGTATATATGAGGTTGTTGATATTTCTTCCAGCAATATTGATTCTGGCTTCGGATTCATACAGCATGGCTTTACACATGATGTACTATGAGTATAAGTTGACAATATACAACCTTGTCACACACCATATACTGATTCCTTAGGAGGCAGATGAGATGATCTGGTACGCCCATCTCTTTAAGAACGAGCTACATTTTGGTGTGATCCACACAGTTAAAGGCTTTAGAATAGATTATGAAGCAAAAGTAAATGTTCTTCTGGAACTCTCTTGCTTTCTCTATCATCCAATGGACATTGGCAATTTGATACCTTGTGCCACTTCCTCTGCGGGACCCGGCTTGCACTTCTGGTAGTTCCAGGTTCATCTATTGTTGGAAGAGAGCTTGTAGTATCTTAAGCATTACCTTTGCTGGCATGTGAAATGCGTGCAATTGTTTGATAATTGGATCACTTGTTGGCCCTTCCTTTATTGGGATTGGGATGTAGTTTTCCACAGTATCATCTTGTATGATATTGAATAGTTCAGCTGGAATTCCATCAACTCTTGCAGCCTTGTTTTCAGCAAGGCATCCAAGAGCCCATCTCCCTTCACTGTCCAATTTGTTGCTCCTGCTTCTTGTACAAACTATCAACGTCATCACTGCTGTTAATTCCTGTATAGATCTTCAGTGTATTCCTGCAACATCTTCTTTATCTGATCTGTTTCTGTTAAGTCCCTACCATTTTTGCCTTTTATCATGCCCATTTTGGCATGAAAGGATCCTTTCTTCATTTACCCATTCTGTTATCTTCTATCTCATTACATCACTCATTGTAGAATGTCTCTTTGCTTCTTCTTGCTATCCTCTGGAATTCTGCATTCAGTTGGACAAATCTTTTCTTATCTCCACTACCGTTTGCTTTCCTTCTTTCCTGGGCTACTTTCAAAGCCTCATCATACAACCAGTTTGGCTTCTTAGTTTTCTTTCTTTTGGGTATATTTTTTGTTGCTGTTTCCTGAATAATATCATAAACTTCGGTCCAAAGTTCTTCAGGCATTCTATCTTCCACATCTAGTCCCTTACATCTATTCTTTACTTCCACTGCATATTCACAGGGGATATTATTTATTTTGTATCTGCTTGGTTTTATGATTTTCCTTCTTGTTTTTAGTTTAATTCTGAACTTTGCAATAAGAAGCTCATGATCTGAACTGCAATCAGCTCGAGATCTTGTTTTTGCTTACTGTATAGAGCTCCTTCATCTTTGGCGGCAAAGTATATAGTCAATTTGATTTCTATATTGTCCATCTGTTGATGTCCATGTGTAGAGCTGTCTCCATGGCTGTTATACAGTACGTAATACAGTACAGCAATGCTTATTAACAATATATAGATTCTTATTAGCATTATATAGTGCAAAGTGCTCATTTTCTGTGTGTAGATTCTCATATTCTCAGCATCAATATAATTAGCATTATGAATTTATTGACGCTCTGCATCATTACATCTGTGTGAATACCTAATTTGAACTAATTTTTTTAATATATTTTGATTACAAAGCCACAGAAATTCCGATTATGCATTAAGGGACCACTGTATGAAAGTTTTTTCTCAAATGCATACTGCCTGTGTAGTCAAAGAATGGGAATTAAGCATAGGATAGTAACAACTCAATTTGCAGCTCTGATCAAGCACTACATGCCATCCTTTGTGGCTGTGTCACACTAGGAGGCCTGTATGTAAATTATGGGGGCATGTGTTAGTGCACTGTCCCTCCAAGTTCTGTGAGGCATGATCATTTCCCCATAGTTTACATAGAAGATAATAAAACTGTTTAAAAATAAGTAAGGTTAATTTTTAATATTAATAAGCTCAATTCTTATTTTTGGTCATACTGGAGTATGTAATAGAGTATTAAAGGTTACACAAAATAGTGAAGTATAAAATGTGGGTGAATAAGTAAACAAATAGTACCAAACTTAAAAATACAGCTCCACTCACATATTGCTGGATATACTTCACATTTGGTAAATGTATGTATAATGATACCCAGTACACAACCAGAGATGCCAATTGTAAATAAAGGGAGAAAATGCAACTTGTCTCCATTATGTGCTTGGTACACTGAGCACGTAATGGACCAACCTTTACCTAATGCACCTGCAGTGGATTTGAATGGTAGTATCAGTACTACTGTCCCCCTCACACACATTAATCATGTTAAGTAATGCCGAGATGTATGAAGATATGCACAACGTTTCTCGCTGAAATGTTCCCTATAGGGCAAGACACCTTTCTGGTTGAAACCTTTGATTCCACTGATATAACACCTCAAAACTGCACTGCTTAAATATTTGCACAATGATAAATGAGGTGCCTCTTTCGAAAGGGAAGTTTGCGGTACTTTTTGGACCAATGGGGTCCTTTTCTTAAAACCTTAAAGAAAAGGTTCTGAATATAACTCATCCTTTCAAAAACACTGAATTAGGCAATTCTAAGAGGTGACCTAATTTTCCTACATAATTACACTGACATAGACACACCACCCACTTATCAAGTCCTTGGGCATTACCTACCTTCACCCTTCTACAATGGGGCAGACATCCTGTTTCCAATGTTGATGCAGGCTTTGCAGACATGAGAGGTAGTGGCATATCTCATGGAGGTAGTAGCGAGCATCAACAATCAAACAGGCATTACTGGCCTCTGGCACTGGGACCATGAGACTTTAGAGTATTCTAAGTGTAGTTCTTTAAAAAGTATTTTAAAAACATATGGTCGTTTAATGCCTCTTGAATATTTAACTTTATTTAGTGAAACCCTGAAAAATTGAAAAACTTTATAGTATTGAGTAGTGTTTGATATAATTGTCACTATGATTGAGTCTAATAAAATTAATATTTAGAGACAACAGAACAGAAGACATCGGTTTCATTACAAAAACTGTGCATTAATGAATACAGATCAAATTAATACATTCATATTACAATCCTTTTAATATTGTCTCTTTCTCTTAATTCTTGACATAGAGTCAGTTGTTGATGACTCTTCACACCCTCTCTTTGGCATTTTGTTGCCAGTCAGCTCCATATCCTTCATGCTCTCAAACATCTGTGTTACATCCAAGGGCCACCTGAGAATATCGACTTCTGGCATTTCCATATAAAGGTCTGAATTAATACAACTGTCCATAATACACATAATGGTGAGGTCTTTAATCTTTCCCATATAAATGTTTGGAGAAATCCAGTGGTCCTCGGGACATGTTATTGTGAGGTTTTGTACATTCAGTTGCTGACATGCCAATGATATCTTCTCCTGGGATCTTTGAGTTATTGTAAACTCTGGTCTCTGGCATAATGGCATCCACTGACTCATATTTAATCCGAGCAAAGGCGTAGCCCCTAATGTATTCTGCCTACTGTAGGTTCCAACCATCATCTGAATGCTTGTATAAATGGGTGGTGTGAAGAAGCTGATGACAGGTCATAACTAGGTAACGTTCTGTCAAGTCATAATGGTAGTGTAGTCATAATGGTTCTGATGTCAGCCACGACATGCTGCAACTCCTGCATGTACACTTGACAGCAATCCTGTATTTTACAGAACAGTCCTACCATGGGAGATGGCTTGGGTTTTTAAATATCATTTGATACATTTGTTAGTACACTGTGTTTAATAAAGTTCTTTGTAAATAAAGCAAAGCACTTCCTATGTGTAAACAAACTGTCAGCAGGTGGCAGTGTGGAGTAACTGCAGTGCAGTAAGGCCCAGGGAATGCTAATGAATAGTGCTAGGGGAAGCAGAGCTGAGAAGGAGATAGATAATAGTAGAACAGTGCAGTGTGTGTATATATGGTACTATTATACAGTACACTGTGCTTATTATCAGTGTATAGATCGAACAATTATACAATGCTGCATAGTCATAATAATACAGTGGTACATCGGTTCTCAACCTTAAAGGGCCACTTAATTTAGCACAGATTGGACCACATCACATGAAACATCTCCTATAAACATGGTGAAAAACTTTTAGAATTTTTGCAATCTATGCTTTTTTCACTTAGATATTACACAAAGAAAATTTGAACTTATTTGCCTGATTGCCCGCACTTAGACTCATACATCTAGAAGCCAGGGGGGCGCGGTCTCCTCTCTGTTACTTGAACCAATCAAGATGCAGGGGTGTGTAAGAAGACTAACTAAACTCTTTGTCCAATAAAACAGGTATCACTATATACTGCAATAGCACAGGATATAGATTGGCACTTCGTGGCACAGGATGTGGGTTGACACTTAGTCACATAGTGGCACAAGATGTAGACTGGCACAAGATGTAAATTGGCACTTAGTCACGTAGTGGCACAGGATATAGATGGGCACTTGGAGGAACGGACAGGTGCACTTGGGCTTTTACACACACAGCATGTTTCTGCCTGTAACAGCCCAAGTGCAGCCTGTCTGTGCCTGGAAGGTATGCAGGACTCAGGGGCTGAATTAATGTATGAAGGGGGCGTGGTTTCATGACATCATATGTGGCATCATCTGGGGCGGGGCTATCACAGCCATTCCCTGGAAGAGCTGCCACTCAAAGGCTGTTGCCTTATACCAGTACATATTGCCGCGGTACTGCTCTGATATGCTATATTGCGCCAGCCCCCCCCCTTACTTCCTCATTTAAATATGCAGCAGAGGTAAGGAAGAGGTAGAGGATCCTGGAAAAGACACTGGCAAGGTATGTTTTTTTTTTGTTGCATTAGATGTGTTAATGTTGATCTTCTTTTTCAAGTGGTATAATGCAGTCTAGGGGACTTAAGTGGTCTTTTAATCCGTTCCGGTTAGTTGATGCCCCTGAAAATCCCTGCTAAGATTAGCATTAGCATAAAATTCATAATTTGTTTTGGCCATTCAGGAGAAAGCAGAGGTTAACTGATACATTTGTATCATACTCTCGGGTTCCTGTGTTGCAAAACAGCCTGGAATATGTAGTATCTCTCCTTGTCCTCTGATTCAGCTGTGAGCTCAGACCCCACTAAACCATATGATTCCATTCAACAACAGTTACTTCCTATGGTCTATGCCAGAAAGATCAAATTCTGTATCTAGTTGCCTTTCCTCTGTGTCCTTGGTTATGTAAGCTCCCTGCGGATGTGCAAAGCTGGATTTTACTCTCCGGCATTTAACTGAACTTTTCTATATAACACACATTTTTCTAATACTCACTGCCTGTTTCTTACCAAACATTTGAAACCCAGGAAAGTTATATATTCACATTTAAACACTGGCAGTTACATTTCTGTCTCAGTGTTGTTCAGAAGCTCAAATCACATAAAAAAACAGAGGTTTTTGTAGCAATAAAAGGCAAGGACTATAACTATTACACTATATGTGTACGCTTTCATATAGGAGCCAATTGTGTTCAGATGGAACCTCCCCTTTAGAGAGACACATCGTCCAGGATTAATCAGGCACTAGATAAAGGTCGGGTGTCAAACTTTACACGGGAAGTTACATTATCAGTATATTTTGATGACCCCCAGAAATGGTTTATGCAATTAATGTTTTTCTAAATTATATAACATATATAATTGCAGGTAACAGAGGTAATTGTAATTTTATTAAAAGTTTTTATCATTTGTTTCCTTTTCTATTAATATTTACAATTGAAAAACATATTAAAATTCATTGCTAAATAGAAACATGTTTAATGTTAACAGTTAATGTGTCAGTCTACAGTACAAGAACACATATGGCTCAGTACATATGAATATAGTTGCCGATTTGTCGACAATAAATGCAGATTGAAGATGTGTAATAATAATTTTCAGTTTGCTTATGCACTTTCTATCAACTGGTCTCCACTAAAACAGAAAATTCTTGGTGCAAAATAGAGTGGTTTCCTAGTTATCACATACATTTTGGACTTATCAGTGTGCTCATTCACACACAGCAATTAAGTTATACAATTATTTAAAAAAAACAGCATTTATAAAGTTGTATATTGTCCAGTTTAACAAATATTCTTTCCTAAATATGGGATCTTTGCTGTGAAGTCTGATACATTGTGGCTCTTTACAGGTTGCTCACCCCTGCTTTAAAGGACCTTTGCATAACTAAACAGGATAAATGTCAATCTTTACATTTTGCAGCTGAAAATATGCATATTGTATGTGCGTCCTCTCTAACTAATGAGCTTCACTTTACTCCTGCTTAGACAACACATTCCCACTGTGCAGATAGAAGCGTCTTGTGTATTCAAAGTCTCCTCCCAACTCAGGAAGATGATCTGCTGGAACCAAAATGGTAGATTCCACAGCAGGCTGTATTGATGCACAGCTATCACAGGGATACAGTATTTTATACTCCATTTGAAAACATAGGAAAAAGTGACAAAAAATTCATAATTTGTTTCTAAGAAATGACAGTATAATTCAGTGCATTTGCACCAAAGAAAGGACATCTGCTTTAGGAGGTTTCTTCACAACATCTGTCCACTGAAAGCAAGAAAGAAACTAAAACAGAAACAAAAACTCAGGTATTAGAATAATATTTACACAAAGTGACTTTGCATGGTTAGAAAACAAACAAACCTTCATTGTTCTTCTGAACCAATCTTATTCTAATGGGAATTCAAATCAGTGTCAGTTTGTTAATTTAACCAGTGTTCACTTGCATTTGAACATCTTACAATGTGTTTGTCTTTCACATTATAACAGTCTATGGTAGATCATTACTATTCATTTAATTAATTTTCCTAGAGTAAACTAACACTGCTGGATCTCTACCTTGTTGTGGTACTTGTGTACTTCAATGAAGCTGTGAGCTAACTATGTAGGGTCACCCAAGATGGGCAGGCAATCACAGAGAGGTCAGACAAATCGTGGTTCACTGGAGAAGGAACTGGCAACCTACTCCAGTATCTTTGCCATGAAATCCTTATGGATTGGCACAACCGGACACAAGATGTGCCTGATGTGCTGCAGTCCATAGGGTCATGGAGAGTCTGACTTGACTGAACGACTAAACAAACTAACACTGAGGCACTGGACCCACTGACCTTTGGGGCAGTCACCTGCACACAAAGATACTAGACATGCTTAATGTGCAGGCGACTGCACTGAAGGCAATGGATCCAATGCCTCAGGCGGATTACTAATTAATGGCATTGATTTCTCATCAACAAAAGGTATGAGGTTTGTGGGTGGACCAGAAAGGCCAAACAACAGCTCAGAATGGCAATTGTCAATGTTATTATACTATAGGAAAATGCATTTTTTTAAATAACATTTAATTGATAAAGTACTTCTTATTACCTATAGTTTTACATTATATCATATTTGGAACCTTCGCTGTGCAACTTTAAATTGTATATTCAGCTTTTTGTTCTAAGGTTTAACACGATCTGACCTAGTTGCAGACCCTTGGTCTATTTTATTCAGATCAATGCTATTACTGATGATCTAAGAATTCCCCCATCAGTTTCCATCTTCCCCTCTCACACTACTTGATTGTAAATAGATACAGTGCCTTGCAAAAGTATTCATCCCCCTTGGCATTTTTCATGTTTTGTTGCCTCAGAACCTGGAATTAACATGGATTATTTGAGGATTTGGATCATTTAATTTACAGAACATGCCCACAACTTTGAAGATGTTTTTTTATTTTTTGTTGTGAAGCAAACAACAAATAGGACAATATAACAGAAAAAGTCAATGTGCATAACTATTCACCCCCCTACAGTCAATACTTTGTAGAGCCACCTTTTGCGTCAATCACAGCTCCAAGTCGCTTTGGATAAGTCTCTATGAGCTTGCCACATCTTACCACTGGGATTTTTGCCCATTCCTCCTTGCAAAATTGCTCCAGCTCCTTCAAGTTGGATGCTTTGCACCTGTGAACAGCAGTCTTTAAGTCTGACCACAAATTTTCTATGGGATTGAGGTCTGGGTTTTGACTTGGCCATTCAAACACATTTACATGTTTCCCCTTAAACCACTCAAGTGTTGCTTTAGCAGTGTGTTTGGGGTCATTGTCCTGCTGGAAGGTGAACCTCCGTCCTAGCCTCAAATCACGCACAGAGTGGTACAGGTTTTGCTCAAGAATATCCCTGTATTTTGCACCATCCATCTTTCCCTCAACTCTGACAGGTTTCACTGTGGGGATGGTGTTCTTTGGGTGATGTGATGGGTTTGCGCCAGACATAGCTTTTTCTTTGATGGCCGAAAAGCTCAATTTTAGTCTCATCAGACCAGAGGACCTTTCGCCATACATTTTGGGAGTCTCCCAAATGCCTTTTCGCAAACTCAAAACGTGCCATTTTGTTTTTTGATGAAAGTAATGACTTTCTTTTGGCCACTCTGCCATAAATCCCAACTCTATGGAGCGTACGGCTTATTGTCCTCCTATGTACAGATACTCCAGTCTCTGCTGTGGAACTCTGCAGCTCCTCCAGGGTTACGTTAGGTGTCTGTGCTGCCTCTCTGATTAATGTCCTCCTTGCCCAGTCCGTGAGTTTTGGTGGGCGGCCGTCTCTTGGCAGGTTTGCGGTTGTGCCATGTTCTTTCCATTTGGTTATGATAGATTTGATGGTGCTCCTGGGGATCATCAAAGATTTGGATATTTTTTTATAACCTAACCCTGACTTCTCAACAGCTTCTCAACAACATTGTCCCTTACTTGTTTGGAGAGTTCCTTGGTCTTCATGGCAGTGTTTGGTAGTTGAGCCTCATGCTTAGGTGTTGCAGCCTCTGGGGCCTTTCAAAAAAGGTGTGTATATGTAATGACAGATCATGTGACGTGACACTTGGATTGCACACAGGTAGACATCATTTCACTAATTATGTGACTTCTGAAGGTAATTGGTTGCACCACAGGCTTTTAAAACAAAAAGGGATGAATGCATACGCACATGCCAATTTTCTGTTTTCTATTTCTAAAAAATAGTTTTATGTATATATTTTTCTCATTTCACTTCACCAAATATTGTGTTCTGATCCATCACATAAAATTCAGATTAACAAAACATTGAACTTAAGGCTGTAATGTAACAAAATAGGTCAAAAGTCAAGGGGGTGAATACTTTTGCAAGTCACTGTATGTGGAAACAACCAATGCAAATAACAACTCACTTCTCGTTCATGTAATGCATAATGTAGTGCATAAAACTATAATTAAAAAAAAATAATCATAATTTTTCTGTTGATATGATCAACTTGTTAACCAACATCTAAGCAGCATAAAAATAGAGTAAGCAAACATTTGTACTAAAAGAAGACAAATTTACAACATTATGAGTACATTTATCAATTATTAAAGGGCCATTTACCTCACTATAAGTGCTCTTCATGGTGTGAAAGAGCACAAGATTATATGTTAAAATTATCTATTGTTTTTTTTTTTTTTATTACACTAATAACAACCGAAAAGCTAAGGTCTCAGGTCTGTTTACAAACACACTCCTGACTGTTCAATGATTAACAACATCTGCTGACACCGAGAGGTGAAGGCTCTGTGAGCACAAAGACTTATAGTTTTTCACTGAACTTCAGATATGCAGCAGGAGATGTGAATCCCCAACTGTACTCTTTAGTTGATTTCAGCAGTCATTTCTCTGCAAAGATGAATTTGTGAAGGGTTTACTGTTTTTCTCATTCTGCTCTCTACACAGAGCTGTTGCTGTGAGTCTGTCTGGGGGCACTGCCAGTGACTCATGCAAACAAACACTTAATTTATGATTATTTCTGTGAAAAAAGGCACCTATTTCAAAAAGTTTTTCAACATGTTTTAGGAGAACTTTACAGTGGTGTGTTCCAAGTTGTGCTGAATTAACTAGCCCTTTAATGTAGGGACTTTTAAGATTGTGCACATAAATTATTATACAGATATGTGTGTATTTTGTAAACATTTATGTGCATCTTAGGAAGAGATGTTGAGGTTTGAGAATGTACTAAATGCATATATAATAGCAGTTATATGGCAAAAAAAATCAAATGTGCGTTAACTAAAACTTGTCTGGGGCTGCGAAGCAGAAAATAGGCAGAGTTTATAGGCAAATGAATTCTTATTTACAGCAATGTTATATGTCTGTATAGTATAAAGTGAATGCTGGAAAATTCAGAATCTTTATTTAGGAGTATTGCATATTAAGAAAACCAGTGACTCTCACATTAACAAATACTAAATAAAAATATTACTACTATTACCTTATAGTTGCATTTGATTCTGTAACATTTCAAGTCTATCCATTTCGTCCTGCAGATCTTTGTGGTCGGAAAGGAAATTCTTCACCTTTTTCACACTGTCCAGATCCTAAAATGTGGAAGAATAACCCATACTTACAAATACCCTCATTAAATTCTTTAAAAGGTCCATCAATTCCTAAAAAGGACTACAACTGACTAGGACTGCAATTGCCCAAGAGGTAGGCCACAGTCTACTTGCAGGTCATTGGAATGAATGACTGTACATCATACTCATGAATACTAATTTATTCAAGGGACACTATAGTACAATAGTTTTATGATGGTGTTTAAAATAATTATTAATGAAACCAAGCAAATATTCAACATCCCTAGTAAAGTGGGTATAGAAACCTGCACACTATTATTGAAATTTCAGGTTTTTGTAATGTAAACTCGGAAATCAAGATAAGTCATGTCACATATATTTCCATTTTTCCAAAAGTCAATTGATGCAAAGGGGGTACACAGGCATGTTTGGTGTTTACATGCTGCATTTTCCTCAGAGAGTTTAGGGAGGTGTATTGCCAGGGTCTCTGGGCAGAGGGGACATCAGTTGTGAGGTGATTGGTCATAAGGGAATCCAGTACAGTAGGGAAAAGGCCTCCATATTGCCATGTTCCTGCCATAAATGTATGTAGCCAGACAGTGTGGTGCCACAAGCCATTTGTTACCTGCTAGCATGGGTCAGTCCCTGAATGTATAGATCAGAAGAAGTAAGGTACTAAACAGGGAGACAATGGCTCTCTAATTACTCCCTATAGAGTAAAGGAAGCAGAAAAGAGAGCACATGGTGAAATCTTAGGCGTTGAGGCTCCTATGCTCAGGGGGATATGCAGCTAATAACCGTTAAGTCACAGTAATTTGAGCATATGGGAAGATTAATTAACCTTTCGTGATTGGTTACTGTATGGTTTAAATATGTTGCATTGTTGCCAAATAAAATGATCAGTCTGCCTCTATACTAAACTAAAGGTGTTGCTGGTCTGACTTTTCCTGTTTCTCCATGTCTGATGGCTTGATCTGAATTGTTGGGTGCCGGGATGAATATAAAAAAAAGTCACAACCTGCAGATTGCTCCTATAAGATACAATAGGAGAATTAGGGGTGTACTGAGCCCCAACTCTGAGTCTTGACAACAAACTGGTTACGTAAGTGTGCATACACTTTTTTAATGGGGGCTGTAGTTGTGTTATCCAGAGTTAACCAATCACGTTCAAAACCATGTTTAAAAGTATGCAGCAAACACCTGTCATAATTGAAAAGGAGTTTCAATAACCCAAACAAATATCACTGTTCCTGTAGTATTTCTTGGAAACTTTTGTGGTCCAAAAGAAGCTGACATAGCATCTTATTTTTGAAAGGTACTAATCAGGAGAGGGGTATAAAGAGTATCAAAAGGCATTGGATGTACTATGGAGCACTGTGGGAGCCATCATCAAAAGTGGAGAAAATATGGCACAACATGCATGCTGCCAAGATCCAGATGATCTTCCAAGTTGATGACAGGATAAGGAGAAAACTTTACAGGGAATATATTAAGACACCTATAATCATGTCAGACATTTTGCCAGAATTTCCTAAAGCTCCTTTAATGTTGCTAATCTTGATCTCTGCTTTTATAAATCACAAAATCCTGCATTTTATATAAGGGTGTGTAGCCTTGTACAGGCTGGTTCCTTCTTAAAACAGAATGGAAAAGTCTTCAACTCTTTGCAGTTTTCATTGTTAACACATAATAACTTCACCATTAGTTGTGTTTACTGATTTAGTAATTATTTGAGGTAAGATTTAGTATCTTCTTTTAACTTTTTCTAATTATATTGTTTTTGAAACACCAATAATCAGGAATTATTTTCCTGCAATTAGTTTGTCGAGAATCCATAATAAAGCTATGTAACTGCAGCAATTTATCACATTTAAGGTATTATACACAAACAAACTAACCTGCTTTTCACACAGAGACACAGTTTAATATGTATTTAGTTAGATAGACAATATGAATCATATATGGATAGTTAAATGATCACTGTACTGGGAAAAATAGCAGCTATAAGCATAAAGTAATTTTTAGAAAAAAATCTTTAAAAAATAGCAGACTCTGCTTGTATCATGGTTACTTCCATCTTGGACTTCTGGCCTAAAGTCTGAAGAGGTGTATTATCCTACTATCATGTAGCTATTTAAGGTAGCAGCCTTTCAAAAGATCTGAATATAGATGTTAGAACTCCCATTCTTCCCAGGCTTTTGATACGGTTACGAACAAAAGCAAATGTCTGCCTCAATTAAAACAAAATTCAATATTATAATTAAAAGGTAAAGGCAGTGTTCATTTATTTTAAACTTTTTTTTAAAAACACCTTGCCCATTATTAAGTGAGATTCCTAATAGTATACTATAAATTACATATCAATGGTCCTTTAATGGGACTCCATTCACCTCAACAGCAAGTTGGCTTTATCTTATCAAAAACTGTATCTACATTATACTAGCCATTCCTCTCTACAGAATCTTATTTCTGACATATCCAGCACTGAAAGTGCGGCTCCTTTACAGTAATAAGTGGCTTTGTATGCTAATTTGCAGCTCAGAGTGCTTCAGGGGATCTAATAGTATGATAACCCGAGGGGGGCACTGTTTTGCTCAAAAGTGACAGACAAGCAGACTAATCCTAATTAGCACATCAAAGCAGAAGTGACTCACTTTAGAATCAAATAGCCAGCACAATGTATTGCTGCTTTGTCATGATCTTTAAGAATAGCTTAAAGGGAAACTGAAAAGTTGTTGTTTTTTGTTGCATCTGAAAGAGGGTATTTGAAAACACTGTTTTTCTTCTTCAAATGATGCTTTCAAACCAGAACAAAAACAAATTCAGCCAATGATCAATCATATATCTGTGTGACTCATACTTGTCTGCCAATTAAATCTACAGACATATGTATGATCTATGCATTTCCTGTTAGTTTCAAAGAAGTTTAAACAGGATTTACTTAATATTGTTTAATGTAAAATTCAGCTTTGGTGATGTGCAAACAGAATGTTTTGTTAAATGCATAAAAAAAGAATTGTGTTTCATGTCCCCTGATTTGGAGGTGACAGACTTCTGGTAATCTTGTTGAATAGACACTACATATATAGGTGTTTAAAGGGACCCAGTGACCCCCCCAAATCAAGTTGTTTTTTTAGTTATTCTTAAAGTACATGAAAAACTAGTTATACATTGTACTAGCCATTTGTTCTAGACATAATCTGAATTGTTTCTGCTGTACTCTCATGCTAATTTATTGATCCTGAATATTAATTACATGCTTGTCTGTCCTTGTAGTGACCAAAACAATGACCCTATGGTGAAAATACAGTTAGATTGCTTCCCCTTATCAAGAATTGTACGTAAGCAAATGACCATACTGGGCTGCAAAATATGATAAAGAAGCCACACAATTAATGATGAACATCTCAGGAATGATTTACCATAGAGAAAAAAGTTAGTACAATATACAGACAGTTTTTTATTCTCTTAAGATGAAACCAACTTGTGGTGGTGATAGTTCCACTGAAGTCTCATTTAGAATATGTTCTTTTGATGAACACTTGATAATGTTTTAGAAAGTAGATATAAAGACATAAATAAAGTGCTGCATTTATTCAACATATAATGATTATATACAATTCTACTCTTCAGGTATCCGCCATTGCAACAAAAAGGGGACCTAGGCCGATAACCTTTTTATAGTTTTCAACAAAAAAATTATGGACATCATCAAGTCTTTTTTTTTCAAAGGGACCAATTATAAATGTCCGGTAATTGTAAGCAATTATATTCTCAGTTTTAAATCCCTGTAATTTCCACTTGTTTAATAAAAGACTTGCATTTGTTTATACTATACTAATACTCATGCTTTATAGTCAAATTTATTTTCTCTTAATTTTTGTGGATATGTTTAAATAGCTTTGAGTGCTTGGGATCATGTTTCTTTTCAATCACATAATCTTTGTTAAAAGCTATCATTTAAAGGGCCATACAATAGGATTTCATGGATTTATTTAGCAATAAAAAAAAAACTTATTTGAAAAAGCCTTTCAATGTAACTTTAAAAAAATGTTCATATGAATGTTAACATTACAATTTCATGCAAATCTACTTCTCTCCACCCTTTTAGGTACCCAAAGCGTGGGAGAGGATCTTCCCAGGATGTTGTCCTGATAAGAGTCTTTATCAGTTTCCTTCCTGCAGTAGAATCAGAGATTTAAAGACAGCCTCCAGGCCAATATTTATCTTACATCCTATTGGGTGGATAGAAGCAGCTCTACTAGTGCCTGCAACACTAAAATTCAAATCCAAATTTTAAAAGCTACACTGACGTCTATTTCTTCCAATGCTGGTTTAATGGTAATTAATTTTTCAAATGCTCAAATTAAAACATATAGTAGGATCTCTACATTAGCCCTTTACAACAACACATCAATGTACCTCTCCAGTCAATGCTCCCTCTTCTTCTATCTGTAGACATCTCTCTTGAAGCAGTTGTTGTATAAGTTCTTTTTCGGTCTCATAGATTAATGATATGGTTATTTCCCGGTAATCTTGAGGACCATGTCCATCAACTTCATATGGACACAGGTCTTCAGTAGTCCAGTCTGACCTGAGCATCTATGTTATATATGGAAGAAAAAGTACATTTCAATGCAAAGAACTAGGCATGTTCTTCCTCCTAATCACTCAGTGTGGATGAACACAGACTTGTATTATTAGATGTGCTAAACACAGATTTGTTATATGCAGTATTAACCCTTATGCTTATAAAGTTTAGACATTATTTCACCTAACCTGACTTCTAATAAAGTTACATAAACATACATTTACACAGAGGATAAGACTCAACAAAGCCATTATATGAAGTTACTTACTGCTGGGGGTAGGTAAAGGGCTTAAGAATATATCACATCATCAGGACATTATCAATACCATGTTTAATTAAGAAGACAAGTTATACATGGACATGATAATAGGGTACAACTTACATACGGTAGTTACATAGTAATTAAGTTTGAAAAAAAAGACTTTCAGTCCATCAAGTTCAACCTTTTAAGATCTCCTTTGATCTGCAATATGCGGATAAATTATTAATTAATTAGTTGTTAATTAATTATTTTTGTATTTTATTTTTAATTATTAATTAATCCAGAGGAAGGCAAACAGAAAAAACCCAAGTGAGACTTAGCCAATCATCCCAAAGGGGAAAAAAAAATAATTCCTTCCTGACCCCAGATACTGGCAATCTGATTTCTCCCTGAATCAATACTGTCTCTCTAATTATCCACGATAACCCTGAATTCCCTTTTTAATTTGAAATAAATCAGTCCCCTTTTAAAGTTATCTATCGAATCCGCTGTCACCACCTCCTCTGGTAGAGAATTCCACAGATTAACCACCCTAACTGTGAAGAGTTATTTTCTTTCTTTAAGGTGGAATCTTTTTACTTCTAACCTCAAGGGATGTCCTCTTGTCAGTTGAAAAGCTCTTGGCTCCCTTGACAAATCTTTATACTGACCCTGGATGTATTTATATAAAGGTAAACATATCCCCTCTTAGTTGCCCTTTTTCTAGAGAAAACAAGTTTAATTGGATTAGTCTTTTTTCATAACTTAGCCCCTCCATTCCCCTTATTAGTTTTGTTGCCCTCCTCTAACTTTTCAAGCTCTAAAATGTCCTTTTTATGAAGTGGTGCTCAAACTTGTACTCCATATTCCAAATGAGGGCGTACTAAAGATTTGTATAGTTACAGAATTATATCTGCTTCCCTTGCTTCTCTACCCTTCTTAATACGTGCTAATATGTTATTTGCCTTTGCAGCTGCTGCTTGGCTTTGAGCACTGTTACCTAAGTGGTTGTCCACACGCACTCCCAAATCCCTTTCAATATCTGATACAACTAGATTTGCTCCATTAAGATTATAAATTGCATAGCTATTTTTGCTTCCCAGATGCATAACTTTACATTTATTCGTATTAAATCTCATCTGCCATTTAGATGCCCATTCCTCAATTTTATTTAAATCCCTTTGGAGGGAAAGCACATCATTATCTGATTTAATTACCTTGCACAACTTTGTTTCATCAGTGAAAATGGAGACACCACACTCCAATCCCACCTCTAAATCATTAATAAATATGGTAAAAAGGAGAGGACCTAATACTGAACCCTGAGGAACCCCACTTACCACATTAGTTCAATCGGAATATGTTCCATTTACAACAACCCTTTGCTTCCTATCTTTTTGCCAGCTCTGAATCCATGAGCAGATATTTACTGCAATTCCTGTATCTCTTAGTTTGCACAATAGTCTCCCATGTGGCACTGTATCAAAAGCCTTTGCAAAATCCAAAAAGACTACATCCACTGAGTTGCCTTGATCTAGGTTCCTACCAACCTCCTCATAGAAACTAATTAGATTTGTTTGACATGACATATCCCTCATAAATCCATGTTGACTCCTACTTATAATCATGTTCAAATAGACATATTCTTGTATATTATCCCTTATTAACCCTTCCCCACTACAGAAGTGAGGTTTACTGGTCTATAATTGCTCAGATTTGCTCTTGCTCCCTTTTTAAATATAGGTATCACATCTGCTTTTCTCCAGTCATCTGGTAGAGACCCTGTGTTGAGTGAATCTTGAAAAATTAAATATAATGGTTTGGCAATTACAGAACCCAGTTTCCTCAGTACCAGTGGATGTATTCCATCAGGATCCGGGGCTTTATTAACATTTATTTTTTCTAACCTCTTTCGGATTACTTCCTGTGTAGCCCCATTATGTTGCAGTGTCCCAACCACTGGTACCTCCCTTGTGTATACCGAAGAAAATAACCTATTTAGCTCATCTGCCTTTTCCTTGTCACTAATTTTCAGACGGCCTGTGTCACATTGTAATGTTTCTATAGCTTCCTTCCTCGGCTTCTTCCCAGACTTAAAAAATATTTTAGGGTTCGTCTTACTCTCTTTTGCAATTCATTTTTCATTTTCTATTTTAGCCTGTCTAATAGCGCTTTTGCAAGCCTTGTTGATTTCCTTTTACTCCCGTAAAGCAGTGTCTGTCCCCTCTTTGTATAATTTAAATGCCTGCTTTTTACTCCGTATCTTGATCTTTAAATCATTGTTAAGCCACATTGGATGGGATTTACTCCTTTTACTTTTATTCCCACATGGTATATGCCGATGTGTATGTATATTTAGAAAGGATTTAAATGTTGTCCATTTATGTTCAGTGTTTTTACCTATCAGTTCTCTGTTCAGTCTATACTTTGTATTGCCGCCCTTAGACCATTTAAATCTGCCCTTTTAAAATTAAGAGTTTTTGTTGGCCCCTTACAATTTTGTTTTTTTAATTCAATCTCAAATGAGACGGTGCTGTGATCACGGTTTCCCAAAGGTTGCCCTATTCCAACATTTGATACTATATCAATATTATTTGTGATGACTAAATCTAAGATAGCTTCATTTCTAGTAGGCTCTTGTATAACCTGGGCCAGATAATGATCCCTGAGTGTACTCAAGAACCTGCTCCCTTTAGCTGAACTGCTGGTCTCATTTATCGAGTTTATTTCAGGGTAATTACATTCTCCCATTATTAGAACCTTCCCATGCTTAGCTGCATTTCCAATCTGTAACAATAATTGTAATTCATCACTTTCAGCTATATTTGGGGGTTTATAGCATACTCATACTAATATTCTTTTGGAATTTGCTGCTTCGCCATTTAACTCCTCCAACAAACATTCAACTTTATCACTAGGTCCAGCATAAATATCTTTTCTGACTATAGGCTTAAATTCAGGCTTAATATACAGACAAATCCCTCCTTATCTTTTACCATTGCCTCTATCTTTCCTAAATAGGTTATAACCATCCAGATTAACAGTCCAGTCATGAGATTCATCCCACCACGTTTCGGTAATGCCTATTAAATCCCATTTTTCATTAATTGCTAATAATTTTAACTCTCCCATTTTTCTGGCAAGCTTCTTGCATTAGCAAGCATACACCTTATGTTATGAAGTTATACACCTTATGTTCTGAAGTGCCTGCCACTGTACTTGAGCTACTTAGTACTAGCTCCCTATTGATTATAATACCACGCCCCCATCTCCTCCCCTATGAGTTGTTAATTCATCCCTTATACCCTCTACACCCCATTACTTATATTTAGTGCCTCCCCCCCACCTACTAGTTTAAAAACTGCTCCAGCCTTTCTACCATCCTATCCCCTAGAACAAAAGCTCCCTCATCATAAAGGTGCGATCCATCCCTGTTTATCTTTAGCCACGCATTAACCTCCCTAAGCTCCTTCTGCCTCCCTGGGCTAGCACGTGGCATTGGTAGTATCTCAGAAAATACGACCTTGGAGGTCCTTGCCTTCAGCTTATTACCTAATTCTCTAAAATCATTCTTTAGGACACTCCATCTTCCACTAACTTTGTCATTGGTACCAATATGTACCAAGACCGCTGGTTCATTTCCAGCCCCTCCCAATAATTTGTCTACCCGTTCCACAACATGACGAACCCGAGGACCCGGGAGACAGCAAACTGTTCGATTGCTGGGATCTGGGTGACAAATCACCCTGTCTACCTTCCTAATAATAGAGTCCCCTACCAACAAAACCTGTCTGTTTCTCTGCCTATTCTGCCCTTCCACTCCTCCAGTAAAACTGTTCTTCCGGCTGTTAGAGGGAACAGCTCTATTTGGCATTGCCATTCCTGAATGGACATCCAACAGTTTCACTTAATCTGGAAAATCTGTTGGTGTTTGCCAACTCAGAACTGGCCTGCCTCCTCCTTCTAACTGTAACCCAGCTACCTCCCTGGACATCCTCACTAGCCCAAGCTCCACCCTCCATGCTGGGCCAGCTAAACTGTGATCCAATAGCACAACCCCCTTTCTAGTGGAGCAATATCACTAAGTGCTGCAATTCTCCTCTCCAGATCTCCAATTTGAGCTTCCAGAGAGGCAACATGCTCACACCTCTCACAGAGCTATGGACCCTGGATCATCTGTTCCAGTATTGCATACATATGACAGGATGTACACCGAGTGAGGTTGCCACTGAACTGACTCATAATTAGTATTATTGTCTACAAAATTTCAGTGGGAAAAATAAAGAATATCAAATAATATATTTGTAGAACGTTTTCCTCCTTTGCACTATAAATGTGCCCTCCCTTTTCTTTGAAGTCCCTCCTTTTATTTAAACCTACGCTTTTACTAGAATTGCACTTGATACTAGAAATGTTCGCAAGCTCACAAGTTCGCCGCTTCTCCTGTTAATATTAACTTCTGCCTTCTCACCTGGGCACAATTAGTGCACTCTGCAATTTATCAGCCTTTACTTGTAAGGTAAATCTTGATATATATGACTCTACATGAATAATGTATATTATTGCCATCATTTATTTTTTATTTTTTATTGTTATTGAGTTTCAAATCCAAAAATACATACATAGACATATAATACGAACATAACATGTATCAAGCTTCCCAACATTTATACAATCATTGTTTCAATGTGACGAAGTTGTATAAGACAGGGTAAGTATCTAATTCTAGAAGGGGATGTATACCAATCCCTCTTTTGCCAGTTAATATGGGGAGCCAATTTAAAAGTGGCTAACAAGCCACTATTACACACCATATCTCTATTCAATGTAATATTATTTAATATTCCATTTAGCATTGGGACTGTGGATTGGTTCCAGTGTTTCACAATAACCAATTAGCAACTACGAAGATATAAGAATTTAAATATCTGTCAACACAAGGCAATTAACTATATAAATATAAATCAAACCCTATTGCGAGATAGATACAGTTTGTTTGCCTTTCTTCTTTACTCCCACCATATGTGGAAGGTGGTGCTTTCTATACCCCATTGTTGCCAACATACACCCATACAAAAAAGCAAAGCAACATTTATGTAAAAAAAATACTAGGGGATAAGAACAAGCGAACACTTTTAATCCTCTCGGGCTCGCCCCCCTATAGTTCATTATTAAATTGAGAAATATTTGTCCCATCTTTCCCACTTCAACCTATCCTCCCCACTCCTTTTCGGGGTACTAAGGGCAAAAGCTTTCTCAATTTGCCTATTCCTTTCTATTATGTTTGTGATCTCATTCCATGAGGGGATAGTTCCTTTTCTCCATTTAATTGCTTTCAGCCACTTGGTTACTAATAAAAAGTGTTTAATACCACTGCTTTAGTACTAGCATGCCAATGAGATGGAAATATATTAAATAAGACCAGCTCAGGAGAAGGAGTAATAACCTCTTTACAAATAGTTGATAGACTCCGGGTACAGGTAGCCCATATCTATTGAATCATTGGGGAAAACCACCACATATGTGAGTGTGTGCCTTCTTGGCCATATTTCCTCCAACATTGATTATTCTGCTCTGGTGTAATATTATATATTTTTACTGGGTCAAAGTACCATCTTTGGTAAAGTTTGAAATTTACTTCCCTAAGTGAAACACTTATTAAATTCTTATGGGTAAATTGTAAGGCATTGAACCATACCACGGATTTATACTGAGCAAAATTCCTCTACATCCCAAAATATTAATTTTGGCTTCACCTTTTACCAACTTTTGTTCAAAGAGGGTAAGCTCTCTATGAGGGACCAGTTTGCCCACCAAATTCCTTATCCGTAGTTTCAGTGAATTATATTGTAACCATAAACTAGACTGTACGCCTCTTTCCCTCATTAAATTGTCAAAAGGGACAATTTCCTTATTTCTATAAATGTCCTTTAACTGTATTAGGTTCCATTGGGCCCAGTAGACATTGTCACTATAATTCAAATTATTCTGAAATATTGTCAAAGGCATCACTGGCGAGGGAAACGGGACCAGGCTACATCTCATATTTAAACTAAGTCAGATTTTTAGACAAAATCTAGTAAACGCTTACTAATATCTTTCGTATCCAATGTTTTACTCCATATTATATTCCCCCAAAATATCTGAGGTATCTGTGTACATTCTATCTGTAGAAATTTCAGTTCTGGATTACCTTTAAATAATCTCATAACATGAAAGAGTGCAGTTGCTTGAAAGTATTGTTCAAGGTTTCGGGGTACCAAGACCCCCTTCCCATTAACTCCTATTTAAAATCAAGTTTTTAATTCTAAAATTACCTGATTTATTCATATATTTTTCTATAATAACCTCTTAAATAGTTATTTTGGAATCTTCATAGGAATACACCTGAAAAGATATAGTACTTTGGGCAAAACAAACATTTTCAAAGCTGCTATTCTGCCCATCCATGACAAATTCAACTTGCACCAAGTATCTAACACTACTTTAATATCCTTAAATACAATATTGTAATTATTCCTAATTATATTATGCCAGCAAGGTGAAAATTCAATACCAAGATGTGTAAAATGGTTGGACGACCAACAAAGTCAAATTTTCCTCTAAGTTGGCCTTTTGTTATACTATCTATTTTGATCATCAACATCTGTGTCTTACTTTGATTGATTTTATAGTAGGAAATAGACCCATATTGTTGAATTATCTTCAATAGATATTCTACTGAAATTAATGGTTCTGTTGTCGTAATAACTAGGTCATCTACAAATAATGTTATTTTCAGATTTATTTTCCCCATAGCGACTCCTTTGATGTTAGCATCACTTCTTATTTTTTCTGCTAGTGGCTCCATAACTAAAGCAAAAATAAGTGGGGACAATGGACATCCTTGTCTAGAGCCATTATGGATGTGGAAACCATCTGTTTCAAACCCTGGCCCACATATTAAAGGACAGTTGTTAGAATACAGTGCCATAATACTTCTAATGGCCTTATCTCCTAAACCAAATTTCTGCAAAGTAATTTCTAGAAACCCCCAATTCAGACAGTCAAAGGCCTTTTCTGCATCTATTGCAAGTGCAGAAACAGGGGTCTATTTCAACTTGCAATAGTCTAAAATATCAAACAGTTTCCTCGTGTTATGCTTGCCGTTCCTTTAGGAACCCTGATTGATCTTAACTGCCTAGATCTTTCATTATCTTGCTTAGCCTTTTTGCTAATATCCCAGCATAGAGTTTGATGTCAATATTTAATTAGAGCATTTATTCTCAAATTTTCCCTCTTTATGAATAGTTACTATTACTGCCTGTAAAGATTTGGCAGGGGCTAAGCCTGATAATCTAATTTCGTTAAAACTATTCACTGTGCGGACTCAGTAGCCTGGAATAATTCTGGAAAAAAAGACCAGATAGCCTGTCCGGACCTGGAGACTTATTTAGTTCGTAATTTTTATGATAACAATTTTTCTGTTATACAAAGTGGTTGTAAGGACTGAAAGTCTAGTTTGTATGATTGAGTGTGACGATGTATTTTAATTGGTTTTATTAAATCTGAAATTAAACCTAGTCAGTGGCTTTGTGCATTAAGTCAAAATCATTTCTCACAGCTCTTTCTAATTAACTAAGAGCATAAATAAATAATGCTTGGTATCATGTAGATGTTTTTATTAATTAAGACTCCCAAAAGATTAGGAAAAACACATGCCCAGTTGGTTGAATCCACTCAATTCCATTGGTTTGTAAGTGGTACAGTCGCACTCATCATTCTGATTCAACCAACTCAACATTATCTTTATTTTCGGCTTAAAATAGTAAGATTGTAGATGCAATATAAAACAGGCAACAGAAACCCAATACATTTATGTACCATAGAATTTATGTTACCTGTTGGATTCTGCTGCCTTCTTCTCTGAGACCTGGAATATGTGTAAACTCATAAATGAAATTATTTATCTTTTTTCCAAATTCATTCAGCCAGTTAGATGAAACTTCAAAGTCAGAGGAGTGCATTAGGTCATTCCGACACTTTATCACCTATGAAAATATCAAACAGTTTGAATCTATACAACTGAATAGATATAATAAATATTATACTCATGGGACAATAATTAGTTGTTATTTTCCAACTATATGTTAATTTAGAGGATAGCATTACTTTTTATTCTAGTATGTAAAGTCAAACAGTAAAATCAATTTCAATATTTTAAACACATTAATTCAAAAAACACAAACAATTAAAGGGCAGTTTTATGATGACTATACAGTATATGATGAAGAACACAAATGTGTGAGCCAAGTCATTCTCAGAGCAAAATTAGGCAGTGAAAATGGAGAGAGCCATGATACTTTGGAGAGACTGTTTTAAAAGGGAGTAGGGCTTGCATTTTATTTTGTGACTGCAGGCTTCTGAGCATTCGTGGGGAAAGGGGGGGGGGGGGGTAGCTGTGGACCACCTAAATGAAGCTCATGGACTACTACTAGTCTTCTCACCAGATTCTGAGAACCTTTGATCTACAGCATTACTGACACCTAATACCTAATCTGTTTTGTGCAGGCGACTACACTCAAGACAATGGTACCAATGTAGCAGGGGCTAATCACTAATTAATAGCAATGATCTTTCTTTAATAAAATATTTCAATCTCTATTTGTGGGTGGATTAGAATAGCTGACTGACAAAACGTATTATGTGAGATATAGAAAGGAGGAGCTGGGAGTGAGCGTGGGAGGCTCAGATATATAAATGACCTAGGGCAGCATAAAACCTAAATACGCTTATGGCATTTTTATGTTTATGAACTATTTTGATCTCCTAATTAGTGATGCAGTATCCTTATTTGCTTCTATGGTGGCAAAACATTTTTACCCCAGCGTTACAATGCAGCTAGGTCCCCTGACCCTAATTAATTGGCCTGAAGTCAGAAAAAAATGTTGATCTAATTATTCCACATTATAGCATAGTTCCTTCTGCTAATCCATAATTAATATAGTTATACTCATGACTAAGGCTTTCTATTTTCCATTATGGGTGAAGACATGTTGTTATTAACCATCCTCTTTTCAAAAGAAGACCTCCAGCTTGCTAATGCTGCAATTGCAGACTGATCTGCAACATGCACTCAGTATGGTTTATCCATTTCATGTTTTGTGCCTTTTGCTGTCACAAGTGGCAGCTTTTTAACCAGTGACTTTGCACAGTCAAGCAAAACACATGGAGTGGGCGGGCACGTGTGGGCCGATGTTGCAGATACATATGCAACTACAGCAATTGTAAGATGGAAATCTTGCAATGAAGAGAGGACTGTTAATAGTAAAATGGCAGGACCCATGGTGGAAAAAATGACTCCTAAAAAAGTAACTAGTGTTACTACAACAAATATGTTAAAAAGACGTATATTGATTAAACTGATCCTTTTTCTGACTTCAGTTTTATTTGAAACAATCTGATCTGTAAAATATGGGGCTACATATTTGGAAAATCAAGCCACAGCAACAATGCTGAGTATCTCACACGTGATTTACTGTAGAGACACAGAGTTAGTACAATGGAAAAAACATGATTTATGTAAAATCAAAATATGGCATTCTTACCTCTCTAACTTTGTTTAGATCGCGTCCCCTGAAGCAATCACATGCATTTATCAGATTCAGCAGAGCTGCTGCATCACAGAACTTTGGGGCTTTCTTGTCAGAGTGACCACGAGGCATGTAGACCTATAATACAGATGAATGCATACTGCTACTAAAGGCAAAATAGTACACTTCTCAATACACTTGCATGTCTAAACAAGTTAGAAACCCTGCTTCCAGCCTTAAAAAAAAAAAAGGGGCTGAAAAACTCGGCTTATACTCGAGCATATAAGGATAGATAGATAGAGATATATATATATATATATATCTATATATATAAATATATATATAAATTTGAACAATTATGTGAACTAGTTATTTAAAAAATTACATACATATTGAGAATTTTAAATAACTATTTCACATAATTATTTGATGTGTGTGATTATACACACACACACACAGTTCAAATAATACAATTAGCTTAAAGGCATATCAAAGTTTCTCTGTTTTGACCTTCTAACACACACTGGTTATATCAGAAACACACTTTACATTGAGTCATTCTACACACACACAAAGATTTATTTTATTTAAAAATAAAACTTGTTTTCCACACCCCCAGAGCTGCTTACATAGGCACAGGGTACCTACCAATAGAAACACTGCAATCAAATATGAATTTTAACCCTTTGCTATCCTAGCAGCAGTTCAATGCAGAGATCTACAATTCAGTGTGACTCTTCCTACTTCCTTCTACAGGGGGACTATACATCCCATGGTTCCTTCCTGTACAAACTGCCATCATTGATTGTTACAATGTATTAGCTGCCTTTGATTGGCCAAAACAAATGAATTATATGCTAATTATAGCAGGGATTTTCAGGGCTGTCAACTCACAAAAGCTGCTGCTTGCAAACTCAAGAGATTTAGCAAACATCAGGGGGAGTTTGTTAATGTTGTTTTTGGTATTAACTAATGTATTTATGTATGTATGTATGTTAATATATATATATATATATATATATATATATATATATATATATATATAGATATAGTAAAACCCCCGTTATCCGGCACCCACAGGGACACCCTATTGCCGGCATCCACGGGGACTCCCTAAGTGTAGTTGTCGGTTAATCGTAAGTCCCCGAATTTAAGGATCTAAACGACCCGTAAACCCCCCAAAACGCCTTTGAATGGGCATTAGCACCTAAACTGGGCCATTTAGGCATATTTATTTTCAGAAAAAAATAATTAGAAAAAAAAAAAGTTAGCAATTTTGAAAATGGGCAATTGATGCCGATTGCTTGAGAATCCTGGTTAGTTGGGTGCCGTATAACCGGAATTCTACTGTGTATATATATATATATATATATATATATATATATATATCAAAAGGTTGCATACCCTGGCAGGAACTTCAAAAATTTGGCATTTATTTTGAAAAAATTACTGACCATGAAAAGAAAATGTATTTTATTGAAGGAGAGTGATTATATGAAGCCATTTATTATCACATAGTTTTTTTGTCTCCTTTTAAAATCATAATAACAGAAATCACCCAAATGGCCCTGATCAAAAGTTTACATACCCTTGAATGTTTGGCCTTGTTACAAGCACACAAAGTCAAACACACAGGTTAAAATGGCAATTAAAGGTTAATTTCCCACATCTGTGGCTTTTTAAATTGCAATTAGTGTCTGTGTAAAAATAGTCAATGAGTTTGTTAGCTCTCACGTGGATGCACTGAGCAGGCTAGATACTGAGCCATGGGGATCAGAAAAAGAACTGTCAAAAGACTGTGTAACAAGGTAATGGAACTTCATAAAGATGGAAAAGGATATAAAAAGATATCCAAAAACTTGAAAAATGCCAGTCAGCACTGTTCAATCACCTATTAAGAAGTGGAAAATTGGGGGATATCTTGATACCAAGCCAAGATCAGGTAGACCAAGAAAGATTTCAGCCACAACTGCCAGAAGAATTGCTCGGAATACAAAGAAAAACCCACAGGTTATATATAAATAAAAAGTACATTAGTAAAAGTGGAAAGTAGGTTAACTCGAATATGTGATTTACCAATGGAAATGTTTTTTAAACAGAACACTTCCCACCACACCAACACACTCTGCGTTTACAGACAGTTTAAAGCTATAATACAATGTGTGACTCAGTTACAGACTTATATACACAGATTCTTGTGGGAGGACTTCAATAGCTAAACTAAAATGACAAGTCAGTTCTGGTCAATATAAAAAAAATTTAAAACACATGTTCAACATGATTTTTCACCCTCTAGATGATGGTGCAAAGTACATATGGCAACTTTTGCGGTCCTTAAAAACACACAAACCCCTAATATGATACTGGAAAAAAGGCACAATGCGTGCACAAACACAGCTCTGCTTTACAATAATAAGTACAGTTTGATATATAAAGACACATTTTTAACGGCAACAGTTTTCTTATTAAGAGTATTCTTATAAAACGTTTTTTTTTTTAAAGGTGTTAACAATATAAAAATACGAGACAGGATAAAATGCAGTATTGTAAACATATATACAGTGTACGTTAGAAAAAAATTAGCTAACCATTTAATTAGGCTTTAAAATGAGAAAGCATAAGCATAACTTACCTGAAAATACCCAGCCTGTTATTAACTTTATATAAAGTGATTACTGTTACAATAGGGTGATAAGCAGGATCAAATAATAATGAAATAAACTTTAAAGGTATATGGAAGTTTCCCTGTTTTTATCTTTTTCTAACCTAACACAAGCTGCTTATATCAGAGATGCACATTACATGGAGTCATTCTATACACATACAGATTTATTTTATTTTAAAAAGAAATTTGGTTTCCACACCCCTAGAGCTTCTTACATAGGCACCTGGTGCCTACCAATAGAAACACTGCATTCAGGTACGGTTTTTAACCCTATGCTAACCTTCAAGTCAACAGCAGCACAATGCAGAAATCCACATAGCAATGTCTGAGCTCCTTCTTGCTTCCTTGTGGAAGGAGGGGGGGAGACTACACATCCCAATGATGCTTTGCTACACAAACTAACTGCCTAGAACTTAAAACAATATTAAAATCACTGTCTGTGATTGAAACAAACAATGCTATAGCTGCAATTGTACATTTTCTTCTAATTTAGCTAAGATTTTCAGGGGGCATTCCTTTTCAAACTTAAGTCCCAGAAAACTGAAGAAATGTGAAAATGTCAGGGTAAGTTTATTAAGGTAATTCTGGGAGATTTTCATTCAAACAACATGTTTTCATACACTACTGATTGTCCTCTATTCAATGCATTCATAATCCATGAAACTTAAAATATGCCTTGAACACCTATGCTGATTGAACTAACTGGGGATATCCTGCCACTCCACACTGTGAGAGTTAATTAACATTTTAGATTATGTTACTATGGGAGAGGGGACATCGTTTCAGGTAATTTATACTTAAAGCCTCTAATTTTCAAACTCAGTAAATTAACACTTACACAAAACTGTACTTAAATGTATTTATATATTTACTTTTCCCTAACTGCCTTATGTGTGTCTATTTAAGCTTCCCATAAAGCAAGAGAGGTGCAAGTTTTCCTTCTCCCTCCGTCTGTTGCATTACTGCGTATGAGACTTGACAGCCAATCACATGGAGAACTCATTCCTGGTTATGACTTGTGATTGGTCGAAAACCAAAATGGGATCCGCACCACAATGGAAAGAAATTGATTTTCTTAGTTCTGCTAATGCCCTATGTTTCTGAAGCATTTGTTAATTTTATGGAAAATAAAAGTATTAGGGTCTATTTATATGAAGAAAGCCAAGTTATATGAATAGTTAAAAGTTACAAGTCAAAGTAAAGAAATACAACATTGTGTGGTCATTTTTTAGGCCACAAATCGAAAAAGAGATCCCCTCCATAATTAAAAAGCATAAATATCAATAATAATATCCAGTATTAGAGCACATGTACCAATACCGAGTTCTACAAAAAGTGTAATATATGAGCACAGTAAAACAAATGCATCGTTGTTACCTTTGCAACTTCCCAGTAATCTGTAGGCCAAAGTGAAGGATTGCAATTCCCCCAGTGTATTTCTCCATTTTTGTTTGTATGGTGCTCTAAAATTTGTCTTTTCCATTCTGCACATACTGGACAATTAGGTTGGAACTTGTAGGAGAAAAAGAAAAAAAATTAATCAACCAATAAAAAAATATGACTACTGATAATTCAGCTATAGAAGATGGTAACTAGCAATGCTTAGAGATAAAATTAACTTTATTTGAAATGTAAATGTATAAAGGAATGCAAAAGCAAATAAATGATACAAATGCTAGTGTACTGCCATTTCTTGTTTGACCAGTTAAAATAAAAAACATATTTCTTGTAGATTTAGCATGCAATAGAATATGAAAATAAGTGACCTTGTTTCCAGCAATTGGGGTCGGGGGTAAAAGCCGGAACAAGTTATTTCTAAAAGAAATCAAAGCCAATATCACTGGGATGTGTTTAATATTATTGAGAATAATTTTTAAAAACCAAAACCAAATTAAATATAATACTTTAGTAAGCATTTAAAAACCAAAATATCACCTGAAAAGGCTAAAAAAGGCCAGAATGCATTCATTATAAAAGGGAATTCATGCTAAAACCATTAGGTTGTGTTAAATATAATTGAGAACTATATTTAAGAGGCAAATCCATCTGATCGTATGCTTTATTAACAATTTAACAAGCCAAATTAGGATTTTTAATTAAATAAGCCAGAACAGGATCAAACATACAAAATTCACTAAACACACATGACTAGGTGGGGTTCATATAATTATAAGAAAAACAATTAACCTTACAAGATAGGGAATAATACCGGAAATATAATTGAAAACAAGTAATTAATTACCCTCAGGTATATATGGATTAGTGTACTGTTTAATTATGAATTACCGTATATACCCGAGTATAAGCCGACCCGAGTATAAGCCGAGGCACCTATTTTACCACAAAATACTGGGTAAAATGAGTGACTCGAGTATAAGCCGAGGGTGGGAAATGTGCTGTGTCCCTTTTGTGCCTTCTGTGTCCCCCTCTCTCTCCCGTGTCTCTTCTCCCCTCTCCCTTCCCTGTGTCTCTTCTCCCCTCTCCCTTCCCTGTGTCTCTTCTCCCCTCTCCCTTCCCTGTGTCTCTTCCAACCTCTCCCTTCCCTGTGTCTCTTCCAACCTCTCCCTTCCCTGTGTCTCTTCCCCCCTCCCTTATCAACCTCCTCAACCCCACTCCTAATCCTCTCTCCTCATCTTCATCCTCCCTCCTCATCCTCCCTCCTCATCCTCCCTCCTCATCCTCAACCTCCCTCCTCATCCTCAACCCCCCATCCTCCCTCCTCAACCGACCCATCCTCATCCTCCCTCCTCAACCCCCACCCCCCTCCTCAACTCCCCATCCTCTCCCCTCAACCCCCCATTCTCAACCCCCCTCCTCAACTTCAACCCCACTCCTCATCCTCAACCTCCCTCCTCATCCTCAACCTCCCTCCTCATCCTCAACCTCCCTCCTCATCCTCAACCTCCCTCCTCTCACCCCCCATCCAGTGTAGTTTTTAAGCTACCGGTATATAAAAGAACTAGACTAATCCTATCCCACAAATTACTGCAATGTGAATAATAGTATCGTAGATGGACACCAAATAAAGACATGGGTAAATTAAAAAAATCTAAATTTTATTTCATCATATTAAAAACCATAATCCAAAAAAATGTTGTATACAAATATATAAAACTAGCGACTTGCCCGTCAAAAAATGACGCAAGAAAATTGTAAGGCAGCTGTTTGGTGTAGGCTAATGAAATAATTAGTACATTAATAAATGAATATACTTTACCTATTTGGAAGTAATATATACAGGAAGCATTGTGTTGAAGAGCTGACAATCTGTTTTGATGTTCCTGCAGCATATAATGTCGGTTTGCACTATTGTGGAGCTGAGGTGTAAGTGTCAGCAATGTGTGCAGTGTAAATAGGCAGCGTGCACGAGGGGAATCCATTAGGGTAGATGTGTACTTCCGCATTGTGTAAGTTAATGTTGTAAAATGGCGGCTAATGTGTATGTGCTACGCGGCTGTGTATGATGTAGCGTGCTTGCTAATGGTGTATCTTGTACGGCTTTTTGGAAAATCTGTATGTGCTTGGTGGTGTTTTGCGTGTTTAGGGTCCTGTAGCCTCGTTTTCTTCGGCGGCTATTTTTTCTCTCGCTTTGGGGATGTTCGTGTGTGTGTAAACTCTGGAATTTGGACTTAAATTGAGGTGTAACTGCACTTGCAGAGGTCCTGTGTGCCCCCCCCCCCCCCCTTGCTGTGGTGAAGCTTTTTATGTATTTTTTGTGGGTATTTATTGCGTTTGTAATGTTTTCAGGGTCGCACGGTTCGGCTGTTAAAGTCTTTGCGAGGTCATAATGTTTTTTTTTTTCTAAGTCCTGCGTCTCGTATTTTTTTCTGGTAAGTCTGTAAATATCCGTTCTAAGTTCCGCAGTTCGTCTTTATTTGTGTAAGTCCGTCGAGCCTCCACCTCCGCATATGGTCGTAGGGATGAGCGCCATTGGCTTTGCGAGGTCCGCAGTTGCTGGCAAGGAGCACCTTTGGCGCTCCATGCAAGCAACTGGGGCCCTCTCTACGCGAGCCCTCAGCGCTAGCAACAACCTGCTTGCTCACAACTATATATGTGATAGGCACACTGTCACTACTGGTCCAACAGGGTGATGATATAGAATGCGTCTCATATGATTAATTATAATCAGAGTATAAATCATTGCAATATTGATAATAATAAACGTGATAAGTCAAACCATGAATCTAGCACACTTTTCAGAGGTTGGTACACAATAAATATAAATGTTAATGGGACATATATAGAGCATAGAAAAAAATCTGTACTATATCATAAGATAGAACAGGGAAAACATATGTAGCAATAGTCATGTGTAATTGATAAAAGGGAAGCAAGTATTTCAATATATCAAAAAGTGCAGTGTGCTAAAGTGCAAAAAATGTATTTTCTTTCACCAATAAAATCTGGGAGTACAATGAAGACAGCAAACCATAACAATAATTACAAATATAAAAAAATAAATAATCAAACCATTAATCATATGTAATATATGTACTGTGCAATGAAACAGTGTAAATATAATGTATCCACCAACAGTGTCTAGCAGTGCCATATATGAAACACAATAATAAATCAATAAAAATGCATATAATATAAGATAAAAAAAATAAAAAAAATATCCTATATTGCAGACAAACAGTATATATTTACTAGCGACTTGCCCGTCAAAGATAACGGCAACAAAATTTGAAGCCTTATAATGCTGTTGTTTGCCATACAATGTCTCTCCCCCCTCTAACTTGCGGGCCTTGCGATTAGCGCCTTAGGCGCTTATTGCAAGCCTCTCCCCCTCTACTTTATGGGCTCATTACAGGCCGCGGCATGCACTCTGCGCAAGCACGTAAGTTTGCAAGCATTACAGACAAACACTCTCACCCCTGTGTTGACGGTTAAAACCGTAACTTTTTTTAAGCCCGCAATACTTGAAGCTTAAAATCGCTATTGCTCAAAGCCTTTCGGCTTGAAAAAAAAAAGTTACGGGTTTAACGACACAATTTTTTTCAAGCCCGTAACTCGGAAGTCGTTCGGTGGGCGCCAAAAGACGCCAATTGAATAGCAAACTAGTTTTCAACCTCACAGGCTCCCTGGCTCCTCCTGTGCCCATTGCGGCCCTCGCCTGTACCCTCATCTACTTTGTCTAGTTGACGGTGTAACCGTCGGCATTTTGTTTTTCCGGCTGCAACTTGCGGGCCTGGCAATGAGCCCCTTCAGTGCGAGCCTCCCCCCCCCCTCCCTACTTTACAGACCTCGCGCTTTTGGCGCTCATTGCGAGCCTCTCCCCGCTCTACTTCACTGGCTGCTTATTGCGCTAGCCTGTTAATTTGTGAAATTTTGCGAGCTTTACAGACAAATTTGCAATTACGACAACTATATATATAATGTGTGTAAACTATAGGTGGGATTCATTTAATAATCTTCATAAATTCCACAGAAACAAATTTCAAGTACCCGTTCTGAACCAGATTCAAATTTTTCGCAAAATGACCCGGAACAGTGACTTTCCACAGGGTCAAAAATACCAAATTGTTAAAAGGATGACACTTATACCTCAACAAATCAATCCTGAAGTTTTAAATCCTCACATCCAGTGAAGGGATAACACAAGCACCACTGTGTGTCTACTTATCGATTACATTAATGATTTGGTATATAATACACATACCCTTCTGGATCACTACCTCGTGGTAAAGGGGCTTGGGTACCTCAGTGAAGCTGTGATCTATACCACGTAGGGTCACCCAAGATTGGCAGGTCAGCAAAGAGGTCAGACAAATCGCAATCCACTGGAGAAGAAACTGGCATCCCACTCCAGTATCTTTGCCATGATAACCTTATAGACACAAGATGTGTATGACGTGCTGCAGTCCATAGGGTCATGGAGAGTCGTACACACCTGAATGACTAAACATCAATATAACACATATGGAGGCAATCTCTCTTAAGAAAAAAAACCTTCCTGTCCCTCCCAGCACAAACTCTCCTCTTCTGAGTGAATAGTTGCATTGCCTATCACAGCCTGACAATATATAGTACACCATCCTTTTCGGGTCTTGCCAGGAGAAGATCCGGGGGGGTGGGGTGTGTGTGTATGTGTATATATATATATATATATATATATATACACACACACATACATCAATATATATGTAGATTAGATGGATATATGAGATAGATATAAAGAAAATAATGCAGTGGGATGGCAAATCCCTCTCTCATGACCAGTCTGGGGACAGAGGTAAGTGATGTCCTCAGCCTTCGCTGTGGGTTGAAGTCTCCAACCATTCCTATTTGCCAGTGTCCTGGGCATTACGGTCCTGGCACAAATGCAGTTAAACAATAATCCCACTTTCCTATTTATTAATATGATATAGTTGCACCCACATACACACAGCCCAGTGCTTCCTGATGTAATATTACATTGTGTTGCTGATGTCTGGTCTCTGTATCCCTACCTGCTTCCCTTTGGGTCTGCACTGGCACCTGCCCCTTGGCATTGCCTGGATGTTAGCTGCCAGCTTCATGTGGAATGCCTTCATCTCAGCTGCAATGTATTCCTGCAGGCTGCTCTTCAGGTGCTGCAGACACAGCCCAGCCTTGATCCAGTTCTTATAGCCCTGACTGTTCAGCCTCGCTAGCAGCCCGAGCTGTGCCATGCCAGGGTCACTAATGTGCTTTTATGCCACTCTTTACAGCCGGCCAAGTACTCAGCAAGAATCCTACACAATATGAGCAAGTAATTCCGGAGCAGCACAGCTAGGCCACACCCAGGTGTATGGTTACACTGCTGTGTATGACGGGCTATGTGACAGCCGACATTACACACAAAGTATACATACCTATCATAGAGTTTATTTCATGAGTCATTCAGAGCATTATATTTATGAAGATGCTGAGGGAAAGGCAAGGATCTCATTTCATTTACCCACATCTGACCTGCCTTTAAATACACTTTTAAAATGGCGAATTGCTCGTTTCTATTGCATATTCCATACTGATCCTCTTGGGAAAGACAGTCCTTTTTAATGGAAGACCCCCTGCCAATCTCAGCCCTCAAATGTTTCGGTTCCTTCCTGTTTTATGCTAGCACACGTGCACGTGCATCTGTTATGTGCACGCACACATGCTGCACTGCCCTGTGCCGATGAAGCTGTCTCCTTGTGGCTGGTAAGTGCTTAGGGGGGTTTCTGGTTAGGTTTACAGGTTTAGGGATAAGATCAGGAAGGGTGTAGAGAGTTAAGAGCTTAGGCACCACGTTTTAGGAGGTTAGGGTTAGGGCCGCCAAGGGGTGTATGGGATTAGGGGCTTAGGCACAGGGGGTTAGGGCGGCAAGAGGCGTAGGGGTTTAGGGTTAGGGCCGGGAAGTGGTGTAGGTGTTAGGGTTAGGGCAGGCAAGGGGTGTAGGGGGTTAGGGTTAGGGCAGGCAAGGGGTGTAGGGTTTTAGGATTAGGGGGTTAGGGTTAGGGCCGGGAAGTAGTGTAGGGGGTTAGGATTAAGGTTAGGGCAGGCAAGGGGTGTAGGGGTTTTCGGGATAGGATTAGGGGATTAGGTTTAGGGTTATGATGCAAGCGCACCCGGCAACAGGAGGCTTCCAGTGCCGTGCACACGCTTGCTGTTTGCTAGCATAAAACAGGAAAGGTCCAATGTATCTCCTCAGAAGGGACAATCCAACATGTGCATGGCTTAATCCCTGGAGTGTGTAGTGTATGTACTGTATATAGGACAGTACTCGTTTGTACACTTTGTCTGATTTTTCAAAAGTTTTAGATTGATGTTTAATTAGATTTGTATTGTCAGTGTTATTTTAAAGTGCCACATTGATGACATAACTTTGCGTAGCCTCCAGAATAACATTTAAAATCTTGACCCTAATTACAAAGCCCTCAACAGTTCACCCCCTTACATCTCTGCTCTCATCTCCAAATACTCCCCACTCGCCCTCTTTGTTCTGCTAACGACCTTCTTCTCTCCTCTTCTCTTATCACCTCCTCTCACTCTCACCTTCAGGAATTTTCTCGCGCTGCCCCTATTCCCTGGAACCCCATGCCTCGCTTCACTAAACTATCCTTCTGCTTATAAACCTTCAAAACTTCACGCAAAACAAATCTTTTCAAAGAAGCCTATAACCTTCAGCTTTAACATGCATAACACATTTACCACACCCAAACCCTTTCGATTGCAAGTTTGCAATTTTGGAAGTTGCTTTTGTTAAAACTCCACGTACACTAACTAGATCCTAAACTCAAAGACAGGGGCATCCACTCTTTGCAATGTGTAAATATTGTTTTGCCTTGCAATTAACCCTTGTTCATCACTACAGAATATGTTGGCGCGTTACAAATAAAGATAATAATACAAATAATAATACCACTATGTGTTTTCTTTTTTTTTAAATGAAACTCTGAGAGCTTAAACAAAATATACAAATGTTTAAATGATCTGGCCCGTGTCAGCCAGTCAGAGATAATATAAAGCTATGAGTCATACTTCTCTGCCAATGAATTCTACAGACGTACAAATGCTCTGTGCATTTCCTTATAGCTTCAGTGAACTTTAAACAGGGTTTTACTTACTATTGCATAATTTGTTAATGTTTAAAGTATGCATTTTTAAATGAATGAATAAAATATTTGTGCTTCATGTCCCTTTAAGGAGTACGGATCAGTATAAACATTACAATTTATTGTAATTAAATTAAAGTTGATGTTTTGTGGGAACATTTTCATTGAACGTAGGTAGTATACTCTATGCCTAAATTGCGTTTTGGCCAATTGAATAGGGCTCTATATAAGCACACAGCATTTTTTTTACAGAAGTTTTTAGTTAGTGAAGACTTTTGCTTTTGGATGGAAGTTCACTAACTAAAAATTCTGGGAAAAAAAATTGCTCTGTGCTTATATAGAGCCCTATTCAATTGGCCTAACTGCAATTTAATAAGGCTGTTAGGCTGTAGTTTTTAAGGACATTAGCTCTTTTATGAGAAAATCCTTCTGCACCCTCCCTTTAGCGCACAAATGTCTCACTTTGTAATTGACAGTCAAATATTTAAATATACATCCTTCTATTTAAGCTTGTCCATTCTCCCTCTTTCTTTCCCAGGTTCCTCTCTAGTTTTGAAAAATACTGACGAAAAAAAAAGTCATAGCATGCAGAACTTTGCTCAAGCTGCTGCCATCTATAGTGAATAGCAATTTTCCTAGTAAATAGAGTACTGTATATACTCGAGTATAAGCCTACTTTTTCTGCACAATTGTTTTTATGCTGAAAAAGCCCCCCTCGGCTTATAATCCTCCCCCACTTATCACCCTCCTCCCCCCTTTGATCTCCCCCACCTTATCATCATCATCCTCCTCCTTCGCCTCCTTCCCCCCCTCCTTATCATCATCCTCCAACTTTTCCTCCCCCCTCCTTATCATCATCCTCCTCCTTCCCCCCCTCCTTATCATCTTCTTTCCCCCATAACCTCATCCTTACTGCACCCTCTCCAATCCCTATGCCCCTCTCTCCTTACTTGCTACTATGCTCCGATGAGCTGATGCCGATCCTGACGCTGCAGCACGTCTTCCGTACCGGCATATGGCGTACAAAGTTCAAGAGCTAGCTCAATAGCCAATCAGACTGCAACTTGGTTTTAAGCCGTTACAGTTAGATTCATATTTTGTACTCCTCAGCAGCTCACAGCACCTAATAATATACAGCTAAAAAGTCAAGTGCTAAAACTTTTACAGATAACATTTTAATATAAAATGTATTCACGTGTGTTTAGGTGAAACATCCTCATTAAAAATGCTGAAATCTTTTATATAAAGGTTAAAATTAAAATTTAAAGGTTGAAACATTAATACAACTTTGTCATGTAATGCAAAGCAACATTTAACTATTTAGTGCTTTTATCGTTTATGTTTATATATTATTAATTGTTTATGTTTATACAGCCTTATTAAATTGTGATTCAGCCAATTGAATAGGGCTATATAAAAGCATATTGCATACTTTATTTTACAGAAGTTTTTAGTTAGTTAACTTCTAAGTAGGGGTAAACACGGATTGTCAAATCCCATGAGTGTTTTCCACTCTGTTATTAGAATACCATATCTCAATATTATTATATGACAAAGTATGGGAAAAATACATATGTATGTGCAATTTATTTGGTGCTTGTACCTCACAACGACGATTAAAAAGTTAAAACCAGAGATAACAAGGGTAAACTAAAAACAATGCCATTAGTATGGGCCAAAGAATCCAAATCAATAGGTTATTCAATATCTCTTATATTTAAATCTTAAATAAGGAGGATTCTAAAGTTCAAATGAAACAACCCACTAGTACCAGCAATGTTCCTTACCTCCCAATGGAGTCTAGCCCTTGCGAAGCTCAATATGGTGCAGCATAAATTTTCTCTACTTGTGCGTGAGTGTGTTTCTTAATACACCTAGTGTGATTTATGTTGTGGGGCACTGAGGGCAGTTGCAGGGGGCCCAGGAGGAGACAGTTGCAGGGTGGCTCATGGTGGACAGGCTCAAGGGGCCCCTCAAGACATAAGAAAAATAAAATAAATTCCTATACTTAAAAAAAGACAGCACTAGGCCCTCCCAGGTGCATTGAACCGCCTGAGTAACCCCACAAGTAACTCTGCTATTTGGAATGCTGGCACACTGGGTGATAATGTCATGTACTATTACAAGAAACCTGAAACATGTTGTGGGCACTCACTTGATTGTTTTTGTGTGTAATGTGGGCCACAGTAATTCATTTTGTGGTTCCTATGTCATGTTATATGTACTGAAATAATGTATTTGTGTTAGAAGTAGGCCCTAGGATGCTGGAATTATCTAGAAAATACTGCAGTCACTTATGTGACAAAGGATTAAAGATTCTAAAGAATTCACATGGCCATGCGATCGGCCACGTGTGACTGCTCTGGCTCTAGTCAAGAAGGGGGAAGTTTAGTTTTATAACTCTGTAAGGTGAGATCTGGCAACTAAGAGATGGGGGATGTATCATGGGATAGACATCTCCCAGGTGGTGAGAGTGTAACAAGCTATTTCCCACAAGAGGAGAGGTTAGACATGTGAGGGGAGTGCGATTTGATATATCTCTAACAATAAAGAAGCGCCAGTCTGATTTTGGACACACAAAATAAAGGTGGTGTTGGAGTCTGCATGTACTTATCAAAGGTACATGGTGTGTGATTCTGAGATCCTAAGAAAAGGGGTCTGATGGTGCCTGCCTCTTCAGAAATGATGCTGTCACCTGAAGTGTCTGCTGGTGTCGAGATCTGAACAAACAGTTGCGACCCATAGAGAGAGAGAATTGGGGTGAGCAATGGCCCTCAAATCTGGCGGGCTTAACAGCTGGTGGCAGCGGTGGGATATCTGAAGCATTTTTACCAGCAGCCAGGATGGCTACTTACAAAGACAGAAATAAAGAGAGCCAGGTGACAGAGGCAAAGGACTGCAGAGTAATGGCCCTTCTAAAACAATGGCTGGCGTTCCTGAGATTGTGGCAGGGCCATGAGTTGTCAGGCTGGCTGAAGAAACTAGTATGGAAAGAGATTGCCTTGGGGAAACAGTATCATGCTAGGATATGGCCTGTTGGTGCCCTTGGAGAGGATCTCTATTTTCGATTAGAGCTAATAGATGGGTTCTGGGAGATCGTATATTGTGATCCTGAATGTGGCATGGAAACTGTAAGGAGGCAGATTAACTTATTTTTTTATTTTTTTTAATAAACATAACAATACATAAAATATACTTCATACATATTGTACATTTGATAAGCAGATAAGAATTAGCTTCCAGAATAAAATTCTTGATTTAATGATGTACAATATTACATCCATACTCAACTTCCATTCCTTTATTGAGGCAAAAGACAAGAAACAGAGGCACAGAAAAACAAAAAAAATAATAAACCCTGTCTCTAATCTATCTTGCCTAAGAGATCCCATTTAGTCCAATTAATGGAGGGTCGAAGCTTTAAGGAGAATGATCTGTTCAATACAAAAGGGGACGCCCTATGCTGGAAACAGTGTGGTCTTCTAGGCGATGACTCCCATGTCTGGTGGAAGTGTAAAAAGATCTCAGATATGTGGTTAGAAATTTGTCAACTTCTAGCTAGAGTTTTAGATAAACATATTCCTTGTACCCCTCAAGTGGCCATCTTCCACAGGGGTTTGGAGTTCCTCCCCCCAGTGGAAAGGCACTTGGTTTTGCATGTCCTCTTGGGGGCCAAATGGTTGCTAGTAAAATACTGGAAAACCCCTGATATCCCTACAATTAGAGAGTTAATTAATACTATTTGTTATAACAGGGACCTAACTCTCAACGCCTATAGTTTGGCTAATGCAAAAAATAGAAATATGATAAATTTGTCTAAGTGGGACAACTACATCAAACATAGTACAACTTAGCCAGAGGGTAGGGGGTAATATTACTTTTCTTAATATTTCTCTGGTGTAACTCCCTTTGGCCCCATTCCTCCTCATTGGCCTTTCGTGTCTTAAACATGTCATCCGCCTTGAATCTGAGTGAATGCTAGTATGGATGTACATTGTACCTTTTCATTGTATAATATAATCAGAAATCTGCTCTACTTTTGTAGAATATTGTTGGTACAATGGTTTGTTTTTTATCTTTATGTTTGTTTCTGTGTATTGTTTGCTTATTCATTTTTCTCCGATGTTGTAATATATTTGTTAAAATAAAGGAAAAAAAAAAAAAAAAGGAGAATGATCTGTTAAAGTTATCTGTTAGATCCCTATTGAGGCAAATTACATTTATTAGCTCTCTTATTGTGTGAACAACCGGAGAATTCCAGTATTTCACTATAAGCCATTTATCCCCCAGTAGGATATGAGATATCAAATATCCGCAGGAGGCAGGAACTCCAAATCCTTATGAAAGATAACCAATTGTGGGGTACAGGGAATATATTTATCAATCACTCTCTGGATAACAGTTGGCATATTTCTACCCACATCTCAGATGTTTTTTTGCACTCCCACAAAACATGGGCATCATTTTAAGAGTGCATTTAAGTTTTTTGGAAATTTGCCAAGTAAGTTTTTTTTATAGTTCGGGAGCCATAATATATTCTTTACAGAGGTATCCCTTATAAGGGCCTCTTCCAGCATCCACCATCTAGGTTTATCTTGGAGGGTATTCCAGCTTATAAGTTGAGCTATAACTATTTTTTTATATATATTTTTTATACAGGGGGCATTTAAGCCTCCTTTTTCAAATTTCTTGCTCACTACACTTTTCCTAATTCTACTTTTTTCCCCCATATATAAATTTATCCAAGATATCCTGAATAATTTTTAAATAATTGTTTGGTATACTGCCTGGTATCGATCTTAAACAGTAGGTAATTTTCGGGATTATACTCATGTTAGTAGCGGCAATTCTAGCTGCCCAGGATAGGTTTAAAGATCTCCAATTGCACAAAATGAGTCTAACTCGCTTCATGACGCTGTCAATGTCTGGCACTAGAACTATGGTCCACGGAGGCTAGTTTGCTGAGCTGCAGCTGGAGGCTGAGTATGTTGAATTGCTGGATGAGGCATCCATGGAGGGGATTTGGTCATCCAGTTGGGAGGAACCCTGTCAGGTGGACAGGGAGGAAGAGGACTGGTTACCAGAGGTCTGGGGAGAGGATATAATGGACTCTGACCAGGACTATACCAATATGGAGGTACAAATGGTCCAGGCCCAGTTAATGTTTACTACAACTGGGACATATGTTGCTGGTGCCATACATTAAGGGTACATCTCAAAAGCAGTGGAGTCTGAGTCTCTGATGGGAATAGCAGGCCAGATGGTGGGCCTGGGAGGGTTCTGGAAAGAACATGAGATGAATTGTGAACCTAGCATGGAGTTTCCGTGGAAAACTACAGTCCAGGAACCAGCCATGGATTCAAGGATGAACACAGAGTATAACCATGGGACTATGTCAGCCAAGAGAAAGGCATGGAGGGGAGCAACCATGGTCCTGGGTTCTTGAAAGAACCAAGTATGGACTGTGCCCTGGGAATGGACAGTGAGCCATTGATGGAACTCAAGCTGATAACCAATGTCAGAAAGCCAGCCACAGTTCAAGGGACAGACTCAGCAAGCAGCCCTGTGAGTGTGGCAGACCAGGGGGCACAGCCCTATCCAGGTGGCAGGGACACCATTGCTAAGGACAAGACAATGGGGCAAAAAGAAAAGGAGTGTCAGATTGCGGTTGCAAGGGAGAGTCTGGGTAGGAGAAGGCATACCCACCAGCCCTTGGAGGAGAAAATGGACAGTGAACCATTAAAGGAGCTCCAGCTGATAAAAAATGTCAGGGAGCTAGCCACAGACCAGAGGGCAGGGGAGGTTATGAGCCCTGAGATCCTGCCAAGCAGAGACCCAGCAAATAAATTAAAGATGGACCACATTCCTTATTGTGTGCCCAAGCAAGGAGAGCTGGGGCACAGTGCCCTGAACGTGGGCCAAGGGCCAGCCATACATCAAGGAACAGTAGGAGAGAGCTGTGAGACCCTGCCAGTGGACCCAGTAACCAAAGATCCCAAGGGAGGTGAGTTCTGTGCCCAGGCGGTGGTTCCAGAGAGAGTGGGATGTGAAATGCTGATCCAGATGCAACCTAGAGGATTGGAGTCTTTAGACCTGGCCACAACATTGGGTGCCAGCTTCCAGATCCATCCAGTACTTCCCCCCTTGGAATTACTATTTTTCTGGGTGACCCAGGGGAGTGTTTTACCTAGGCAGTGGGGCAGAAGAGTGCATCTGCCCTGGTTTTTGGGGGCTGGGATGGCAATGGCACCTTTGGACTGTATTGATTACCCTGGCACAGAGGACTGTTGGCAGAACCCAGGCCAAGCAAACAGTCTGGATGGGAGCATCTATGCTCACTGGCCCTTGGGAAAGGCTGTAATGGACTGTGGACCTTTGAAGGCAGGGTAGGGGATGAACCCGGAGATCCTGCAACACAGAGACCAAGCCAGTAAGCTAGACTGGAACAGCACTCCATATTGTGTGCCCAAGCAAGCAAAGCTGGAGCACAGTGCCCTGACTGTGGTTCCAAGTGAGATGGAATACAGTCCACAGACCATGGTCCAAGGAGAGGGAGAAATTAAGTCATATGTCCAGATTGTTGTACGAGGTGAGCAGGGGTACCATGCCCAGACTGCGGTGCAGGGGAAATTTGATTACAGTGCTCAGCCCATGTTTCAACACAGGGGGGTGGAGGCTACAATTAAGGCCCGGGTTTCTGAGGCGTTAGCAGATCCAGCATGCAGGGTACATACTGGGATTGCCTGCTTTTGTTCCAAAGGAAAATGACTATGCTCCTGGCCTTATAGCCAGGGATGAGTACTTGCCCTGGCCTGTTGAGGTTGTGCTGGCCGGGAATCCACAGGCCTTGCCCTGGCTTTTAATTCTTCTCTGGAGTTGGAACAGGGGAATAATGACAAGAATCTGCCCTGCACACCCAGGATCAGGCGCCATGCTGGTGGAGGCCTGGAGAAATTGTTTTCCACATTTATCCAAATGGAGTTGGGTGGTCCTCTTGTTTCAGTCGGAAGGATGGGGTTACTGCTCAGGATTGGAGGGCTTGTACCGGTACCCTTCAGGATGCCTGCTAGCCTTGATGTATCACGTTCTTTGGATTACAAATAGGGGTCCATAGGATGCTATTTCATGCACACCCCACTACTTGTTACTCCCTGAGTGAGACCAGAATGATATACTACAGGATAATTCTCCCTCTGAAGAGCACAAAGGAGCTGAAAGAGGTTGCTCTCAGAGTGGAATATTATATCCATAGAACTAACCTATTAAGGTTAGTTTGTTCTCTGATTGAGCACCTCTATGTTTATTGTTGCTTATTATATACTGCATGTATAAAAATTGTATCCATTCGCATGTGCTAGGTATCTATAACTTCTCAGTGCTTTACCTGTAGAATAGTCTAAACTGGTATTACATGACACTCGCTATTATTTTAAGTGTTATCGGTCAGATGTGCAACCATTCGCTATGGCCCAAAAAATAACAAGCATTTCAAGCCAATAGTGAACAGAATTAAAAATTAGACATGGATTTTAACCTATACATTGTTGGTCTGCACTATATATGGTACATTTATTAGGTAGCCCTGCTCGAAGATCAATATGCTGTAATGTTCCATTTTCAGAGCTATCTAATTAAATGAAGGCAGCAGTATAATTGCATTTTTATTTCCTCATCATTTTAGAAAGCTGGACACCCACACTACTAGCTGTTTACCTCCGTTAATGGACGCGTCCTAGTTTGCGTCGAGGACTACAAGCACCGCACCGGACACCACAACCACCACAGACTCCACAACCGCCGTAGCTTAACTGGAGCCTCACGAATAGCTGCTAGCAGCTGAACAGGAAAAGCACCCCAAGATGCTTACACTCCTGGCAGTCAGTCCGCAAAAGCATACCATGAATCCCCCCAAGAACGAGACATAAGCTCTGTGTTTGAGGGTCAAGCAGTGAACTCTCCTGCTGGCACACCCAGCCTGGTTTTTATTACAGTCAGGTACAAACAGAACACACCCAGGGGGAGGTATAAACAACCAATAACACCATAGTAAGGCCCACAGTTTACCTCCCCTCTACTTGAGAGATAATTGAGTTTATTATTGTATCTACTCAATTATCTCCCAGCTAAAAATTACACATTTTTATCCATTTTTATAACTTTATGATTTTACATAGTACATAAATAAAACTTACATTTTTATGAACAACATAAATTGTGGAACAACATATTAAAAAATGGCATGAATCAGACCAGGGGTTCAAAAGTTAGTAAAAGTATCTTTTATACATAACACACAGACATTTCACATATCCCCCATAGTTGGCCACACAATACACATATAGGGACAATAGGTGGGTCACACCTCCCTGAGGCTACCTGGCAACTTTGATACAATCAGACATGGATTAGATCATCCTTCTTTGTTCTTATGTCTGAGAATGAAAACACTTTATACAATAGACTTCCTTATCTTATGAAGAGTCTCTGTAACAGGATTATCTCCCATGCCAAGGTCTGCACTAGTCTGGGCCAATATTCTGCAGAGCATAAACCAACATACATACAGTATAATAGTAGGATCATATTTTAACCAAGAATTAAATAACCATACAACAGGGTAAAACAGTGATGGGTTCCGTTACACACCTCCCCAGTGACCATAAGCCGGCATACACGGTCTGATCCCAACGGATCGGCCTGGGGATGTCCGACAAAAGTATTTGTTGGTCAATTCTCTAGTTTAACCACCCATCAGCATTACTGCAATTCACATTTACTCACATTTCACATATCCCCAGATAGCTGGGATCTGAGCGCACAAAACTACCGAATAGCGCTCAGATCCTCTTCACACAGTTCAATTGCCATGTAGCTAAAGTCTTTCCCATAGTCTTTCATTATATGAATGGGCTCCATGGCATAGCTATCTGTGGTATCATGGTTCACACAGGGCAAGTACCGAATGACCCCCCTGTATGTAAAGGGCCAGAATGAGTGACATACACTCTGGTATGGCCGAATACTGTGTTTAAAGGGCAATATGTCCCAGGGCCATAGTCACAGGGCAGGAGGCTGGCAAACAGTCCTCTCCAAGACAAAGTGGCGAAGGGCACTTCGTCACACATCTCTACTTTGGGGGAAAGTCTAACCAGGCACCTGACCTTCTGCCGGTCAGTGCCTCAGTTAGACGATCCACTAACCCACAATAAACCAGTGCTAGAGCAGTCCCCCCACAACAACAAAGTGCAAGAGCAGCCCACCCACAACAAACAGTTACGGCACCTGGATATTTCGCTGTGGTGATGGGGCAACACGCTGAGGGGACTTGAGGGGCAAAGGCCAGCGGCACTCTGCCCTGATGCCAGCTCTTCTGCTGGTATAACCTGCAGGACATCCTGCTCTGTACAAGGGACAAAGGGAGGGCAGAGGCCGATTGCACTCTGCCCCGCTGTCAGCTCTTCTGCTGGGGTACTTGGGACATATTCCGGCTCAGTAGCCAGGGAAACGTGGGGGTCAGTGGGGGTTAACATTTCCTCTGTTAACCCTGGGGCCACATTAGAAGTTAGCTGGGGAGGGGAATTTGTACTTACCCCCTCCTCCGGTTGTCCCAGTGAGGGTAGTTGGGGATCTGGACAGGCTGTGGGCGCAGATACCACGGTCCCATCTGCGCCGTCTGGGAGATTGGTGTCTCCCCTGGTTAGGGTAAACTGTCGCTGGGGGGGAAGGACAACACCTTCTGCCCCCTGGGGTTCACACTGCTGCTGGCGGGGAAGGACGACACCTTCTGCCCCCTGTGGTTCACACTGCCGCTGGGGGGGAAGGACGACACCTTCTGCCCCCTGGGGTACACACTGCCGCTGGGGGGGAAGGACGACACCTTCTGCAGCCTGGGGTTCACACTGCCGCTGGGGGGGAAGGACGACACCTTCTGCCCCCTGGGGTTCACACTGCCGCTTGGGGGGAAGGACAACACCTTCTGCCCCCTGGGGTTCACACTGCCGCTGGTCGGGAAGGACGACACCTTCTGCCCCCTGGGGTTCACACTGCCGCTGGGGGGGAAGGACGACACCTTCTGCCCCCTGGGGTTCACACTGCCGCTGGGGGGGAAGGACGACACCTTCGGCCCCCTGGGGTTCACATAGCCGCTGGTCGGGAAGGACGACACCTTCTGCCCCCTGGGGTTCACACTGCCGATGGGGGGGAAGGACGACACCTTCTGCCCCCTGGGGTTCACACTGCTGCTGGGGGGGATGGATGACACCTTCTGCCCCCTGGGGTTTACACTGCCGCTTGGGGGGAAGGACGACACCTTCTGCCCCTGGGGTTCACACTGCCGCTGGGGGGGAAGAACGACACCTTCTGCCCCCTGTAGGGCCGGTAGAGAGACCTCGGTCCCATCTCTACCTGCCATCTGGAGGTCATCCCAGGACCAGTCAATGAAGTCTGGTTCTGCTTGTCGAGTAGGTTGGGGCTGCACGAAGCTGAGCAGGTGTTGGTAGTCCTGGTCCAGCTCCCACTCTCTCGTTACCAGGTGGGTCATGTCTTTGCTCACCTCGCCTTCATCAACCCAGACATACATGCCCATCTGGTAGTCGTAGATGTCCCAAAACCTAGACCCCTCCGTGCTGCCAAGATCAATGTCGTCCTCCAAGGCATCCCATAATAAACCCGGGCCATCATAATCATTCCCCTCCGGTAAGTCGCGTTCGGACGTCCAGGGGGTAAGACGAACGGTATGCCACCAGAGGGCCTGGTATGCGTTGTCTAGCCAGATCTCTCGCCATACCAGGGTCTCTAGTCTTGTCACCCACTCATCCAGGGGCTGCTCTCCCAATAGATACATCCGCATCTCCACACGCTTCTGTAGCCGCTGCTCATCACTGGGGAGACTCTCACCTCACCGCCATTGGGCATCTTCCAGGGCATCATACCAGAGTTCCTTTCTGTCTGCATCCCTGTAGTCCGCGGCCGCCTCCTCCTCCTCATCATGGAACACTGTCTGAAAACTAGCTGGTTCCATCCTTCTGTAGCCAGGGGCGCTGTACGGATACTAGCGTTGCCCTCAATTTGTAATTCCAAACGTTACCGGTGTCTCCGTGCTGCTTTTCCTCTTACTAGGACGCCATCCAACCACTGCCACCAATGTAACGGATCTACTGGCACCCCGACCGGGTACCTCCATTGATGGACACGTCCTAGTTTGCGTCGAGGACTACAAGCACCGCACCAGACACCACAACCACCACAGACTCCACAACCGCCGTAGCTTAACTGGAGCCTCACGAATAGCTGCTAGCAGCTGAACAGGAAAAGCACCCCAAGATGCTTACACTCCTGGCAGTCAGTCCGCAAAAGCATACTATGAATCCCCCCAAGAACGAGACATAAGCTCTGTGTTTGCGGGTCAAGCAGTGATCTCTCCTGCTGGCACACCCAGCCTGGTTTTTATTACAGTCAGGTACAAACAGAACACACCCAGGGGGAGGTATAAACAACCAATAACACCATAGTAACGCCCACAGTTTACCTCCCCTCTACTTGAGAGATAATTGAGTTTATTATTGTATCTACTCAATTGTCTCCCAGCTAAAACTTACACATTTTTATCCATTTTTATATCTTTATGATTTTACTTAGTACATAAATAAAACTTACATTTTTATGAACAACATAAATTGTGGAACAACATATTAAAAAATGGCATGAATTAGACAAGGGGTTCAAAAGTTAGTAAGAGTATCTTTTACACATAACACACAGACATTTCACATATCCCCCATAGTTGGCCACACAATACACATATAGGGACAATAAGTGGGTCACACCTCCCTGAGGCTACCTGGCAACTTTGATACAATCCATGGATTAGATCATCCTTCTTTGTTCTTATGTCTGAGAATGAAAACACTTTATACAATAGACTTCCTTATCTTATGAAGAGTCTCTGTGACAGGATTATCTCCCATGCCAAGGTCTGCACTAGTCTGGGCCAATATTCTGCAGAGCATAAACCAACATACATACAGTATAATAGTAGGATCATATTTTAACCAAGAATTAAATAACCATAAAACAGGGTAAAACAGTGATGGGTTCCGTTACATAGTGCTTAGCTGGCAATTTGACATTTTTGGTGGTGAAGGTAGAGGTGGAGGAGGAGGGGGAGTAGATGTTGAAGACTGAGATGTGGGAGCAGTTCTTTAAGAGGGGCCTCTCCTCGGGTGTGCTAATGTTGGAGGATGGTGTAAGAAATTAACCAATAATTAAATGATGAATGTATAATTTCTACAAGTAATAAGTTCTTTTGGACAAATCAATAAAAAAGCATACCCATAAGTTAATTAAAAACGTTACACAATGGGTTTTATACAAACAGATAGACAGTAGGGATAAAACGATATTTACAAAAAGATACTTATATGAATATACTACATTATTACTAGATACTACACCAAAAGTCCGCAATATCTTCAGAGTCCTTGTCTTTAGGCCTCAGGTCACACCACGGTATGGCTTCTGCTCAGCTGGGCACTCCTCTGGATGGCTCTTCTGCACACCTCTTCAGGGACACACACACACACTCTACACTTAGACTTAGACTAAAAAACTCTCTGGACTTTTTATATCTTTCTTGGACACTCCCCCTTGATATGTGACTGTCCATCTCAACTAAAATCATCTCACTTCCCCCCAAACTCCATAAATGGGAAACTCACACACACAGATGTCCCCTTCTTTACATATAAACACTCTAGGCCAAGAGACCCCCTATTATGTTGTCTATATGATAGATGCAAGAGTCCACCACACACAACTGTTCTTTTGTTTACTCATAAACAACCCCAGGCATAAGTCTTTTGTTACAGTATCAATGGAATAGATAGTCACACCTCAAGTTTCTCAGGGCACAATTTGTTTGTGATAAGTTGGTTGTGACTGAACACAATTTATATATCATCACTTATAAAGATTTATACAACTACATATATTTTATAAGATACACTTATTAAAGACACAGGGCCTCATTCTATTAACGACCGTAAAATGGCCGCAAAGCTGCGATTCCTTGCAGCCATCTTACGGCCCCATGTGGAGCTACTGCTACCCTCCTATTCAAATGGACTGCGCCGCAAGGATATACCCCTTAAGGCCGGCCGCACATCATGCAAACAGCCGCAAGCGTTTTTCCAGCGCCCGTAAATCTTGTTTTCCGGCCGCAAAGTCAGAAAACTGTAAATGCAAATATAAATTCAAGATGGCACTGTAAAGCTCTGTAAATGCTAGGCATCATAATGGGTAACATGAGGATTAGTAGCAACACCCTCTCAAGCATGCACATCGCCCAAATCCGATATATCATTTACGGTTTATTTTCCGTCCCGTAGTCCCGCGGGCTCGTCCTTGTTAAAACCCGTACGGGTTCGGAGGTTGAGGGCCGCAAACAAAGCATTGTAGAAGCCAATATATATTCAATCCAGCACTGCAAAGCACTGTAAATAATGGGGAACATAATGGGGGGGCATGAGGATTAATAGCAAAACATTCTCAAGCTTGCACATCGCCAAATTGTACTTTGATTTTAAAATCCGTCCAAGTCCCACGGACTTCCATGATCAAGCCCGTAGCTCGTTTATTCAAGCCCGTAGCTCGTTATTCAAACCCGTGCGGGCTTGCAAGATATATAAAACACGAAGATTGAACATGAAGTTAAATATCTTTATTTGCGGATTTGAGAGTAGGGGAATGTTGAGCTATTAATTCTAAAACCAAACATCACTTTCACTTTTAATAAAAGTACAGGATGGCTTTTCTATGCTACGACTTGTCAGTAAGCCCTTTATGACCCGTGGGTCTATTTTACCCATTTACGGACTTGACGGAGGCTAATGCCGCAGCCTTTGCGGGTCTGAGGTGCTCCAAGCCCCTGGGACTTTGTCCACGGACATTTTACATGAATTAAAATAAAAATGATTTTCAGATTTGAGTGTAGGGGAATGTTGTACTATGAATGCTAACACCTCCAATCACTTTATCGTCGCATCAAAGTGCAGGATGGCTTTATTATGTGCTTAATTGGTGCTAGCGGGACCTTTTTGGTGCAAGTAAGCTGCGGCTCGGTTTTAGATAATTACGGCCATGATGAGAGGGTTTACATAGCATTTGAATAGCAACCGTGGCGTTCTTGCGGCCGAAACTCTTGTGGCCGTGTAAGATCAAAGTCTTTCCTGCGGCGCGTGCGGCCGCAAGGGATAACAGGGCGCCGGCCGCAAGCCTGCCGGAGCCCTCGGCCGCAAGGGAATAGAATAGGCAAATAGCCTGCGGCCGGTCCTTGCGGCCACGCATCTCCTACGGCCGTTAATTGAATGAGGCCCACAATGTCTAAAATGATCACTGAATAAGCCATATCTTACAATGGCATATGGTATTTGTGCTGCTGTTGTCAGGTCTCCACCAACACACTGAGAAGGACCCCCAATCTTGCAGGTTGCAACCAGTTGGTATTTGGCAGAATGGTATATAAACCTAGAAAGGTCAAGGAAATAATTATATATCTATACACCAATATAGATATATAAAATAGGTAAAAAACAATAGGAAAATATTTTATTATAACAAACAATATTATAACAAATAAAAATGTAAGATCAGATTAGATGATAATGAAAGATCTGTTTCATTGAAAAACATCTCAGTGAAAAAGGCACTGCTGTGTCGAAATATATAATGCTTAAAAATGTAAGTCTTAAAAGTAGGCATTAATGTATAATTAGGAAATGATATATAAATAGTTTAATAAACATATAAAAGCACCATATAAGGACTGGTAGCATAAAAAGCACAAAAATGATCTCCCTATGATTCCTAAAGGGACGACTCCTGGGTGGAAGGCGCAATACAAAGCTGCAGAACCAAAACTTGCTCATAAGCTCTGTTATACTAATACTGGCGACTTGCCCGTCAAAAAATGATGGTCAATACAATTGTAAGACTGGGAATGCTGTTTGGCACACAATGTAAGGCTTTTAGTCCTCTAAGTACCTTTGGCGCTCATTGCTAGCATAAACCTTGTTAAACTAACCCCCCTCTACACTAACGTATTAACACCTACACTACCTACCTACACTACCTAGCTACCGCCTAATAAACCCCCACTTATTACAGAAAATATTAAAACCTAACTCATAAAAAATAATAAAAGCTAATTTACATAAAATAAAAAAACGAATTCAGCGGAATTTTTTTTTCTACATTACAGAAACTAAAAAACCTAAGTTACCAAAAATAAAAAATGGTGCATTACAGAAAAAAAAAAACTACATTACAACCCCCCCCCCCCACACACACACACACTACAGAAAAAAAAATTACACACCTGAAAAGGAGATGCATACACAATACAAACAGTACAATACAAGACAGTATAAATGAAATAAAATAAAATACCCTCCTATGTAAAATAAATTAAATATACTCTCTCAAATACACACATACCCACTATCTAAAATACATTACATCCTATCTAAAATATTCACAAACCACACTATCTAAAATACATTACATCCTATCTAAACCATACACATACCACACTATCTAAAAAACATGAAATACTATAAATCCCCCCTATTTAATATACAATAAATCCTATCTCCAAACCCTAATTCTAAGCTAAAATACAATAATTAAGACCACCTACCTTTGCAGATGTCCCTTCTGATCACCAAACTAGGTGAACAAAATAAAACAATTTAGTACAACACATTTACATATAATAAATAAACATTCTAAATTTTCTAAATATTCTACTTGCCTTTCCAGCAAGTCCTCCCCGTCCTTCTTTTTTTCTTCTCATTAATACAATATACACACACAAAATAAAGTAAAACTAAAATAATATACATTTAACTTCCCCGCTATGTTCCCAGCCTCCTCCTCTTCTGCCCCGGCTGGGCCCTGGAAGAATCTGTGCTCTAAAAAAAACAAACTAACTAACGGAGGTCCAAACTCGCAGACCTTTCCGATGCTAATGAGCCTCCCAAAGAGTTTTAAAGACCTAAAATTTGAATTTGGATTTCAGCAGGGTGATCGGGGACCTCCACTGCAAGGGTTAATGTGGGGTTAATGTGGGGACCCTCCGTGGGTCCCAATGGGGACCCCCATCACTGAGGGGTTTAGTGTTAGGTGCCGCTGAGGGAATTTAAATGCAGGCAGGGGGAGACTCGTACATGTTTAGCAGTGTTTTTCTGGGTCCTAGGTCGTCGAGCCTCGTTTTCATTTTTTTTTGGCCGCCATTTTTTTTCTCGCTTAGGTGACATTCGAGTGGCGAAACGGGGCAAATCGGGGTCCCATTTGTGTTCAACCTCACTTCTAGAGGTCCTGGCTGTCCTCCCGTGCTGTCGGTGAGTGTTTTAAAAAAAATATTATTGTGTTTTTGTGTGTGTTTTTGTAGTTTTGTGTTTGCGCGGTTACTTGTGTTTTAGGACCTTGTGTATTTTTTTTTCTAAGTCCGCTGGACATAATTTTGGGTCGCAGGGTATTTTTTTGTCTAAGTGCCGCTGGTCGTAATTGTGTGTAGCTGGCAGCAGGCAATGAGGGAGAGGAGAAGGGGAAGAGGGACACAGGGGAAGAGAAACGCAGGATAAGGACAGGATGGGAGGGGAAGAGAGACACAGGGGAAAGAGAGGAGGAGTGCAAGAGACACACAGGGGAAAGAGAGGAGGAGGGGAAGAGACACACAGGGGAAGGAGAGGAAGAGAGACACATAGTAAGGAGAGGAGAAGGGGAAGAGATACACAGGGTAAGGAGAGGAGGAGGGGAATTGGTCCTGCGGGGTTGTAGGGATGAGCGCCTATCGAACAATTGCACTAATTTCACATGCAGGCAAGGTAATGCTTAAGATCCTACAAGCTTGACTCCAAGAGTCTCTTGGACGACAAGAAGATCCAATAAATCAGTACTTCAGGAAATCAAGACAATCTGTTCCCTAGAATATATGATCATGAGGCTAAAGCTAAAATATTGTGGTCATATCATGAGACTGCAGGATGCTCTAGAGAAGATTCTGATGCTGGGAAAGATTTAAGTGTATATGCACTTATGTAATAGTATATATATATATATACCTCCAATCCCTGCAAAATGTTCACACCCTTGACTTTTTACTTTTTTTTTGTTACATTACAGCCTTAAGTTCAATGTTTTGTTAATCTGAATTTTATATGATGGATCATAACAAAATAGTCTAAGTTGGTGAAGTGAAATGAGAAAAATATATACATAAAACTTTTTTTTAGAACTAAAAAACAGAAAATTGGCATGTGGGTATGTATTCACCCCCTTTGTAATGAAGCCCATAAAAAGCTCAGTTGCAACCAATTACCTTCATAAGTCACATAATTAGTGAAATGATGTCCACCTGTGTGCAATCTAAGTGTCACATGATCTGTCATTACCTATACACACCTTTTTTGAAAGGCCCCAGAGGCTGCAACACATAAGCAAGAGGCACCACTAACCAAACACTGCCATGAAGACCAAGGAAATCTCCTAACAAGTAAGGGACAAGGTTGTTGAGAAGTACAAGTATGGGTTAGGTTATAAACAGATATCCAAATCTTTGATGATCCCCAGGAGCACCATCAAATCTATCATAACCAAATGGAAAGAACATGGCACAACAGCAAATCTGCCAAGAGACATCGGCCCACCAAAACTCATGGACCAGGCAAGGGAGGCATTAATCAGAGAGGCAGCACAGATACCTAAGGTAACCCTGGAGGAGCTGCAGAGTTCCACATCAGAGACTAGAGTATCTGTACATAGGAAAACAATAAGCTGTACGCTACATAGAGTTGGGCTTTATGGCAGAATGGCCAGAAGAAAGCCATTACTTTCAGCAAAAAACAAAATGGCATGTTTTAAGTTTGCGAAAAGGCATATGGGAAACTCCCAAAATATATGGAGGAAGGTGCTCTGGTCTGATGAGACTAAATTTTACCTTTTCAGCCATCAAAGAAAACGCTATGTCTGGCGCAACACCAACACATCACATCACCCAAAGAACACCATGTTTTTCAGCAGCCGGGACTGGGAAAGAGTTGAGGGAAAGATGCATGATGCTAAATACAGGGATATTCTTGAGCAAAACCTGTACCACTCTGTGCGTGATTTGAGGCTAGGATGGAGGTTTACCTGGTTTACACTGCTAAAGCAACACTTGAGTGGTTTAAGGGGAAACGTGTTGGAATGGTCTAGTCAAAGCCTAGACCTCAATCCAATAGAAAATCTGTGGTCATACTTAAAGATTGCTGTTCGCAAGCGCAAACCGTCCAACTTGAAGAAGTTTGAGCAGTTTTGCAAGGAGGAATGGGCAAAAATCCCAGTGGTAAGATGTGGCAAGCTCATAGAGCCTTATCCAAAGCGACTTGGAGCTGTGATTGCCGCAAAAGGTGGCTCTACAAATGATTGACTTTAGGGGGGTGAATAGTTATGCACATTTACTTTTTCTGATATTTTGTTCTATTTGTTTGCTTCACAATAATAAAAAAAAAACATCTTCAAAGTTGTGGGCATGTTCTGTAAATTAAATGATGCAAATCCTCAAAAAATCCTTGTTAATTCCAGGTTGTGAGGCAACAAAATACGAAAAATGCCAAGGGGGGTAAATACTTTTGCAAGGCACTGTGTATATATAATAGTTGTCGTAATTGTGATTTGTCGGTAACGCTATGTTAAAAGTTACAAGCATGCGCAATGACACGGGCATTACGGGCATGCTACTCTGATTGCGCGCCTTGAGATGGTCCTCTACAAAGAGCCCAAGTTACATAAAAGTTCGTCCTCGAGATAAAACCACTGTTTTGTATGTTTTTTGGCAGTTCTTGAGAATGGCACATAGAGTTGTCTATGTGAAATAGTGGTGTTCTAAAAATAGCCCAAGTGACATAAACGTTGGTCCGCGAGATATAACCATTTTTTTTTTGGTTAGCCTTCTATTTCTTGAAATTGCCACATACAGTTATTGTTTTACATTTTTTGTGTTTAGAATTTACAACACCTCATATCTTTTAATTGAAATCGCCAACCATCTAATAATTCACCATGACTTTAATTTCTTCTTGTTTTTTGTATCTTGAAAATGCCACATAGAGTTGTCCATGGGCAAATGCAAATTCTTATAAAAAGAGGCCAACAGAGTTAAATGTTTGTCCTTGGGATTTATTAATTGTCAGGGCAAATCCCATGATAATGGGAAATTGTCTCCTTTGAAGTACAAAAGGCAAGCTAGTCTCACTTGGAGCCAAATCTATTCTGGGAATGAACACTGGTTCACCTTTATGGGTCCCATTCAAAATGTCTGCATGTATGAAATGGTCTCTTAAACCCCGAACACTTAATCTGGTCCTATTACAAAGTCCTTTTGTGGGGTTCATATTTCTGAGTAACATGACAATTGCTCTTTTTTTGAGCTGCAAAACATGTGGTGGCATTCCAGAGGGAGTTAATGAATTGATAAATTCAGTGGGGAAATTAGATTCACTCCGTTTGTCATCAGCTAGAACAGAATCAGCACTGTGATAAAAAAAATTGTGTGTCATCATTGAATTAAAAAAATGTGTTATTGAGATCCAAAGTATGTTTATTTTTGGATGTTAATATTACTTTATGTGCAAGCTCTGATGAATGTTCTGGGATTACTCCATTTGGGAATATTGATGATATGAGTGAATCTTTGCAAATCATTTCAGCTGGCATTTCAACAATATCCTCAGGTAAATTGTTTATTACGTCTGTTTTTCCTTCTCCAATTTTAATTAGCCAATCATTGAATTCATTTTGGCCTTCATATTTCTAATCTAAGGTTTGTTAATTCTTTTCATAGTGGACTTAACTTTATACATGTTTCCACAAAGTCTGTGCAATTTCCACGTACAACCACAGGTAATGTTTGTCTGAAATCTCCTCCATATAACATGATTTTGCCACCAAAAGGCAAATCATTACTCATGACTTCACGTAATAAACAATCAATACATTGTAGAGCATGGCACAACATCATAGTGGCCTCATCTATGATAATTAATTTAGCTCTTTTAAACTTACTGGCTTGTAATGTTTTCATTATAATACAGAAAACCGATGTTTCCAAAACTCGAACTGGAAGCTTAAATCCACTATGTACTATGCCACCTTCTAACAATAGTGCAGCAAGTCCAGTCGTTGCAAAGGGAAGTGCAATTTCACCTTTACCTCTAATTGAACTCATCAACAAATTAGAGATATGTTTTTCCTAAACCACCGGGTTCATCTAGATAAAAATAACTCTTTGAGCAAGTCATCATCTACTGTATGTTGTATTGCATTGAAAGTGTTCAATTTCAAATCATTTAAAGTGGCATTTTTTTCTTCTGTTATTTGTTTCTCAACATCAGCGTCATAGTCGTCCAAGTTGATATCATCTATAATTCCTGAATCTGGGAGATAAAAGGTTGCACAACTTAATCCATGACATAGAAACACTTGTTGATCTTCCATTTACGCTTTTAATTCAGCTATGGAGTTGTTGTACCTTTTCAAAAATGATTCATACATATGTATTTTAAATGTTTCCCACAAAGCCAATGCATTTGGAACATTGCAAAATATCCAGATGTATGCAAACTGTTCCCTCATCTGGCGTGGCATTTTATATAGAGCTGCTTCTTCTACTCATCTCTCCCATTCTGTGTCATCAGCAAGGACATTTCTATGTCATGCAGCTAATTGAAAGGTGTCATAAACTGTGTCATTGTCAGTTCTCAAGTCTTCAAAACCTTGTGCACCAGGAACATTTAAAAGTAGTAAACGTAAGCAGAAATGTTCAATGTCTCTGGAACTTACTGTATACATGCTGGTAATAACTTTATTACCATCCTTTTGTCTACGTTTCCATAATCCATTGACAAAAACATAATGATATGGAATCTCATTGTATAAGTATTCCCTTGCCTCAATATTTTTGGAATTTAGGATAAACCAAGCAGTAAGTGAGGTTTGTTGATGTTCATTTTGTTTCAGACAATTAGTTTACTTTCATACTGGCAATGAAGAAAATTCTCTTTGTGGCAAATGTACAGCTAATCAATATACTGCATGTGATCGATCATGCATTTCAAATTTCAGAAGCCGCAACATTGCTTCTGGCGCACTGACATGAGATGACAGTTCATCATGCCTAACTCATTTTCTTGTTCATTTGGGCCACTTTCTATCACGACAGTTGCGGCATCATATCCTTTATAAATATATTTGTAGACATATATAATTTATTTAATAGAAGTGCAAGCTTCCACATTTATGTGTACATTATACTTCATTCAAAAGATGTGGATTATATGGCACCACATACGTGTTATCTACATATTTTCCTCAAATTATTGCCTTTGGACCTTTTCTTCGTCTGTACAATGGATAGCCATCACAATTAGCAAAAGTTTGATCTCTAAATTCTTTTGGGAAATCTTTTGTGCATTTCTTATTTTTCATACACGTGATTGTGGACTTAGCTCTCCGCATGGGCCATGAATCATACAATGTGTTAAAATGTCATATAGTGCGGCATGTTTTTGTGGATGTCGTAGTTCAGCAGTAATTACTGAATCCACTTTCTCTGCAGTATTAAATTTATGATTTTCGCCAAGTATTATCAGAATATGTGCATGTGGAAGGCCTCTTTTCTCTAATTCAATGGTATAGACAAAAGCCAAACACTTACCAAATAAGTTAGTGATGGTTATGTCATGTATTAAGGCTGACAATTTTATTTTGAATACTCGAGCCGCTAAGTCTGGTCTATCCAAAGCATTTTTAAAATTATCAACAATTTCTAGCCATTGAGGATTACATAGTGACAATAGCCATAGCATCATTGTATCTTTCTCGCATATTGCGAGGAGATCCTTGGAAGGAAGATGGTAAAATGATGGCTCGGCCAGCTGCTAGATTTTGCTTTGTAGCTGCTTCAGCCACATAATCCATGAAGCCACAATACTGTTCAACACAGAGTTTTTGTTGTTGGTATTTGATACATTTTGAATTATTGGATTCTACTTGCAGGTAGGAATCAGTGATCCATTGTTGTGTCTGTTTTCCAGCACTTAAGATGGGATTAAATTCATCCCTAATTTCAGTTTGAGCCACTTTAAACTCTAGCATGGAAATATTATTTTTGACACATTGTATAATGTTTGGTTAAATTGGAAGTATTCATTTTGGTTGCCAACCTGGCTCCTCATTGGGATACAAAGTTGGATACGTCATTGGATCTAAACTGGTACTTAATATATTGTTAATGAAAGGTTGCTCCTTATTTCTGGGATATATTCTTATACTCCTTTGAAAAGGTGGCTATACTTCATCATTTTGAAAGACCATTGCAGCCTCATTAGCTGTTGGTAAGTTATAACATCTTTTATCAGAATGCCGATCTCTTCTAAGAACCATATTGACTCTTGGTATTGGCAACGGATTTTGTTGTGCATGAATACGTTGTTGTTGTTCAAGTTCTGATCTTTTTTATAAGCTTCAGTGTATGATTTTTTTGCCATAATCTTATCAAGCTCATGAAAAACAGTGGGTAAGCATTTTGTATTTTCTACAAGCTGCATTCGTTGTTCCACAGATTCGTTGGTATCAAGTACATATGGTTGAGCAAATTTTCTTTTCTGTCCTTCCTTAAGGTGTACATGGGAAGTACCATGGTATATTTGTCCTTGATCTTTAAAACAGTAAGCCATGTCCTGCAACATTTTCAGCTAATGTAGCACCCATAGATGCAAAAGAAATGGCACTATTATAAGATTGTATATTTTGCTTAAAATTTTCGTAATTTGGGAAAGTTTGGTCAGTCATTATATCACATATATAGTTGTGAGCATGCGAGTTGTTGCTAACGCTTGCGGGCTCGCACAGCGAGCCTGCGGCCCTCGCAAAGCGGCCAAAGGAGCTCCTTGCCAGCAACTGCGGCCCTCGCAAAAAATTACAAGACCCGTTACGACCAATTACGACCTCGCAAAAATCGTCCGCAACCCACGGACATCAAAAAAGGAAAAACACAATAAATACCCACAACACATACATAAAAAGCTTACCTACAGCAAGAGGGAGCATCCAGGACCTCGAAAAATGAAGTTACACCTCAATTTCACTCAAAATAAAAGAGTTTAGACACTAAAAAATTCTCTAAGCGAGAGAAAAAATGGCCGCCGAACAAAACGAAAACGAGGCTACAGGACTCTAAACACGCAAAACACCACCAGAAACACGCAAAACACCACAAAACAGCTACGGATATTCCGCCACAGACGCATACCACACATAGCCGCCATTTTAGAACAATAATAAGTACACAGCTACGCTAATGGTTTTGGCTCGCTCACGCACAGTATTACACTACACACATTCATCACGCTTACACAGCAGCTCCACACCACTAATGCTGCAGCAACATCAAAACATATTGCCAGCTCTTCAACACAATGCTTCCTGCATATATTACTTCAAAATAGGTAAAGTATATTAATTTATTATTGTATTATTTATTTGATTATTATACACCAAACAACATTAGCTCACTTACAATTTCATTGCCGTCATTTTTTGAAGGGGAATTCGCTAGTTTCGTAAATATGTTGGGAATGTTTGTTTTTCGGGTAGTTTTACTTTGCCCTTTGACAACAACTAATGAACTTACCATCTCTTGGTCTTTCATTTAGAAAATGATAAGCCCCACAAAATTGACAAAGCACATTCAACATACCACAATTGTGACTCTCTACAGTTAGATTTGTAAATAATGGATTATCCTTTGATGCAGCCTGAACATTACAATCCATATCTACATTGTCATCATTAGCATATTGTTGACATGTTTCTTGAACAATATTTTTACGTTTTCTATCTCTCTTACGCAGACTTTTTGGAGGATCAGGGTGTCTTTTGTTGTAAAGGCGGTCACGCTCCTATTCTCTGATTTTGTTTTTTTTGTGTCTTAATATTTTAATGTTTTAATATTGTTGAATCATGTATTTTAAATTATTGAAAGTTGGAATGGATTTTTTTTATTTAATTTTTTTTTGAGGAGCACAGAGAGTACAAGCTGTGATATAGAGAGTGAGAGTGTGTGATAGAGAGGGCTAGTGCAGAGTGCATGTTAGAGAGAGTGCGTGATAGACAGAGTACATGGTATAGTGCAGTGTGTGTGTGAGAGAGTGTAGTACATGTGTCTGAGACAGGAAGATTGAAGTGTGTGTGATAGAGAGGGAGAGGCGTGTAATATACAGAGTGCATATGTAATATAGAGAGTGTATTTTAGAGGACCACCTGCCAGGGGGAGGAGACACAGGGGAGGGAGAGGGGGAGGAGAGGAGGGGGAAGAGACACAGGTGTGGGAGCAGGAGGGTGAAGAGACACAGGGGGGAGAGGAGGTGGAAGAGACACATAGGAGCGAGAGGCGTGGTGGAAGAGGGGTAAGAGATACTGAGAAGGAAGTGGCGAAGAGATACAGGGGAGGGAGAGAGGGGGTCAAAGCGCCAGTGCATCAAAGTGAGATGGTTGAGTGACTAGGAGGAGCACAGAGAGTGCAAGCTGTGATAGAGAGAGAGAGCAGTGTGTGATAGAGATGGATAGTGCAGAGTGCGTGTTAGAGAGACTGCGTGATAGACAGAGTGCATGGTAGAGTGCAGTGTGTGTGTGTGAGAGTGTAGTACATGTGTCTGAGACAGGAAGAGTTAAGTGATAGAGAGGGCGGGGTGTGTAATATACAGAGTGCAATCTAATATAGAGAGTGCTTTGTAGTAGGGGGGGGGGGGGTGAAGATATCCAGGGGAGGGAGGGAGAGACACAGGGGAGTGAGAGGGAGTGGGGGTATAAAGGGGGGAGCCAAGAGACACGGAGGAGGAAGAGGGGGAAAGAGACACAGAGGAGTGAGAGGAGGGTGTGTAATGAAATATACTGAACCTTCTAGTTAGTGAAATGTCTGTCCAAAAACCGTCACTGCAGCGATCTTGTGTGTCCCAGTGAAATTGACAGAGATCTGCAAAGAATGAAATAAGATTATCAGCTTTGCTTTTTAATAAAGTAATGAATCACAATTTTTTCTTGACCTCTTATTTTCTAGTTTCTGAAATACCAAAACACCTCACAACAACGTTAAATAATATGTGACAAATATGATATCAATTAATGTAATGAAATATATTGTACCTTGTGTCCTTCTAAGTTGATGTCTTTACACCACTGCAGGGTAACTCTCTGTCAGTTTTAAATTCACAGACACCTGCAAAGGTGGAAATCATATTTTAGCACTTACCATATGTTATAGTGTGCAGACATATACAACTTACAATTTTTTAAAGTCATTGTAAAATATAAATTATTCTTTTAATTTTTTTTTTTTTTTATTAATCACTGACCACATTAACGAATAAGAAGCCTATAGCTGTTATCTTTCTATGTATTTCACTGAAATTCTAAAGAGGTAAGTAAACATTTGTACAATTAGATAATCCTATTAGATAATCTTAAAATGTTTGCCATCCATTTTTTTTATTTTATGCAAATTAATCAATTAATGAATAAAGAACATAATATAATTACTTTAATGAAATATAGTCTAAATCATCTTTATAAGTTGGTCAGTTTGACTTAATGCACTTGTGTCAGTCTGTTCATAAACAGCCTCTGCAGCCAAAATCTGTGTGACTGTGAAATTGTGAGCTGCAAAGTTTAAAATATTTTAGTAATCATATATATAGTTGTGGACCAAGAACGCTGTTTGTAACATTTGCGATGTTGGTCACACAGTTGCGACCTCGCAAAGTGAGGTCTCAACCGTGAGCCTTAACGGGGCACGACTTAGGCTGCATAAGTGCCAAAGGGGCTCATCTGCGAAGCCTCGCAAAGCGAGGCGAGCCATGTACGGCGCAGGACTTAGGCTCATAGTTCAAATGCATAAAGAGAGTCGGAAATACGAGCCAAGCGCGAAACTCTGAAAAACAGAAAAAACATAAATACATTTTACAAATATAATAACACACACAGCACAGGGGGAGAGCCCGGAAGCCTGTGAGTGAGGTCGCAAGCGATTTTGAGCCATATTTGGGGAGTTTTGTCAAGCCAAAATCGGCTAAGCAAGGGAAAAAAATGGAGGACAAAAAAACATAAAAAATTCTGAAACTGGATGAAAACGAGGCTGAGCAAAGCCAGGCACGCAGGACTTAGAAAATACACAACGGCAAAGACAGTAACCCTTACACCAACAATGTGATGAGCGCTGAAGGTGATCAGTGCAAAGCAGGAAAGTTGAAGTACACGGTGGAAAGGCTTGCAATGAACGCTGAAGGCGCTTATTGCCAGCCACGCAATGAGCACTGATGGCACTCAGCGAGGGTCTCATGATGAGCACCGAAGGTGCTCAGAGAAGCAAAAGCCTCACATTGTGTGGCAAACAGCATTGCCAGCCTTACTATTTTAATCCCATCATTTTTGACGGGCAATTTATACAATGCAAAGACATACAGCATACAATGTGTTAAGTAACGTCAGCCTAAAATAACAATTTTTGTTTATATAATTTTCTGGTGCATGCGCAATTTACAGATTTTTCGCATTTGAGGCTGTAAATCTTAAGATTTGCAACTTATGGGCTTCAATACAAAATGGATGATTTTACGTCCCTCTCGATGAGCGTCTGAATGAGTGTTAGAGTTTTTGGTGTTGTGTATTTTCTAAGTTCTGCGTTGTTCGAGTATGTTATTGTGTCTTCGGCGTTGTGTATTTTCGAAGACCCACGTGCCTGGCATTGTTTGTGCAAGTGTTACTGTCTTTGGCGTTGTGTATTTTCTAAGTTCTGCATGCCTGGCATTGCAGAGCCTAATTTTCATCCAGTACCAAACTTTTTAAGTTTTTGAGGCCCCCATTATTTTCCTCGCTTAGCCGATTTTCGAGTGGCGAAAAGCTTCCTGCCTCTTCCCCTGTGCTGTGTGTGAGTGTGTTATTTTTTAAATTATTATTTTTGTTCTTTTTCAGTGTTTTGGAGTTACGCGTTTGAACCAACTGTGTGTTTCAATTGCTCGCCTCGCCTCACAGCCAAGGTCTGTCTGTTAATATAAACTAATTCAACTGTCCACAGGAGACGTTATGCGGGGTCTTGAACATTCATTAGCTGACATGCCCATGATACATTCTCTTGGGATCTATGAGTTGCTGTAAACCCTGGTTTCTGGTAAAATGGCATTCACTGAGGGATACTTGATCTGTGCAATGTTGTATCTACACTACGGGACAGTGTAAAAGCCGGAACGGAATGGGTTGGAAGAGGCCATTTGTAAAATAAATCAATACCAATATTACTGGGATGTGTTGATATAATACTTTATAAAACTTCAAAAGCCAAAATATCAAAAGGAACAGGCAAAAACAGGTTGGAACGCACACTTTATAAAGGGAATTCATGCTAAAATCATTGGGATGTGTGAAATATAATTGAGAATTATATTTGAGAGGCAACCCCCATGCTTTATTAACCCTTTTACATGACAGAATACAATATTTTGCAAAATGACCCGGAACGGCGTCTTTCCAGAGGGTCAGTTTAACCAAATTCGCCAAATACACATAACTAGGTGGGATTCGTGTAATAACCTTCATAAATTCCACAGAAATTAATTTCAGGTACCCCGTTTCGGGCCAAAATACAATATTTCGCAAAATGACCTGGAACAGCAACTTTTTAGAGGGTCAAAAATAACAAATTCACCAAATACACATAACCAGGTGGGATTCATGTAATAACATTCATAAATTCCACAGAAATTAATTCCAAGTACCTGTTCCGGGCCAGAATACGATATTTGCGCCCCTGATGACGTGAGACATAAGATCTCACAGAAACGTGCGTCGAAGCGTTGTGACGTCACTCTTAAGCGTCAGACCCTGTACTAGTCCCAAGCAAACAGCGGTTTACACGACAGTGAATACTACAGGCTCCTATGTTATTCTTTTCAGAAACAAAGACTTAATATATGACAAAAACAAGAGAGAACCTTTCATTTTTAATACATTGAATAAACATTGAATATATATCTCTTTTTGGGCACAATTGCGTAGGAACCAGTTGTAATACACAAATGAGGGGTCCCGGTATACTACTTGCTGAATAACAGATTTCCTACAGCACTTCCACATAGTATAGCACAATTAGGTATAGTAGTGTGTATACAGAGATATACACACAAGGTATTTGTTAGGACTATGTATATAGAAACCCTCTAGTATCCGTAAAATAATTTTCCAACTTGAATTTAGTAAAGATGATCAATCGAAGGGTAAAGTGGATACAACTTTTATAAAAATAGAATCATAATAATTATATGTGAAAATATTCAATTATTTGAGGAAATTAAGTGTTCAATCTAATACAGATGACTTTTCTTTTTGAATTGTTTTTCACAATTTGTGACTACCAACTGATATTAACATTGGCATAAATGGCCGATATTGTTTATATACTTTCTACCTATCAGAATGTTGACCCAATTCAACTATCTCTCAAGATAGTATTTTCCCCTTCATTACGGCTATCCACATTATTTACACTTTGGGTTGTCATGTGATCATAAGGAAGGCATCCTCCTATAATCTCTAATCATCCATGACTCAGATTAAACTTCCGAAAATATGTACTGAAGGAACTACAACTAGTAATAGGAACTCTAAGTTACTCTATATTACCTTGTATATATAATTGCATATAGACTCTATAATATTTGAATTACAGATACAGGTGTATACCAGCTGTATGGTATTTAATTCATCTTAACCCAATCTCAGGCAATATATTAGTTGCTCGACCGATAGTTGATGTGAGATGGTAACGGGAACATCATGGGGTATACATACAGTGGATATAAAAAGTCTACACACCCCTGCTATAATGTCAGGTTTCTGTGCTGTAAAAAAATGAGACAAAGATAAATAATTTCAGAACTTTTTCCACCTTTAATGCGACCTATAAACTGTACAACAATTGAAAAACAAACTGAAATCTTTTAGGTGGAGGGAAGAAAAATAAAAAATAAAAATAATGTGGTTGCATAAGTCTGCACACCTTCTTATAACTGGGGATGTAGCTGTGTTCAGAATTAAGCAATCACATTCCAAATCGTGTTAAATAGGAGTCAGCATACACCTGCCATCATTTAAAGTGCCTCTGATTAACCACAAATAAAGTTCAGCTGCTCTAGTTGGTCTTTCCTGAAATGTTCTTAGTTGCATTCCACAGCAAAAGCCATGGTCCACAGAGAGCTTCCAAAGCATCAGAGGGATCTCATTGTTAAAATGTATCAGTCAGGAGAAAGGTACAAAAGAATTTCCAAGGCATTAGCTATACCATGGAACACAGTGTAGACAGTCATCATCAAGTGGAGAAAATATGGCACAACAGTGACTTTACCAAGAACTGGAGCTCCCTTTAAAATTGATGTAAAGATGAGAAGAAAACTGGCCTGGGAGGCTACCAAGAGGCCTACAGCAACATTAAAGGAGCTGCAGGAATATCTGGCAAGTACTGGCTGTGTGGTTCATGTGACAACAATCTCCTGTATTCTTCATATGTCTGGGCTATGGGGTAGAGTGGCAAGAAAAAGCCTTTTCTTACGAAGAAAAATATCCAAGCCAAGCTACATTTTGCAAAAACACATGCATGTGGGAAAAGGTGTTATGGTCTGATGAAACCAAGGTTGAACTTTTTGGCAATAATTCCAAAAGATATGTTTGGCACAAAAACAACACTGCACATCACCAAAAGAACACCATACCCACAGTGAAGCATTTCGTACCGTCTAAAATGAAAGCAAGAGACAAAAGAGCTGACATTTTAAAAACACTGAATATTTTTTCTCCCAGGAGCAAAGGTGCTAATACCACTAATACTGAGGAAGAAACTCACCTTAATGAGGGGGCTAATCGCTCGCCAGAAAAAGCCTCCCAAACTGTGAGCACAGGGAGCTCCTTTTCTGATGAAGAAGAAACCCTGACATTTTCAAAAATTAGAGAACTATTTCAAAACTTTCAAACCAGCCTTGTGGCAGACCTGACCATAAAAATCACCGAAAATACACAACTCATTAAAGAAGTTAAGGAAAGAGTGGACTCGGTCGAAAAAGTCTGTGACAAATTAATTTCAGATAATAACAGCTTACTAAAATACACTTCGACTCTGGAAAACAAATTAGAGGACCTGCAGCTAAAAATTACTTCAATTGAAGAACGCAGTAGGATAAATAATCTGCGTTTGAGAGGCATATCGGAGACGATACCAGAGAACAATTTGAAAACTTATGTGGAGGACTTATTGGGGAAATTGGTCCCAAATACTTCAAAATCAGAAAATACTATTGACAGTATCCATAGGCTGCCTCTAGCCAGACACTTAGATAAGTCCTTACCCAGAGACGTTATCCTGAGATTGCACTCTAGATCATACAAAGAAACAATTGTAAGGGCCTCATATGAAAAGAAAGGTCTACCCTCCCCATATGAACATATCAAAATATTTACAGATTTATCAGCTCAGACACTAGCTAGGAGGAGAGAATTCTCAGAAATAACCCAGATATCAAGACAGAGAGAAATTAAGTATAAATGGATCTCTCCAATGGGTATTTCCGTATATAAGGACTTAAATTGGTATAAGATTAAAACAGTCCAGGAAGGTATAAAATTGCTGAAAGAATGGCAGATGGATATGGTTAAGGAAGAAGGGGCTGAAAAAGTGATACTGTCTGCCAGTAACTTGACCTGGCATACAAGGATAAGCTAAAAAGTGTAAATGTACCCATATACAGAAGGGGACAATGTTTCTAGACTTACTAGGAAATATTGATAGTTCACTAGATACATTAGAAGAAGATTTTCATAGGGTATACAGTTGAAAAAGGATCTCCTCCCATATGTAATTTCTCTGTTTCCTTCCTCCTACGCCTTTCCTCTCTTCTCCCCGGATCTGTCCGTTCTCTCTCTCACCACTTCCCTTCACTATATAATTTAGAATCCCCTTATAGGATTAAATGATATAAGGTTTTTTTTTGTTTTTTTTTCTCCTTAGCCACTTTGGTTCCCCAATTTAAAGGGGAATACCTCATAATAATTTCTATAGCACATATCTGAATTTAGTATATAATATGTAGTTTCACATTTAGAGGTTAATGCTCATCCATTAGAAGTAGGATGTCTTATACTCTCACTACCCTCTGGAAGGGGATACTTTCTTAATACAATATCACGGCACCTAAAGAGGATAGGGAGATGGGGGAGGGGGGGGGGCAACGGAGGCAGGGCTGGGAAAGGAAGTTATGTATTCCGCCCCCCTTACGGGAGGAGTGTTAAGGGTTAATATATTCTTCTAGAAGTTTATAACCATCTACATTGGTTTTGCAAGGGCATATATGCTTGCTTAACCCATTAATTAACAAGCAATCTCTTCAATGGTATCTTTTCTCCTCTATTTTTTTCCCTTTCTCTTCTCCTTTCTCTTTTCTTGTTCTTTCCTTTGCTTATCTGCAGATCTCCCTACCAAAGGTGGATAGCCACCCCTGTTAACCAGAGTCCAGGATGTTGGTTGACTTAGGTTCAATATGTATGAATGTTTATGTTGAAAGAATGATGATTGTATTTTGGAATTATCTGAGGCAATGTAAAGTGGTAATTGTATTACCTATGACATGGGAGGAATAAAACAAATAAAAAGGAGTCTCGATCTTCTTTAACAAAAGGTTAGTGGTGGCTGAAGAATTTAAAAAAATAGATCCCTTGGGGAGATATATAATATGGATTGGCCATATAAACAATAGATTGATAAACTCGGTTAATGTATATTTGCCAAATAAAAACCAAAATAGATATCTTAAAAATTTACTAAAAGATATTTTTAAATTTAAAAAGGGATTGATTATGTTATGTGGGGACTTTAACCTGGTAACTAATGTGCTAATGGATAAACAGAGGTCCTACAAAGTCAAGTCGGAAACCCATATCAGTAATGCCGCCTCTGAGTTCTCTAGCTTGATTAAGAGCTATGAACTACTAGACTCCTCAAGGGTGTTCCATCCAGACCAAAAATAATTCACCTTTTTCTCTAATCGCTATAAATCCTATTCTCGTATAGACTATATTTTTGCAGATGCAAGCACAGTGCGAATGATAGAACATTCTGAAATAATTGTGGCACCTTGGTCAGACCATTTTATCAACAGTATTATCTTGGAAGAGACAAATAAGGTGTTGCCTAAGAACAGTTGGAAAATCAACCCATTGCTACTTAAAAAATACAAATCTGTTTCCGCTATCAAAAGAGATATACAGGAATTTTTTTAAATAAATAAGGACTCGGTAAAGTCAGCAAAGACATTATGGTGCGCCTTCAAGTCGTTTATCCGAGGGATACTAATCGCTAGAGCAGCCGAAAATAAGAGAAATCCGGGCAAGTCACTAAATCTCCTTTATATAGAATTAGAAAAGCTACATCAGGATAATATGAAGAACTCAAGTAAAAAACTAAGAGGAAAAATTAAGGAGATACATAATCAAATAAAAAGAAATCTCCAGTTACAAGCTGATAATCTCCTTTGGAGATATCAGCAATCCCACTTTCTATACGGTAATAAATCCAGTAAATATCTTGCTAACAGACTAAAGAAGCAACATAGTCAGAATAGGATTTAAAAAATCTGAGATAAAGAGGGTAAAATTAATCTACACCCCGATAAAATTAGCGTGATATTCCAGGACTATTATACCGAATTGTACAATCTAGGAAATGATAAGCGGTTTAAACTTCCTGGAAAAGAAGAAATTGAATCCTTCCTATATAAGATGAAGTTCCCTAGGGTTTCAGAAAAGGATAGTGAATATTTAGACAGTGAGATAACCATCGAGGAAATCACTGAAACAATTAATTGCGGCAAATCCAACAAATCCCCAGGGGTAGATGGATATGACTCTCTGTTTTACAAATCTTTTGTGTCTGAACTAAAGAGTCATGTATGCAATCTATTTAACGAAATAAAACAAACAGGGCATATCCCCCCTGATATGTCAGAGACTAAAATAATCAACATTTTGAAAGAAGGTAAAAATCCGGAGCAGTGCGGGAGTTACTGACCAATATCTCTGATTAATTTAGATATAAAAATCTATGCCAAAATATTGGCTAATAGACTGAAAACTATAATCAATCAGTTGATTCATAGAGAACAAACAGGCTTCATTCCTGGTCGCCAAGCATCTGATAATTCTAGACGAATGATTGATATTTTAAACTATGTGGTAGAACAGGATATACCATTATTGGCCCTGTCTTTGGATGCCGAAAAGGCATTCGACAGGGTCAACTGGGAATTTCTTCAGGCGGTCTGAGGAAATTCGGATTTAACGATTTTGCCTCGAGATCCGTTAAAGCCCTGTATGCCAATCCTATGGCATATATTGCAAACCCTGACTTCGAGTCAAAAAAGTTTAAAATTGGAAATGGCACTCGGCAGGGATGTCCCCTATCCCCTCTATTGTTCATCCTCTTTATAGAACCTTTAGCTATCTATATTCGAGAGTGTAAAGCTATAGAGGGTGTTAATTATTAATAAGGAGGAATTAAAATTTATGGGTTTCGCGGACGATATTGTCATTACCATGACCAACCCGGAGGAGACATGCCCAAAATTACAAGAAATTTGTGAAGAATTCGGAAGTCTATCATATTTTAAGATAAATAATTTTAAATCTAATACCTTAATGAGAGGTTTTACACCGGAAGTTAAAAATAGATTGGAAAAATTATCTTCGTATAATTGGAAATCCGAATATATCGTCCATTTGGGCATAAAAATGTCATTTGGAGTTAAGGATATCCTTAAATCTAACTTGGAGGATGTGATGAAACAAATTAGACCTATTCTATGTAATTGGAGATCTCTTAACCTGCCCTGGTCGGCGAGAATCGCTGCAACCAACATGAGTATTGTCCCAAAAATGACCTATTGCTTAAGATCTATACCTGATAGAATATCAAATAATTATCTGAAAACCATCCAGGATATTTTGGATAAATACTTATATGGTGGGAAAAAAAGTAGAATCATGAAAAGCGTGGTCAGTAAGAAATATGAAAAAGGAGGCTTAAATGCCCCTAGTATAAAAGACATATATCATAAAATTATCATTGCGCAACTTCTACTACTAGTTCACCTACTAAAATGGAAGAACTAATTATAAAGAGAAGGAATCATCATATTATTTCAAACTGCAGAGCGAGAGTACTCCGTTTATTAAAAGTAAGGGAATCATAGGCTGGGAACTAGATCTTAATGAATGATCAATGATCTTGATGAAGACAACTGGAGGGATATTATAATGTTGATTAAGAAATCCGTCATAAATCCAGCTTATCTGGAACTCTTTTTTAAAATCTTACACAGATGGCATTTACCCCGGTTAGAATGTCAAAATTTAATACAAAAGGGAACGCCCTTTGCTGGAAACAGTGCGGTTTTGTAGGAGATGACTCCCATGTCTGGTTGAAGTGTAAAAAGATCTCAGATATGTGGTTAGAAATGTGTCAACTTCTAGCTAGAGTTTTAGATAAACATATTCCTTGTACCCCTCAAGTGGCCATCCTCCACAGAGGGTTGGAGTTTCTCTCCCCAGTGGAAAGGAACTTGGTTTTGCATGTCCTCTTGGGGGCCAAATGGTTGTTAGTAAAATACTGGAAAACACCAGATATCCCTACAATTAGAGAGTTAATCAACACTATTTGTTATAACAGAGACCTATCTCTCAACGCTTATAGTTTGGCTAATGCAAAAAATAGAAATATGATAAAATGGTCTAAATGGAACAACTACATCAAACATAGTACATTTTAGCCAGATGGCAAAGGGAAATAATACTTCCCTTACTATTTCTCGGGTGTAACTCCATTCGGACCTAATTCTCCTCATTGGCCCATGTGTTTAAACATGTTATCTGCCTCGAATCTGAGCGAATGCCAGTATGGATGTACATTGTACCTTTTCATTGTATTATATAATCTAGAAAACCGTTCTACTTTTGGAGTATATCGTTGGTACAATGTTTTGTTTGTTATCTCTATGTTTGTTTTTGTGTACTGTATGTTTATTATTCTTTTTCTGTTGATGTAATATATTAATACATGCGCGCCGGGTCAAGAAAGCGAGCTAGGTTAAGAAGGTGCGCCGGGTCAAGAAGGAGCGGAGGCCGGAGCAGAAGCAGGTAAGTGAGGGGTGAGGGGGAGGTATTTAGGGGGGTTTAGAATGAGGAGGGGGGTTTAGAATGAGGAGGGGGGCTGAGGAGGGAGGTTGAGGAGGGAGGTTGAGGAGGGAGGTTGAGGAGGGGGGTTGAGGAGGGAGGTTGAGAATGAGGAGGGAGGTTGAGGAGGGGGTTGAGGATGAGGAGGGAGGTTGGGGGGGTTGAGGTTGAGGAGGGGGGTTGAGGATGGGGGGTTGAGGAGGGAGGATGAGGATGGGGGGTTGAGGATGAGGAGGGAGGTTGAGGGGGGTTGAGGTTGAGAAGGGGGGTTAAGGATGGGGGGTTGAGGATGGGGGGGTTGAGGAGGGAGGTTGAGGAGGGGGGTTGAGGATGGGGGGTTGAGGAGGGAGGATGAGGAGGGAGGTTGAGGATGAGGAGAGAGGTTGAGAACGGGGTTGAGGATGAGGAGGGAGGTTGAGGATGAGGAGGGGGGTTGAGGAGGGGGTTGAGGTTGAGGAAGGGGTTAAGGAGGGGGTGGTTGAGGATGGGGGGGTTGAGGAGGGGTTGAGGAAGAGGGGGTTGAGGAGGGAGATTGAGGATGAGGAGGGAGGTTGAGGAGGGAGGTGGAGGATGAGGAGGGGGATTGAGGTTGAGGAGGGGGTTGAGGATGGGGGGGTTGAGGATAAGGGGGTTGAGGATGCGGAGGAAGGATGAGGATTAGGAGGGGGGATGAGTAGGGGTTGAGGATGAGGAGGGGGGTTGAGGTTGAGGAGGGGGTTGAGGATGGGGGGGTTGAGGATGATGGGTTTGAGGAGGGAGGTTGAGGATGAGGAGGGAGGTTGAGGATGAGGAGTGGGGTTGAGGAGGGAGGTTGAGAATGAGGAGGGGGGGTGAGGAGGGTGATAAGGGAGTGGTAAAGAGACACAGGGAAGGGAGAGGGGGGAAGAGACACAGGGAAGGGAGAGGGGATAAGAGACACGAGAGAGAGAGGGGGGACACAGAGGGCACAAGAGAGACCCACCCTCGGCTTATACTCGAGTCACTAATTTTACCCAATATTTTGTGGTAAAATAGGTGCCTCGGCTTATACTCGAGTCGGCTTATACTCATATATATACGGTAGGTGTAAATTCCACAGAAATTAATTTTAAGTATCTTTCCGGGTCAAAATACAATATTTCACAAAATGACCCAGAACGGCAACTTTCCAGAGGGTCAAAAATACCAAATTCACATAACTAGGTGGGATTCATGTAATAACATTCATAAATTCCACAGAAACTAATTTCAAGTACTCCTTCCGGGCCACAATACAATATTTTGAAAAAAATGAAGCAGAATGGCGACTTTCCAAAATGTCAGACATATGAAATTCACCAGATACACATAACTAGGCGGGATTCTTGTGATAACATTCGTAAATTCTACAGAAACTAGTTTCAAGTACCCTTTCCAGGCAGAATACTGTATTTCACAAAATGAACTTTAACGGCGACTTTCCAGAGGGACAAAAATATGAAATTCCCCAAATACACATAACTCGGTTGGATTCATATAATAACCTCATAAATTCCACAGAAATGAATTTCAAGTATCTGTTTCGGGCCAAAAATACAATATTTCGCAAAATGACCTGCAACGGCGACTTTTTAGCGGGTCAGTATTACGAAATTCACCAAATACACATAACTACGGAGGATTCATGTAATAACATTCATAAATTCCACAGAAATTAATTTCAAATACCCGTTTCGGGCCAGAATACAATATTTTGCAAAATGACCCAGAACGGCGACTTTCCAGAGGGACAAAAATATAAAATTAACCAAATACACATAACTAGGTGGGATTCATGTAATAACCTTCAGAAATTCCACAGAAATTAATTTCAGGTAACTTTTCCAGGCTAAAATACAATATTTTGCAAAATGCCTCAAAACAGGGACTTTTCAGAGGGTCAGTATTACCAAATTCACCAAATACACATAACTAGGTGGGATCCATCTAATAACCTTCATAAATTCCACAGAAATTAATTTCAAGTATCTTATCCGGGCTAAAATAAAATATTTCGCAAAATGACCCGGAACGGCGACTTTCCAGAGAGACAAAAATACCAAATTAATTAAATACACATGACAAGGTGGGATTCATGTAATAACCTTCGTAAATTCCACTGAAATTAATTTAAAGTACCTGTTCCGGGCTAAAATACAATATTTCACAAAATGACCCGGAATAGCGACTTTCCAGAGGGTGAAAAATACCAAATACACATAACTAGGTGGGATTCATGTAATAACCTAAATAAATTCCACAGAAACTAATTTCAAGCTGCTGTTCCGGGCAGAATATTAAAGAACTGCAATAGCTACTTCTCAGAGTGTCGGAGATATCTATGTTGTATTTTAATTATTCAGGTGTGGAAAGAGACAGATTTGTTATCTCATTGAATGGGTCCCTGGGCTCACATGCTGATTGACAGTGGGTCCTAAACCCCCATCCGAGTACTTAATATTTTTAACAACTTCTGTGTCGTGGGCCGGTTTTTATTTGGTTTGATTTGAGGAGGCAGGTATATAATTTATACTGTACCACTGCTGCAGAGACTACTAAGCTAACAGCTCAGTGTCTCCTTCAGCAGGTTACATGGGGGCCACAGAGCATCAGGGCTGTGGTGAAACAGCCCTGGTGCATGCCCCCAATATACTATTAGTTACGTAGGCATTGTGGTTTGAATCGATACATAGCTTGCGAAAAAAAGCACTCACATTTACGAGAGAGACTTTTTGCACAGATGTGAATTGAATCGGAATGGGACCCGTAGAGGAACTGATCTACCACTGGGGACCGGCTCTGGAGCTCTCACCACTTCCCCTCCTGTCCCCTATAGCACTCCCCTCCGCGCTCCTTTGTTATTATCCGCTCTACGCTACTGCACATTTTCTGGCTGAAGCAGGGAATCCTGAAAAATGTCACACACACATGACGTCATTCGGGATACCCTGGCACGGCCAGAACACACGCAGAGCTGGTGAGGCCAAGGGACCCGGAGGGAGAGGGGAAGGAGAAGGTGAAGGAGCTGGGGTGGTAGGTGGCAGGAAGGGAAGTCATGAAAATACACACAGAAATATATATATATATATATATATATATAGTACAATAATGTATTTCTGGGAATCCTTGCAGATGGGCTTACAAATGTATAATTTGTTTCTGTACGGTGGAGGGCTTCTCCTGCTCTTGTTGCTCACCATCCACTTGATGGTTGTTTATATGGTTGCTTTGGCGCTCAATAATACAGGCTCACCACCTATTTATGCTACACAGTGTTCGTTATCCCCTATATTTAAAATGAGCCATTTAGTTCTACGATACCATGCACCAAGGCTCCTAAGTTTAAGAAGTGGAAGTGGCGACATTTGCTAAATAATTCAATGTCGAGTTTAAATCTATTTACCTATTAATCTGTTTATAGACCCTAACATCTTCATATTCAGCACTTGCACTTTGGTACATTATATTGGGGGAAGTTTTTTCCTGCCTCTGATATAATTATGATACTGGCACTTTAATACAATTTTACCTTTTGGTATATTGTATGACCACTACTGTTAGCACTCAGCACTTTATTCTTTGGATTATATAGTGCCACATAGATAAGTTGGTATCCTGTATCACTAGACACTATTATATTTAATCATTATTTTTTTCAAGGTTATATAGGGTCTTATAACACGATATATAGGGTCTTACAAAATTAGTATATACTAATATCTTAAATTTCATACACTTCCCCTAATTTCTTTACTATGTCAGAGTGTTAGGATTTTATTCAGTTATTTTTAACTTCATTAATAAATGTTAAGTTTTAAACTTTGAGTTTTCTCTATATTGTTGTTTAGGCAGAGGGTGTGCACTAAAATTTAAAAGGATATCTGTGCCCTTTCTCTTTTCTTGTTTATATATATACTAGCGAATTGCCCGTCAAAAAACGACGGCAATGAAATTGTAAGGTAGCTAATGCTGTTTGGTGTCTAATAATGAAATATGTAATACATTACTAAATGAATATACTGTACCTATTTTGAAGCATTGTGATGAAGAGGTGGCAATCTGTGTTGATGTTGCTGCAGCATTAGTGGTGTGGAGCTGCTGTGTAAGCATGCTGAATGTGTGCACTGTGTGGTATGAATATCCGTAGGTGGTTTGTGGCGTTTTGCGAGTTTCTTGTGGTGTTTTGCGAGTTTGTTGTGGTGTTTTGCGAGTTTAGAGTGCTGTAGCCTCGTTTTCGTTTTGTTCGGCGGCCATTTTTTCTGTCGCTTAGATTTTTTTTTAGTCTCAAAACTCTTTTATTTCGAGTAAAATCGAGGTCTAAGTTGCATTTTTGAGGTCCTGGGTGCTCCCTCTTGGTGTAGGTAAGGTTTTTATGTATGTGCTGTGTGTATGTATTGTGTTTTAAATGTTTGTATGTCGGCGTGTTGCGTCCGATGTTTGCGAGGTCGTAATGTGTGGTAACGTGTTTCGTAGGTTGTTTGCGTTCCTCGTAAAATTTAGCGAGTGTCGTAATTAGTGTGTCGTGTTTTTTGAGTAGCGACGTGAAGTTTGCGAGGGTTTGAGGCCCTTGCCCAGTGACCTCGCCAGCAACTGAGCTCCATGCCAGCAACTGAGGCCCTTGCCCAGTGACCTCGCCAGCAACTGAGGCCCTCGCTTCGCGAGGGGCCTCAGTTGCTGGCATGGAGCGTTTTCGGCGCTCCATGCCAGCAACTGAGGCCCGTGCCCAGTGACCTCGCCAGCAACTGAGGCCCTCGCTTCGCAAGGGGCCTTAGTTGCTGGCATGGAGCGCCTTCGGCGCTCCATGCCAGCAACTGAGGCCCTTGCCCAGTGACCTCGCTACGCGAGGGCCGCGGCTCGCTATGTGCTAACCACTGGGCCACAAGGGTAACCCACCTGAATTTGGTAATACTGACCCTCTAAAAAGTTGCTGTTCCCTGTCATTTTGCTAAATATTGTATTCTGGCCCGAAACAGGTACTTGAAATTAGTTTCTGTTAAATTTATGAATGTTATTACATGAATCCCATCTAGTTATGTGTCTTTGGTAATACTGATCCTCTAAAAAGTCGCTGTTCCGGGTCATTTTGAGAAATATAGTATTCTGCCTTGAACGGGTATTTGAAATTAGTTTCTGCTGTATTTATAAAGGTTATTACAAGAATCCCACCTAGTTATATTTTTTTTGGTGCATTTGGTATTTTTGAAAAATACTGATCCTCTAAAAAGTCACTGTTCCGGGTCATTATGCGAAATATTGTATTCTGGCCCGGAACGGTTAATTGAAATTAGTTTCTGTAGTATTTATGAAGGTTATTACATGAATTCCACCTAGTTATGTGTATTTGGTGAATTTGGTTATACTGACCCTCTAAAAAGTCGCCGTTCCGGGTCATTTTTCAAAATATAGTATTCTGCCTGGAACGGGTACTTGAAGTTAGTTTCTGCTGTATTTATGAAGGTTATCACACGAACTAGAATATTGCCCATCACAAAATGAAGGCAATGAAATTGTAAGTGAGCTAATTCTGTTTGGTGTATGGTAATCAAATAAATAATACATTATTAAAGGAATATACTTTACCTATTTTGAAGTAATATATGCAGGTTGCATTGTGCTGAAGAGCTGGCAATCTGTTTTGATGTTCCTGCAGCATACAATGTGTGTTTTGAGTGCTGTGGAGCTGCTGTGTAAGTGTCAGCAATGTGTGCAGTGTGTAGTGTAAATAGTGTGCGAGTGCAAGGGAAATTCGTTAGGGTAGCTGTGTACTTCCGCATTCAGGAAGTTAGTGGCTGTGGCTGCTTTTGCGTCCATGTTCGTGGACCTCGTCCGGCTTTTTGATAAAGTCTGTATGTGTTTTGTGGTGTTTTGCTTGTTTAGGGTCCTGTAGCCTCATTTTCGTTTTTTCCGGCTGCCATTTTTTCTCTCGCTTAGGGGATTTTTGTGTCTCTGAATTTTGGAATTTGGACTTAAATGGAGGTGTAACTTCACTTGCAGAGGTCCTGGGTGCTGTGGGTATGTTTTTTATGTATTTTTTGTGTGTTTCTAATGTTTTCAGGTTTGCGCGGGTCGGCCGTTAAAGTCGTATTTTTGCAAGATCGTTAAGTCCTGCGTCTCGTATTTGTTTGTCGTAAGTCCGTAAATGTTGCGAGGTCCGCAGTTGCTGACAAGGAGCGCCTTTGGCGCTCCATGCCAGCGACTGCGGCCCTCGCTTTGCGAGCCTGCAGCGTTAGCAACAACCCACATGCTCACAACTATTATAGGTGATCCCACCTAGTTATGTGTATTTGGTGAATTTCATATTTTTGAAGCTCTGGAAAGTCGCTGTTCCGGGTCATTTTTGCGAAATATTATATTCTGGTGTGTTAAAGGGTTAATAAAGCATACTATCAGATGAAGGTTGGCTCTTAAATATAGTTCTCAATTATATTTAACACATCCCAATGATTTTAGCATGAATTCCCTTTATAAAGAGTGCGTTTTGGCCTATTTTTGCCGGTTCCGTTTGATATTTTGTTTTTTAAAGGGATAATAAAGTATTATATCAAATTGGTTTTGGTTCTTATATATTGTTCTCAATTTTATCTAACACATGCCAGTGATATTGGTATTGATTTATTTTAGAAATGGCCTGTTCCGGTCTTTTATGTTCCGTTCCTGCTTTTACACAGTCCCCTCCACTACTACTGTCACCAATGCCTGAGCACCCATATCGGTGAGTAGTACTTTCAAAGTGCTATTTTTCCTTTTTCATAAGATTGTCCATATGTTTAAGGTCTTACTTTGGGCTAGAAAATGTTCCAGGAAGATGTCCAGTTTTTTCAAGACTGTTTTTAATGCGTTTGTAAAAAAAAACAAAAAACTGTAAATGCATAATAAAGTTGTGTGAAAGAAATAAAAATGAACACTTCCTCACTATGTGTAAAAAGCAGCCAGCAGGAGGCAGTGCTGAGTAACTATAGTACAGCAAAGCATATGGAGTCTGGGGAATACTACTAGGGGAGAGGGAGAAAGATGGCAGGCACGTAGTATGGTTTTACACTATAGAGCAGACCTGGGCATTTTACGGCCCGCGGGCTGTTCCTGTCCGGCCCACTACAATGGCAGCATGGCACCCGATGCACAGCCCGGGAGGAGGTGACTAAGCAGAGCTCCCCAGACTCTGGCCTGCCCGGCCTCCATCAGCCCAGATCCCAAAACAACATACTGCAGGGGAGGGGAATTCCTAATGATGTTATGTGACCCTGCAGTATGAAGCGTCGACAGGGGAAGGATATGCAGCCTCTGAGCAATGGAATCCGGGACAGGGACTGCCATGCACAAATAAGAGGGAGGGGGAGGGCGAATGAAGTGCATGGGGCATGAGGGGGGTGAATAGTGTGACAAGGGCCCCTGGGGGTTTTGAGAGGTTGAATAATGCTCCTGAGGGGAGAATATGGCTGCTGAGGGGGTTGGGGGTGAAGGTTGCTGCAGAGGGGGTGAATATTGCTGCTGAGGGGGTTGGGGGTGAAGGTTGCTGCAGAGAGGGTGAATATTGCTGCTGAGGGGGTTGGAGGTGTGAATGGTGCTGCTGAGGGGGAGCGGGGGGTGAGGGGTGCTGCTGATGGGAGTCTGGGGGTGAATATTACTGCTGAGGGGTGCCTAGGGGGTGAATATTGCTGCTGAGGGGGCCCTGGGGGGAGATAATGGCTGCTGAGGGGGTTGGGGTGAATGGTGTTGTTGAGGGGGCCTGGGGGGTGAATATTGCTGCTGAGGGAGTTGGAATGGATGAATGTGTGTGTACATATATGGCACTGGAGAGTGGCCCTCCAAGACAGCCCCAGTTTCTCATGTGGCCCACCCCTGCTATAGAGTGATCATTATCCATGTATAAATACTATTTATCATTATATAGTGCAGTGTGCTCATTAGCAGTGTTTAAATATAAATTATCATTATACAGTGCAGTGTGCTCATTAGTATGAAGTTAGTATATTTTATATAGTGCAATTTGTTTTTGTGTAGAAATATCATTATTATAGAGTGCAGTGTGCTTATTAGTAGTGTATAAATACTAATTATCAATATACAGTGCCTTGCAAAAGTATTCACCCCCCTTGTCATTTTTCGTGTTTTGTTGCCTCACAACCTGGAATTAACATGTATTGTTTGAGGATTTGCATCATTGAATTTACAGAACATGGCCCCAACTTTGAAGATATTTTTATTTTTTTTATTCTAAAGCAAACAACAAATAGGACAAAATAACAGAAAAAGTCAATGTGCATAACTATTTACCCCCCTAAAGTCAATACTTTGTAGAGCCACCTTTTGTGGCAATCACAGCTCCAAGTCGCTTTAGATCAGTCTCTATGAGCTTGCCACATCTTACCACTGGGATTTTTGCCCATTCCTCCTTGCAAAACTGCTCCAGCTTCTTCAAGCTGGATGGTTTGCGCTTGTGAACCGCAATCTTTAAGTCTGACCACAGATTTTCTATTGGATTGAGGTCTGGGCTTTGACTAGGCCATTCCAACACATTTACATGTTTCAGTGTTGCTTTAGCAGTGTGTTTGTCCTGCTGGAATGTGAACCTCCGTGGTACAGGTTTTACTAAAAAAATATCCCTGTATTTAGCACCATCCATCTTTCCCTCAACTCTGACCAGTTTCCCAGTCCCGGCTTCTGAAAAACATCCCCACAGCATGATGCTGCCACCACCATGTTTTACTGTGGGGATGGTGTTCTTTGGGGGATGTGATGTGTTTGGTCTGCGCCATACGTAGCGTTTGCTTTGATGGACGAAAAGTTCAATTTTAGTCTCGTCAGACCAGAGCACTTTCCTCCATACATTTTGGGAGTCTCTCACATGCCATTTTGTTTTTTGCCATAAAGCCCAACTCTATGGAGCGTACGGCTTATTGTCATCCTATGTACAGATATTCCAGTCTCTGCTGTGGAACTCTGCAGCTCCTCCAGGGTTACATTAGGTCTCTGTGCTTTCTCTCTGAATAATGCCCTCCTTGCCCGGTCCGTGAGTTTTGGTGGCCGGCCGTCTCTTGGCAGATTTTCCATTTGGTTACAATAGATTTGATGGTCCTCCTGGGGATCATCAAAGATTTGGATATTTTTTTATAACCTAACCCATACTTGTACTTCTCAACAACCTTGTCCCTTACTTGTTACGAGATTTCCTTGGTCTTCATGGCAGTGTTTGGTTAGTGGTGCCTCTTGCTTAGGTGTTGCAGCCTCTGGGGCCTATAAAAAAGGTATGTATATGTAATGACAGATCATGTGACACTTAGATTGCACACATGTGGACATCATTTCACTAATTATGTGACTTTTGAAGGTAATTGGTTGCACCAGAGTATATATTTTTTCTCATTTCACTTCGCTGATCGCAAGGCCCGTAAGTTGCGAGGCCCGAAAGGCTGGAGTTAAAAAGTTACAGGTTCAACTGCCACCAAGCCCGCAAATGAGAGATGGAAGGGAGAGGGGGGAAAGAGACACAAGGGAGTAAGAGAGGGGGAAGAGACAAAGGGGAATGAAAGAGGAGGAAGAGACAAAGGGGAGGGAGAGAGGAGGAAGAGACAAAGGGGAGGTAGAGGGGGGGGGAAAGAGACACAGGGCAGGGAGGGCTTAAAAAAATGAGAGAGGAGGAAGAGACAAAGTGGAGGGAGAGGGGGGAGAAGAGACACAAGGCTGGAGGGCTTCAAAAAAAGGTTCCAGGTTCAACTGCCACCAAGCCCGCAAATGAGAGACGGAAGGGAGAGGTGGGAAAGAGACACATGGGAGTGAGAGAGGAGGAAGAGACAAAGTGGAGGGAGAGAGGAGGAAGAGACAAAGGGGAGGTAGAGGGGGGGGAAAGAGACACAGTCGAGGGAGAGGGTGTAAAGAGATGCTGGTGAGAGAATGGGGGAAAGAGACAGGGGAGGGAAAAGAGATGCTGTGGAGGGAGTGGGGAGAAAGAGATGCTGTGGAGGGAGTGGGGTGAAAGAGACACTGGGGAAGGAGTGGGGGGAAGAGACGCAGAGGAGGGAGAGGGGGGCAAAGAGACACAGGTGAGGGAGAGCGTGCATGCCGCAGCCTGCAATGTAAAGGGGGGAAGGCGCTCATCGCGAGGCACGCAAGTTGCGGGTTTTTCCAAGGTCTGCAATGAGCGCCTAAGCCGCACATTGCATGGCTCGCGATGATCGCCGAAATCTCTCATCGCGAGGCCCGCAAGTTAGAGGGGGGCAAGTCGCTGGTAAATATTAATTATCATCATACAATGCAGTGTGCTCGTTATCAGTATAAAGTTAGAATATTTTATGTAGTGCAATGTGTATTTTTGTATAAACATCATCATAGAGTACAGTGTGCTTATTAGTAGTGTTTAAATACGAATTATCATTATACAGCGCACTGTGCTCATTATTAGTTTATAAATGCTAATTATCAATATACAGAGCAGTGTGCTTATTATTCATTTATAAATACTAATTATTAAATAGTGCAGTGTGCCCATTATTAGTACAAATAGTAATTATTGTTATACAGTGCAGGGTGCTTGTTATTAGTGTATAAATACTAATTACAGTGCGCTCGTTATGAGAATATAGTTAGTATATTTTATATAGCGCAATGTGCCTCCTGGTGATGTCAGAGACGCTGACTAAATGCAGATTGGGGTTCTCATGTCTGAGGAGCATGCTGGTTCAATGAGAGTGCTTTTGATTTGAACTCCATCTATCTACTGCTGTATGTGGCTTCACAGTGAGGTTCTGTGTTAAAGACTCTAAGCCTTATTTCTTTTGTATAGCTAATATTGATTTTAAGAATGGTGCGTGGGCAGAACAGCTTGGCTATTTAAAGGAGCACTATCCTCATAAGTTCATCATCGCTATAATTTAATTGTTGTATGTATTTTTTATATATATATATCACATATTATAATTGTCAAACTGCGATTCGCATGCGCACAGTGCGGCGTGAGCCGCGTATGCTCAATGCGCGCCGTGAGACGTGCATTTCGCATGCGCGGCACATAAGGAGAGAAGAGCGGGAAAGGGAAGAGACACAGAGGGAGGGTGAGAAGAGACACAGAGGGACTGGGGAAGATGCACAGAGGGAGAGTGGGGAAGAGGCACAGAGGGAGAGGGTGGAAGAGACACAGAGGGAGGGGGGGAAATAGACATGGGGGAAAGAGACACAGGGGAGGTGGAAAGAGACATGGGAGGGAGAGGTGGGAAAGAGACACAGGGGAGGGAGAGGAGGGGGGAGACACAGGGGAGTGAGAGAAGGGGGAAGAAACACAGGGGAGGGAGAACAGAGGAAGATACACATGGGGGGGAAGAGACACAACAAAGGGGAAAGAGACACAGGGGGAAGAGGGGGGAGAGATACAGAGGGTGAGGGGGGAAGAGGTACAGAGAGAGGGGGGAAAGATTAACAGAGGGGGGAGACACAAAGGAAGGGGTGGAGAGACACAGGGGGAGAGACACAGGGGGAGAGACACAGAGAGAGGCGGGGGAAGAGGCACAGAGGGAGAGGGGCGGAAGACACAGAGTGGGGAGAGACAGAGAGGATGAGGGGGGTAGAGACACATATGGAGAGGGGGGAAGAGAGAGAAAGGGAGGAAGAGGCACAGAAAGAGGAGGGGGAAGAGACACAGGGGAGTGAGAGGAGGGGGAAGAGACACAAGGGAGAGAGTGCAGGGGGGAAGATACACAAGGGAGGGATATGGAGACACAAGGAAGGGAGGAAAAGACACAGGGGAAGGGGGAAAAAGACACAGACCAGGGGGCAACAGACACAGGGGAGGGGGAGACACCGAGGGTGAAGAGATGCATGGGAGGGAGAAGGGGACACAGGGGAGGGGTTTAGAGACACGGGAGGGAGAGGGAGGTAAATACACAGGGGGCAGGAGATACAAGGGAGGTAGACGAGGTGGAAGGAGACACAAGGGAGGGAGAGGAGGGGGGACATAAGACACGAGTTAAGAAGTAGACAGGGGGAGAGACTCGCAATGAGCTCCAAAGGGGCTCATTGCAAGGCCTGTGATGAGCTCCAAAGGCGCTCATCGCAAGGCCAATAAAGTAGAGGGGGAGAGGCTCCCATTGTGTGGCAAACAGCATTGCCAGGCTTCACTTTTTATTGCCGTCATTTTTGACGGGCAAGTCGCTTATATATATATATATATATATATATATATATATATATATATATATATATAAAACTATCACTCTTTTCAGTTAGTGTGATATTTGGCTTGAATGTAAGCTGTGAGACAGTATTTTCCATTTGTGTAAGATATAGTTATAAATGGTTAAGTCTACATGACCCATGACTTGGCATTTTCAGTTAGAGATAGTATGCAAGCTCTTAATAATAACAAATATAATATGACATAACATGTATTTTCAGTCATCCCCAAGGTCTAATAAGTGTTATTTATTGTGCAGAAGTGTATCATATAAAGTACTTATACGCACAGATTTTACCAAAGTATGTGTCATATTCTTATTGGATATCATATGTAAATAAAATGTTATTGGCTCTTAGTGGGAAGTACCATGTTGCTAGATGTGGGGAAAGATGGATTATTTAATTGTCTTGTGTAAACAAGTATAAAAGCTGTGTCTGGATATATTTCTGTCAGTTCAGTTCAGGGAGTGAGTCAGTGGCAGCTATTTGGGTGTCCTTGATCCACATGTTTTCTAAATAAACTCTAATAATGAGAAAATTACCAGAAGACTCTGTTTTTGTTATGATTAGGTTCAAAGTACAAAGGAGTATGTGAGTGTGTTTTTTTTTTTACTAGACAGTTTAAACATTTCTTGCCATATATTTTTTCAGTCTAATAGCCTAGCTGTTGGCTGCGTTTCCCTTAAGATAGTACCGGGGTATGCCATTAGGGCAACCTTCCAGGCAGGAGGTACCCATTAAGGTCATAGTCAGAGTATTACTGTGTATTACTATTTCATATATTTGATTTGCAAAATTTGCACTACAATTTTTACATGTCTTTTTTTTCTTACATTTATTTTGTATTTTAAATATTTTTAATATTATTTGAATTTAATACCAACTTTAAAAATTGTGTTAGTATATTTTTTACAGTAAAATGTGCTTGTCTGTGTAAATACTCATCATCATCATTATATAGTGCTGCATTCTCAATGACAGTAAATAGACACTCAGTATCATAGTGCATTGGCTAAAAAAGGTGAAAGAGAGGAAAATGACAGAGGGAATAGAAAGATTGTTGGAAGGATAGGATGGAAAATGACAGCTTTAGAGCAATATAGATAGCCATCGGGATTAGTTGGTGCTCCTTTTCAGACCTCTAGCGATAAGCTTTCATCTGGTAAAATAGTTTCCCACTTGCTACGTTGATTTTTTGGCCATGTCACTTTTACCTTGTGGAAATTCTGTGCCAAGTAGTTCAATAGGTCTGAATACATGTGCAGTAAATACAATAGTTATTGCTGTTAATAGATCTTTGCAATGCCCCATTTAGTTTCTTTTATCTATATATGTTTAATACACCCATGTATAGCAAAATATATGTTCTGCTGTGGTAAGCATGTGCTATACTATATTATCCTATGAGCACCTCAAGAACCAACTCTACAATATTAATTCAGCAGCAAAGTTTCCATGAAAGTGTTTTTTCTAGCTGCTAGTAATTATGTACTATATAAAGATAAATGTACATACGGACACATACATATTTGTGAAGCAGACATTTACATTACAAAGTCATTATGTGGCACAAACTGTAGGGGAGAGTATTAAAGTACCCAACTGACAATATATTGGGTAATTCCATGCTAATTTCCTTCTAAGATCTCACCTTGATAGTGGAAATATGCACTGTAGTCAATGCTGTATAGTAATACCAGGACAGCACTAGTAAAAGGTGTTGACTAAGTAGAAGCTGCAGCAGGAATTTTGTGGAGACTAATAATGTGTACAGGCCAAGCATTTAAAATTTCAACAAAGAATATCAGTATAAGTAGGAAAAAGAAATTTTAATTACAAAAAATATATATATTAACAAATATAGATCAAATAAATTAAGTATATAATGTAGTCTCTTTATAATTGTTTCTTTTTCTTCATTGGCGGAGTATAGTAACTTGTGGATGGCTCCTCACATTCTCTCTTTGGGGTTTTGGTTCTGGTTTGTTCATCTGCCTTTGTTGCGTTTATGTCCTCAAATGTCTTTCTCACAGCCGAGGGCCACCGGAGATTATAATGATCTTGTAGTCTTCCCATACAGCACTCCACATACCAGATAATGGTGTGGTCTTGTATTTTAATTTCCTTATAAAGATGTTCAGGAATACAGCTTTCCTCATTGCACGTAATGGTGAGGTCTGGAACAGTCACATGCTGGCATGGCTTCAATGTCCTGGATCTGTTAGTTGCCATAAACTCTTTCCGCTGACACAATGGTATCTGCCCAGGCATGTTTGAACACTATAGCTCCACTACCACTCCAACCAATGTCTGAACACTTGTAGGGATCAGTAATCCTGGAATATTGATGCCAGACCATAGCTAAGTAACATTCTGTGATGTCATAATGGTTGTGATGTCAAATTCAAAATGCTTTCTAAATATACTATATTTGTAAATGTTGCTCTCTTCCCTTTAAAAAGAGTAGTTTTTAGTGAGCTTCTTTATATAGCTATTGTCACAATATGGAACCAACAGGATTGGCAAGCTTTGGAACTCCCAACTGTTAGGTCTTCACATTGATTGGTTAGGAGTATCCTCAATGACCGCAGGCCTAGTACAGAGATTAATTTAAAAAAATATATATATTTAAAAATAGTTTCCCTGAACTAACGACTTACAGCTTTTACACTTGTAATTGTTGACTGGAAGTTACTATATTGGGGATGGGTAACCATTTTTATAGGAAACTTAATAATAGTCCGACATTAAACAAGAAACAAACAACATGTCCACTTACCAACTTTAATCCCCCTCCCCCTTAAGTCTCTCTCATTCTCTACTAATTAACCAAGGCACTAGACCCAGGAAGCTGATTGCAGTGGGGGTGGGGGATTTCCAGGTGTGGCGTGGTGCCAGCAAGTCTCATCCCTTTTTTAATTTCCACTAGGATGTGCAGCAAGGGAAAAAGTAAGAACAGATTTTAACTTAGTCGGGGCATCCTAGGCACTGGGTCAGGTACCATGTCCATTGTCACAGCCATCCTCCCTTCGACTCACTCTTGCATATAAATTATACAGAGGGTGTGCAGCCAATAAAATCTGTGTCTTTTATATTAATCTCTATGAGGAAACAGAAACACTGTAGTACTGGGATGACGTCCTGAGTGAACAGCACAGAGAAATGTGTCTCACAGAGAAGCAAAACCGCCATTGAGAGCACATTTTCAGATAATTGTATCTGCCACAGTCATAATCCATGGTCCTGGATTCAGTTACAATTTCCGTTCCTGCAATTTGATTGGGTGTGACAAAGGAAGCTTCTCCATTAGACCCTTTACTAGTATGTTTGCATTACCTGATACTGCTGTAAGGTCACTGGCTCTGTACTATGCACGCACCAATAAATAACCAGGAAATATTACCTGCAGAAGTTAGGTCACATCCACATTAACTTTTTGTTAACATTACAAACCAACCATAGGTCACATGACTATCTTACAGGGTTCAGTCTGCTCAAATGACAAAGCATATGGAGTCTGGATAATACTACTAGGGGAGAGGGAGAAAGATGGGAGGAACATAGTATGTGTGACGATCCGACAGTAGGGGCTATACAAGCCCAGGGCCACCCCCTACAGACCCCAGATTATCTACCCACAAGGACCGTTGGGTTCTTTGAAATCTCGGCACCTGCACCTGATATCTGGCATCCGTATCTGTCAGAGACTCTCCATCAGGAATCAGCATTACAGGAGTTCCATTAACCTTTCTGTGGTCATGACCAGGACAGGTTACTTGTAGGGTGGAGATAGGTTCAGTATCGCAGCCATCCAGAAAAAAATCAGCGATAGATGATTTCTATGTATCTTCAAGTAAAGTGATTTCTTTTTTAAAATTACAGCAGTATTTATAGGGGATGGATAGAGGGTGTGTGCACAATGTACCAAATGAGAGAGAGGTGAGGGGGCGGACAATCACAAGAGATAAACTCCAAATGGGTCTAACAGTAGTTTCCTGAGTGTATTAGGCTTAATTTCTAATACACATCCTGCCGTCTCTAGCACATATCAGTTGGAATTAACTTAATCTGGCAAACAATGGAACAAAGCAGATTTACAAATATAGTAGAGGTGTCTATGCAGATAATGTATTGCTGGAGTCAAGCAGTGTGGTGGCTCAATGGCCCAACACCCAGGCTGAGAAAAAGGGGCCCGTGACATTACTCCCCCCCTTCCAGACAGCAGTTCTGGGGCTATGATCCTGATGCATGATAGGCTTGAACTGCAGCCCATAGCCAAGTCCAAGTCCTCATCCAAAGAAGGAAAAATGTTGGCCCAAATGGCAACTGCATAAATCCCAGTTCATAAATCCCTCCTGGAGGGGGTAGTATGAAACACGCCCGGCTCCTGGGTGGTTGCCTATCTTTCACGAAAGTTCCACAGTCTCTAACCACAACCCATCCTTCAGGAAAGTGTCCACAATCTATAACCCCATTCCTTTCAACAACCCACCCCAAATTACAGGCATCAATCTTAGGGACACATCCAAGGTCTTGCAATCTAGGGATCAGCTCAGGAGGGGGTAAATAGCACTTCCACGTTGGTACACACAGGGTAGCAGACTTCGCTAGGGCAAGAAGCTCCTCTGGGTGGTTATCCACAAGGGCTGGTAAGGTTGGGATCACCTCTGCAACTAGGGTATGCTGTGTCAGGTCCTCAGGTACCGTGGGCTGCTTGCCCATATGCTTTAACTCTGGAGCTGTCAGGACTGAAGTGATCCCTGTCTGCCCTGATGGCAACTGTGCAGGGTGTGGGAGTGGAGCCTCAACTTTTATTCTTCCTCAGGGTCTCATGGCCAGTGCCCTCACCTGAACTCCCACAACTATCTGGATCCACCTGATCCATGCTGGGCAAGAGCTTCGGGGTCCCAAGGGACGCCGCCTCTCGTCAAGCCCCAATCTGGAATTACACTCTCCCTGACTGTCAGACTTGGCCCCTGAACATCAGCGGTCTGTGGTTCAGGACAGGTGACAATCCATGGGTAGTTGGGCAGACTCTCTGGGCTTGCACCTTTCTCTGCCAACAGTTCAGTTTCCAGCTCCTTGCCCTTGGTTAGCGGCTGGAACTTCTCTGGTTGTTGGCCATCTCCCAGTGGCTGGTGCTGCTTAATACTGCTCTTGCATTTAGCAGGGTCTGGACTGTTCTCCCGGCCTCCCTATCCTGGCGAGTTCCCAGAAGTCCCTCTGATCTCACCTGGTCTGTAGTGGTCAGATTTCCAGGTACCTTCTGGTTTCCTTCCTCCACCTTATAGGGGTATAGCCAACAGTACATTTCCTCTTGCAGTGTATCCTCTGCTAGCTCAGCTGGGGAAGCAAGGGCCCATATCAGTCAGAGTCTCTCCATCAGGAATCAGCATTTTCAGGAGTTCCAGTAACCTTCCTATGGTAGTGACCTGGACAGGTTACTTATAGGGTGGAAATAATTTCAGTACCACAGCCACCAGGAACAAAATCAGAGATGCACGATTTCTATGTATCTCTAAGTAAAGTGATTTATTTTTTAAAATGACAGCAGTATTTATAGGGCATAGATAGAGAGGGGTGTGCAAATGTAACAAATGAGAGGGGGTGGCAGACAATCACAAGAGATAAACTCCACATGGGTAACAGTATTCTCTTGAGTGTAATAGGCTTAATTTCTAATACACATCCTGCCGTCTCTAGCATATATCAGATGGTATTAACTTAATCTGGCAAACAAAGGAACAAAGCAGATGTATAAATAGAAAAGAGGTGTTTATGAAGATAATCTATTGCTGGAGTCAAGCAGTCTGGTGGCTCAATGGCCCAACACTCAGACTGAGAAAAAGGGGTCACTGACAGTATGATTATACACTATAGAGTGATCATTATCAGTGTATAAATACTATTTATCATTATATAGTGCAGTGTGCTCATTATAACATATTATAATTGTCAAACTGCAATTTGTTGTCACGCTTTGCAACAAATCGCAGTTTGACAACTATCCTCGCAAATGCGCATTGTGCAAAGTGAGGCACTCCTGTACTAAGAGGGGCGTGAGGCGCGTAAGTGGAAGTGGGAAGAGACACAGATGGAGAGGTGGGGAAAGAGACACGGTAGGGGGAAAGAGACACAGGGGATGGGGAAAGAGACGCATGGGAGGGAGAGGGAGGGAAAGAGAAGCATGGGAGGCAGAGGGGGGCAAGAGGCACAGGGGGAAGGTTGGGAGATAGAGGGGGGGGAGAGACACAGGGGGAGAGGGGGGGAAAGGGATACAGGGGGGAGAGACCGGGAAAGAGACATGGGGGAGAGGCGGGGAAAGGGACACGGGGGGGAGAGACACGCGGGAGGTGGGGAAGAGACACAGGAGGGAGAGAGACACAGGGGAGGGAGATAAGGTGGAAAGAGACACAGGGGAGGGAGAGGTGGGGAAGAGACACAGGGAAGGGAGATGAGGGGGAAAGACACAGGGTGTGAGAGGGAGGGAAGAGACACGGGGGAATAGACACACGGGAGGTGGAAAGAGACACAGGGGAGGGAGAGGTGGGGAAGAGACACAGGGGAGGAAGAGGCGGGGGAAGAGACACACGGGACGGAGAGGAGGGGGATGAGACAAAGGGGAGGAAGAGGAAGGGAGAAGGTACACAGGGAAGGGAAATGGAGAGCAGAATAGACATGAGGGAGGGGGAACAGACACAGGGAGAGTGGGAAAGGGGAAAGAGACACAGGGAAGGGGGGAACAGACACATGGGAGGGAGAGGGGGGAATGAGACAATGGGGAGGTTGAAAGAGATGCATGGGAGGGAGAGCGGGGGAAAGAGACACAGGAGGGAAAGAGACACAGGAGAGGGGGTTAGAAACACGGGAGGGAGAGGGGGTAAAAAAACAGTGGGGGAGGAGACACAGGGAGAGGCGGGGAAAGAGACACAGAGGAGAAGAGACACAAAGGAGGTGGAAAGAGACACAGGGGAGGGAGAGATGGGGAAGAGACACAGTAGGGAAAGAGACACAGGGGAGGGAGAGGAGAGGGAAAGAGACACAGGGGAGGGAGAGGAAGGGGGAAGAGACACAAGAGGGATAGAAGGGGGGAAGAGACACAGGGAGAGAGGGGGTGATGGGGAAAAAGACACAGGGGAGGGGGGAACAGATGCAGGGGAGGGAGAGGGGGAAGAGACACATGGTGGGGAAAAGAGACACGGGAGGGAGAGGCAGGGGGAAGAGACACAGAGGAGTGAGAGGAGAGGGAAGAGACACAGAGGAGGTAGAGGAGGGGGGAAAATACACAGGGGCGGGAAATGGGGAGCAGAAGAGACATGAGGGAGGGGGAACAGACAGAGGGGGAGGAGGAAAGAGACACAGGGGAGGGGGGAACCAACACAGGGGAGTGAGAGGGGGAAGGAGACACAGTGAAGGGGGAAAGAGACACAGGGGTGGTTGAAAGAGACGCATGGGAGGGAGACGGGGGAAAGAGACACAGGAGGGAAAGAGACACAGGGGAGGGGGTTAAAAAAACAGGAGGGAGAGGGGGTAAAAGCACATGGGGGGAAGGAGACACAAAGGAGGGAGAGGAGGGGGGAAAGGAGACCCAAGGGAGGAAGTAGACAGGGGTAGAGACTCACAATTAGCTCCAAAGGCGCTCATTGCAAGGCCAGTAAAGTAGACGGTGGGAGAGGTAGGTGGGGAGGCTCGCAATGAGCACCAAAGGCGATCAATGTGAGGCCTGTGATGAGCGCCAAAGGCGCATCACGAGGCCAGTAAAGTGGGGAGAGGCAGAGAGACTCCCAATGTGTGGCAAACAGCATTGCCAGGCTTCACTTTTTATTGCCGTCATTTTTGACGGGCAAGATGCTAGTTAGTTTATAATTACTAATCATTATACAGTGCAGTGTGCTTGTTGTTAGTGTATACATACTGATTATCATCATACAGTGCAGTGTGCCTCTTAGTTTATAAATACTAATTATCTTTTTTTTTATTTTTATAGTATTTATTATTTTTACAAAAATGTAACAATGCACCGTATAAATATCATATACTTCATAAATAGAGTTAATAACATAGTACATTGAGATAGACAACAAAAAAGGAGAAAGCATAAAATACATGTGATATAACATCTAAAAAATGACATTCACTCAACATACATACACATTCATATGAGTGATCACGATATTGAATTATAAGTTGACAAAGATGATTAATAGTGAAAAAAAGAAAAGAAAAGCAAAAAAGAACCCGGCACAAACGGAAAAAAATATAAAAAATATTTAAATCAGAAATCAAGCCGGGAACAGCAAAAATTTCCATCAGTCAAGAAATGACAGAAATTAATGTATAGAAATTTAAGAAACCCCTTTATAGACATAGTCCCAGATTTTCCACTTAAAAAAGATATTGCGGGAAGTACTTATCTCTTCACAATTAGTTTGTAGATCTCTAAGTCGTTGAATCATTAGTAAAATTTCATTCCAAGTCGGAATTTTATTAGATTTCCATCGAGAAATGATTGATGTTTTTATTGCCATACAAATTAAAATAATAAAAGCTTTCTTATCTAAATTAATCGGATTTGGGAAAATATGCAACAAGCTACATTGAGGCATAAAGGGATGTTTAAATTCTATGGAACGTTCAATAAACTCAAAACCTTCAAACCACAAGGGTTTAATTAATGGGCAATCCCAAAATGTATGGAGAAAATAACCATATATGCCACATTGTCTCCAACACATACTATCTTGAAGATTGTGTGAAAATTGGTAAATACTAATTATCTATATACCATGCAGTGTGCTCGTTACCCGTATAAAGTTAGTATATTTTATATAGTGCAATGTGTTTTTGTGTAGAAATATTATCATTATACAGTGCAGTGTGCTCATTATTCATTGATAAATACTAATTATCATAAAATAGTGCAGTGTGCTCATTATTAGAGTATAAATACTAATTATTGTTATACAGTGCAGGGTGCTTGGTTTTAGTGTATAAATACTAAATATTATCGTACAGTTTGCTAGTTATGAAAATATATGCTGCCTGATGATGTCAGAGACGCTGACGAAACGCACGTCAGGTTTCTCATGTCTGAGGTGCATGCTGGTTCAATGAGAGTACTTGTGATTTGAACTCCATCTATCTACTGCTGTATGTGGCTTCACAGTGAGGTTCATGTGTTGAAAATTCTAAGCCTTATTTCTTTTGTATGGCTAATATTGATTTTAAGAATGGTGAGTGGGCAGAACAGCTTGGCTATTTAAATGAGCACTATCCTCATAAGTTCATCATCGCCATAATTTAATTGTTGTATTTATTTTTTCTAATTATGAGCCAGGTTATGCTATATTGATATGGTGATAAGTATAGCAGTTTATTAATACGGGTTTAAACATTTCTTGCCATAGATTTTTTCAGTCAAATAGCCTAGCTGTTGTGTAGAATTCCCTTAAGATAGTACCAGGGTATGCCATAAGGGCAACCTTCCAGGCAGAAGATACCCATCAAGGTCCTAGCCAGAATATTACTAGGTATTACTATTTCATATTTTTTATTTGCAAAGTTTGCACTACAATTTTTGCATGTCTTTTTTGATTAGATTTATTTAGGATTTTAAATATTATTAATAAAGTTTTGCATTTAATACCAATTTTAAAAAATGTGCACACCATCCCAGAGGAATGTGCGGTCATAGTCTACTGACTGAAAATGATTTGCAGCAAAGAGACATCGCCCCTATTCATAATAAAGAATGGTATTGTCCAAGTTATCTTTTTTCTGCAATTTTCAATTTTATCCATCTTAAAAACAACCTGCATTTGGCGGCGCTTTACAAACTTGGACCAAACAATATAGATCTGTGGGAATCTAGTAATGATCTTAATAATGTCACCTTGCATCCATTTAATTAACGCTTTCATGGGTAAAAACAGTAAAGGCCTCATTCAATTGCGATTTGGCCAATTGAATAGGGCTCTTTATAAGCACATAGCATTTTTTTTTTTACAGAATTTTTTAGGTAGTGAACTTCTATACAAAAGCAAGGTTTTCCCTAACTAAAAACTTCTGTAAAAAATATGCTCTGTGCTTATATAGAGACCTATTCAATTGGCCAAATTGAAATTGAATGAGATCCTAACTGTTTACCACCTGCTGGAAATCTAAAATATCAGGAGGGTCACACCAGGGGTGAGATATAGCTGTGTCTTATATTAATCTCTATGGGGATTCTTATGATCAACAGAATTTCCCCATTAGCTGCCTTTGTGCTTTATAGAGCAACCAATGAGGAAACAGAAACACTGTAGTACTGGGATGACGTCCTGAGTGAACAGCACAGAGAAATGTGTCTCACAGAGAAGCAAAACCGGCATCAAGAGCACATTTTCAGATAATTGTATCGAATATAGCTCAAACTACCATTTTTGTTTATGATAATAAAAAAATATTTCAGCAATTGTAAGTCGCAAACTAACTTCAGTACCACCAACAGAAAAAAAGCTTTGATTCTAACAAAAAAAAAAATTCTTAGAATAAATTATAATTATAAGAGAAATCAATTTACTAACAACAGTAGTAGGAAAACATACTAAATGTAAACAATGTACAAAATACAATACCGTAATACCAAATGCCACCACAATTTCATTCATTTCTTTATTCTGAATTAGTAATTCAGTCTGATTCTTCTGAGAAGTCTTCATATTCATTATCCCATCTTAGAATCGAGAAATATATTAGTTGTCCTGTTAATTATTTTTGAATAGTCACTTGTGAATGGTTGCTCACACTCTCTCTTTGGCACCTCTTCTGCCTTCAGGCCCTGAAAAATTTGCTTGAAGCCAAGTTCCATCTGTGAATATAATCTGATTCAACTGTCTATCACTGTCCACATGATATGTTATGGTGAGGTCTTGAACATTTACCAGCTGACATGCCCAAGATATATTCTCTTGGGATGTATGAGTTGCTGTAAACCCTGGTTTCTGGCACAATGGCAGTCACTGAGGGACAATTGATCTGTGCAAAGGTGTAGCTCCACTACTACGCTCACCAATGCCATGCATTTGTAAAACACTCTGAATGCATAATAAAGTTGTGTGAAAGAAATAAAAAGGAACACTTTCTCACTATGTGTAAAAAGCAGACAGCAGGAGGCAGTGCTGAGTAACTATAGTTCAGCAAAGCATATGGAGTCTGGTGAATACTACTAGGGGAAAGGGAAAAGGATGGAAGGAACATAATATGTGTGATGATCCGAGAGTAGGGGCTATACAAGCCCAGGGCCACCTGCTACAGATTACAGATTATCTACCCACAAGGACCATTGAGTTCTTTGAAATCTCAGCACCAGCACCCTAATATCTGGCATCCGTATCTGTAGTAGTATCTCCATCAGGAATCAGCATTACAGGAATTCCAGTAACCTTTCTGTGGTCGTGACCAGGACAGGTTACTTGTAGGGTGGAGATAGGTTCAGTATCGCAGCCATCAGGAACAAAATCAGAGATGCACAATTTCTGTGTATCTCGAAGTAAAGTGATTTAATTTAGAAAATTACAGCAGTATTTATAGGGGATAGATAGAGGGTTGTGCACAATGTAACAAATGAGAAGGGGGCAGACAATCACAAGAGATAAACTCCACATGGGTCTAACAGTAGTTTTCTGAGTGTAATAGGCTTAATTTCTAATACACATCCTGCCGTCTCTATCACATATCAGATGGGATTATCTTAATCTGGCAAACAATGGAATAACGCAGATTTACAAATGTAGTAGAGGTGTCTATGCAGATAATGTATTGCTCGAGTCAAGCAGTGTGGTGGGTCAATGGCCCAACACCCAGGCTGAGAAAAAGGGGTCTGTGACATTACTCCCCCCCTTCCAGACAGCAGTTTTGGGGCTATGATCCTGATGGATGATAGGCTTGAACTGCAACCCATAGCCAAGTCCAAGTCCTTATCCAAAGAAGGAAAAATGTTGGCCCAAATGGCAACTGCATAAATCCGGCTCGTCGGTGGTTGCCCATCTTTCAGGAAAGTTCCACAGTCTCTAACCACAACCCATCCTTCAGGAAAGTGTCCACAATCTCTAACCCCATTTATTTCAACAACCCACCCCAAATCACAGGCATCAATCTTAGGGACACATCCAAGGTCTCACAATCTAGGATCCTATCCAGGAGCATACTGCTACCCCCTTGTCCACAGACAGGTATTGGCTCTGGGGTATTCCATCTAGGGATCAGCTCAGGAGGGGGTAAATAGCACTTCCACGTCGGTACACACAGGGTAGCAGACTTTGCTGGGGTCAGTAGCTTCTCTGCGTGGTTATCCACAAGGGCTGGTAAGTTTGGGATCACCTCTGCAACTAGGGTATGCTGTGTCAGGTACCGTGGGCTGCTTGCCCATATTCTTTATCTCTGGGGCTGTCAGGACTGAAGTTATCCCTCTCTGCCCTGATGGCAACTCTGCAGGGTGTGGGAGTGGAGCCTCAACTTTTATTCTTCCTCAGGGTCTCATGGCCAGTGCCCTCACCTGATCTCCCACAACAATCTGGATCCACCTGATCCATGCTGGGCAAGAGCTTCAGGGTCTCAGGGGATGTCCCCTCTCCTCATCCCCCAATCTGGCTTTACACTCTGCCTGACTGTCAGACTTGGCCCCTGAACATCAGCGGTCTGTGGTTCAGGACAAGTGACAATCCATGGGTAGTTGGGCAGACTCTTGGGGCTTGCACCTTTCTCTGCCAACAGTTCAGTTTCCAGCTCCTCGCGGCTAGAACTTCTCTGGTTGTTGGACATCTCCCAGAGGCTGGTGCTGCTTAATACTGCACTCTGGTCTTTCATTTACCATGGTCTGGACTGTTCTCCCGGCCTCCCTATCCTGGCGAGTTCCCAGAAGTCCCTCTGATCTCACCTGTTCTGCAGTTGTCAGATCTCCAGGTACCTTCTGGTTTCCTACCTCCGCCTTATAGGGGTGTAGCCAACAGTACATTTCCTCTTGCAGTGCATCCTCTGCTAGCTAAGCTAGGGAAGCAAGAGGCCGTATTAGTCAGAGTCTCTCCATCAGCAATCAGCAATACTGTGGTAGTGACCAGGACAGGTTACTTGTAGTGTGGAGATCATTTCAGTACCGCACCCAACAGGAACAAAATCAGAGATGCACGATTTCTATGTATCTCCAAGTACAGTGATTTATTTTTTAAAATGACAGCAGTATTTATAGGGGAAAAATACAGAGGGTTGTGCTAATGTAACAAATGAGAGGGGGTAGCAGACAATCACAAGAGATAAACTAGTGGGTAACAGTAGATTCCTGAGTGTAATAGGCTTAATTTCTAATACACATCCTGCCGTCTCTAGCACATATCAGATGGGATTAACTTAATCTGGCAAAAAAAGGAACAAAGCAGATGTATAAATACAAAATAGGTGTTTATGCAGATAATCTATTGCTGGAGTCAATCAGTCTGGTGGCTCAAAGGCCCAACACCCAGAGTGAGAAAAAAGGGTCACTGACAGTATGATTATACACTATAGAGTGATCATTATCAGTGTATAAATACTATTTATCATTAATAGTGCAGTGTGCTCATTATCACATAATATAATTGTCAAACTGCAATTTGTTGTCACACATTGTGCGACATGAGGCGCTCATGTGCTAAGAGCGGCGTGAGGAGCATAAGTGGAAGTGGGAAGAGACACAGAGGGAGGTGGGGAAAGAGACACAGTAGGGGGGAAGAGACACAGGGGAGGGGGAAAGAGACGCATAGGAGGGAGAGGGAGGCAAGAGACACAGGGGGAGGGGACAGATGGGGGGGGAGAGACACGGGGGGGGGGGAGCCATGGGGAGAGGCCAGGAAAGAGACACGGGGGGAGAGGCGGGGAAAGAGAAACGGGGGGGGGGGGGGGGGGAGAGACACATGGAATGTGGAAAGAGAAAGAGGGGAGGGAGAGGAGGGGGGAAGGAGACACGGGGGGGGAGAGGCAGGGAAAGAGATACAGGGGAATAGACACACAGGAGGTGGAAAGAGACACAGGGGAGGGGAGGTGGGGAAGAGACACAGGAGGGAAAGAGACACAGGGGAGGGAGGGGAGGGGGTTAGAGACACAGGATGGAGAGGGGGTAAAAACACAGTGGGGGAGGAGACACGGGGGAGGGGGGGAGAGACACAGGGGGAGAGGCGGGGAATAGAGACACAGGGGAGAAGAGACACAAAGGATGTGGAAAGAGACACAGGGGAGGGAGAAGTGGGGTAGAGACACAGGAGGGAAAGAGACAAAGGGGAGGGAGAGGAGAAGGAAAGAGACATAGGGGAGGGAGAGGAGGGGGGAAGAGACACAGGGACGTGAGAGGAGGGGGAAGAGACACGGGAGGAAGAGAAGGAGGGAAGAGACACAGGGTAGGGAAATGGTGGGAGAGATGAGGGAGGGGGTACACACAGGGGGAGTGGGGAGACAGGGGGAAAAAGACACAGAGAAGAGGAGGAACAGATTCAGGGGAGGGAGAGGGGGAAGAGACAAAGGGAGGGGGAAAATACATAGGGGTGGGAGAGGCGAGGGGAGAGACACAGGGGAGTGAGAGGAGGGCGAAGAGACACAGGGGAGGGAGAGGAGGGGGAAGATACACAGGGGAGGGAAATGGGGAGCAGAAGAGACATGAGGGAGGGGGAACAGACACAGCGGGAGAGGGGGAGGGGAAAGAGACACAGGGGCGGGGGGAACCAACACAGGGGAGTGAGAGAGGGAAAGAGACACAGGGGAGGGAGAAAGAGACACAGGTGTGGTTGAAAGAGACGCATGGGAGGGAGAGGGGGAAAGAGACACAGGAGGAAAGAGACACAGGGGAGAGGGTTAGAGACACGGGAGGGAGAGGGGGTAAAAACACAGGGGAGGGAGGAGACACAAGGGAGGGAGGGGAGTGGGGAAAGGAGACACAAGGGAGGAAGTAGACAGGGGTAGACACTCACAATTAGCTCCAAAGGCGCTCATTGCAAGGCCAGTAAAGTAGATGGTGGGAGAGGTAGGGGGGAGGCTCGCAATGAGCACCAAAGACGCATTGCGAGGCCAGTAAAGTGGGGAGAGGGGGAGAGCCTCCCATTGTGTGGCAAACAGCATTGCCATGCTTCACTTTTTATTGCAGTCATTTTTGACGGGCAAGCCGCTAGTTAGTTTATAATTACTAATCATTATACAGTGCAGTGTGCTTGTTAGTGTATAAATACTAATAATTATCATACAGTGCAGTGTGCCTCTTATTAGTTTATAAATACTAATTATCTATATACAGTGCAGTGTGCTCGTTATCAGTATAAAGTTAGTATATTTTATATAGCGCAATGTGTTTTTGTGTAGAAATATTATCATTCTACAGTGCAGTGTGCTTATTGTTAGTTTATAACTACTAATCAAGTATGTACATTATCAATGTATAAATACTACTTATCATTATACAGTGCAGTGTGCTCATTATTCATAGATAAATACTAATTATCATAAAATAGTGCAGTGTGCTCATTATTAGAGTATAAATACTAATTATTGTTATACAGTGCAGGGTGCTTGTTATTAGTGTATAAATACTAAATATTATCGTACAGTTTGCTAGTTATGAAAATATAGTGCTTCCTGATGATGTCAGAGACGCTGACGAAACGCACATCAGGTTTCACATGTCTGAGGAGCATGCTGGTTCAATGAGAAATAGACCAAGTCCCACCCGCCAAGGCCAAGGGCCAGAACTTAAGCTATAGGCACAAACAAGTCCACGGTCGATCCTTCTTCACTGCGCATTTGGCATTGCATGCTGTGATCATCAATTTTGCAATAAGTATTTTTCTGGATGACGGTAGCACATGAGAAGAAGTGAGGGAGAAGGCTAGGGTCCTCATATAGACTCTCCCCAACTCCTCCCTCCTTGCTCCCCTTAACTGCCCCATATATAAACATGCATACGACACTCAGTTTCCTCTCCTTATCAACTAAAAAAATTAGCCAAGGCTGTGCTGTGATGCCATGAATGTCGATTTTATGGCCAATCAGCACATCTTGCTTTAGCAAGAAGACTGTGGAGTCTATAATTGTTTGTGTATGAGCCAAGAATTAATAATGGTTGCTTCCACTGAAAAAAACTTAAAACAGAGGGCACTAGTTTCATTAAAGTATGCATTAACAAATATAGCTCAAATTAACATTTTTGTTTATGATAATAAAAACCCCTTATACCATATTTCAGCAATTGTAAGTCGCAAACTAACTTCAGTACCACCAACAGAAAAAAAGCTTTGATTCTAACAAAAAATAAATTTCTTAGAATACATTATAATTATAAGAGAAATCAATTTACTAACAACAGTAGAAGGAAAACATACTAAATATAAACAATCTACAAAATACAATACCGTAATACCAAATTTCACCACAATTTCATTCATTTCTTTATTCTGAATTAGTAATCAACAACCTTATTAAATTGCGTTTCGGCCAATTCTAAAGGGCTCTATTTAAACACATAGCATATTTTCTTTACAGAAGTTTTTAGTTAGTGAGCTTCTATCCAAAAGCAAGGTCTTCACTAACTAAAAACTTCTGTAAAGAAAAATATGCTGTGTGCTTATACAGAGCCCTTTAGAATTGGCCGAATCACAATTTAATAAGGCTGCAAGTCTGATTCTTCTGAGAAGTCTTCATATTCATTATCCCATCTTAGAATCGAGACATATATTAGTTGTCCTGTTAATTATTTATGAATAGTCACTTGTGAATGGTTGCTCACACTTTCTCTTTGGCACCTCTTCTGCCTTCAGGCCTTGAAAAATCTGCCTGAAGCCAAGTTCCATCTGTCAATATAATCTGATTCAACTGTCTATAACTGTCCACATGAGATGTTATGGTGAGGTCTTGAACATTCACCAGCTGACATGCCCAAGATATATTCTCTTGGGATCTATGAGTTGCTGTAAACCCTGGTTTCTGGCACAATGGCAGTCACTGAGGTACACTTGATCTGTGCAAAGGTGTAGCTCCACTACTACTCTCACCAATGCCATGCATTTGTAAAACACTCTGAATGCATAATAAAGTTGTGTGGAAGAAATAAAAAGGAACACTTTCTCACTAAGTGTAAAAAGCAGCCAGCATGACGCAGTGCTGAGTAACTATAGTACAGCAAAGCATATGGAGTCTGGTGAATACTACTAAGGGAGAGGGAGAAGGATAAGAGGAATATAGTATGTGTGACGATCCGAGAGTAGGCGCTATACAAGCCCAGGGCCACCTGCTACAGACCACAGATTATCTACCCACAAGGACCGTTGAGTTCTTTGAAATCTCAGCACCAGCACCCTGATATCTGGCATCCGTATCTGTCAGAGTCTCTCCATCAGGAATCAGCATTACAGGACTTCCAGTAACCTTTCTGTGGTCGTGACCAGGACAAGTTACTTGTAGGGTGGATATAGGTTCAGTTTCGCAGCCATCAGGAACAAAATCAGAGATGCACAATTTCTGTGTATCTCCAAGTTTATTTTTTAAAATGACAGCAGTATTTATAGGGGATAGATAGAGGGTTGTGCACAATGTAACAAATGAGAGGGGGCAGACAATCACAAGAGATAAACTCCACATGGGTCTAACAGTAGTTTCCTGAGTGTAATAGGCTTAATTTCTAATACACGTCCTGCCGTCTCTAGCACATATCAGATGGGATTAACTTAATCTAGCAAACAATGGAATAACTCAGATTTACAAATGTAGTAGAGGTGTCTATGCAGATAATGTATTGCTGGAGTCAAGCAGTGTGGTGGCTCAATGGCCCAACACCCAGGCTGAGAAAAAGGGGTCCGTGACATTACTCCCCCCCTTCCAGACAGCAGTTCTGGGGCTATGATCCTGATGGATGATAGGCTTGAGCTGTACCCCATAGCCAAGTCCAAGTCCTCATCCAAAGAAGGAAAAATGTTGGCCCAAATGACAACTGCATAAATCCAGCTTGTGGGTGGTTGCCACTTTGCCGCATGTTTCAGGAAAGTTCCACAGTCTCTAACCACAACCTATCCTTCAGGAAAGTGTCCACAATCTCTAACCCCATTCCTTTCAACAACCCACCCCAAATTACAGGCATCAATCTTAGGGACACATCCAAGGTCTCGCAATCTAGGATCCTATCCAGGAGCATACTGCTACCCCCTTGGTCACAGACAGGTAGTGGCTCTGAGGTATTCCATCTAGGGATCAGCTCAGGAGGGGGTATAAAGCACTTCCACGTCGGTACACACAGGGTAGCAGACTTCGCTGGGGTCAGTGGCTCCTCTGGGTGGTTATCCACAAGGGCTGGTAAGGTTGGGATCACCCCTGCAACTAGGGTATGCTTCGTCAGGTCCTCTGCTACCGTTGGCTGCTTGCCCATATTCTTTAACTCTGGAGCTGTCAGGACTGAAGTGATCCCTGTCTGCCCTGATGGCAACTCTGCAGGGTTTGGGAGTGGAGCCTCAACTTTTATTCTTCCTCAGGGTCTCATGGCCAGTGCCCTCACCTGATCTCCCACAAAAATCTGGATCCACCTGATCCATGCTGGGCAAGAGCTTCAGGGTCTCAGGGGACGTCCCCTCTCCTCATGACCCAATCTGGCATCACACTCTCCCTGGCTGTCAGACTTGGCCCTTGGACATCAGCTGTCTGTGGTTCAGGACAGGTGACAATCCATGGGTAGTTGGGCAGACTCTCAGGGTTTGCACCTTTCTCTGCCAACAGTTCAGTTTCCAGCTCCTCGCCCTTGGTTAGCGGCTGGAACTTCTCTGGTTGTTGGCCATCTCCCAGAGGCTGGTGCTGCTTAATACTGCTCTCTGGTCTTTCATTTACCATGGTCTTGACTGTTCTCCTGGCCTCCCTATCCTGGCGAGTTCTCAGAAGTCCCTCTGATCTCACCTGTTCTGTAGTGGTCAGATCTACAGGTACCTTCTGGTTTCCTTCCTCCACCTTATAGGGGTGTAGCCAACAGTGCATTTCCTCTTGCAGTGCCTCCTCTGCTAGCTCAACCGGGGAAGCAAGGGGCCATATCAATAAGAGTCTCTCCATCAGCAATCAGCAATACTGTGGTAGTGACCAGGACAGGTTACTTGTAGTGTGGAGATCATTTCAGTACCGCAGCCAACAGGAACAAAATCAGAGATGCACGATTTCTATGTATCTCCAAGTAAAGTGATCTATTTTTTAAAATGACAGCAGTATTTATAGGGGATAGATACAGAGGGGTGTGCAAATGTAACAAATGAGAGGTGGTAGCAGACAATCACAAGAGATAAACTAGTGGTAACAGTAATAGGCTTAATTTCTAATACACATCCTGCCGTCTATAGCACATATCAGAAGGGATTAATTTAATCTGGCAAACAAAGGAACAAAGCAGATGTATAAATACAAAATATGTGTTTATGCAGATAATCTATTGCTGGAGTCAATCAGTCTGGTGGCTCAATGGCCCAACACCCAGACTGAGAAAAAGGGGTCACTGACAGTATGATTATACACTATAGAGTGACCATTATCAGTGTATAAATACTATTTATCATTATATAGTGCAGTGTGCTCATTATCACATATATAGTTGTGAGCAGGCGAGCTTGCTTAAGCCGTTGCTCACGCTAGCGGGCTCGCATAGCGAGCCCGCTGGCCCTCGCGAAGCGAGGGTCGCAGTTGCTGGCAAGGAGCGCCGCAGGCGCTCCTTGCCAGCATCTGCAGCCCTCGCGAAGAGGGCTGCAGCCCTCGCAGCAACTGCAGCCCTCGCGCTCCTTGACAGCATTTGCGGCCTTTGCGAAGAGAGGGAGCTGTGCGTGCACGCCCCTGGAGAGAGGGAACTGTGCGTGCACGCCCCTGGAGAGAGGGAGCTGTGCGTGCACGCTGCTGGAGAGAGGGAGCAGAACTCCATGCCCCATTAGACCCATCAGACTACTTACATTCATTGGAGCATTTCAATTCACCTCCGCCATGTCTCCCCTGCCTGCACATTTTCTGCAGAGGCAGGGAGTTTCAGAATTACGTCACATGCATGCAAAGTCATTCAGGAAGTCCCTGCCTCTGCAGAAAAACGTACAGGCAGGAGATGCATAGTGGTGGATAATTGAACAGCTTCGATGAATGTAAGTAGTCTGATGGGTCTGACTGATAGTGACAGATCTGACTGATCGGGACCATGGAGGCCTGGCCTTGGGGGACATGAAGGCTTAGCCTGGGGGGACATGGCATCATGGGCTGGAGGCCATAAACTAATAAAAAAAAATACATATATACAACAAAATGTGCACTGGGACATTATTTATATATATATATATATATATATATATATATATATATATATATATATAGATAGATATATTTATAGATATAGATAGATATATTTATATATATATATATATATATATACTGTATATATTATAAATATATTATAGATTTTATACACACTTATATTATACAGATTATAAGTATATAATATATTATATGTATTGTGTGTGTGTGTGTGTGTGTGTGAGGTGTGTGTGTAATGTGCAGTGTGTATACATATATATATATAATGATGTATTGTGTGTGTAATGTGCAGTGTGTACATATATATATATATATATATAATGATGTATTGTGTGTGTGTGTGTGAGGTGTGTGTGTAATGTGCAGTGTGTATACATATATATATATAATGATGTATTGTGTGTGTGTGTGAGGTGTGTGTGTAATGTGCAGTGTGTATACATATATATATATATATATAATGATGTATTGTGTGTGTGTGAGGTGTGTGTGTAATGTGCAGTGTGTATACATATATATATATATATAATGATGTATTGTGTGTGTGTGTGAGGTGTGTGTGTAATGTGCAGTGTGTATACATATATATATATAATGATGTATTGTGTGTGTGTGTGTGAGGTGTGTGTGTAATGTGCAGTGTGTATACATATATATATATAATGATGTATTGTGTGTGTGTGTGTGAGGTGTGTGTGTAATGTGCAGTGTGTATACATATATATATATAATGATGTATTGTGTGTGTGTGTGTGAGGTGTGTGTGTAATGTGCAGTGTGTATACATATATATATATAATGATGTATTGTGTGTGTGTGAGGTGTGTGTGTAATGTGCAGTGTGTATACATATATATATATATAATGATGTATTGTGTGTGTGTGAGGTGTGTGTGTAATGTGCAGTGTGTATACATATATATATATTTAATGATGTATTGTGTGTGTGTGTGAGGTGTGTGTGTAATGTGCAGTGTGTATACATATATATATATAATGATGTATTGTGTGTGTGTGTGTGAGGTGTGTGTGTAATGTGCAGTGTGTATACATATATATATATATAATGATGTATTGTGTGTGTGTGAGGTGTGTGTGTAATGTGCAGTGTGTATACATATATATATATATATATATAATGATGTATTGTGTGTGTGTGTGTGAGGTGTGTGTGTAATGTGCAGTGTGTATACATATATATATATATAATGATGTATTGTGTGTGTGTGTGAGGTGTGTGTGTAATGTGCAGTGTGTATACATATATATATATATATATAATGATGTATTGTGTGTGTGTGAGGTGTGTGTGTAATGTGCAGTGTGTATACATATATATATATATATATATATATAATGATGTATTGTGTGTGTGTGTGTGTGAGGTGTGTGTGTAATGTGCAGTGTGTATACATATATATATATATAATGATGTATTGTGTGTGTGTGTGTGAGGTGTGTGTGTAATGTGCAGTGTGTATACATATATATATATATAATGATGTATTGTGTGTGTGTGTGAGGTGTGTGTGTAATGTGCAGTGTGTATACATATATATATATAATGATGTATTGTGTGTGTGTGTGTGTGTGAGGTGTGTGTGTAATGTGCAGTGTGTATACATATATATATATATATATATAATGATGTATTGTGTGTGTGTGTGTGTGTGTGTGAGGTGTGTGTGTAATGTGCAGTGTGTATACATATATATATATATATAATGATGTATTGTGTGTGTGTGTGAGGTGTGTGTGTAATGTGCAGTGTGTATACATATATATATATAATGATGTATTGTGTGTGTGTGTGAGGTGTGTGTGTAATGTGCAGTGTGTATACATATATATATATATAATGATGTATTGTGTGTGTGTGTGAGGTGTGTGTGTAATGTGCAGTGTGTATACATATATATATATATAATGATGTATTGTGTGTGTGTGTGAGGTGTGTGTGTAATGTGCAGTGTGTATACATATATATATATATAATGATGTATTGTGTATGTCTGTGAGGTGTGTGTGTAATGTGCAGTGTGTATACATATATATATATATATATATAATGATGTATTGTGTGTGTGTGTGTGAGGTGTGTGTGTAATGTGCAGTGTGTGTATATATATATATATATATAATGATGTATTGTGTGTGTGTGTGAGGTGTGTGTGTAATGTGCAGTGTGTATATATATATATATATATATATAATGATGTATTGTGTGTGTGTGAGGTGTGTGTGTAATGTGCAGTGTGTATACATATATATATATATAATGATGTATTGTGTGTGTGTGTGTGAGGTGTGTGTGTAATGTGCAGTGTGTATACATATATATATATATATATAATGATGTATTGTGTGTGTGTGTGAGGTGTGTGTGTAATGTGCAGTGTGTATACATATATATATATATAATGATGTATTGTGTGTAATGTGCAGTGTGTATACATATATATATATATAATGATGTATTGTGTGTGTGTGTGAGGTGTGTGTGTAATGTGCAGTGTGTATACATATATATATATATATAATGATGTATTGTGTGTGAGGTGTGTGTGTAATGTGCAGTGTGTATACATATATATATATATATAATGATGTATTGTGTGTGTGTGAGGTGTGTGTGTAATGTGCAGTGTGTATACATATATATATATAATGATGTATTGTGTGTGTGTGTGAGGTGTGTGTGTAATGTGCAGTGTGTATACATATATATATATATATAATGATGTGTTGTGTGTGTGTGAGGTGTGTGTGTGTAATGTGCAGTGTGTATACATATATATATATATATATATAATGATGTATTGTGTGTAATGTGCAGTGTGTATACATATATATATATATAATGATGTATTGTGTGTGTGTGTGTGAGGTGTGTGTGTAATGTGCAGTGTGTATACATATATATATATATAATGATGTATTGTGTGTGTGTGTGAGGTGTGTGTGTAATGTGCAGTGTGTATACATATATATATATAATGATGTATTGTGTGTGTGTGTGAGGTGTGTGTGTAATGTGCAGTGTGTATACATATATATATATATATAATGATGTATTGTGTGTGTGTAATGTGCAGTGTGTATACATATATATACATATATATATATATATATATATATATAATGATGTGTTGTGTGTGTGTGTGAGGTGTGTGTGTAATGTGCAGTGTGTATACATATATATATATATAATGATGTATTGTGTGTGTGTGTGTGAGGTGTGTGTGTAATGTGCAGTGTGTATACATATATATATATATAATGATGTATTGTGTGTGTGTGTGAGGTGTGTGTGTAATGTGCAGTGTGTATACATATATATATATATAATGATGTGTTGTGTGTGTGTGAGGTGTGTGTGTGTAATGTGCAGTGTGTATACATATATATATATATAATGATGTATTGTGTGTGTGTGTGAGGTGTGTGTGTAATGTGCAGTGTGTATACATATATATATATATATAATGATGTATTGTGTGTGTGTGTGAGGTGTGTGTGTAATGTGCAGTGTGTATACATATATATATATATAATGATGTATTGTGTGTGTGTGTGAGGTGTGTGTGTAATGTGCAGTGTGTATACATATATATATATATAATGATGTATTGTGTGTGTGTGTGAGGTGTGTGTGTAATGTGCAGTGTGTATACATATATATATATAATGATGTGTTGTGTGTGTGTGAGGTGTGTGTGTGTAATGTGCAGTGTGTATACATATATATATATATATATATATATATAATGATGTATTGTGTGTAATGTGCAGTGTGTATACATATATATATATATATATAATGATGTATTGTGTGTAATGTGCAGTGTGTATACATATATATATATATATATAATGATGTATTGTGTGTAATGTGCAGTGTGTATACATATATATATATATATAATGATGTATTGTGTGTAATGTGCAGTGTGTATACATATATATATATATAATGATGTATTGTGTGTGAGGTGTGTGTGTAATGTGCAGTGTGTATACATATATATATATATAATGATGTATTGTGTGTGTGTGAGGTGTGTGTGTGAGGTGTGTGTGTGTAATGTGCAGTGTGTATACATATATATATATATATAATGATGTATTGTGTGTAATGTGCAGTGTGTATACATATATATATATAATGATGTATTGTGTGTGAGGTGTGTGTGTAATGTGCAGTGTGTATACATATATATATATATGATGTATTGTGTGTGTGTGTGTGTGTGTGTGAGGTGTGTGTGTAATGTGCAGAGTGTATATATATATATATATATATATATATATATAACACAATGCTTTAAAATACGTAAAGTCGATTAATATATTAATGTATTATATATTTCATTATTATACACCAAACAGCATTAGCTACCTTACAATTTCATTGCCGTCATTTTTTGACGGGCAAGTCGCTAGTCACATATTATAATTGTCAAACTGCAAATTGTTGTCACACAGGGATGGTTGAAAGAGACACATGGGAGGGAGAGGGGGAAAGAGCCACAGGAGGGAAAGAGACACAGGGGAGAGGGTTAGAGACACGGGAGGGGGAGGGGGTAAAAACACAGGGGGGGGGGGGAGGAGACACAAGGGAGGGAGGGGAGGGGGGAAAGGAGACACAAGGGAGGTAGTAGACAGGGGTAGAGACTCACAATTAGCTCCAAAGGCGCTCATTGCAAGGCCAGTAAAGTAAACAGTGGGAGAGGTAGGGGGGAGGCTCGCAATGACTGTAAAAAGGCGCATCGCGAGGCCAGTAAAGTGGGGAGAGGGGGAGAGTCTCCCATTGTGTGGCAAACAGCATTGCCATGCTTCACTTTTGACTGCCGTCATTTTTGACGGGCAAGCCGCTAGTTAGTTTATAATTGCTAATCATTATACAGTGCAGTGTGCTTGTTGTTAGTGTATACATACTAATTATTATCATACAGTGCAGTGTGCCTCTTATTAGTTTATAAATACTAATTATTTATATACAGTGCAGTGTGCTCGTTATTCGTATAAATTTAGTATATTTTATATAGTGCAGTGTATTTTTTTGTAGAAATATTATCATTATACAGTGCAGTATGCTCATTGTTCATTGATAAATACAAATTAGCATAAAATAGTGCAGTGTGCTCATTATTAGAGTATAAATACTAATTATTGTTATACAGTGCAGGGTGCTTGTTATTAGTGTATAAATACTAAATATTATCGTACAGTTTGCTAGTTATGAAAATATAGTGCTTCCTGATGATTTCAGAGACGCTGACGAAACGCACGTCAGGTTTCTCATGTCTGAGGAGCATGCTGGTTCAATGAGAGTACTTGTGATTTGAACTCCATCTATCTACTGCTGTATGTGGCTTCACAGGGAGGTTCATGACTCTAAGACTTATTTCTTTTGTATGGCTAATATTGATTTTAAGAATGGGGAGTGGACAGAACAGCTTGGCTATTTAAATGAGCACTATCCTCATAAGTTCATCATCGCCATAATTTAATTGTTGTATTTATTTTTTCTAATTATGAGCCAGGTTATGCAATATTGATATGGTGATAAGTATAGCAGTTTATTAATACGGGTTTAAACATATCTTGCCATCGATTTTTTCAGTCAAATAGCCTAGCTGTTGTGTAGAATTCCCTTAAGATAGTACCAGGGTATGCCATAAGGGCAACCTTCCAGGCAGAAGATACCCATCAAGGTCCTAGCCAGAATATTACTAGGTATTACTATTTCATATTTTTGATTTGCAAAATTTGCACTACAATTTTTGCATGTCTTTTTTTATTAGATTTATTTAGGTTTTTAAATATTATTAATAAAGGTTTGCATTTAATACCAATTTTAAAAATTGTGCACACCATCCCAGAGGAATGTGCGGTCATAGTCTACTGACTGAAAATGAGGTGCAGCAAAGAGACATCGCCGCTATTCATAATAAAGGATGCTATTGTCCAAGTTATCTTTTTTCTGCAATTTTCAATTTTATCCATCTTAAAAACAACCTGCATCTGGCGGCGCTTTACAAACTTGGACCAAACAATATAGATCTGTGGGAATCTAGTAATGATCTTAATAATGTCACCTTGCATACATTTAATTAACACTTTCATGGGTAAAAACAGTAACTGTTTACCACCTGCTGGAAATCTCAAACATCAGCAGGGTCACACCAGGGGTGGAGATATCACGTCACGGGTGGCCCAGTACAACACACCACTTGCACTTCCTTAACAGGAGGCAGAGGCCATACCCCTAGTAAATTTGAAACTAAAGTAAAATGTGTTTGTCCGTATAAATACTCATTATCATTATACAGTGCTGCATGCTCAATAACAATGTATAGACACTCTGTATTATAGTGAATGGCTAAAGAGGGTAAAAGATAGAGGAAAATCACAGAGGGAATAGAAAGATTGTTGGACGTTTAATGTGAAAAATAACAGCTTTAGAGCAATAGAGATAGCCATCTGGGTTAGTTGGTGCTCCTTTTCAGACCTCTAATGCTTAGCTTTTATCTGGCAAAATAGTTTTCCACTTGTTTCATTGATTTTTTTTTGCCAGCCCAGACCATGTCACTTTTGCCTTGTGGAAATTCTGGGTCAAGTAGTTCAATAGGTCTGAATACATGTGCAGTAAATACAAGAGTTATTGCTGTCAGTGGATATTTGTAATGCCCCATTTATTTGCTTATATATATATATATGTATGTTTAGCGCCCTGTGTATAGCACAATATCTGTTCTGCTATGCTGAGCCTGTGCTATACTTTATTATTCTATGACCACCTCAGGAGCCAACTCTACAATATGAATTCAGCAGCAAAGTTTACATGGAAGTGTTTTTTTCTAACTGCTAGTAAATATAGACATATACATCCATGTATACGGCACACACGTGCACATGCATATTTGTGAAGCAGACAGACATTTACATTACAAAGTCATTATGTGGCACAAACTGTAAGGGGGAGTATTTAAGTATACCCAACTGACAATAAATTGGGTCATTCCATGCTAATTTCCTTCTGAGATCTCACCTTGATAGTGGAAATATGCACTGTAGTCAATTCTGTATAGTAATACCATGACCGCACTAGAAAAAGGTGTTGACTAAGTAGAAGCTGCAGCAGGAATGTTGTAGAGACTAATAATGTGTACAGGCCAAGCATTTACAATTTCAACAAAGAATATCAGTATAAGTAGGAAACAGAAAGTTTAATTACAAAAAATATATATATTAACAAATATAGATCAAATAAATGAAGTATATAATATAGTCTCTTTATAATTGTTTCTTTTTCTTCATTGGCGGAGTATAGTAACTTGTGGATGGCTCCTCACATTCTCTCTTTGGGGTTTTGCTTCTGGTTTGTTCATCTGGCTTTGTTGTGTTTATGTTCTCAAATGTTTTTCTCACAGCCGAGGGCCACCGGAGTTTATAATGATCTTCTAGTCTTCCCATACAGCGCTCCACATACCAGATAACGGTGTGGTCTTGTATTTTAATTTCCTTATAAAGATGTTCAGGAATACAGCTGTCCTCATTGCACGTAATGGTGAGGTCTGGAACAGTCACCTGCTGGCATGGCTTCAATGTCTTGGATCTGTGAGTTGCCATAAACTCTTTCCGCTGACACAATGGTATCTGCCCAGGCATGTTTGAACACTAGAGCTCCACTACCACTCCAACCAATGTCTGAACACTTGTAGGGATCAGTAGTACTGGAATGTTGATGCCAGATCATAGCTAAGTAACATTCTGTGATGTCATAATGGTTGTGATGTCAAATTCAAAATGCTTTCAAAATATAGCATATTTGTAAATGTTGCTCTCTTCCCTTTAAAAAGAGTAGTTTTTATTGAGCTTCTTTATATAGCCATTGTCACAATATGGAACCAGCAAGATTGGCAAGCTTTGGAACTCCCAACTGTTAGGTCCTCGAATTGATAGGTTAGGAGTATCCTCAATGACCGCCGGCCTTGTACAGAGATTGATTTAAAAAAATATATATATTTAAAAATAGTTTCCCTGAACTAACGACTTACAGCTTTTACACTTGTAATTGTTGACTAGAAGTTACTATATTGGGGATGGGTAACCATTTTTTTTAGGGAACTTAATAACAGTCAGACATTAAACAAGAAACAAACAACATGTCCACATACCTCCCCCTTAAGTGTCTCTCATTTTCTACTAATTAACCCAGGCACTAGACCCAGGAAGCTGATTGCAGTTGGGGGTGGGGGATTCCCAGGTGTGGTGTGGTGCCAGCAAGTCTCATCCCTTTTTTAATTTCCACTGGGATGTGCAGCAAGGTAAAAAGTAAGAACAGATTATAAGTTAGTCGGGGCATCCTTGGCACTGGGTCAGGAACCATGTCCATTTTTCACAGCCATCCTCCCTACCACTCACTCTTGCATATAAATTATACCGAGGGTGTGCAGCCAATAAAAGCTGTGTCTTATATTAATCTCTATGGGGATTTTTATGATCAAGAGAATTTCCCCATTAGCTGCCTTTGTGCTTTATAGAGCAACCAATGAGGAAACTGAAACACTGTAGTACTGGGATGACGTCCTGATTGAACAGCACAGAGAAATGTGTTTCACAGAGAAGCAAAACCATGATCAAGAGCACATTTTCAGATAATTGTATCTGCCACAGCCTGGATTCAGTTACAATTTCCGCTCCTGCAATTTGATTGGGTGTGACAAAGGGAGCTTCTCCATTAGACCCTTTACTTGTATGTTTGCATTACCTGATACTGCTGTAAGGTCACTGGCTCTGTACTATGCAGGCACCAATAAATAACCAGGAAATATTACCTGCAGAAGTTAGGTCACATCCACATTATTAACTTTTTGTCAAAGTGACAAACCAACCATAGGTCACATGACTATCTTACAGGGTTCAGTCTGGTCAAATGCCTAACTTACAGGATTCAGGCCCCAGTGCTTTTGCTGCTAGGATATCCCCAACCCTAGGACTGCCTACTAACCATAGAAATAGACCAAGTCCCACCCGCCAAGGCCAAGGGCCAGAACTTAAGCTGTAGGCACAAACAAGTCCACGGTCGATCCTCCTTCACTGGGCATTTGGCATTGCATGCTGTGACTGCCAATTATTTTAAAAAACATCCAACTGAACATGGAGGGTGGGTGGTCATCAATTTTGCAATAAGTATTTTTCTGGATGAGGGTAGCACCTGAGAAGAAGTGAGGGAGAAGGCTAGGGTCCTCATATAGACTCTCCCCAACTTCCCCCTCCTTGCTCCCCTTAACTGCCCCATATATAAACATGCATACAGCACTCAGTTTCCTCTCCTTATTAACTCCACACATGGAAATTGTGGTCTCTCAGGTCTAATTCCCTCCTGAGATCTCACCCTGGTAATGAAAAAATACACTGTGCCAAGGCTGTGCTGTAATGCCATGAATGTCGATTTTATGGCCAATCAGCACAACTTGCTTTAGCAAGAAGACTGTGGAGTCTATATTTGTTTGTGAATGAGCCAAGAATTAAGAATGGTTGCTTCCACTGAAAAAAAAACATAAAACAGAGGGCACTAGTTTCATTAAAGAAAGTATGCATTAACGAATATAGCTCAAATTACCATTTTTGTATATGATAATAAAAAAAAACTATACCGTATTTCAGCAATTGTAAGTTGCAAACTAACTTCAGTACCACCAACAGAAAAAAAGCTTTGATTCTAACAAAAAAAAAAATTCTTAGAATAAATTATAATTATAAGAGAAATCAATTTACTAACAACAGTAGTAGGAAAACATACTAAATGTAAACAATGTACAAAATACAATACCGTAATACCAAATGCCACCACAATTTCATTCATTTCTTTATTCTGAATTAGTAATTCAGTCTGATTCTTCTGAGAAGTCTTCATATTCATTATCCCATTTTAGAATCGAGAAATATATTAGTTGTCCTGTTAATTATTTATGAATAGTCACTTATGAATGGTTGCTCACACTCTCTCTTTGGCACCTCTTCTGCCTTCAGGCCCTGAAAAATCAGCTTGAAGCCAAGTTCCATCTGTGAATATAATCTGATTCAACTGTCTATCACTGTCCACATGATATGTTATGGTGAGGTCTTGAACATTCCCCAGCTGACATGCCCAAGATATATTCTCTTGGGATGTATGAGTTGCTGTAAACCCTGGTTTCTGGCACAATGGCAGTCACTGAGGGACAATTGATCTGTGCAAAGGTGTAGCTCCACTACTACGCTCACCAATGCCATGCATTTGTAAAACACTCTGAATGCATATTAAAAAGTTGTGTGAAAGAAATAAAAAGGAACACTTTCTCACTATGTGTAAAAAGCAGACAGCAGGAGGCAGTGCTGAGTAACTATAGTTCAGCAAAGCATATGGAGTCTGGTGAATACTACTAGGGGAAAGGGAAAAGGATGGAAGGAACATAATATGTGTGATGATCCGAGAGTAGGGGCTATACAAGCCCAGGGCCACCTGCTACAGATTACAGATTATCTACCCACAAGGACCATTGAGTTCTTTGAAATCTCAGCACCAGCACCCTAATATCTGGCATCCGTATCTGTAGTAGTATCTCCATCAGGAATCAGCATTACAGGAATTCCAGTAACCTTTCTGTGGTCGTGACCAGGACAGGTTACTTGTAGGGTGGAGATAGGTTCAGTATCGCAGCCATCAGGAACAAAATCAGAGATGCACAATTTCTGTGTATCTCGAAGTAAAGTGATTTAATTTAGAAAATTACAGCAGTATTTATAGGGGATAGATAGAGGGTTGTGCACAATGTAACAAATGAGAAGGGGGCAGACAATCACAAGAGATAAACTCCACATGGGTCTAACAGTAGTTTTCTGAGTGTAATAGGCTTAATTTCTAATACACATCCTGCCGTCTCTATCACATATCAGATGGGATTATCTTAATCTGGCAAACAATGGAATAACGCAGATTTACAAATGTAGTAGAGGTGTCTATGCAGATAATGTATTGCTCGAGTCAAGCAGTGTGGTGGGTCAATGGCCCAACACCCAGGCTGAGAAAAAGGGGTCTGTGACATTACTCCCCCCCTTCCAGACAGCAGTTTTGGGGCTATGATCCTGATGGATGATAGGCTTGAACTGCAACCCATAGCCAAGTCCAAGTCCTTATCCAAAGAAGGAAAAATGTTGGCCCAAATGGCAACTGCATAAATCCGGCTCGTCGGTGGTTGCCCATCTTTCAGGAAAGTTCCACAGTCTCTAACCACAACCCATCCTTCAGGAAAGTGTCCACAATCTCTAACCCCATTTATTTCAACAACCCACCCCAAATCACAGGCATCAATCTTAGGGACACATCCAAGGTCTCACAATCTAGGATCCTATCCAGGAGCATACTGCTACCCCCTTGTCCACAGACAGGTATTGGCTCTGGGGTATTCCATCTAGGGATGAGCTCAGGAGGGGGTAAATAGCACTTCCACGTCGGTACACACAGGGTAGCAGACTTTGCTGGGGTCAGTAGCTTCTCTGCGTGGTTATCCACAAGGGCTGGTAAGTTTGGGATCACCTCTGCAACTAGGGTATGCTGTGTCAGGTACCGTGGGCTGCTTGCCCATATTCTTTATCTCTGGGGCTGTCAGGACTGAAGTTATCCCTCTCTGCCCTGATGGCAACTCTGCAGGGTGTGGGAGTGGAGCCTCAACTTTTATTCTTCCTCAGGGTCTCATGGCCAGTGCCCTCACCTGATCTCCCACAACAATCTGGATCCACCTGATCCATGCTGGGCAAGAGCTTCAGGGTCTCAGGGGATGTCCCCTCTCCTCATCCCCCAATCTGGCTTTACACTCTGCCTGACTGTCAGACTTGGCCCCTGAACATCAGCGGTCTGTGGTTCAGGACAAGTGACAATCCATGGGTAGTTGGGCAGACTCTTGGGGCTTGCACCTTTCTCTGCCAACAGTTCAGTTTCCAGCTCCTCGCGGCTAGAACTTCTCTGGTTGTTGGACATCTCCCAGAGGCTGGTGCTGCTTAATACTGCACTCTGGTCTTTCATTTACCATGGTCTGGACTGTTCTCCCGGCCTCCCTATCCTGGCGAGTTCCCAGAAGTCCCTCTGATCTCACCTGTTCTGCAGTTGTCAGATCTCCAGGTACCTTCTGGTTTCCTACCTCCGCCTTATAGGGGTGTAGCCAACAGTACATTTCCTCTTGCAGTGCATCCTCTGCTAGCTAAGCTAGGGAAGCAAGAGGCCGTATTAGTCAGAGTCTCTCCATCAGCAATCAGCAATACTGTGGTAGTGACCAGGACAGGTTACTTGTAGTGTGGAGATCATTTCAGTACCGCACCCAACAGGAACAAAATCAGAGATGCACGATTTCTATGTATCTCCAAGTACAGTGATTTATTTTTTAAAATGACAGCAGTATTTATAGGGGATAGATACAGAGGGTTGTGCAAATGTAACAAATGAGAGGGGGTAGCAGACAATCACAAGAGATAAACTAGTGGGTAACAGTAGATTCCTGAGTGTAATAGGCTTAATTTCTAATACACATCCTGCCGTCTCTAGCACATATCAGATGGGATTAACTTAATCTGGCAAAAAAAGGAACAAAGCAGATGTATAAATACAAAATAGGTGTTTATGCAGATAATCTATTGCTGGAGTCAATCAGTCTGGTGGCTCAAAGGCCCAACACCCAGAGTGAGAAAAAAGGGTCACTGACAGTATGATTATACACTATAGAGTGATCATTATCAGTGTATAAATACTATTTATCATTAATAGTGCAGTGTGCTCATTATCACATAATATAATTGTCAAACTGCAATTTGTTGTCACACATTGTGCGACATGAGGCGCTCATGTGCTAAGAGCGGCGTGAGGAGCATAAGTGGAAGTGGGAAGAGACACAGAGGGAGGTGGGGAAAGAGACACAGTAGGGGGGAAGAGACACAGGGGAGGGGGAAAGAGACGCATAGGAGGGAGAGGGAGGCAAGAGACACAGGGGGAGGGGGAGGGGACAGATGGGGGGGAAGAGACACGGGGGGGGAGAGCCATGGGGAGAGGCCAGGAAAGAGACACGGGGGGAGAGGCGGGGAAAGAGAAACGGGGGGGGGGAGAGACACATGGAATGTGGAAAGAGAAAGAGGGGAGGGAGAGGAGGGGGGAAGGAGACACGGGGGGGAGAGGCAGGGAAAGAGATACAGGGGAATAGACACACAGGAGGTGGAAAGAGACACAGGGGAGGGGAGGTGGGGAAGAGACACAGGAGGGAAAGAGACACAGGGGAGGGAGGGGAGGGGGTTAGAGACACAGGAGGGAGAGGGGGTAAAAACACAGTGGGGGAGGAGACACGGGGGAGGGGGGGAGAGACACAGGGGGAGAGGCGGGGAATAGAGACACAGGGGAGAAGAGACACAAAGGATGTGGAAAGAGACACAGGGGAGGGAGAAGTGGGGTAGAGACACAGGAGGGAAAGAGACAAAGGGGAGGGAGAGGAGAAGGAAAGAGACATAGGGGAGGGAGAGGAGGGGGGAAAGAGACACAGGGACGTGAGAGGAGGGGGGAAGAGACACGGGAGGAAGAGAAGGAGGGAAGAGACACAGGGTAGGGAAATGGTGGGAGAGATGAGGGAGGGGGTACACACAGGGGGAGTGGGGAGACAGGGGGAAAAAGACACAGAGAAGAGGAGGAACAGATTCAGGGGAGGGAGAGGGGGAAGAGACAAAGGGAGGGGGAAAATACATAGGGGTGGGAGAGGCGAGGGGAGAGACACAGGGGAGTGAGAGGAGGGCGAAGAGACACAGGGGAGGGAGAGGAGGGGGAAGATACACAGGGGAGGGAAATGGGGAGCAGAAGAGACATGAGGGAGGGGGAACAGACACAGCGGGAGAGGGGGAGGGGAAAGAGACACAGGGGCGGGGGGAACCAACACAGGGGAGTGAGAGAGGGAAAGAGACACAGGGGAGGGAGAAAGAGACACAGGTGTGGTTGAAAGAGACATATGGGAGGGAGAGGGGGAAAGAGACACAGGAGGAAAGAGACACAGGGGAGAGGGTTAGAGACACGGGAGGGAGAGGGGGTAAAAACACAGGGGAGGGAGGAGACACAAGGGAGGGAGGGGAGTGGGGAAAGGAGACACAAGGGAGGAAGTAGACAGGGGTAGACACTCACAATTAGCTCCAAAGGCGCTCATTGCAAGGCCAGTAAAGTAGATGGTGGGAGAGGTAGGGGGGAGGCTCGCAATGAGCACCAAAGACGCATTGCGAGGCCAGTAAAGTGGGGAGAGGGGGAGAGCCTCCCATTGTGTGGCAAACAGCATTGCCATGCTTCACTTTTTATTGCAGTCATTTTTGACGGGCAAGCCGCTAGTTAGTTTATAATTACTAATCATTATACAGTGCAGTGTGCTTGTTAGTGTATAAATACTAATAATTATCATACAGTGCAGTGTGCCTCTTATTAGTTTATAAATACTAATTATCTATATACAGTGCAGTGTGCTCGTTATCAGTATAAAGTTAGTATATTTTATATAGCGCAATGTGTTTTTGTGTAGAAATATTATCATTCTACAGTGCAGTGTGCTTATTGTTAGTTTATAACTACTAATCAAGTATGTACATTATCAGTGTATAAATACTACTTATCATTATACAGTGCAGTGTGCTCATTATTCATAGATAAATACTAATTATCATAAAATAGTGCAGTGTGCTCATTATTAGAGTATAAATACTAATTATTGTTATACAGTGCAGGGTGCTTGTTATTAGTGTATAAATACTAAATATTATCGTACAGTTTGCTAGTTATGAAAATATAGTGCTTCCTGATGATGTCAGAGACGCTGACGAAACGCACATCAGGTTTCACATGTCTGAGGAGCATGCTGGTTCAATGAGAAATAGACCAAGTCCCACCCGCCAAGGCCAAGGGCCAGAACTTAAGCTATAGGCACAAACAAGTCCACGGTCGATCCTCCTTCACTGCGCATTTGGCATTGCATGCTGTGATCATCAATTTTGCAATAAGTATTTTTCTGGATGAGGGTAGCACATGAGAAGAAGTGAGGGAGAAGGCTAGGGTCCTCATATAGACTCTCCCCAACTCCCCCCTCCTTGCTCCCCTTAACTGCCCCATATATAAACATGCATACGGCACTCAGTTTCCTCTCCTTATCAACTAAAAAAATTAGCCAAGGCTGTGCTGTGATGCCATGAATGTCGATTTTATGGCCAATCAGCACATCTTGCTTTAGCAAGAAGACTGTGGAGTCTATAATTGTTTGTGTATGAGCCAAGAATTAATAATGGTTGCTTCCACTGAAAAAAACTTAAAACAGAGGGCACTAGTTTCATTAAAGTATGCATTAACAAATATAGCTCAAATTAACATTTTTGTTTATGATAATAAAAACCCCTTATACCATATTTCAGCAATTGTAAGTCGCAAACTAACTTCAGTACCACCAACAGAAAAAAAGCTTTGATTCTAACAAAAAATACATTTCTTAGAATACATTATAATTATAAGAGAAATCAATTTACTAACAACAGTAGAAGGAAAACATACTAAATATAAACAATCTACAAAATACAATACCGTAATACCAAATTTCACCACAATTTCATTCATTTCTTTATTCTGAATTAGTAATCAACAACCTTATTAAATTGCGTTTCGGCCAATTCTAAAGGGCTCTATTTAAACACATAGCATATTTTCTTTACAGAAGTTTTTAGTTAGTGAGCTTCTATCCAAAAGCAAGGTCTTCACTAACTAAAAACTTCTGTAAAAAAAAATATGCTGTGTGCTTATACAGAGCCCTTTAGAATTGGCCGAATCACAATTTAATAAGGCTGCAAGTCTGATTCTTCTGAGAAGTCTTCATATTCATTATCCCATCTTAGAATCGAGACATATATTAGTTGTCCTGTTAATTATTTATGAATAGTCACTTGTGAATGGTTGCTCACACTTTCTCTTTGGCACCTCTTCTGCCTTCAGGCCCTGAAAAATCTGCCTGAAGCCAAGTTCCATCTGTCAATATAATCTGATTCAACTGTCTATAACTGTCCACATGAGATGTTATGGTGAGGTCTTGAACATTCACCAGCTGACATGCCCAAGATATATTCTCTTGGGATCTATGAGTTGCTGTAAACCCTGGTTTCTGGCACAATGGCAGTCACTGAGGTACACTTGATCTGTGCAAAGGTGTAGCTCCACTACTACTCTCACCAATGCCATGCATTTGTAAAACACTCTGAATGCATAATAAAGTTGTGTGGAAGAAATAAAAAGGAACACTTTCTCACTAAGTGTAAAAAGCAGCCAGCATGACGCAGTGCTGAGTAACTATAGTACAGCAAAGCATATGGAGTCTGGTGAATACTACTAAGGGAGAGGGAGAAGGATAAGAGGAACATAGTATGTGTGACGATCCAAAAGTAGGCGCTGTACAAGCCCAGGGCCACCTGCTACAGACCACAGATTATCTACCCACAAGGACCGTTGAGTTCTTTGAAATCTCAGCACCAGCACCCTGATATCTGGCATCCGTATCTGTCAGAGTCTCTCCATCAGGAATCAGCATTACAGGACTTCCAGTAACCTTTCTGTGGTCGTGACCAGGACAAGTTACTTGTAGGGTGGATATAGGTTCAGTTTCGCAGCCATCAGGAACAAAATCAGAGATGCACAATTTCTGTGTATCTCCAAGTTTATTTTTTAAAATGACAGCAGTATTTATAGGGGATAGATAGAGGGTTGTGCACAATGTAACAAATGAGAGGGGGGCAGACAATCACAAGAGATAAACTCCACATGGGTCTAACAGTAGTTTCCTGAGTGTAATAGGCTTAATTTCTAATACACGTCCTGCCGTCTCTAGCACATATCAGATGGGATTAACTTAATCTAGCAAACAATGGAATAACTCAGATTTACAAATGTAGTAGAGGTGTCTATGCAGATCATGTATTGCTGGAGTCAAGCAGTGTGGTGGGTCAATGGCCCAACACCCAGGCTGAGAAAAAGGGGTCTGTGACATTACTCCCCCCCTTCCAGACAGCAGTTTTGGGGCTATGATCCTGATGGATGATAGGCTTGAACTGCAACCCATAGCCAAGTCCAAGTCCTCATCCAAAGAAGGAAAAATGTTGGCCCAAATGGCAACTGTATAAATACGGCTCGTCGGTGGTTGCCCATCTTTCAGGAAAGTTCTACAGTCTCTAACCACAACCCATCCTTCAGGAAAGTGTCCACAATCTCTAACCCCATTTATTTCAACAACCCACCCCAAATCACAGGCATCAATCTTAGGGACACATCCAAGGTCTCACAATCTAGGATCCTATCCAGGAGCATACTGCTACCCCCTTGTCCACAGACAGGTATTGGCTCTGAGGTATTCCATCTAGGGATCAGCTCAGGAGGGGGTAAATAGAACTTCCACGTCGGTACACACAGGGTAGCAGACTTTGCTGGGGTCAGTAGCTTCTCTGCGTGGTTATCCACAAGGGCTGGTAAGGTTGGGATCACCTCTGCAACTAGGGTATGCTTCGTCAGGTCCTCTGCTACCGTTGGCTGCTTGCCCATATTCTTTAACTCTGGAGCTGTCAGGACTGAAGTGATCCCTGTCTGCCCTGATGGCAACTCTGCAGGGTGTGGGAGTGGAGCCTCAACTTTTATTCTTCCTCAGGGTCTCATGGCCAGTGCCCTCACCTGATCTCCCACAAAAATCTGGATCCACCTGATCCATGCTGGGCAAGAGCTTCAGGGTCTCAGGGGACGTCCCCTCTCCTCATGACCCAATCTGGCATCACACTCTCCCTGGCTGTCAGACTTGGCCCCTGGACATCAGCTGTCTGTGGTTCAGGACAGGTGACATTCCATGGGTAGTTGGGCAGACTCTTAGGGTTTGCACCTTTCTCTGCCAACAGTTCAGTTTCCAGCTCCTCGCCCTTGGTTAGCGGCTGGAACTTCTCTGGTTGTTGGCCATGTCCGAGAGGCTGGTGCTGCTTAATACTGCTCTCTGGTCTTTCATTTACCATGGTCTTGACTGTTCTCCTGGCCTCCCTATCCTGGCGAGTTCTCAGAAGTCCCTCTGATCTCACCTGTTCTGTAGTGGTCAGATCTCCAGGTACCTTCTGGTTTCCTTCCTCCACCTTATAGGGGTGTAGCCAACAGTGCATTTCCTCTTGCAGTGCATCCTCTGCTAGCTCAACCGGGGAAGCAAGGGGCCATATCAATAAGAGTCTCTCCATCAGCAATCAGCAATACTGTGGTAGTGACCAGGACAGGTTACTTGTAGTGTGGAGATCATTTCAGTACTGCAGCCACCAGGAACAAAATCAGAGATGCACGATTTCTATGTATCTCCAAGTAAAGTGATCTATTTTTTAAAATGACAGCAGTATTTATAGGGGATAGATACAGAGGGGTGTGCAAATGTAACAAATGAGAGGTGGTAGCAGACAATCACAAGAGATAAACTAGTGGTAACAGTAATAGGCTTACGGTAATTTCTAATACACATCCTGCCGTCTCTAGCACATATCAGAAGGGATTAACTTAATCTGGCAAACAAAGGAACAAAGCAGATGTATAAATACAAAATATGTGTTTATGCAGATAATCTATTGCTGGAGTCAATCAGTCTGGTGGCTCAATGGCCCAACACCCAGACTGAGAAAAAGGGGTCACTGACAGTATGATTATACACTATAGAGTGACCATTATCAGTGTATAAATACTATTTATCATTATATAGTGCAGTGTGCTCATTATCACATATTATAATTGTCAAACTGCAATTTGTTGTCACGCTGGGATGGTTGAAAGAGACACATGGGAGGGAGAGGGGGAAAGAGCCACAGGAGGGAAAGAGACACAGGGGAGAGGGTTAGAGACACGGGAGGGGGAGGGGGTAAAAACACAGGGGGGGAGGAGACACAAATGGGAGGGAGGGGAGGGGGGAAAGGAGACACAAGGGAGGTAGTAGACAGGGGTAGAGACTCACAATTAGCTCCAAAGGCGCTCATTGCAAGGCCAGTAAAGTAAACAGTGGGAGAGGTAGGGAGGAGGCTCGCAATGAGCGTAAAAAGGCGCATTGCGAGGCAAGTAAAGTGGGGAGAGGGGGAGAGTCTCCCATTGTGTGGCAAACAGCATTGCCAGGCTTCACTTTTGACTGCCGTCATTTTTGACGGGCAAGCCGCTAGTTAGTTTATAATTACTAATCATTATACAGTGCAGTGTGCTTGTTGTTAGTGTATACATACTAATTATTATCATACAGTGCAGTGTGCCTCTTATAAGTTTATAAATACTAATTATCTATTTACAGTGCAGTGTGCTCATTATTCGTATAAATTTAGTATATTTTATATAGTGCAGTGTATTTTTTGTAGAAATATTATCATTATACAGTGCAGTATGCTCATTGTTCATTGATAAATACAAATTAGCATAAAATAGTGCAGTGTGCTCATTATTAGAGTATAAATACTAATTATTGTTATACAGTGCAGGGTGCTTGTTATTAGTGTATAAATACTAAATATTATCGTACAGTTTGCTAGTTATGAAAATATAGTGCTTCCTGATGATTTCAGAGACGCTGACGAAACGCACGTCAGGTTTCTCATGTCTGAGGAGCATGCTGGTTCAATGAGAGTACTTGTGATTTGAACTCCATCTATCTACTGCTGTATGTGGCTTCACAGGGAGATTCATGACTCTAAGACTTATTTCTTTTGTATGGCTAATATTGATTTTAAGAATGGGGAGTGGACAGAACAGCTTGGCTATTTAAATGAGCACTATCCTCATAAGTTCATCATCGCCATAATTTAATTGTTGTATTTATTTTTTCTAATTATGAGCCAGGTTATACAATATTGATATGGTGATAAGTATAGCAGTTTATTAATACGGGTTTAAACATATCTTGCCATCGATTTTTTCAGTCAAATAGCCTAGCTGTTGTGTAGAATTCCCTTAAGATAGTACCAGGGTATGACATAAGGGCAACCTTCCAGGCAGAAGATACCCATCAAGGTCCTAGCCAGAATATTACTAGGTATTACTATTTCATATTTTTGATTTGCAAAATTTGCACTACAATTTTTGCATGTCTTTTTTTATTAGATTTATTTAGGTTTTTAAATATTATTAATAAAGGTTTGCATTTAATACCAATTTTAAAAATTGTGCACACCATCCCAGAGGAATGTGCGGTCATAGGGCCTCATTCTATTATCGGCCGCAGCCGTTGCGGGGCCGCAAGGACCGGCCGCAAGCTATTCGGCTATTCTATTCCCTTACGGCCGGGGATTCCGGCAGGCTTGCGGCCGGTGCCTTGCTATCTCTTGCGGCCGATCGCGCCGGAGGAAAGCCTTTGATCTAAAACGGCCGCAAGAGATTTGCAATTCAATTGCTCCGGGAAACCTCTCTGCAAGGCTAAAAGCGAGCCGCAGTTACTTGCAGGAAAAAGGTCTCGCTAGCACCAATTAAGCACATAAAATAGCTCAAATAAAGCCATCCTGCACTTTGAGAAGACTATAAAGGGATTTTAGGTGTTAGAAAAAATAGCACATAATTATCCTATACTCAAATCCGTAAAATATTTCATTTTTAATATCCGTAAAATATCCATGTAAAAAGTCCAGAGTGCTTGGAGCACTTCAGACACGCCCACGCCGCAGCCGGAAAATAAACAGTTAATTTGAACTCGGGTTTGGGCAGATGTGCAAGCTTGAGAGTGGGTTCCTTTTAATCCTCATGTCCCCCAATATGATCCCTAGCATTTACAGAGCTGTACAGTGCAGGCTTGAATTTATTTTTGCGTTTTTATATTTCACAGATTACGGCCGGTTCCAAGATATGCGGCCGGCCGTAAAAGGAGATCCTTGCGGGGCCGTATAATAGAATCGCGAGTTAACTGAACCCTCGCAAGGAATCGCAGCCTTACGGCCGATTTACGGCCGATAATAGAATGAGGCCCTATGTCTACTGACTGAAAATGAGGTGCAGCAAAGAGACATCGCCGCTATTCATAATAAAGGATGCTATTGTCCAAGTTATCTTTTTTCTGCAATTTTCAATTTTATCCATCTTAAAAACAACCTGCATCTGGCGGCGCTTTACAAACTTGGACCAAACAATATAGATCTGTGGGAATCTAGTAATGATCTTAATAATGTCACCTTGCATACATTTAATTAACACTTTCATGGGTAAAAACAGTAACTGTTTACCACCTGCTGGAAATCTCAAACATCAGCAGGGTCACACCAGGGGTGGAGATATCACGTCACGGGTGGCCCAGTACAACACACCACTTGCACTTCCTTAACAGGAGGCAGAGGCCATACCCCTAGTAAATTTGAAACTAAAGTAAAATGTGTTTGTCCGTATAAATACTCATTATCATTATACAGTGCTGCATGCTCAATAACAATGTATAGACACTCTGTATTATAGTGAATGGCTAAAGAGGGTAAAAGATAGAGGAAAATCACAGAGGGAATAGAAAGATTGTTGGACGTTTAATGTGAAAAATAACAGCTTTAGAGCAATAGAGATAGCCATCTGGGTTAGTTGGTGCTCCTTTTCAGACCTCTAATGCTTAGCTTTTATCTGGCAAAATAGTTTCCCACTTGTTTCATTGATTTTTTTTTGCCAGCCCAGACCATGTCACTTTTACCTTGTGGAAATTCTGGGTCAAGTAGTTCAATAGGTCTGAATACATGTGCAGTAAACACAAGAGTTATTGCTGTCAGTGGATATTTGTAATGCCCCAAATACAAAGTCATTATGTGGCACAAACTGCAAGGGAGAGTATTTAAGTACCCAACCGACAATATATTGGGTCATTCCATGCTAATTTCCTTCTGAGATCTCACCTTGCTAGTGGAAATATGCACTGTAGTCAATTCTGTATAGTAATACCATGACCGCACTAGAAAAAGGTGGTGACTAAGTAGAAGCTGCAGCAGGAATGTTGTGGAGACTAATAATGTGTACAGGCCAAGCATTTACAATTTCAACAAAGAATATCAGTATAAGTAGGAAACAGAAAGTTTAATTACAAAAAATATATATATTAACAAATATAGATCACATAAATGAAGTATATAATATAGTCTCTTTATAATTGTTTCTTTTTCTTCATTGGCGGAGTATAGTAACTTGTGGATGGCTCCTCACATTCTCTCTTTGGGGTTTTGCTTCTGGTTTGTTCATCTGGCTTTGTTGTATTTATGTTCTCAAATGTTTTTCTCACAGCCGAGGGCCACCGGAGTTTATAATGATCTTCTAGTCTTCCCATACAGCGCTCCACATACCAGATAACGGTGTGGTCTTGTATTTTAATTTCCTTATAAAGATGTTCAGGAATACAGCTGTCCTCATTGCACGTAATGGTGAGGTCTGGAACAGTCACCTGCTGGCATGGCTTCAATGTCTTGGATCTGTGAGTTGCCATAAACTCTTTCCGCTGACACAATGGTATCTGCCCAGGCATGTTTGAACACTATAGCTCCACTACCACTCCAACCAATGTCTGAACACTTGTAGGGATCAGTAGTACTGGAATGTTGATGCCAGACCATAGCTAAGTAACATTCTGTGATGATTCTGATAATGATTGTGATGTCAAATTCAAAATGCTTTCAAAATATAGCATATTTGTAAATGTTGCTCTCTTCCCTTTAAAAAGAGTAGTTTTTATTGAGCTTCTTTATATAGCCATTGTCACAATATGGAACCAGCAAGATTGGCAAGCTTTGGAACTCCCAACTGTTAGGTCCTCGAATTGATAGGTTAGGAGTATCCTTAATGACCGCCGGCCTAGTACAGAGATTGATTTAAAAAAATATATATATTTAAAAATAGTTTCCCTGAACTAACAACTTACAGCTTTTACACTTGTAATTGTTGACTAGAAGTTACTATATTGGGGATGGGTAACCATTTTTATAGGGAACTTAATAACAGTCAGACATTAAACAAGAAACAAACAACATGTCCACATACCTCCCCCTTAAGTGTATCTCATTTTCTACTATTTAACCAAGGCACTAGACCCAGGAAGCTGATTGCAGTGGGGGTGGGGGATTCCCAGGTGTGGTGTGGTGCCAGCAAGTCTCATCCCTTTTTTAATTACCACTGGGATGTGCAGCAAGGGAAAAAGTAAGAACAGATTATAACTTAGTCGGGGCATCCTTGGCACTGGGTCAGGAACCATGTCCATTGTCACAGCCATCCTCCCTACCACTCACTCTTGCATATAAATTATACCGAGGGTGTGCAGCCAATAAAAGCTGTGTCTTATATTAATCTCTATGGGGATTTTTATGATCAAGAGAATTTCCCCATTAGCTGCCTTTGTGCTTTATAGAGCAACCAATGAGGAAACTGAAACACTGTAGTACTGGGATGACGTCCTGAGTGAACAGTACAGAGAAATGTGTTTCACAGAGAAGCAAAACCATGATCAAGAGCACATTTTCAGATAATTGTATCTGCCACAGCCTGGATTCAGTTACAATTTCCGCTCCTGCAATTTGATTGGGTGTGACAAAGGAAGCTTCTCCATTAGACCCTTTACTTGTATGTTTGCATTACCTGATACTGCTGTAAGGTCACTGGCTCTGTACTATGCAGGCACCAATAAATAACCAGGAAATATTACCTGCAGAAGTTAGGTCACATCCACATTATTAACTTTTTGTCAACATGACAAACCAACCATAGGTCACATGACTATCTTACAGGGTTCAGTCTGGTCAAATGACTAACTTACAGGATTCAGGCCCCAGTGCTTTTGCTGCTAGGATATCCCCAACCCTAGGACTGCCTACTAACCATAGAAATAGACCAAGTCCCACCCGCCAAGGCCAAGGGCCAGAACTTAAGCTATAGGCACAAACAAGTCCACGGTCGATCCTCCTTCAAAAGGCATTTGGCATTGCATGCTGTGACTGCCAATTATTTAAAAAAACATCCAACTGTACAGGGAGGGTGGGTGGTCATCAATTTTGCAATAAGTATTTTTCTGGATGAGGGTAGCACCTGAGAAGAAGTGAGGGAGAAGGCTAGGGTCCTCATATAGACTCTCCCCAACTTCCCCCTCCTTGCTCCCCTTAACTGCCCCATATATAAACATGCATACAGCACTCAGTTTCCTCTCCTTATTAACTCCACACATGGAAATTGTGGTCTCTCAGGTCTAATTCCCTCCTGAGATCTCACCCTGGTAATGAAAAAATACACTGTGCCAAGGCTGTGCTGTAATGCCATGAATGTCGATTTTATGGCCAATCAGCACAACTTGCTTTAGCAAGAAGACTGTGGAGTCTATATTTGTTTGTGAATGAGCCAAGAATTAAGAATGGTTCCTTCCACAAAAAAAAAACATAAAACAGAGGGCACTAGTTTCATTAAAGAAAGTATGCATTAACGAATATAGCTCAAATTAACATTTTTGTTTATGATAATAAAAAAAAACTATACCGTATTTCAGCAATTGTAAGTTGCAAACTAACTTCAGTACCACCAACAGAAAAAAAGCTTTGATTCTAACAAAAAAAAAAATTCTTAGAATAAATTATAATTATAAGAGAAATCAATTTACTAACAACAGTAGTAGGAAAACATACTAAATGTAAACAATGTACAAAATACAATACCGTAATACCAAATGCCACCACAATTTCATTCATTTCTTTATTCTGAATTAGTAATTCAGTCTGATTCTTCTGAGAAGTCTTCATATTCATTATCCCATCTTAGAATCGAGAAATATATTAGTTGTCCTGTTAATTATTTATGAATAGTCACTTGTGAATGGTTGCTCACACTCTCTCTTTGGCACCTCTTCTGCCTTCAGGCCCTGAAAAATCTGCTTGATGCCAAGTTCCATCTGTGAATATAATCTGATTCAACTGTCTATCACTGTCCACATGATATGTTATGGTGAGGTCTTGAACATTTACCAGCTGACATGCCCAAGATATATTCTCTTGGGATGTATGAGTTGCTGTAAACCCTGGTTTCTGGCACAATGGCAGTCACTGAGGGACAATTGATCTGTGCAAAGGTGTAGCTCCACTACTACGCTCACCAATGCCATGCATTTGTAAAACACTCTGAATGTATAATAAAGTTGTGTGAAAGAAATAAAAAGGAACACTTTCTCACTATGTGTAAAAAGCAGACAGCAGGAGGCAGTGCTGAGTAACTATAGTTCAGCAAAGCATATGGAGTCTGGTGAATACTACTAGGGGAAAGGGAAAAGGATGGAAGGAACATAATATGTGTGATGATCCGAGAGTAGGGGCTATACAAGCCCAGGGCCACCTGCTACAGATTACAGATTATCTACCCACAAGGACCATTGAGTTCTTTGAAATCTCAGCACCAGCACCCTAATATCTGGCATCCGTATCTGTAGTAGTCTCTCCATCAGGAATCAACATTACAGGAATTCCAGTAACCTTTCTGTGGTCGTGACCAGGACAGGTTACTTGTAGGGTGGGATAGGTTCAGTATCGCAGCCATCAGGAACAAAATCAGAGATGCACAATTTCTGTGTATCTCGAAGTAAAGGGATTTAATTTAGAAAATTACAGCAGTATTTATAGGGGATAGATAGAGGGTTGTGCACAATGTAACAAATGAGAAGGGGGCAGACAATCACAAGAGATAAACTCCACATGGGTCTAACAGTAGTTTTCTGAGTGTAATAGGCTTAATTTCTAATACACATCCTGCCGTCTCTATCACATATCAGATGGGATTATCTTAATCTGGCAAACAATGGAATAACGCAGATTTACAAATGTAGTAGAGGTGTCTATGCAGATAATGTATTGCTGGAGTCAAGCAGTGTGGTGGGTCAATGGCCCAACACCCAGGCTGAGAAAAAGGGGTCTGTGACATTACTCCCCCCCTTCCAGACAGCAGTTTTGGGGCTATGATCCTGATGGATGATAGGCTTGAACTGCAACCCATAGCCAAGTCCAAGTCCTCATCCAAAGAAGGAAAAATGTTGGCCCAAATGGCAACTGCATAAATCCGGCTCGTCGGTGGTTGCCCATCTTTCAGGAAAGTTCCACAGTCTCTAACCACAACCCATCCTTCAGGAAAGTGTCCAAAATCTCTAACCCCATTTATTTCAACAACCCACCCCAAATCACAGGCATCAATCTTAGGGACACATCCAAGGTCTCACAATCTAGGATCCTATCCAGGAGCATACTGCTACCCCCTTGTCCACAGACAGGTAGTGGCTCTGGGGTATTCCATCTAGGGATCAGCTCAGGAGGGGGTAAATAGCACTTCCACGTCGGTACACACAGGGTAGCAGACTTTGCTGGGGTCAGTAGCTTCTTTGCGTGGTTATCCACAAAAGCTGGTAAGTTTGGGATCACCTCTGCAACTAGGGTATGCTGTGTCAGGTACCGTGGGCTGCTTGCCCATATTCTTTAACTCTGGAGCTGTCAGGACTGAAGTGATCCCTGTCTGCCCTGATGGCAACACTGCAGGGTGTGGGAGTGGAGCCTCAACTTTTATTCTTCCTCAGGGTCTCATGGCCAGTGCCCTCACCTGATCTCCCACAACAATCTGGATCCACCTGATCCATGCTGGGCAAGAGCTTCAGGGTCTCAGGGGATGTCCCCTCTCCTCATCCCCCAATCTGGCTTTACACTCTGCCTGACTGTCAGACTTGGCCCCTGAACATCAGCGGTCTGTGGTTCAGGACAGGTGACAATCCATGGGTAGTTGGGCAGACTCTTGGGGCTTTCACCTTTCTCTGCCAACAGTTCAGTTTCCAGCTCCTCACGGCTAGAACTTCTCTGGTTGTTGGCCATCTCCCAGAGGCTGGTGCTGCTTAATACTGCTCTCTGGTCTTGACTGTTCTCCTGGCCTCCCTATCCTGGCCGGTTCTCAGAAGTCCCTCTGATCTCACCTGTTCTGTAGTGGTCAGATCTACAGGTACCTTCTGGTTTCCTTCCTCCACCTTATAGGGGTGTAGCAAACAGTGAATTTCCTCTTGCAGTGCATCCTCTGCTAGCTCAACCGGGGAAGCAAGGGGCCATATCAATATGAGTCTCTCCATCAGCAATCAGCAATACTGTGGTAGTGACCAGGACAGGTTACTTGTAGTGTGGAGATCATTTCAGTACCGCACCCAACAGGAACAAAATCAGAGATGCACGATTTCTATGTATCTCCAAGTACAGTGATTTATTTTTTTAAATGACAGCAGTATTTATACGGGATAGATACAGAGGGTTGTGCAAATGTAACAAATGAGAGGGGGTAGCAGACAATCACAAGAGATAAACTAGTGGGTAACAGTAGATTCCTGAGTGTAATAGGCTTAATTTCTAATACACATCCTGCCGTCTCTAGCACATATCAGATGGGATTAACTTAATCTGGCAAAAAAAGGAACAAAGCAGATGTATAAATACAAAATAGGTGTTTATGCAGATAATCTATTGCTGCAGTCAATCAGACTGGTGGCTCAAAGGCCCAACACCCAGAGTGAGAAAAAAGGGTCACTGACAGTATGATTATACACTATAGAGTGATCATTATCAGTGTATAAATACTATTTATCATTAATAGTGCAGTGTGCTCATTATCACATAATATAATTGTCAAACTGCAATTTGTTGTCACACATTGTGCGACATGAGGCGCTCATGCGCTAAGAGCGGCGTGAGGAGCATAAGTGGAAGTGGGAAGAGACACCAAGGGAGAGGTGGGGAAAGAGACACAGTAGGGGGGAAGAGACACAGGGGAGGGGGAAAGAGACGCATGGGAGGGAGAGGGAGGCAAGAGACACAGGGGGAGGGGGAGGGGACAGATGGGGGGGGAAGAGACACGAGGGGGGGGGGGGAAGAGCCATGGGGAGAGGCCAGGAAAGAGACACGGGGGGAGAGGCGGGGAAAGAGAAACGGGGGGGGAGACACGTGGAATGTGGAAAGAGACAGAGGGGAGGGAGAGGAGGGGGGGAAGGAGACACGGGGGGAGAGGCAGGGAAAGAGATACAGGGGAATAGACACACAGGAGGTGGAAAGAGACACGGGAGGGGAGGTGGGGAAGAGACACAGGAGGGAAAGAGACACAGGGGAGGGAGAGGAGGGGGAATAGACACAGAGGAAGGAGAGGAGGGGAGAAGGTACACAGGGAAGGGAAATGGGGAGCAGAAGAGACATGAGGGAGGGGGAACAGACACAGGGAGAGGGGGGAAGGGGAAAGAGACACAGGGGAGGGGGGAACAGACACAAAGGAGGGAGAGCGGGAAAGAGACATGGGAGGGGGAAAGAGACACAGGAGGGAAAGAGACACAGGGGAGGGGGTTAGAGACACAGGAGGGAGAGGGGGTAAAAACACAGTGGGGGAGGAGACACGGGGGAGGGGGGGAGAGACACAGGGGGAGAGGCGGGGAATAGAGACACAGGGGAGAAGAGACACAAAGGAGGTGGAAAGAGACACAGGGGAGGGAGAAGTGGGGTAGAGACACAGGAGGGAAAGAGACAAATGGGAGGGAGAGGAGAAGGAAAGAGACATAGGGGAGGGAGAGGAGGGGGAAAGAGACACAGGGACGTGAGAGGAGGGGGAAGAGACACGGGAGGAAGAGAAGGAGGGAAGAGACACATGGTAGGGAAATGGCGGGAGAGATGAGGGAGGGGGTACACACAGGGGGAGGGGGCGACAGGGGGAAAAAGACACAGAGAAGAGGAGGAACAGATTCAGGGGAGGGAGAGGGGGAAGAGACAAAGGGAGGGGGAAAAGACATAGGGGTGGGAGAGGCGAGGGGAGAGACACAGGGGAGTGAGAGGAGGGCGAAGAGACACAGGGGAGGGAGAGGAGGGGGAAGATACACAGGGGAGGGAAATGGGGAGCAGAAGAGACATGAGGGAGGGGGAACAGACACAGCGGGAGAGGGGGAGGGGAAAGAGACACAGGGGCGGGGGGAACCGACACAGGGGAGTGAGAGAGGGAAAGAGACACAGGGGAGGGAGAAAGAGACACAAGTGTGGTTGAAAGAGACGCATGGGAGGGAGAGGGGGAAAGAGACACAGGAGGAAAGAGACACAGGGGAGAGGGTTAGAGACACGGGAGGGAGAGGGGGGTAAAAACACAGGGGAGGGAGGAGACACAAGGGAGGGAGGGGAGTGGGGAAAGGAGACACAAGGGAGGAAGTAGACAGGGGTAGATACTCACAATTAGCTCCAAAGGCGCTCATTGCAAGGCCAGTAAAGTAGATGGTGGGAGAGGTAGGGGGGAGGCTCGCAATGAGCACCAAAGACGCATTGCGAGGCCAGTAAAGTGGGGAGAGGGGGAGAGCCTCCCATTGTGTGGCAAACAGCATTGCCAGGCTTCACTTTTTATTGCCGTCATATTTGACGGGCAAGCCGGTAGTTAGTTTATAATTACTAATCATTATACAGTGCAGTGTGCTTGTTGTTAGTGTATAAATACTAATAATTATCATACAGTGCAGTGTGCCTCTTATTAGTTTATAAATACTAATTATCTATATACAGTGCAGTGTGCTCGTTATCAGTATAAAGTTAGTATATTTTATATAGCGCAATGTGTTTTTGTGTAGAAATATTATCATTCTACAGTGCAGTGTGCTTATTGTTAGTTTATAACTACTAATCATTATACCATGCAAGTATGTACATTATCAGTGTATAAATACTACTTATCATTATACAGTGCAGTGTGCTCATTATTCATAGATAAATACTAATTATCATAAAATAGTGCAGTGTGCTCATTATTAGAGTATAAATACTAATTATTGTTATACAGTGCAGGGTGCTTGTTATTAGTGTATAAATACTAAATATTATCGTACAGTTTGCTAGTTATGAAAATATAGTGCTTCCTGATGATTTCAGAGACGCTGACGAAACGCACGTCAGGTTTCTCATGTCTGAGGAGCATGCTGGTTCAATGAGAGTACTTGTGATTTGAACTCCATCTATCTACTGCTGTATGTGGCTTCACAGGGAGGTTCATGACTCTAAGACTTATTTCTTTTGTATGGCTAATATTGATTTTAAGAATGGGGAGTGGACAGAACAGCTTGGCTATTTAAATGAGCACTATCCTCATAAGTTCATCATCGCTATAATTTAATTGTTGTATTTATTTTTTCTAATTATGAGCCAGGTTATACAATATTGATATGGTGATAAGTATAGCAGTTTATTAATACAGGTTTAAACATATCTTGCCATCGATTTTTTCAGTCAAATAGCCTAGCTGTTGTGTAGAATTCCCTTAAGATAGTACCAGGGTATGCCAAAGGGGCAACCGTCCAGGCAGAAGATACCCATCAAGGTCCTAGCCAGAATATTACTAGGTATTACTATTTCATATTTTTGATTTGCAAAATTTGCACTACAATTTTTGCATGTCTTTTTTTATTAGATTTATTTAGGTTTTTAAATATTATTAATAAAGGTTTGCATTTAATACCAATTTTAAAAATTGTGCACACCATCCCAGAGGAATGTGCGGTCATAGTCTACTGACTGAAAATGAGGTGCAGCAAAGAGACATCGTCGCTATTCATAATAAAGGATGCTATTGTCCAAGTTATCTTTTTTCTGCAATTTTCAATTTTATCCATCTTAAAAACAACCTGCATCTGGCGGCGCTTTACAAACTTGGACCAAACAATATAGATCTGTGGGAATCTAGTAATGATCTTAATAATGTCACCTTGCATACATTTAATTAACACTTTCATGGGTAAAAACAGTAACTGTTTACCACCTGCTGGAAATCTCAAACATCAGCAGGGTCACACAAGGGGTGGAGATATCACGTCACAGGTGGCCCAGTACAACACACCACTTGCACTTCCTTAACAGGAGGCAGAGGCCATACCCCTAGTACATTTGAAACTAAAGTAAAATGTGTTTGTCCGTATAAATACTCATTATCATTATACAGTGCTGCATGCTCAATAACAATGTATAGACACTCTGTATTATAGTGAATGGCTAAAGAAGGTAAAAGATAGAGGAAAATCACAGAGGGAATAGAAAGATTGTTGGACGTTTAATGTGAAAAATAACAGCTTTAGAGCAATAGAGATAGCCATCTGGGTTAGTTGGTGCTCCTTTTCAGACCTCTAATGCTTAGCTTTTATCTGGCAAAATAGTTTCCCACTTGTTTCATTGATTTTTTTTTGCCAGCCCAGACCATGTCACTTTTACCTTGTGGAAATTCTGGGTCAAGTAGTTCAATAGGTCTGAATACATGTGCAGTAAATACAAGAGTTATTGCTGTCAGTGGATCTTTGTAATGCCCCAAATACAAAGTCATTATGTGGCACAAACTGCAAGGGAGAGTATTTAAGTACCCAACCGACAATATATTGGGTCATTCCATGCTAACTTCCTTCTGAGATCTCACCTTGCTAGTGGAAATATGCACTGTAGTCAATTCTGTATAGTAATACCATGACCGCACTAGAAAAAGGTGTTGACTAAGTAGAAGCTGCAGCAGGAATGTTGTGGAGACTAATAATGTGTACAGGCCAAGCATTTACAATTTCAACAAAGAATATCAGTATAAGTAGGAAACAGAAAGTTTAATTACAAAAAATATATATATTAACAAATATAGATCAAATAAATGAAGTATATAATATAGTCTCTTTATAATTGTTTCTTTTTCTTCATTGGCGGAGTATAGTAACTTGTGGATGGCTCCTCACATTCTCTCTTTGGGGTTTTGCTTCTGGTTTCTTCATCTGGCTTTGTTGTGTTTATGTTCTCAAATGTTTTTCTCACAGCCGAGGGCCACCGGAGTTTATAATGATCTTCTAGTCTTCCCATAAAGCACTCCACATACCAGATAACGGTGTGGTCTTGTATTTTAATTTCCTTATAAAGATGTTCAGGAATACAGCTGTCCTCATTGCACGTAATGGTGAGGTCTGGAACAGTCACCTGCTGGCATGGCTTCAATGTCTTGGATCTGTGAGTTGCCATAAACTCTTTCCGCTGACACAATGGTATCTGCCCAGGCATGTTTGAACACTAGAGCTCCACTACCACTCCAACCAATGTCTGAACACTTGTAGGGATCAGTAGTACTGGAATGTTGATGCCAGACCATAGCTAAGTAACATTCTGTGATGTCATAATGATTGTGATGTCAAATTCAAAATGCTTTCAAAATATAGTATATTTGTAAATGTTGCTCTCTTCCCTTTAAAAAGAGTAGTTTTTATTGAGCTTCTTTATATAGCCATTGTCACAATATGGAACCAGCAAGATTGGCAAGCTTTGGAACTCCCAACTGTTAGGTCCTCGAATTGATAGGTTAGGAGTATCCTTAATGACCGCCGGCCTAGTACAGAGATTGATTTAAAAAAATATATATATTTAAAAATAGTTTCCCTGAACTAACAACTTACAGCTTTTACACTTGTAATTGTTGACTAGAAGTTACTATATTGGGGATGGGTAACCATTTTTATAGGGAACTTAATAACAGTCAGACATTAAACAAGAAACAAACAACATGTCCACATACCTCCCCCTTAAGTGTATCTCATTTTCTACTATTTAACCAAGGCACTAGACCCAGGAAGCTGATTGCAGTGGGGGTGGGGGATTCCCAGGTGTGGTGTGGTGCCAGCAAGTCTCATCCCTTTTTTAATTACCACTGGGATGTGCAGCAAGGGAAAAAGTAAGAACAGAATATAACTTAGTCGGGGCATCCTTGGCACTGGGTCAGGAACCATGTCCATTGTCACAGCCATCCTCCCTACCACTCACTCTTGCATATAAATTATACCGAGGGTGTGCAGCCAATAAAAGCTGTGTCTTATATTAATCTCTATGGGGATTTTTATGATCAAGAGAATTTCCCCATTAGCTGCCTTTGTGCTTTATAGAGCAACCAATGAGGAAACTGAAACACTGTAGTACTGGGATGACGTCCTGAGTGAACAGCACAGAGAAATGTGTTTCACAGAGAAGCAAAACCATGATCAAGAGCACATTTTCAGATAATTGTATCTGCCACAGCCTGGATTCAGTTACAATTTCCGCTCCTGCAATTTGATTGGGTGTGACAAAGGAAGCTTCTCCATTAGACCCTTTACTTGTATGTTTGCATTACCTGATACTGCTGTAAGGTCACTGGCTCTGTACTATGCAGGCACCAATAAATAACCAGGAAATATTACCTGCAGAAGTTAGGTCACATCCACATTATTAACTTTTTGTCAACATGACAAACCAACCATAGGTCACATGACTATCTTACAGGGTTCAGTCTGGTCAAATGACTAACTTACAGGATTCAGGCCCCAGTGCTTTTGCTGCTAGGATATCCCCAACCCTAGGACTGCCTACTAACCATAGAAATAGACCAAGTCCCACCCGCCAAGGCCAAGGGCCAGAACTTAAGCTATAGGCACAAACAAGTCCACGGTCGATCCTCCTTCACAAGGCATTTGGCATTGCATGCTGTGACTGCCAAATATTTAAAAAAACATCCAACTGAACAGGGAGGGTGGGTGGTCATCAATTTTGCAATAAGTATTTTTCTGGATGAGGGTAGCACCTGAGAAGAAGTGAGGGAGAAGGCTAGGGTCCTCATATAGACTCTCCCCAACTTCCCCCTCCTTGCTCCCCTTAACTGCCCCATATATAAACATGCATACAGCACTCAGTTTCCTCTCCTTATTAACTCCACACATGGAAATTGTGGTCTCTCAGGTCTAATTCCCTCCTGAGATCTCACCCTGGTAATGAAAAAATACACTGTGCCAAGGCTGTGCTGTAATGCCATGAATGTCGATTTTATGGCCAATCAGCACAACTTGCTTTAGCAAGAATACTGTGGAGTCTATATTTGTTTGTGAATGAGCCAAGAATTAAGAATGGTTGCTTCCACTAAAAAAAAACATAAAACAGAGGGCACTAGTTTCATTAAAGAAAGTATGCATTAACGAATATAGCTCAAATTAACATTTTTGTTTATGATAATAAAAAAAAACCTATACCGTATTTCAGCAATTGTAAGTCGCAAACTAACTTCAGTACCACCAACAGAAAAAAAGCTTTGATTCTAACAAAAAAAAAAATTCTTAGAATAAATTATAATTATAAGAGAAATCAATTTACTAACAACAGTAGTAGGAAAACATACTAAATGTAAACAATGTACAAAATACAATACCGTAATACCAAATGCCACCACAATTTCATTCATTTCTTTATTCTGAATTAGTAATTCAGTCTGATTCTTCTGAGAAGTCTTCATATTCATTATCCCATCTTAGAATCGAGAAATATATTAGTTGTCCTGTTAATTATTTATGAATAGTCACTTGTGAATGGTTGCTCACACTCTCTCTTTGGCACCTCTTCTGCCTTCAGGCCCTGAAAAATCTGCTTGAAGCCAAGTTCCATCTGTGAATATAATCTGATTCAACTGTCTATCACTGTCCACATGATATGTTATGGTGAGGTCTTGAACATTTACCAGCTGACATGCCCAAGATATATTCTCTTGGGATGTATGAGTTGCTGTAAACCCTGGTTTCTGGCACAATGGCAGTCACTGAGGGACAATTGATCTGTGCAAAGGTGTAGCTCCACTACTACGCTCACCAATGCCATGCATTTGTAAAACACTCTGAATGCATAATAAAGTTGTGTGAAAGAAATAAAAAGGAACACTTTCTCACTATGTGTAAAAAGCAGACAGCAGGAGGCAGTGCTGAGTAACTATAGTTCAGCAAAGCATATGGAGTCTGGTGAATACTACTAGGGGAAAGGGAAAAGGATGGAAGGAACATAATATGTGTGATGATCCGAGAGTAGGGGCTATACAAGCCCAGGGCCACCTGCTACAGATTACAGATTATCTACCCACAAGGACCATTGAGTTCTTTGAAATCTCAGCACCAGCACCCTAATATCTGGCATCCGTATCTGTAGTAGTCTCTCCATCAGGAATCAGCATTACAGGAATTCCAGTAACCTTTCTGTGGTCGTGACCAGGACAGGTTACTTGTAGGGTGGGGTAGGTTCAGTATCGCAGCCATCAGGAACAAAATCAGAGATGCACAATTTCTGTGTATCTCGAAGTAAAGTGATTTAATTTAGAAAATTACAGCAGTATTTATAGGGGATAGATAGAGGGTTGTGCACAATGTAACAAATGAGAAGGGGGCAGACAATCACAAGAGATAAACTCCACATGGGTCTAACAGTAGTTTTCTGAGTGTAATAGGCTTAATTTCTAATACACATCCTGCCGTCTCTATCACATATCAGATGGGTTTATCTTAATCTGGCAAACAATGGAATAATGCAGATTTACAAATGTAGTAGAGGTGTCTATGCAGATAATGTATTGCTGGAGTCAAGCAGTGTGGTGGGTCAATGGCCCAACACCCAGGCTGAGAAAAAAGGGGTCTGTGACATTACTCCCCCCCTTCCAGACAGCAGTTTTGGGGCTATGATCCTGATGGATGATAGGCTTGAACTGCAACCCATAGCCAAGTCCAAGTCCTCATCCAAAGAAGGAAAAATGTTGGCCCAAATGGCAACTGCATAAATCCGGCTCGTCTGTGGTTGCCCATCTTTCAGGAAAGTTCCACAGTCTCTAACCACAACCCATCCTTCAGGAAAGTGTCCAAAATCTCTAACCCCATTTATTTCAACAACCCACCCCAAATCACAGGCATCAATCTTAGGGACACATCCATGGTCTCACAATCTAGGATCCTATCCAGGAGCATACTGCTACCCCCTTGTCCACAGACAGGTAGTGGCTCTGGGGTATTCCATCTAGGGATCAGCTCAGGAGGGGGTAAATAGCACTTCCACGTCGGTACACACAGGGTAGCAGACTTTGCTGGGGTCAGTAGCTTCTTTGCGTGGTTATCCACAAAAGCTGGTAAGTTTGGGATCACCTCTGCAACTAGGGTATGCTGTGTCAGGTACCGTGGGCTGCTTGCCCATATTCTTTAACTCTGGAGCTGTCAGGACTGAAGTGATCCCTGTCTGCCCTGATGGCAACACTGCAGGGTGTGGGAGTGGAGCCTCAACTTTTATTCTTCCTCAGGGTCTCATGGCCAGTGCCCTCACCTGATCTCCCACAACAATCTGGATCCACCTGATCCATGCTGGGCAAGAGCTTCAGGGTCTCAGGGGATGTCCCCTCTCCTCATCCCCCAATCTGGCTTTACACTCTGCCTGACTGTCAGACTTGGCCCCTGAACATCAGCGGTCTGTGGTTCAGGACAGGTGACAATCCATGGGTAGTTGGGCAGACTCTTGGGGCTTTCACCTTTCTCTGCCAACAGTTCAGTTTCCAGCTCCTCACGGCTAGAACTTCTCTGGTTGTTGGACATCTCCCAGAGGCTGGTGCTGCTTAATACTGCTCTCTGGTCTTTCATTTACCATGGTCTGGACTGTTCTCCCGGCCTCCCTATCCTGGCGAGTTCCCAGAAGTCCCTCTGATCTCACCTGTTCTGCAGTTGTCAGATCTCCAGGTACCTTCTGGTTTCCTACCTCCGCCTTATAGGGGTGTAGCCAACAGTACATTTCCTCTTGCAGTGCATCCTCTGCTAGCTAAGCTAGGGAAGCAAGGGGCCGTATTAGTCAGAGTCTCTCCATCAGCAATCAGCAATACTGTGGTAGTGACCAGGACAGGTTACTTGTAGTGTGGAGATCATTTCAGTACCGCACCCAACAGAAACAAAATCAGAGATGCACGATTTCTATGTATCTCCAAGTACAGTGATTTATTTTTTTAAATGACAGCAGTATTTATAGGGGATAGATACAGAGGGTTGTGCAAATGTAAAAAATGAGAGGGGGTAGCAGACAATCACAAGAGATAAACTAGTGGGTAACAGTAGATTCCTGAGTGTAATAGGCTTAACTTCTAATACACATCCTGCCGTCTCTAGCACATATCAGATGGGATTAACTTAATCTGGCAAAAAAAGGAACAAAGCAGATGTATAAATACAAAATAGGTGTTTATGCAGATAATCTATTGCTGCAGTCAATCAGTCTGGTGGCTCAAAGGCCCAACACCCAGAGTGAGAAAAAAAGGGTCACTGACAGTATGATTATACACTATAGAGTGATCATTATCAGTGTATAAATACTATTTATCATTAATAGTGCAGTGTGCTCATTATCACATAATATAATTGTCAAACTGCAATTTGTTGTCACACATTGTGCGACATGAGGCGCTCATGCGCTAAGAGCGGCGTGAGGAGCATAAGTGGAAGTGGGAAGAGACACTGAGAGGGAGGTGGGGAAAGAGACACAGGGGAGGGGGAAAGAGACGCATGGGAGGGAGAGGGAGGCAAGAGACACAGGGGGAGGGGACAGATGGGGGGGGGGGGGAAGACACAGGGGGGGGGGGAAGAGCCATGGGGAGAGGCCAGGAAAGAGACACGGGGGGGAGAGGCGGGGAAAGAGAAACGGGGGGGGGAGACACGTGGAATGTGGAAAGAGACAGAGGGGAGGGAGAGGAGGGTGAAGGAGACACGGGGGGGAGAGGCAGGGAAAGAGATACAGGGGAATAGACACACAGGAGGTGGAAAGAGACACAGGGGAGGGGAGGTGGGGAAGAGACACAAGAGGGAAAGAGACACAGGGGAGGGAGAGGAGGGGGAAGAGACACAGAGGAAGGAGAGGAGGGGAGAAGGTACACAGGGAAGGGAAATGGGGAGCAGAAGAGACATGAGGGAGGGGGAACAGACACAGGGAGAGGGGGGAAGGGGAAAGAGACACAGGGGAGGGGGGAACAGACACAAGGGAGGGAGAGGGGGAAAGAGACATGGGAGGGGGAAAGAGACACAGGAGGGAAAGAGACACAGGGGAGGGGGTTAGAGACACAGGAGGGAGAGGGGGAAAAACACAGTGGGGGAGGAGACACGGGGGAGGGGGGGGAGAGACACAGGGGGAGAGGCGGGGAATAGAGACACAGGGGAGAAGAGACACAAAGGAGGTGGAAAGAGACACAGGGGAGGGAGAAGTGGGGTAGAGACACAGGAGGGAAAGAGACAAAGGGGAGGGAGAGGAGAAGGAAAGAGACATAGGGGAGGGAGAGGAGGGGGGAAGAGACACAGGGACGTGAGAGGAGGGGGAAGAGACACGGGAGGAAGAGAAGGAGGGAAGAGACACAGGGTAGGGAAATGGTGGGAGAGATGAGGGAGGGGGTACACACAGGGGGAGGGGGGTGACAGGGGGAAAAAGACACAGAGAAGAGGAGGAACAGATTCAGGGGAGGGAGAGGGGGAAGAGACAAAGGGAGGGGGAAAAGACATAGGGGTGGGAGAGGCGAGGGGAGAGACACAGGGGAGTGAGAGGAGGGCGAAGAGACACAGGGGAGGGAGAGGAGGGGGAAGAGACAAAGGGGAGGGAAATGGGGAGCAGAAGAGACATGAGGGAGGGGGAACAGACACAGCGGGAGAGGGGGAGGGGAAAGAGACACAGGGGCGGGGGGAACCGACACAGGGGAGTGAGAGAGGGAAAGAGACACAGGGGAGGGAGAAAGAGACACAGGTGTGGTTGAAAGAGACGCATGGGAGGGAGAGGGGGAAAGAGACACAGGAGGAAAGAGACATAGGGGAGAGGGTTAGAGACACGGGAGGGAGAGGGGGTAAAAACTCAGGGAAGGGAGGAGACACAAGGGAGGGAGGGGAGTGGGGAAAGGAGACACAAGGGAGGAAGTAGACAGGGGTAGACACTCACAATTAGCTCCAAAGGCGCTCATTGCAAGGCCAGTAAAGTAGATGGTGGGAGAGGTAGGGGGGAGGCTCGCAATGAGCACCAAAGACGCATTGCGAGGCCAGTAAAGTGGGGAGAGGGGGAGAGCCTCCCATTGTGTGGCAAACAGCATTGCCAGGCTTCACTTTTTATTGCCGTCATTTTTGACGGGCAAGCCGCTAGTTAGTTTATAATTACTAATCATTATACAGTGCAGTGTGCTTGTTGTTAGTGTATAAATACTAATAATTATCATACAGTGCAGTGTGCCTCTTATTAGTTTATAAATACTAATTATCTATATACAGTGCAGTGTGCTCGTTATCAGTATAAAGTTAGTATATTTTATATAGCGCAATGTGTTTTTGTGTAGAAATATTATCATTCTACAGTGCAGTGTGCTTATTGTTAGTTTATAACTACTAATCATTATACCATGCAAGTATGTACATTATCAGTGTATAAATATTACTTATCATTATACAGTGCAGTGTGCTCATTATTCATAGATAAATACTAATTATCATAAAATAGTGCAGTGTGCTCATTATTAGAGTATAAATACTAATTATTGTTATACAGTGCAGGGTGCTTGTTATTAGTGTATAAATACTAAATATTATCGTACAGTTTGCTAGTTATGAAAATATAGTGCTTCCTGATGATGTCAGAGACGCTGACGAAACGCACATCAGGTTTCAAATGTCTGAGGAGCATGCTGGTTCAATGAGAAATAGACCAAGTCCCACCCGCCAAGGCCAAGGGCCAGAACTTAAGCTATAGGCACAAACAAGTCCACGGTCGATCCTCCTTCACTGCGCATTTGGCATTGCATGCTGTGATCATCAATTTTGCAATGAGTATTTTTCTGGATGAGGGTAGCACATGAGAAGAAGTGAGGGAGAAGGCTAGGGTCCTCATATAGACTCTCCCCAACTCCCCCCTCCTTGCTCCCCTTAACTGCCCCATATATAAACATGCATACGGTACTCAGTTTCCTCTCCTTATCAACTAAAAAAATTAGCCAAGGCTGTGCTGTGATGCCATGAATGTCGATTTTATGGCCAATCAGCACATCTTGCTTTAGCAAGAAGACTGTGGAGTCTATAATTGTTTGTGTATGAGCCAAGAATTATTAATGGTTGCTTCCACTGAAAAAAACTTAAAAAAGAGGGCACTAGTTTCATTAAAGTATGTATTAACAAATATAGCTCAAATTAACATTTTTGTTTATGATAATAAAACCCCTTATACCATATTTCAGCAATTGTAAGTCGCAAACTAACTTCAGTACCACCAACAGAAAAAAAGCTTTGATTCTAACAAAAAATAAATTTCTTAGAATACATTATAATTATAAGAGAAATCAATTTACTAACAACAGTAGAAGGAAAACATACTAAATATAAACAATGTACAAAATACAATACCGTAATACCAAATTTCACCACAATTTCATTCATTTCTTTATTCTGAATTAGTAATCTACAACTTTATTAAATTGGTTTTCGACCAATTCTAAAGGGCTCTATTTAAACACATAGCATATTTTCTTTACAGAAGTTTTTAGTTAGTGAGCTTCTATCCAAAAGCAAGGTCTTCACTAACTAAAAACTTCTGTAAAGAAAAATATGCTGTGTGCTTATACAGAGCCCTTTAGAATTGGCCGAATCACAATTTAATAAGGCTGCAAGTCTGATTCTTCTGAGAAGTCTTCATATTCATTATCCCATCTTAGAATCGAGACATATATTAGTTGTCCTGTTAATTATTTATGAATAGTCACTTGTGAATGGTTGCTCACACTTTCTCTTTGGCACCTCTTCTGCCTTCAGGCCCTGAAAAATCTGCCTGAAGCCAAGTTCCATCTGTCAATATAATCTGATTCAACTGTCTATAACTGTCCACATGAGATGTTATGGTGAGGTCTTGAACATTCACCAGCTGACATGCCCAAGATATATTCTCTTGGGATCTATGAGTTGCTGTAAACCCTGGTTTCTGGCACAATGGCAGTCACTGAGGTACACTTGTTTTGTGCAAAGGTGTAGCTCCACTACTACTCTCACCAATGCCATGCATTTGTAAAACACTCTGAATGCATAATAAAGTTGTGTGGAAGAAATAAAAAGGAACACTTTCTCACTAAGTGTAAAAAGCAGCCAGCATGACGCAGTGCTGAGTAACTATAGTACAGCAAAGCATATGGAGTCTGGTGAATACTACTAAGGGAGAGGGAGAAGGATAAGAGGAACATAGTATGTGTGACGATCCGAGAGTAGGCGCTGTACAAGCCCAGGGCCACCTGCTACAGACCACAGATTATCTACCCACAAGGACCGTTGAGTTCTTTGAAATCTCAGCACCAGCACCCTGATATCTGGCATCCGTATCTGTCAGAGTCTCTCCATCAGGAATCAGCATTACAGGACTTCCAGTAACCTTTCTGTTGTCGTGACCAGGACAAGTTACTTGTAGGGTGGATATAGGTTCAGTTTCGCAGCCATCAGGAACAAAATCAGAGATGCACAATTTCTGTGTATCTCCAAGCTTATTTTTTAAAATGACAGCAGTATTTATAGGGGATAGATAGAGGGTTGTGCACAATGTAACAAATGAGAGGGGGGCAGACAATCACAAGAGATAAACTCCACATGGGTCTAACAGTAGTTTCCTGAGTGTAATAGGCTTAATTTCTAATACACGTCCTGCCGTCTCTAGCACATATCAGATGGGATTAACTTAATCTAGCAAACAATGGAATAACTCAGATTTACAAATGTAGTAGAGGTGTCTATGCAGATAATGTATTGCTGGAGTCAAGCAGTGTGGTGGCTCAATGGCCCAACACCCAGGCTGAGAAAAAGGGGTCCGTGACATTACTCCCCCCCTTCCAGACAGCAGTTCTGGGGCTATGATCCTGATGGATGATAGGCTTGAGCTGTACCCCATAGCCAAGTCCAAGTCCTCATCCAAAGAAGGAAAAATGTTGGCCCAAATGACAACTGCATAAATCCAGCTTGTGGGTGGTTGCCACTTTGCCGCATGTTTCAGGAAAGTTCCACAGTCTCTAACCACAACCTATCCTTCAGGAACGTGTCCACAATCTCTAACCCCATTCCTTTCAACAACCCACCCCAAATTACAGGCATCAATCTTAGGGACACATCCAAGGTCTCGCAATCTAGGATCCTATCCAGGAGCATACTGCTACCCCCTTGGTCACAGACAGGTAGTGGCTCTGGGGTATTCCATCTAGGGATCAGCTCAGGAGGGGGTAAAAAGCAGTTCCACGTCGGTACACACAGGGTAGCAGACTTCGCTGGGGTCAGTGGCTCCTCTGGGTGGTTATCCACAAGGGCTGGTAAGGTTGGGATCACCTCTGCAACTAGGGTATGCTTCGTCAGGTCCTCTGCTACCGTTGGCTGCTTGCCCATATTCTTTAACTCTGGAGCTGTCAGGACTGAAGTGATCCCTGTCTGCCCTGATGGCAACTCTGCAGGGTGTGGGAGTGGAGCCTCAACTTTTATTCTTCCTCAGGGTCTCATGGCCAGTGCCCTCACCTGATCTCCCACAAAAATCTGGATCCACCTGATCCATGCTGGGCAAGAGCTTCATGGTCTCAGGGGACGTCCCCTCTCCTCATGACCCAATCTGGCATCACACTCTCCCTGGCTGTCAGACTTGGCCCCTGAACATCAGCTGTCTGTGGTTCAGGACAGGTGACAATCCATGGGTAGTTGGGCAGACTCTCAGTGTTTGCATCTTTCTCTGCCAACAGTTCAGTTTCCAGCTCCTCGCCCTTGGTTAGCGGCTGGAACTTCTCTGGTTGTTGGCCATCTCCCAGAGGCTGGTGCTGCTTAATACTGCTCTCTGGTCTTGACTGTTCTCCTGGCCTCCCTATCCTGGCGAGTTCTCAGAAGTCCCTCTGATCTCACCTGTTCTGTAGTGGTCAGATCTACAGGTACCTTCTGGTTTCCTTCCTCCACCTTATAGGTGTGTAGCAAACAGTGAATTTCCTCTTGCAGTGCATCCTCTGCTAGCTCAACCGGGGAAGCAAGGGGCCATATCAATATGAGTCTCTCCATCAGCAATCAGCAATACTGTGGTAGTGACCAGGACAGGTTACTTGTAGTGTGGAGATCATTTCAGTACCGCAGCCACCAGGAACAAAATCAGAGATGCACGATTTCTATGTATCTCCAAGTAAAGTGATCTATTTTGTAAAATGACAGCAGTATTTATAGGGGATAGATACAGAGGGGTGTGCAAATGTAACAAATGAGAGGTGGTAGCAGACAATCACAAGAGATAAACTAATGGTAACAGTAATAGGCTTAATTTCTAATACACATCCTGCCGTCTCTAGCACATATCAGAAGGGATTAACTTAATCTGGCAAACAAAGGAACAAAGCAGATGTATAAATACAAAATATGTGTTTATGCAGATAATCTATTGCTGGAGTCAATCAGTCTGGTGGCTCAATGGCCCAACACCCAGACTGAGAAAAAGGGGTCACTGACAGTATGATTATACACTATAGAGTGACCATTATCAGTGTATAAATACTATTTATCATTATATAGTGCAGTGTGCTCATTATCACATATTATAATTGTCAAACTGCAATTTGTTGTCACGCTGGGATGGTTGAAAGAGACACATGGGAGGGAGAGGGGGAAAGAGCCACAGGAGGGAAAGAGACACAGGGGAGAGGGTTAGAGACACGGGAGGGGGAGGGGGTAAAAACACAGGGGGGGGGAGGAGACACAAATGGGAGGGAGGGGAGGGGGGAAAGGAGACACAAGGGAGGTAGTAGACAGGGGGTAGAGACTCACAATTAGCTCCAAAGGCGCTCATTGCAAGGCCAGTAAAGTAAACAGTGGGAGAGGTAGGGGGGAGGCTCGCAATGAGCGTAAAAAGGCGCATCGCGAGGCCAGTAAAGTGGGGGAGAGGGGGAGAGTCTCCCATTGTGTGGCAAACAGCATTGCCAGGCTTCACTTTTGACTGCCGTCAATTTTGACGGGCAAGCCGCTAGTTCGTTTATAATTACTAATCATTATACAGTGCAGTGTGCTTGTTGTTAGTGTAAACATACTAATTATTATCATAGAGTGCAGTGTGCCTCTTATTAGTTTATAAATACTAATTATCTATATACAGTGCAGTGTGCTCGTTATTCGTATAAATTTAGTATATTTTATATAGTGCAGTGTATTTTTTTGTAGAAATATTATCATTATACAGTGCAGTATGCTCATTGTTCATTGATAAATACAAATTAGCATAAAATAGTGCAGTGTGCTCATTATTAGGGTATAAATACTAATTATTGTTATACAGTGCAGGGTGCTTGTTATTAGTGTATACATACTAAATATTATCGTACAGTTTGCTAGTTATGAAAATATAGTGCTTCCTGATGATTTCAGAGACGCTGACGAAACGCACGTCAGGTTTCTCATGTCTGAGGAGCATGCTGGTGCAATGAGAGTACTTGTGATTTGAACTTCATCTATCTACTGCTGTATGTGGCTTCACAAGGAGGTTCATGACTCTAAGACTTATTTCTTTTGTATGGCTAATATTGATTTTAAGAATGGGGAGTGGGCAGAACAGCTTGGCTATTTAAATGAGCACTATCCTCATAAGTTCATCATCGCCATAATTTAATTGTTGTATTTATTTTTTCTAATTATGAGCCAGGTTATACAATATTGATATGGTGATAAGTATAGCAGTTTATTAATACGGGTTTAAACATATCTTGCCATCGATTTTTTCAGTCAAATAGCCTAGCTGTTGTGTAGAATTCCCTTAAGATAGTACCAGGGTATGACATAAGGGCAACCTTCCAGGCAGAAGATACCCATCAAGGTCCTAGCCAGAATATTACTAGGTATTACTATTTCATATTTTTGATTTGCAAAATTTGCACTACAATTTTTGCATGTCTTTTTTGATTAGATTTATTTAGGTTTTTAAATATTATTAATAAAGGTTTGCATTTAATACCAATTTTAAAAATTGTGCACACCATCCCAGAGGAATGTGCGGTCATAGTCCTACTGACTGAAAATGAGGTGCAGCAAAGAGACATCGCCGCTATTCATAATAAAGGATGCTATTGTCCAAGTTATCTTTTTTCTGCAATTTTCAATTTTATCCATCTTAAAAACAACCTGCATCTGGCGGCGCTTTACAAACTTGGACCAAACAATATAGATCTGTGGGAATCTAGTAATGATCTTAATAATGTCACCTTGCATACATTTAATTAACACTTTCATGGGTAAAAACATTAACTGTTTACCACCTGCTGGAAATCTCAAACATCAGGAGGGTCACACCAAGGGTGGAGATATCACGTCACAGGTGGCCCAGTACAACACACCACTTGCACTTCCTTAACAGGAGGCAGAGGCCATACCCCTAGTACATTTGAAACTAAACTAAAATGTGTTTGTCCGTATAAATACTCATTATCATTATACAGTGCTGCATGCTCAATAACAATGTATAGACACTCTGTATTATAGTGAATGGCTAAAGAAGGTAAAAGATAGAGGAAAATCACAGAGGGAATAGAAAGATTGTTGGACGTTTAATGTGAAAAATAACAGCTTTAGAGCAATAGAGATAGCCATCTGGGTTAGTTGGTGCTCCTTTTCAGACCTCTAATGCTTAGCTTTTATCTGGCAAAATAGTTTCCCACTTGTTTCATTGATTTTTTTTTTTGCCAGCCCAGACCATGTCACTTTTACCTTGTGGAAATTCTGGGTCAAGTAGTTCAATAGGTCTGAATACATGTGCAGTAAATACAAGAGTTATTGCTGTCAGTGGATCTTTGTAATGCCCCATTTATTTGCTTATATATATATATATATATATATATATATATATTATATATATATATAATATATATATATAATATATATATATATATGTATGTTTAGTGCCCTGTGTATAGCACAATATCTGTTCTGCTATGCTGAGCCTGTGCTATACTATATTATTCTATGACCACCTCAGGAGCCAACTCTACAATATGAATTAAGCAGCAAAGTTTACATGGAAGTGTTTTTTTCTAACTGCTAGTAAATATAGACATATACATCCATGTATACGGCACACACGTGCCCATGCATATTTGTGAAGCAGACAGACATTTACATTACAAAGTCATTATGTGGCACAAACTGTAAGAGAGAGTATTTAAGTATACCCAACTGACAATATATTGGGTCATTCCATGCTAATTTCCTTCTGATATCTCACCTTGATAGTGGAAATATGCACTGTAGTCAATTCTGTATAGTAATACCATGACAGCACTAGTAAAAGGTGTTGACTAAGTAGAAGCTGCAGCAGGAATGTTGTGGAGACTAATAATGTGTACAGGCCAAGCATTTACAATTTCAACAAAGAATATCAGTATAAGTAGGAAACAGAAAGTTTAATTACAAAAAATATATATATATTAACAAATATAGATCAAATAAATTAAGTATATAATATAGTCTCTTTATAAGTGTTTCTTTTTCTTCATTGGCGGAGTATAGTAACTTGTGGATGGCTCCTCACATTCTCTCTTTGGGGTTTTGCTTCTGGTTTGTTCATCTGGCTTTGTTGTATTTATGTTCTCAAATGTTTTTCTCACAGCCGAGGGCCACCGGAGTTTATAATGATCTTCTAGTCTTCCCATACAGCGCTCCACATACCAGATAACGGTGTGGTCTTGTATTTTAATTTCCTTATAAAGATGTCAGGAATACAGCTGTCCTCATTGCACGTAATGGTGAGGTCTGGAACAGTCACCTGCTGGCATGGCTTCAATGTCTTGGATCTGTGAGTTGCCATAAACTCTTTCCGCTGACACAATGGTATCTGCCCAGGCATGTTTGAACACTAGAGCTCCACTACCACTCCAACCAATGTCTGAACACTTGTAGGGATCAGTAGTACTGGAATGTTGATGCCAGACCATAGCTAAGTAACATTCTGTGATGTCATAATGATTGTGATGTCAAATTCAAAATGCTTTCAAAATATAGCATATTTGTAAATGTTGCTCTCTTCCCTTTAAAAAGAGTAGTTTTTATTGAGCTTCTTTATATAGCCATTGTCACAATATGGAACCAGCAAGATTGGCAAGCTTGGAACTCCCAACTGTTAGGTCCTCGAATTGATAGGTTAGGAGTATCCTCAATGACCGCCGGCCTAGTACAGAGATTAATTAAAAAAAATATATATATTTAAAAATAGTTTCCCTGAACTAACGACTTACAGCTTTTACACTTGTAATTGTTGACTAGAAGTTACTATATTGGGGATCGGTAACCATTTTTATAGGGAACTTAATAACAGTCGGACATTAAACAAGAAACAAACAACATGTCCACATACCTCCCCCTTAAGTGTCTCTCATTTTCTACTAATTATCCAAGGCACTAGACCCAGGAAGCTGATTGCAGTGGGGGTGGGGGATTCCCAGGTGTGGTGTGTGGTGCCAGCAAGTCTCATCCCTTTTTTAATTTCCACTGGCATGTGCAGCAAGGGAAAAAGTAAGAACAGATTATAACTTAGTCGGTGCATCCTTGGCACTGGGTCAGGAACCATGTCCATTGTCACAGCCATCCTCCCTACCACTCACTCTTGCATATAAATTATACCGAGGGTGTGCAGCCAATAAAAGCTGTGTCTTATATTAATCTCTATGGGGATTTTTATGATCAAGAGAATTTCCCCATTAGCTGCTTTTGTGCTTTATAGAGCAACCAATGAGGAAACAGAAACACTGTAGTACTGGGATGACGTCCTGAGTGAACAGCACAGAAAAATTTGTTTCACATAGAAGCAAAACCATGATCAAGAGCACATTTTCAGATAATTGTATCTGCCACAGCCTGGATTCAGTTACAATTTCCGCTCCTGCAATTTAATTGGGTGTGACAAAGGAAGCTTCTCCATTAGACCCTTTGCTTGTATGTTTTCATTACCTGATATTGCTGTAAGGTCACTGGCTCTGTACTATGCAGGCACCAATAAATAACCAGGAAATATTACCTTCAGAAGTTAGGTCACATCCACATTATTAACTTTTTGTCAACATGAAACCAACCATAGGTCACATGACTATCTTGCAGGGTTCAGTTGGTCAAATGACTAACTTACAGGATTCAGGCCCCAGTGCTTTTGCTGCTAGGACTATCCCCAACCCTAGGACTGCTACTAACCATAGAAATAGACCAAGTCCCACCCTGCCAAGGCCAAGGGCCAGAACTTAAGCTGTAGGCACAAAGCAAGTCCACGGTCGATCCTCTCACTGGGCATTTCTGGCATTGCATGCTGTGACTGCCAATTATTTTAAAAAACATCCAAGCTGAACAGGGGAGGTTGGGATGGGTCATCAATTTTGCAATAAGTATCTTTTCTGGATATAGGGGTAGCACCTGAGAAGAAGTGAGGGAGAGGCTAGGGTCCTCATATAGACTCTCCGCAACTTCCCCCTCCTTGCTCCCCTTAACTGCCCCATATAAAACATGCATACAGCACTCAGTTTCCTCTCTTATTAACTCCACACATGGAAATTGTGGTCTCTCAGGTCTAATTCCCTCCTGAGATCTCACCCTGGTAATGAAAAAATACACTGTGCCAAGGCTGTGCTGTAATGCCATGAATGTCGATTTTATGGCCAATCAGCACAACTTGCTTTAGCAAGAAGACTGTGGAGTCTATAATTGTTTTGTGATGAGCCAAGAATTAAGAATGGTTGCTTCCACTGAAAAAAAACATAAAACAGAGAGCACTAGTTTCATTAAAGAAAGTATGCATTAACGAATATAGCTCAAATTACATTTTTGTTATGATAATAAAAAAAACTATACCGTATTTCAGCAATTGTAAGTCGCAAACTAACTTCAGTACCACCAACAGAAAAAAAGCTTTGATTCTAACAAAAAAAAAATTCTTAGAATAAATTATAATTATAAGAGAAATCAATTTACTAACAACAGTAGTAGGAAAACATACTAAATGTAAACAATGTACAAAATACAATACCGTAATACCAAATGCCACCACAATTTCATTCATTTCTTTATTCTGAATTAGTAATTCAGTCTGATTCTTCTGAGAAGTCTTCATATTCATTATCCCATTTTAGAATCGAGAAATATATTAGTTGTCCTGTTAATTTATTTATGAATAGTCACTTATGAATGGTTGCTCACACTCTCTCTTTGGCACCTCTTCTGCCTTCAGGCCCTGAAAAATCAGCTTGAAGCCAAGTTCCATCTGTGAATATAATCTGATTCAACTGTCTATCACTGTCCACATGATATGTTATGGTGAGGTCTTGAACATTCCAGCTGACATGCCCAAGATATATTCTCTTGGGATGTATGAGTTGCTGTAAACCCTGGTTTCTGGCACAATGGCAGTCACTGAGGGACAATTGATCTGTGCAAAGGTGTAGCTCCACTACTACGCTCACCAATGCCATGCATTTGTAAAACACTCTGAATGCATAATTAAAGTTGTGTGAAAGAAATAAAAAGGAACACTTTCTCACTATGTGTAAAAAGCAGACAGCAGGAGGCAGTGCTGAGTAACTATAGTTCAGCAAAGCATATGGAGTCTGGTGAATACTACTAGGGGAAAGGGAAAAGGATGGAAGGAACATAATATGTGTGATGATCCGAGAGTAGGGGCTATACAAGCCCAGGGCCACCTGCTACAGATTACAGATTATCTACCCACAAGGACCATTGAGTTCTTTGAAATCTCAGCACCAGCACCCTAATATCTGGCATCCGTATCTGTAGTAGTATCTCCATCAGGAATCAGCATTACAGGAATTCCAGTAACCTTTCTGTGGTCGTGACCAGGACAGGTTACTTGTAGGGTGGAGATAGGTTCAGTATCGCAGCCATCAGGAACAAAATCAGAGATGCACAATTTCTGTGTATCTCGAAGTAAAGTGATTTAATTTAGAAAATTACAGCAGTATTTATAGGGGATAGATAGAGGGTTGTGCACAATGTAACAAATGAGAAGGGGGCAGACAATCACAAGAGATAAACTCCACATGGGTCTAACAGTAGTTTTCTGAGTGTAATAGGCTTAATTTCTAATACACATCCTGCCGTCTCTATCACATATCAGATGGGATTATCTTAATCTGGCAAACAATGGAATAACGCAGATTTACAAATGTAGTAGAGGTGTCTATGCAGATAATGTATTGCTCGAGTCAAGCAGTGTGGTGGGTCAATGGCCCAACACCCAGGCTGAGAAAAAGGGGTCTGTGACATTACTCCCCCCCTCCAGACAGCAGTTTTGGGGCTATGATCCTGATGGATGATAGGCTTGAACTGCAACCCATAGCCAAGTCCAAGTCCTTATCCAAAGAAGGAAAAATGTTGGCCCAAATGGCAACTGCATAAATCCGGCTCGTCGGTGGTTGCCCATCTTTCAGGAAAGTTCCACAGTCTCTAACCACAACCCATCCTTCAGGAAAGTGTCCACAATCTCTAACCCCATTTATTTCAACAACCCACCCCAAATCACAGGCATCAATCTTAGGGACACATCCAAGGTCTCACAATCTAGGATCCTATCCAGGAGCATACTGCTACCCCCTTGTCCACAGACAGGTATTGGCTCTGGGGTATTCCATCTAGGGATGAGCTCAGGAGGGGGTAAATAGCACTTCCACGTCGGTACACACAGGGTAGCAGACTTTGCTGGGGTCAGTAGCTTCTCTGCGTGGTTATCCACAAGGGCTGGTAAGTTTGGGATCACCTCTGCAACTAGGGTATGCTGTGTCAGGTACCGTGGGCTGCTTGCCCATATTCTTTATCTCTGGGGCTGTCAGGACTGAAGTTATCCCTCTCTGCCCTGATGGCAACTCTGCAGGGTGTGGGAGTGGAGCCTCAACTTTTATTCTTCCTCAGGGTCTCATGGCCAGTGCCCTCACCTGATCTCCCACAACAATCTGGATCCACCTGATCCATGCTGGGCAAGAGCTTCAGGGTCTCAGGGGATGTCCCCTCTCCTCATCCCCCAATCTGGCTTTACACTCTGCCTGACTGTCAGACTTGGCCCCTGAACATCAGCGGTCTGTGGTTCAGGACAAGTGACAATCCATGGGTAGTTGGGCAGACTCTTGGGGCTTGCACCTTTCTCTGCCAACAGTTCAGTTTCCAGCTCCTCGCGGCTAGAACTTCTCTGGTTGTTGGACATCTCCCAGAGGCTGGTGCTGCTTAATACTGCACTCTGGTCTTTCATTTACCATGGTCTGGACTGTTCTCCCGGCCTCCCTATCCTGGCGAGTTCCCAGAAGTCCCTCTGATCTCACCTGTTCTGCAGTTGTCAGATCTCCAGGTACCTTCTGGTTTCCTACCTCCGCCTTATAGGGGTGTAGCCAACAGTACATTTCCTCTTGCAGTGCATCCTCTGCTAGCTAAGCTAGGGAAGCAAGAGGCCGTATTAGTCAGAGTCTCTCCATCAGCAATCAGCAATACTGTGGTAGTGACCAGGACAGGTTACTTGTAGTGTGGAGATCATTTCAGTACCGCACCCAACAGGAACAAAATCAGAGATGCACGATTTCTATGTATCTCCAAGTACAGTGATTTATTTTTTAAAATGACAGCAGTATTTATAGGGGATAGATACAGAGGGTTGTGCAATGTAACAAATGAGAGGGGGTAGCAGACAATCACAAGAGATAAACTAGTGGGTAACAGTAGATTCCTGAGTGTAATAGGCTTAATTTCTAATACACATCCTGCCGTCTCTAGCACATATCAGATGGGATTAACTTAATCTGGCAAAAAAAGGAACAAAGCAGATGTATAAATACAAAATAGGTGTTTATGCAGATAATCTATTGCTGGAGTCAATCAGTCTGGTGGCTCAAAGGCCCAACACCCAGAGTGAGAAAAAAGGGTCACTGACAGTATGATTATACACTATAGAGTGATCATTATCAGTGTATAAATACTATTTATCATTAATAGTGCAGTGTGCTCATTATCACATAATATAATTGTCAAACTGCAATTTGTTGTCACACATTGTGCGACATGAGGCGCTCATGTGCTAAGAGCGGCGTGAGGAGCATAAGTGGAAGTGGGAAGAGACACAGAGGGAGGTGGGGAAAGAGACACAGTAGGGGGGAAGAGACACAGGGGAGGGGGAAAGAGACGCATAGGAGGGAGAGGGAGGCAAGAGACACAGGGGGAGGGGGAGGGACAGATGGGGGGGAAGAGACACGGGGGGGGAGCCATGGGGAGAGGCCAGGAAAGAGACACGGGGGGAGAGGCGGGGAAAGAGAAACGGGGGGGGGGGGAGAGACACATGGAATGTGGAAAGAGAAAGAGGGGAGGGAGAGGAGGGGGGAAGGAGACACGGGGGGGAGAGGCAGGGAAAGAGATACAGGGGAATAGACACACAGGAGGTGGAAAGAGACACAGGGGAGGGGAGGTGGGGAAGAGACACAGGAGGGAAAGAGACACAGGGGAGGGAGGGGAGGGGGTTAGAGACACAGGAGGGAGAGGGGGTAAAAACACAGTGGGGGAGGAGACACGGGGGAGGGGGGGAGAGACACAGGGGGAGAGGCGGGGAATAGAGACACAGGGGAGAAGAGACACAAAGGATGTGGAAAGAGACACAGGGGAGGGAGAAGTGGGGTAGAGACACAGGAGGGAAAGAGACAAAGGGGAGGGAGAGGAGAAGGAAAGAGACATAGGGGAGGGAGAGGAGGGGGAAAGAGACACAGGGACGTGAGAGGAGGGGGAAGAGACACGGGAGGAAGAGAAGGAGGGAAGAGACACAGGGTAGGGAAATGGTGGGAGAGATGAGGGAGGGGGTACACACAGGGGGTGGGGAGACAGGGGAAAAAGACACAGAGAAGAGGAGGAACAGATTCAGGGGGGAGAGGGGGAAGAGACAAAGGGAGGGGGAAAATACATAGGGGTGGGAGAGGCGAGGGAGAGACACAGGGGAGTGAGAGGAGGGCGAAGAGACACAGGGGAGGGAGAGGAGGGGGAAGATACACAGGGGAGGGAAATGGGGAGCAGAAGAGACATGAGGGAGGGGGAACAGACATAGGGGAGGGAGAGGAGGGGGAAAGAGACACAGGGGCGGGGGGAACCAACACAGGGGAGTGAGAGAGGGAAAGAGACACAGGGGAGGGAGAAAGAGACACAGGTGTGGTTGAAAGAGACATATGGGAGGGAGAGGGGGAAAGAGACACAGGAGGAAAGAGACACAGGGGAGAGGGTTAGAGACACGGGGGAGAGGGGGTAAAAACACAGGGGAGGGAGGAGACACAAGGGAGGGAGGGGAGTGGGGAAAGGAGACACAAGGGAGGAAGTAGACAGGGGTAGACACTCACAATTAGCTCCAAAGGCGCTCATTGCAAGGCCAGTAAAGTAGATGGTGGGAGAGGTAGGGGGGAGGCTCGCAATGAGCACCAAAGACGCATTGCGAGGCCAGTAAAGTGGGGAGAGGGGGAGAGCCTCCCATTGTGTGGCAAACAGCATTGCCATGCTTCACTTTTTATTGCAGTCATTTTTGACGGGCAAGCCGCTAGTTAGTTTATAATTACTAATCATTATACAGTGCAGTGTGCTTGTTAGTGTATAAATACTAATAATTATCATACAGTGCAGTGTGCCTCTTATTAGTTTATAAATACTAATTATCTATATACAGTGCAGTGTGCTCGTTATCAGTATAAAGTTAGTATATTTTATATAGCGCAATGTGTTTTTTGTAGAAATATTATCATTCTACAGTGCAGTGTGCTTATTGTTAGTTTATAACTACTAATCAAGTATGTACATTATCAGTGTATAAATACTACTTATCATTATACAGTGCAGTGTGCTCATTATTCATAGATAAATACTAATTATCATAAAATAGTGCAGTGTGCTCATTATTAGAGTATAAATACTAATTATTGTTATACAGTGCAGGGTGCTTGTTATTAGTGTATAAATACTAAATATTATCGTACAGTTTGCTAGTTATGAAAATATAGTGCTTCCTGATGATGTCAGAACGCTGAGCGAAACGCACATCAGGTTTCACATGTCCTGAGAGCATGCTGGTTCAATGAGAAATAGACCATGTCCCACCCGCCAAGGCCAAGGGCCAGAACCTTAAGCTATAGGCACAAACAAGTCCACGGTCGATCCTCCTTCACTGCGCATTTGGCATTGCATGCTGTGATCATCAATTTTGCAATAGTATTTTTCTGGATGAGGGTAGCACATGAGAAGAAGTGAGGGAGAAGGCTAGGGTCCTCATATAGACTCTCCCCAACTCCCCCCTCCTTGCCTCCCCTTAACTGCCCCATATATAAACATGCATACGGCACTCAGTTTCCTCTCCTTATCAACTAAAAAAATTAGCCAAGGCTGTGCTGTGATGCCATGAATGTCGATTTTATGGCCAATCAGCACATCTTGCTTTAGCAAGAAGACTGTGGAGTCTATAATTGTTTGTGTATGAGCCAAGAATTAATAATGGTTGCTTCCACTGAAAAAAACTAAAACAGAGGGCACTAGTTTCATTAAAGTATGCATTAACAAATATAGCTCAAATTAACATTTTTGTTTATGATAATAAAAACCCCTTATACCATATTTCAGCAATTGTAAGTCGCAAACTAACTTCAGTACCACCAAACAGAAAAAAAAGCTTTGATTCTAACAAAAAATACATTTCTTAGAATACATTATAATTATAAGAGAAATCAATTTACTAACAACAGTAGAAGGAAAACATACTAAATATAAACAATCTACAAAATACAATACCGTAATACCAAATTTCACCACAATTTCATTCATTTCTTTATTCTGAATTAGTAATCAACAACCTTATTAAATTGCGTTTCGGCCAATTCTAAGAGGGGCTCTATTTAAACACATAGCATATTTTCTTTACAGAAGTTTTTAGTTAGTGAGCTTCTATCCAAAAGCAAGGTCTTCACTAACTAAAAACTTCTGTAAAAAAAAATATGCTGTGTGCTTATACAGAGCCCTTTAGAATTGGCCGAATCACAATTTAATAAGGCTGCAAGTCTGATTCTTCTGAGAAGTCTTCATATTCATTATCCCATCTTAGAATCGAGACATATATTAGTTGTCTGTTAATTATTTATGAATAGTCACTTGTGAATGGTTGCTCACACTTTCTCTTTGGCACCTCTTCTGCCTTCAGGCCCTGAAAAATCTGCCTGAAGCCAAGTTCCATCTGTCAATATAATCTGATTCAACTGTCTATAACTGTCCACATGAGATGTTATGGTGAGGTCTTGAACATTCACCAGCTGACATGCCCAAGATATATTCTCTTGGGATCTATGAGTTGCTGTAAAACCCTGGTTTCTGGCACAATGGCAGTCACTGAGGTACACTTGATCTGTGCAAAGGTGTAGCTCCACTACTACTCTCACCAATGCCATGCATTTGTAAAACACTCTGAATGCATAATAAAGTTGTGTGGAAGAAATAAAAAGGAACACTTTCTCACTAAGTGTAAAAAGCAGCCAGCATGACGCAGTGCTGAGTAACTATAGTACAGCAAAGCATATGGAGTCTGGTGAATACTACTAAGGGAGAGGGAGAAGGATAAGAGGAACATAGTATGTGTGACGATCCAAAAGTAGGCGCTGTACAAGCCCAGGGCCACCTGCTTCAGACCACAGATTATCTACCCACAAGGACCGTTGAGTTCTTTGAAATCTCAGCACCAGCACCCTGATATCTGGCATCCGTATCTGTCAGAGTCTCTCCATCAGGAATCAGCATTACAGGACTTCCAGTAACCTTTCTGTGGTCGTGACCAGGACAAGTTACTTGTAGGGTGGATATAGGTTCAGTTTCGCAGCCATCAGGAACAAAATCAGAGATGCACAATTTCTGTGTATCTCCAAGTTTATTTTTTAAAATGACAGCAGTATTTATAGGGGATAGATAGAGGGGTTGTGCACAATGTAACAAATGAGAGGGGGGCAGACAATCACAAGAGATAAACTCCACATGGGTCTAACAGTAGTTTCCTGAGTGTAATAGGCTTAATTTCTAATACACGTCCTGCCGTCTCTAGCACATATCAGATGGGATTAACTTAATCTAGCAAACAATGGAATAACTCAGATTTACAAATGTAGTAGAGGTGTCTATGCAGATCATGTATTGCTGAGTCAAGCAGTGTGGTGGGTCAAATGGCCCAACACCCAGGCTGAGAAAAAGGGGTCTGTGACATTACTCCCCCCCTTCCAGACAGCAGTTTTGGGGCTATGATCCTGATGGATGATAGGCTTGAACTGCAACCCATAGCCAAGTCCAAGTCCTCATCCAAAGAAGGAAAAATGTTGGCCCAAATGGCAACTGTATAAATACGGCTCGTCGGTGGTTGCCCATCTTTCAGGAAAGTTCTACAGTCTCTAACCACAACCCATCCTTCAGGAAAGTGTCCACAATCTCTAACCCCATTTATTTCAACAACCCACCCCAAATCACAGGCATCAATCTTAGGGACACATCCAAGGTCTCACAATCTAGGATTCCCTATCCAGGAGCATACTGCTACCCCCCTTGTCCACAGACAGGTATTGGCTCTGAGGTATTCCATCTAGGGATCAGCTCAGGAGGGGGTAAATAGAACTTCCACGTCGGTACACACAGGGTAGCAGACTTTGCTGGGGTCAGTAGCTTCTCTGCCGTGGTTATCCACAAGGGCTGGGTAAGGTTGGGATCACCTCTGCAACTAGGGTATGCTTCGTCAGGTCCTCTGCTACCGTTGGCTGCTTGCCCATATTCTTTAACTCTGGAGCTGTCAGGACTGAAGTGATCCCTGTCTGCCCTGATGGCAACTCTGCAGGGTGTGGGAGTGGAGCCTCAACTTTTATTCTTCCTCAGGGTCTCATGGCCAGTGCCCTCACCTGATCTCCCACAAAAATCTGGATCCACCTGATCCATGCTGGGCAAGAGCTTCAGGGTCTCAGGGGACGTCCCCTCTCCTCATGACCCAATCTGGCATCACACTCTCCCTGGCTGTCAGACTGGCCCCTGGACATCAGCTGTCTGTGGTTCAGGACAGGTGACATTCCATGGGTAGTTGGGCAGACTCTTAGGGTTTGCACCTTTCTCTGCCAACAGTTCAGTTTCCAGCTCCTCGCCCTTGGTAGCGGCTGGAAACTTCTCTGGTTGTTGGCCATGTCCGAGAGGCTGGTGCTGCTTAATACTGCTCTCTGGTCTTTCATTTACCATGGTCTTGACTGTTCTCCTGGCCTCCCTATCCTGGCGAGTTCTCAGAAGTCCCTCTGATCTCACCTGTTCTGTAGTGGTCAGATCTCCAGGTACCTTCTGGTTTCCTTCCTCCACCTTATAGGGGTGTAGCCAACAGTGCATTTCCTCTTGCAGTGCATCCTCTGCTAGCTCAACCGGGGAAGCAAGGGGCCATATCAATAAGAGTCTCTCCATCAGCAATCAGCAATACTGTGGTAGTGACCAGGACAGGTTACTTGTAGTGTGGAGATCATTTCAGTACTGCAGCCACCAGGAACAAAATCAGAGATGCACGATTTCTATGTATCTCCAAGTAAAGTGATCTATTTTTTAAAATGACAGCAGTATTTATAGGGGATAGATACAGAGGGGTGTGCAAATGTAACAAATGAGAGGTGGTAGCAGACAATCACAAGAGATAAACTAGTGGTAACAGTAATAGGCTTACGGTAATTTCTAATACACATCCTGCCGTCTCTAGCACATATCAGAAGGGATTAACTTAATCTGGCAAACAAAGGAACAAAGCAGATGTATAAATACAAAATATGTGTTTATGCAGATAATCTATTGCTGGAGTCAATCAGTCTGGTGGCTCAATGGCCCAACACCCAGACTGAGAAAAAGGGGTCACTGACAGTATGATTATACACTATAGAGTGACCATTATCAGTGTATAAATACTATTTATCATTATATAGTGCAGTGTGCTCATTATCACATATTATAATTGTCAAACTGCAATTTGTTGTCACGCTGGGATGGTTGAAAGAGACACATGGGAGGGAGAGGGGGAAAGAGCCACAGGAGGGAAAGAGACACAGGGGAGAGGGTTAGAGACACGGGAGGGGGAGGGGGTAAAAACACAGGGGGGGAGGAGACACAAATGGGAGGGAGGGGAGGGGGGAAAGGAGACACAAGGGAGGTAGTAGACAGGGGTAGAGACTCACAATTAGCTCCAAAGGCGCTCATTGCAAGGCCAGTAAAGTAAACAGTGGGAGAGGTAGGGAGGAGGCTCGCAATGAGCGTTAAAAAGGCGCATTGCGAGGCAAGTAAAGTGGGGAGAGGGGGAGAGTCTCCCATTGTGTGGCAAACAGCATTGCCAGGCTTCACTTTTGACTGCCGTCATTTTTGACGGGCAAGCCGCTAGTTAGTTTATAATTACTAATCATTATACAGTGCAGTGTGCTTGTTGTTAGTGTATACATACTAATTATTATCATACAGTGCAGTGTGCCTCTTATAAGTTTATAAATACTAATTATCTATTTACAGTGCAGTGTGCTCATTATTCGTATAAATTTAGTATATTTTATATAGTGCAGTGTATTTTTTGTAGAAATATTATCATTATACAGTGCAGTATGCTCATTGTTCATTGATAAATACAAATTAGCATAAAATAGTGCAGTGTGCTCATTATTAGAGTATAAATACTAATTATTGTTATACAGTGCAGGGTGCTTGTTATTAGTGTATAAATACTAAATATTATCGTACAGTTTGCTAGTTATGAAAATATAGTGCTTCCTGATGATTTCAGAGACGCTGACGAAACGCACGTCAGGTTTCTCATGTCTGAGGAGCATGCTGGTTCAATGAGAGTACTTGTGATTTGAACTCCATCTATCTACTGCTGTATGTGGCTTCACAGGGAGATTCATGACTCTAAGACTTATTTCTTTTGTATGGCTAATATTGATTTTAAGAATGGGGAGTGGACAGAACAGCTTGGCTATTTAAATGAGCACTATCCTCATAAGTTCATCATCGCCATAATTTAATTGTTGTATTTATTTTTTCTAATTATGAGCCAGGTTATACAATATTGATATGGTGATAAGTATAGCAGTTTATTAATACGGGTTTAAACATATCTTGCCATCGATTTTTTCAGTCAAATAGCCTAGCTGTTGTGTAGAATTCCCTTAAGATAGTACCAGGGTATGACATAAGGGCAACCTTCCAGGCAGAAGATACCCATCAAGGTCCTAGCCAGAATATTACTAGGTATTACTATTTCATATTTTTGATTTGCAAAATTTGCACTACAATTTTTGCATGTCTTTTTTTATTAGATTTATTTAGGTTTTTAAATATTATTAATAAAGGTTTGCATTTAATACCAATTTTAAAAATTGTGCACACCATCCCAGAGGAATGTGCGGTCATAGGGCCTCATTCTATTATCGGCCGCAGCCGTTGCGGGGCCGCAAGGACCGGCCGCAAGCTATTCGGCTATTCTATTCCCTTACGGCCGGGGATTCCGGCAGGCTTGCGGCCGGTGCCTTGCTATCTCTTGCGGCCGATCGCGCCGGAGGAAAGCCTTTGATCTAAAACGGCCGCAAGAGATTTGCAATTCAATTGCTCCGGGAAACCTCTCTGCAAGGCTAAAAGCGAGCCGCAGTTACTTGCAGGAAAAAGGTCTCGCTAGCACCAATTAAGCACATAAAATAGCTCAAATAAAGCCATCCTGCACTTTGAGAAGACTATAAAGGGATTTTAGGTGTTAGAAAAAATAGCACATAATTATCCTATACTCAAATCCGTAAAATATTTCATTTTTAATATCCGTAAAATATCCATGTAAAAAGTCCAGAGTGCTTGGAGCACTTCAGACACGCCCCACGCCGCAGCCGGAAAATAAACAGTTAATTTGAACTCGGGTTTGGGCAGATGTGCAAGCTTGAGAGTGGGTTCCTTTTAATCCTCATGTCCCCCAATATGATCCCTAGCATTTACAGAGCTGTACAGTGCAGGCTTGAATTTATTTTTGCGTTTTTATATTTCACAGATTACGGCCGGTTCCAAGATATGCGGCCGGCCGTAAAAGGAGATCCTTGCGGGGCCGTATAATAGAATCGCGAGTTAACTGAACCCTCGCAAGGAATCGCAGCCTTACGGCCGATTTACGGCCGATAATAGAATGAGGCCCTATGTCTACTGACTGAAAATGAGGTGCAGCAAAGAGACATCGCCGCTATTCATAATAAAGGATGCTATTGTCCAAGTTATCTTTTTTCTGCAATTTTCAATTTTATCCATCTTAAAAACAACCTGCATCTGGCGGCGCTTTACAAACTTGGACCAAACAATATAGATCTGTGGGAATCTAGTAATGATCTTAATAATGTCACCTTGCATACATTTAATTAACACTTTCATGGGTAAAAACAGTAACTGTTTACCACCTGCTGGAAATCTCAAACATCAGCAGGGTCACACAGGGGTGGAGATATCACGTCACGGGTGGCCCAGTACAACACACCACTTGCACTTCCTTAACAGGAGGCAGAGGCCATACCCCTAGTAAATTTGAAACTAAAGTAAAATGTGTTTGTCCGTATAAATACTCATTATCATTATACAGTGCTGCATGCTCAATAACAATGTATAGACACTCTGTATTATAGTGAATGGCTAAAGAGGGTAAAAGATAGAGGAAAATCACAGAGGGAATAGAAAGATTGTTGGACGTTTAATGTGAAAAATAACAGCTTTAGAGCAATAGAGATAGCCATCTGGGTTAGTTGGTGCTCCTTTTCAGACCTCTAATGCTTAGCTTTTATCTGGCAAAATAGTTTCCCACTTGTTTCATTGATTTTTTTTTGCCAGCCCAGACCATGTCACTTTTACCTTGTGGAAATTCTGGGTCAAGTAGTTCAATAGGTCTGAATACATGTGCAGTAAACACAAGAGTTATTGCTGTCAGTGGATATTTGTAATGCCCCAAATACAAAGTCATTATGTGGCACAAACTGCAAGGGAGAGTATTTAAGTACCCAACCGACAATATATTGGGTCATTCCATGCTAATTTCCTTCTGAGATCTCACCTTGCTAGTGGAAATATGCACTGTAGTCAATTCTGTATAGTAATACCATGACCGCACTAGAAAAAGGTGGTGACTAAGTAGAAGCTGCAGCAGGAATGTTGTGGAGACTAATAATGTGTACAGGCCAAGCATTTACAATTTCAACAAAGAATATCAGTATAAGTAGGAAACAGAAAGTTTAATTACAAAAAATATATATATTAACAAATATAGATCACATAAATGAAGTATATAATATAGTCTCTTTATAATTGTTTCTTTTTCTTCATTGGCGGAGTATAGTAACTTGTGGATGGCTCCTCACATTCTCTCTTTGGGGTTTTGCTTCTGGTTTGTTCATCTGGCTTTGTTGTATTTATGTTCTCAAATGTTTTTCTCACAGCCGAGGGCCACCGGAGTTTATAATGATCTTCTAGTCTTCCCATACAGCGCTCCACATACCAGATAACGGTGTGGTCTTGTATTTTAATTTCCTTATAAAGATGTTCAGGAATACAGCTGTCCTCATTGCACGTAATGGTGAGGTCTGGAACAGTCACCTGCTGGCATGGCTTCAATGTCTTGGATCTGTGAGTTGCCATAAACTCTTTCCGCTGACACAATGGTATCTGCCCAGGCATGTTTGAACACTATAGCTCCACTACCACTCCAACCAATGTCTGAACACTTGTAGGGATCAGTAGTACTGGAATGTTGATGCCAGACCATAGCTAAGTAACATTCTGTGATGATTCTGATAATGATTGTGATGTCAAATTCAAAATGCTTTCAAAATATAGCATATTTGTAAATGTTGCTCTCTTCCCTTTAAAAAGAGTAGTTTTTATTGAGCTTCTTTATATAGCCATTGTCACAATATGGAACCAGCAAGATTGGCAAGCTTTGGAACTCCCAACTGTTAGGTCCTCGAATTGATAGGTTAGGAGTATCCTTAATGACCGCCGGCCTAGTACAGAGATTGATTTAAAAAAATATATATATTTAAAAATAGTTTCCCTGAACTAACAACTTACAGCTTTTACACTTGTAATTGTTGACTAGAAGTTACTATATTGGGGATGGGTAACCATTTTTATAGGGAACTTAATAACAGTCAGACATTAAACAAGAAACAAACAACATGTCCACATACCTCCCCCTTAAGTGTATCTCATTTTCTACTATTTAACCAAGGCACTAGACCCAGGAAGCTGATTGCAGTGGGGGTGGGGGATTCCCAGGTGTGGTGTGGTGCCAGCAAGTCTCATCCCTTTTTTAATTACCACTGGGATGTGCAGCAAGGGAAAAAGTAAGAACAGATTATAACTTAGTCGGGGCATCCTTGGCACTGGGTCAGGAACCATGTCCATTGTCACAGCCATCCTCCCTACCACTCACTCTTGCATATAAATTATACCGAGGGTGTGCAGCCAATAAAAGCTGTGTCTTATATTAATCTCTATGGGGATTTTTATGATCAAGAGAATTTCCCCATTAGCTGCCTTTGTGCTTTATAGAGCAACCAATGAGGAAACTGAAACACTGTAGTACTGGGATGACGTCCTGAGTGAACAGTACAGAGAAATGTGTTTCACAGAGAAGCAAAACCATGATCAAGAGCACATTTTCAGATAATTGTATCTGCCACAGCCTGGATTCAGTTACAATTTCCGCTCCTGCAATTTGATTGGGTGTGACAAAGGAAGCTTCTCCATTAGACCCTTTACTTGTATGTTTGCATTACCTGATACTGCTGTAAGGTCACTGGCTCTGTACTATGCAGGCACCAATAAATAACCAGGAAATATTACCTGCAGAAGTTAGGTCACATCCACATTATTAACTTTTTGTCAACATGACAAACCAACCATAGGTCACATGACTATCTTACAGGGTTCAGTCTGGTCAAATGACTAACTTACAGGATTCAGGCCCCAGTGCTTTTGCTGCTAGGATATCCCCAACCCTAGGACTGCCTACTAACCATAGAAATAGACCAAGTCCCACCCGCCAAGGCCAAGGGCCAGAACTTAAGCTATAGGCACAAACAAGTCCACGGTCGATCCTCCTTCAAAAGGCATTTGGCATTGCATGCTGTGACTGCCAATTATTTAAAAAAACATCCAACTGTACAGGGAGGGTGGGTGGTCATCAATTTTGCAATAAGTATTTTTCTGGATGAGGGTAGCACCTGAGAAGAAGTGAGGGAGAAGGCTAGGGTCCTCATATAGACTCTCCCCAACTTCCCCCTCCTTGCTCCCCTTAACTGCCCCATATATAAACATGCATACAGCACTCAGTTTCCTCTCCTTATTAACTCCACACATGGAAATTGTGGTCTCTCAGGTCTAATTCCCTCCTGAGATCTCACCCTGGTAATGAAAAAATACACTGTGCCAAGGCTGTGCTGTAATGCCAATGAATGTCGATTTTATGGCCAATCAGCACAACTTGCTTTAGCAAGAAGACTGTGGAGTCTATATTTGTTTGTGAATGAGCCAAGAATTAAGAATGGTTCCTTCCACAAAAAAAAAACATAAAACAGAGGGCACTAGTTTCATTAAAGAAAGTATGCATTAACGAATATAGCTCAAATTAACATTTTTGTTTATGATAATAAAAAAAAACTATACCGTATTTCAGCAATTGTAAGTTGCAAACTAACTTCAGTACAACCAACAGAAAAAAAGCTTTGATTCTAACAAAAAAAAAAAATTCTTAGAATAAATTATAATTATAAGAGAAATCAATTTACTAACAACAGTAGTAGGAAAACATACTAAATGTAAACAATGTACAAAATACAATACCGTAATACCAAATGCCACCACAATTTCATTCATTTCTTTATTCTGAATTAGTAATTCAGTCTGATTCTTCTGAGAAGTCTTCATATTCATTATCCCATCTTAGAATCGAGAAATATATTAGTTGTCCTGTTAATTATTTATGAATAGTCACTTGTGAATGGTTGCTCACACTCTCTCTTTGGCACCTCTTCTGCCTTCAGGCCCTGAAAAATCTGCTTGATGCCAAGTTCCATCTGTGAATATAATCTGATTCAACTGTCTATCACTGTCCACATGATATGTTATGGTGAGGTCTTGAACATTTACCAGCTGACATGCCCAAGATATATTCTCTTGGGATGTATGAGTTGCTGTAAACCCTGGTTTCTGGCACAATGGCAGTCACTGAGGGACAATTGATCTGTGCAAAGGTGTAGCTCCACTACTACGCTCACCAATGCCATGCATTTGTAAAACACTCTGAATGTATAATAAAGTTGTGTGAAAGAAATAAAAAGGAACACTTTCTCACTATGTGTAAAAAGCAGACAGCAGGAGGCAGTGCTGAGTAACTATAGTTCAGCAAAGCATATGGAGTCTGGTGAATACTACTAGGGGAAAGGGAAAAGGATGGAAGGAACATAATATGTGTGATGATCCGAGAGTAGGGGCTATACAAGCCCAGGGCCACCTGCTACAGATTACAGATTATCTACCCACAAGGACCATTGAGTTCTTTGAAATCTCAGCACCAGCACCCTAATATCTGGCATCCGTATCTGTAGTAGTCTCTCCATCAGGAATCAACATTACAGGAATTCCAGTAACCTTTCTGTGGTCGTGACCAGGACAGGTTACTTGTAGGGTGGGATAGGTTCAGTATCGCAGCCATCAGGAACAAAATCAGAGATGCACAATTTCTGTGTATCTCGAAGTAAAGGGATTTAATTTAGAAAATTACAGCAGTATTTATAGGGGATAGATAGAGGGTTGTGCACAATGTAACAAATGAGAAGGGGGCAGACAATCACAAGAGATAAACTCCACATGGGTCTAACAGTAGTTTTCTGAGTGTAATAGGCTTAATTTCTAATACACATCCTGCCGTCTCTATCACATATCAGATGGGATTATCTTAATCTGGCAAACAATGGAATAACGCAGATTTACAAATGTAGTAGAGGTGTCTATGCAGATAATGTATTGCTGGAGTCAAGCAGTGTGGTGGGTCAATGGCCCAACACCCAGGCTGAGAAAAAGGGGTCTGTGACATTACTCCCCCCCTTCCAGACAGCAGTTTTGGGGCTATGATCCTGATGGATGATAGGCTTGAACTGCAACCCATAGCCAAGTCCAAGTCCTCATCCAAAGAAGGAAAAATGTTGGCCCAAATGGCAACTGCATAAATCCGGCTCGTCGGTGGTTGCCCATCTTTCAGGAAAGTTCCACAGTCTCTAACCACAACCCATCCTTCAGGAAAGTGTCCAAAATCTCTAACCCCATTTATTTCAACAACCCACCCCAAATCACAGGCATCAATCTTAGGGACACATCCAAGGTCTCACAATCTAGGATCCTATCCAGGAGCATACTGCTACCCCCTTGTCCACAGACAGGTAGTGGCTCTGGGGTATTCCATCTAGGGATCAGCTCAGGAGGGGGTAAATAGCACTTCCACGTCGGTACACACAGGGTAGCAGACTTTGCTGGGGTCAGTAGCTTCTTTGCGTGGTTATCCACAAAAGCTGGTAAGTTTGGGATCACCTCTGCAACTAGGGTATGCTGTGTCAGGTACCGTGGGCTGCTTGCCCATATTCTTTAACTCTGGAGCTGTCAGGACTGAAGTGATCCCTGTCTGCCCTGATGGCAACACTGCAGGGTGTGGGAGTGGAGCCTCAACTTTTATTCTTCCTCAGGGTCTCATGGCCAGTGCCCTCACCTGATCTCCCACAACAATCTGGATCCACCTGATCCATGCTGGGCAAGAGCTTCAGGGTCTCAGGGGATGTCCCCTCTCCTCATCCCCCAATCTGGCTTTACACTCTGCCTGACTGTCAGACTTGGCCCCTGAACATCAGCGGTCTGTGGTTCAGGACAGGTGACAATCCATGGGTAGTTGGGCAGACTCTTGGGGCTTTCACCTTTCTCTGCCAACAGTTCAGTTTCCAGCTCCTCACGGCTAGAACTTCTCTGGTTGTTGGCCATCTCCCAGAGGCTGGTGCTGCTTAATACTGCTCTCTGGTCTTGACTGTTCTCCTGGCCTCCCTATCCTGGCCGGTTCTCAGAAGTCCCTCTGATCTCACCTGTTCTGTAGTGGTCAGATCTACAGGTACCTTCTGGTTTCCTTCCTCCACCTTATAGGGGTGTAGCAAACAGTGAATTTCCTCTTGCAGTGCATCCTCTGCTAGCTCAACCGGGGAAGCAAGGGGCCATATCAATATGAGTCTCTCCATCAGCAATCAGCAATACTGTGGTAGTGACCAGGACAGGTTACTTGTAGTGTGGAGATCATTTCAGTACCGCACCCAACAGGAACAAAATCAGAGATGCACGATTTCTATGTATCTCCAAGTACAGTGATTTATTTTTTTAAATGACAGCAGTATTTATACGGGATAGATACAGAGGGTTGTGCAAATGTAACAAATGAGAGGGGGGTAGCAGACAATCACAAGAGATAAACTAGTGGGTAACAGTAGATTCCTGAGTGTAATAGGCTTAATTTCTAATACACATCCTGCCGTCTCTAGCACATATCAGATGGGATTAACTTAATCTGGCAAAAAAAGGAACAAAGCAGATGTATAAATACAAAATAGGTGTTTATGCAGATAATCTATTGCTGCAGTCAATCAGACTGGTGGCTCAAAGGCCCAACACCCAGAGTGAGAAAAAAGGGTCACTGACAGTATGATTATACACTATAGAGTGATCATTATCAGTGTATAAATACTATTTATCATTAATAGTGCAGTGTGCTCATTATCACATAATATAATTGTCAAACTGCAATTTGTTGTCACACATTGTGCGACATGAGGCGCTCATGCGCTAAGAGCGGCGTGAGGAGCATAAGTGGAAGTGGGAAGAGACACCAAGGGAGAGGTGGGGAAAGAGACACAGTAGGGGGGGAAGAGACACAGGGGAGGGGGGAAAGAGACGCATGGGAGGGAGAGGGAGGCAAGAGACACAGGGGGAGGGGGAGGGGACAGATGGGGGGGGAAGAGACACGAGGGGGGGGGGGAAGAGCCATGGGGAGAGGCCAGGAAAGAGACACGGGGGGAGAGGCGGGGAAAGAGAAACGGGGGGGGAGACACGTGGAATGTGGAAAGAGACAGAGGGGAGGGAGAGGAGGGGGGAAGGAGACACGGGGGGAGAGGCAGGGAAAGAGATACAGGGGAATAGACACACAGGAGGTGGAAAGAGACACGGGAGGGGAGGTGGGGAAGAGACACAGGAGGGAAAGAGACACAGGGGAGGGAGAGGAGGGGGAATAGACACAGAGGAAGGAGAGGAGGGGAGAAGGTACACAGGGAAGGGAAATGGGGAGCAGAAGAGACATGAGGGAGGGGGAACAGACACAGGGAGAGGGGGGGAAGGGGAAAGAGACACAGGGGAGGGGGGAACAGACACAAAGGAGGGAGAGCGGGAAAGAGACATGGGAGGGGGAAAGAGACACAGGAGGGAAAGAGACACAGGGGAGGGGGTTAGAGACACAGGAGGGAGAGGGGGTAAAAACACAGTGGGGGAGGAGACACGGGGGAGGGGGGGAGAGACACAGGGGGAGAGGCGGGGAATAGAGACACAGGGGAGAAGAGACACAAAGGAGGTGGAAAGAGACACAGGGGAGGGAGAAGTGGGGTAGAGACACAGGAGGGAAAGAGACAAATGGGAGGGAGAGGAGAAGGAAAGAGACATAGGGGAGGGAGAGGAGGGGGAAAGAGACACAGGGACGTGAGAGGAGGGGGAAGAGACACGGGAGGAAGAGAAGGAGGGAAGAGACACATGGTAGGGAAATGGCGGGAGAGATGAGGGAGGGGGTACACACAGGGGGAGGGGGCGACAGGGGGAAAAAGACACAGAGAAGAGGAGGAACAGATTCAGGGGAGGGAGAGGGGGAAGAGACAAAGGGAGGGGGAAAAGACATAGGGGTGGGAGAGGCGAGGGGAGAGACACAGGGGAGTGAGAGGAGGGCGAAGAGACACAGGGGAGGGAGAGGAGGGGGAAGATACACAGGGGAGGGAAATGGGGAGCAGAAGAGACATGAGGGAGGGGGAACAGACACAGCGGGAGAGGGGGAGGGGAAAGAGACACAGGGGCGGGGGGAACCGACACAGGGGAGTGAGAGAGGGAAAGAGACACAGGGGAGGGAGAAAGAGACACAAGTGTGGTTGAAAGAGACGCATGGGAGGGAGAGGGGGAAAGAGACACAGGAGGAAAGAGACACAGGGGAGAGGGTTAGAGACACGGGAGGGAGAGGGGGTAAAAACACAGGGGAGGGAGGAGACACAAGGGAGGGAGGGGAGTGGGGAAAGGAGACACAAGGGAGGAAGTAGACAGGGGTAGATACTCACAATTAGCTCCAAAGGCGCTCATTGCAAGGCCAGTAAAGTAGATGGTGGGAGAGGTAGGGGGGAGGCTCGCAATGAGCACCAAAGACGCATTGCGAGGCCAGTAAAGTGGGGAGAGGGGGAGAGCCTCCCATTGTGTGGCAAACAGCATTGCCAGGCTTCACTTTTTATTGCCGTCATATTTGACGGGCAAGCCGGTAGTTAGTTTATAATTACTAATCATTATACAGTGCAGTGTGCTTGTTGTTAGTGTATAAATACTAATAATTATCATACAGTGCAGTGTGCCTCTTATTAGTTTATAAATACTAATTATCTATATACAGTGCAGTGTGCTCGTTATCAGTATAAAGTTAGTATATTTTATATAGCGCAATGTGTTTTTGTGTAGAAATATTATCATTCTACAGTGCAGTGTGCTTATTGTTAGTTTATAACTACTAATCATTATACCATGCAAGTATGTACATTATCAGTGTATAAATACTACTTATCATTATACAGTGCAGTGTGCTCATTATTCATAGATAAATACTAATTATCATAAAATAGTGCAGTGTGCTCATTATTAGAGTATAAATACTAATTATTGTTATACAGTGCAGGGTGCTTGTTATTAGTGTATAAATACTAAATATTATCGTACAGTTTGCTAGTTATGAAAATATAGTGCTTCCTGATGATTTCAGAGACGCTGACGAAACGCACGTCAGGTTTCTCATGTCTGAGGAGCATGCTGGTTCAATGAGAGTACTTGTGATTTGAACTCCATCTATCTACTGCTGTATGTGGCTTCACAGGGAGGTTCATGACTCTAAGACTTATTTCTTTTGTATGGCTAATATTGATTTTAAGAATGGGGAGTGGACAGAACAGCTTGGCTATTTAAATGAGCACTATCCTCATAAGTTCATCATCGCTATAATTTAATTGTTGTATTTATTTTTTCTAATTATGAGCCAGGTTATACAATATTGATATGGTGATAAGTATAGCAGTTTATTAATACAGGTTTAAACATATCTTGCCATCGATTTTTTCAGTCAAATAGCCTAGCTGTTGTGTAGAATTCCCTTAAGATAGTACCAGGGTATGCCAAAGGGGCAACCGTCCAGGCAGAAGATACCCATCAAGGTCCTAGCCAGAATATTACTAGGTATTACTATTTCATATTTTTGATTTGCAAAATTTGCACTACAATTTTTGCATGTCTTTTTTTATTAGATTTATTTAGGTTTTTAAATATTATTAATAAAGGTTTGCATTTAATACCAATTTTAAAAATTGTGCACACCATCCCAGAGGAATGTGCGGTCATAGTCTACTGACTGAAAATGAGGTGCAGCAAAGAGACATCGTCGCTATTCATAATAAAGGATGCTATTGTCCAAGTTATCTTTTTTCTGCAATTTTCAATTTTATCCATCTTAAAAACAACCTGCATCTGGCGGCGCTTTACAAACTTGGACCAAACAATATAGATCTGTGGGAATCTAGTAATGATCTTAATAATGTCACCTTGCATACATTTAATTAACACTTTCATGGGTAAAAACAGTAACTGTTTACCACCTGCTGGAAATCTCAAACATCAGCAGGGTCACACAAGGGGTGGAGATATCACGTCACAGGTGGCCCAGTACAACACACCACTTGCACTTCCTTAACAGGAGGCAGAGGCCATACCCCTAGTACATTTGAAACTAAAGTAAAATGTGTTTGTCCGTATAAATACTCATTATCATTATACAGTGCTGCATGCTCAATAACAATGTATAGACACTCTGTATTATAGTGAATGGCTAAAGAAGGTAAAAGATAGAGGAAAATCACAGAGGGAATAGAAAGATTGTTGGACGTTTAATGTGAAAAATAACAGCTTTAGAGCAATAGAGATAGCCATCTGGGTTAGTTGGTGCTCCTTTTCAGACCTCTAATGCTTAGCTTTTATCTGGCAAAATAGTTTCCCACTTGTTTCATTGATTTTTTTTTGCCAGCCCAGACCATGTCACTTTTACCTTGTGGAAATTCTGGGTCAAGTAGTTCAATAGGTCTGAATACATGTGCAGTAAATACAAGAGTTATTGCTGTCAGTGGATCTTTGTAATGCCCCAAATACAAAGTCATTATGTGGCACAAACTGCAAGGGAGAGTATTTAAGTACCCAACCGACAATATATTGGGTCATTCCATGCTAACTTCCTTCTGAGATCTCACCTTGCTAGTGGAAATATGCACTGTAGTCAATTCTGTATAGTAATACCATGACCGCACTAGAAAAAGGTGTTGACTAAGTAGAAGCTGCAGCAGGAATGTTGTGGAGACTAATAATGTGTACAGGCCAAGCATTTACAATTTCAACAAAGAATATCAGTATAAGTAGGAAACAGAAAGTTTAATTACAAAAAATATATATATTAACAAATATAGATCAAATAAATGAAGTATATAATATAGTCTCTTTATAATTGTTTCTTTTTCTTCATTGGCGGAGTATAGTAACTTGTGGATGGCTCCTCACATTCTCTCTTTGGGGTTTTGCTTCTGGTTTCTTCATCTGGCTTTGTTGTGTTTATGTTCTCAAATGTTTTTCTCACAGCCGAGGGCCACCGGAGTTTATAATGATCTTCTAGTCTTCCCATAAAGCACTCCACATACCAGATAACGGTGTGGTCTTGTATTTTAATTTCCTTATAAAGATGTTCAGGAATACAGCTGTCCTCATTGCACGTAATGGTGAGGTCTGGAACAGTCACCTGCTGGCATGGCTTCAATGTCTTGGATCTGTGAGTTGCCATAAACTCTTTCCGCTGACACAATGGTATCTGCCCAGGCATGTTTGAACACTAGAGCTCCACTACCACTCCAACCAATGTCTGAACACTTGTAGGGATCAGTAGTACTGGAATGTTGATGCCAGACCATAGCTAAGTAACATTCTGTGATGTCATAATGATTGTGATGTCAAATTCAAAATGCTTTCAAAATATAGTATATTTGTAAATGTTGCTCTCTTCCCTTTAAAAAGAGTAGTTTTTATTGAGCTTCTTTATATAGCCATTGTCACAATATGGAACCAGCAAGATTGGCAAGCTTTGGAACTCCCAACTGTTAGGTCCTCGAATTGATAGGTTAGGAGTATCCTTAATGACCGCCGGCCTAGTACAGAGATTGATTTAAAAAAATATATATATTTAAAAATAGTTTCCCTGAACTAACAACTTACAGCTTTTACACTTGTAATTGTTGACTAGAAGTTACTATATTGGGGATGGGTAACCATTTTTATAGGGAACTTAATAACAGTCAGACATTAAACAAGAAACAAACAACATGTCCACATACCTCCCCCTTAAGTGTATCTCATTTTCTACTATTTAACCAAGGCACTAGACCCAGGAAGCTGATTGCAGTGGGGGTGGGGGATTCCCAGGTGTGGTGTGGTGCCAGCAAGTCTCATCCCTTTTTTAATTACCACTGGGATGTGCAGCAAGGGAAAAAGTAAGAACAGAATATAACTTAGTCGGGGCATCCTTGGCACTGGGTCAGGAACCATGTCCATTGTCACAGCCATCCTCCCTACCACTCACTCTTGCATATAAATTATACCGAGGGTGTGCAGCCAATAAAAGCTGTGTCTTATATTAATCTCTATGGGGATTTTTATGATCAAGAGAATTTCCCCATTAGCTGCCTTTGTGCTTTATAGAGCAACCAATGAGGAAACTGAAACACTGTAGTACTGGGATGACGTCCTGAGTGAACAGCACAGAGAAATGTGTTTCACAGAGAAGCAAAACCATGATCAAGAGCACATTTTCAGATAATTGTATCTGCCACAGCCTGGATTCAGTTACAATTTCCGCTCCTGCAATTTGATTGGGTGTGACAAAGGAAGCTTCTCCATTAGACCCTTTACTTGTATGTTTGCATTACCTGATACTGCTGTAAGGTCACTGGCTCTGTACTATGCAGGCACCAATAAATAACCAGGAAATATTACCTGCAGAAGTTAGGTCACATCCACATTATTAACTTTTTGTCAACATGACAAACCAACCATAGGTCACATGACTATCTTACAGGGTTCAGTCTGGTCAAATGACTAACTTACAGGATTCAGGCCCCAGTGCTTTTGCTGCTAGGATATCCCCAACCCTAGGACTGCCTACTAACCATAGAAATAGACCAAGTCCCACCCGCCAAGGCCAAGGGCCAGAACTTAAGCTATAGGCACAAACAAGTCCACGGTCGATCCTCCTTCACAAGGCATTTGGCATTGCATGCTGTGACTGCCAAATATTTAAAAAAACATCCAACTGAACAGGGAGGGTGGGTGGTCATCAATTTTGCAATAAGTATTTTTCTGGATGAGGGTAGCACCTGAGAAGAAGTGAGGGAGAAGGCTAGGGTCCTCATATAGACTCTCCCCAACTTCCCCCTCCTTGCTCCCCTTAACTGCCCCATATATAAACATGCATACAGCACTCAGTTTCCTCTCCTTATTAACTCCACACATGGAAATTGTGGTCTCTCAGGTCTAATTCCCTCCTGAGATCTCACCCTGGTAATGAAAAAATACACTGTGCCAAGGCTGTGCTGTAATGCCATGAATGTCGATTTTATGGCCAATCAGCACAACTTGCTTTAGCAAGAATACTGTGGAGTCTATATTTGTTTGTGAATGAGCCAAGAATTAAGAATGGTTGCTTCCACTAAAAAAAAACATAAAACAGAGGGCACTAGTTTCATTAAAGAAAGTATGCATTAACGAATATAGCTCAAATTAACATTTTTGTTTATGATAATAAAAAAAAACCTATACCGTATTTCAGCAATTGTAAGTCGCAAACTAACTTCAGTACCACCAACAGAAAAAAAGCTTTGATTCTAACAAAAAAAAAAATTCTTAGAATAAATTATAATTATAAGAGAAATCAATTTACTAACAACAGTAGTAGGAAAACATACTAAATGTAAACAATGTACAAAATACAATACCGTAATACCAAATGCCACCACAATTTCATTCATTTCTTTATTCTGAATTAGTAATTCAGTCTGATTCTTCTGAGAAGTCTTCATATTCATTATCCCATCTTAGAATCGAGAAATATATTAGTTGTCCTGTTAATTATTTATGAATAGTCACTTGTGAATGGTTGCTCACACTCTCTCTTTGGCACCTCTTCTGCCTTCAGGCCCTGAAAAATCTGCTTGAAGCCAAGTTCCATCTGTGAATATAATCTGATTCAACTGTCTATCACTGTCCACATGATATGTTATGGTGAGGTCTTGAACATTTACCAGCTGACATGCCCAAGATATATTCTCTTGGGATGTATGAGTTGCTGTAAACCCTGGTTTCTGGCACAATGGCAGTCACTGAGGGACAATTGATCTGTGCAAAGGTGTAGCTCCACTACTACGCTCACCAATGCCATGCATTTGTAAAACACTCTGAATGCATAATAAAGTTGTGTGAAAGAAATAAAAAGGAACACTTTCTCACTATGTGTAAAAAGCAGACAGCAGGAGGCAGTGCTGAGTAACTATAGTTCAGCAAAGCATATGGAGTCTGGTGAATACTACTAGGGGAAAGGGAAAAGGATGGAAGGAACATAATATGTGTGATGATCCGAGAGTAGGGGCTATACAAGCCCAGGGCCACCTGCTACAGATTACAGATTATCTACCCACAAGGACCATTGAGTTCTTTGAAATCTCAGCACCAGCACCCTAATATCTGGCATCCGTATCTGTAGTAGTCTCTCCATCAGGAATCAGCATTACAGGAATTCCAGTAACCTTTCTGTGGTCGTGACCAGGACAGGTTACTTGTAGGGTGGGGTAGGTTCAGTATCGCAGCCATCAGGAACAAAATCAGAGATGCACAATTTCTGTGTATCTCGAAGTAAAGTGATTTAATTTAGAAAATTACAGCAGTATTTATAGGGGATAGATAGAGGGTTGTGCACAATGTAACAAATGAGAAGGGGGCAGACAATCACAAGAGATAAACTCCACATGGGTCTAACAGTAGTTTTCTGAGTGTAATAGGCTTAATTTCTAATACACATCCTGCCGTCTCTATCACATATCAGATGGGTTTATCTTAATCTGGCAAACAATGGAATAATGCAGATTTACAAATGTAGTAGAGGTGTCTATGCAGATAATGTATTGCTGGAGTCAAGCAGTGTGGTGGGTCAATGGCCCAACACCCAGGCTGAGAAAAAAGGGGTCTGTGACATTACTCCCCCCCTTCCAGACAGCAGTTTTGGGGCTATGATCCTGATGGATGATAGGCTTGAACTGCAACCCATAGCCAAGTCCAAGTCCTCATCCAAAGAAGGAAAAATGTTGGCCCAAATGGCAACTGCATAAATCCGGCTCGTCTGTGGTTGCCCATCTTTCAGGAAAGTTCCACAGTCTCTAACCACAACCCATCCTTCAGGAAAGTGTCCAAAATCTCTAACCCCATTTATTTCAACAACCCACCCCAAATCACAGGCATCAATCTTAGGGACACATCCATGGTCTCACAATCTAGGATCCTATCCAGGAGCATACTGCTACCCCCTTGTCCACAGACAGGTAGTGGCTCTGGGGTATTCCATCTAGGGATCAGCTCAGGAGGGGGTAAATAGCACTTCCACGTCGGTACACACAGGGTAGCAGACTTTGCTGGGGTCAGTAGCTTCTTTGCGTGGTTATCCACAAAAGCTGGTAAGTTTGGGATCACCTCTGCAACTAGGGTATGCTGTGTCAGGTACCGTGGGCTGCTTGCCCATATTCTTTAACTCTGGAGCTGTCAGGACTGAAGTGATCCCTGTCTGCCCTGATGGCAACACTGCAGGGTGTGGGAGTGGAGCCTCAACTTTTATTCTTCCTCAGGGTCTCATGGCCAGTGCCCTCACCTGATCTCCCACAACAATCTGGATCCACCTGATCCATGCTGGGCAAGAGCTTCAGGGTCTCAGGGGATGTCCCCTCTCCTCATCCCCCAATCTGGCTTTACACTCTGCCTGACTGTCAGACTTGGCCCCTGAACATCAGCGGTCTGTGGTTCAGGACAGGTGACAATCCATGGGTAGTTGGGCAGACTCTTGGGGCTTTCACCTTTCTCTGCCAACAGTTCAGTTTCCAGCTCCTCACGGCTAGAACTTCTCTGGTTGTTGGACATCTCCCAGAGGCTGGTGCTGCTTAATACTGCTCTCTGGTCTTTCATTTACCATGGTCTGGACTGTTCTCCCGGCCTCCCTATCCTGGCGAGTTCCCAGAAGTCCCTCTGATCTCACCTGTTCTGCAGTTGTCAGATCTCCAGGTACCTTCTGGTTTCCTACCTCCGCCTTATAGGGGTGTAGCCAACAGTACATTTCCTCTTGCAGTGCATCCTCTGCTAGCTAAGCTAGGGAAGCAAGGGGCCGTATTAGTCAGAGTCTCTCCATCAGCAATCAGCAATACTGTGGTAGTGACCAGGACAGGTTACTTGTAGTGTGGAGATCATTTCAGTACCGCACCCAACAGAAACAAAATCAGAGATGCACGATTTCTATGTATCTCCAAGTACAGTGATTTATTTTTTTAAATGACAGCAGTATTTATAGGGGATAGATACAGAGGGTTGTGCAAATGTAAAAAATGAGAGGGGGGTAGCAGACAATCACAAGAGATAAACTAGTGGGTAACAGTAGATTCCTGAGTGTAATAGGCTTAACTTCTAATACACATCCTGCCGTCTCTAGCACATATCAGATGGGATTAACTTAATCTGGCAAAAAAAGGAACAAAGCAGATGTATAAATACAAAATAGGTGTTTATGCAGATAATCTATTGCTGCAGTCAATCAGTCTGGTGGCTCAAAGGCCCAACACCCAGAGTGAGAAAAAAAGGGTCACTGACAGTATGATTATACACTATAGAGTGATCATTATCAGTGTATAAATACTATTTATCATTAATAGTGCAGTGTGCTCATTATCACATAATATAATTGTCAAACTGCAATTTGTTGTCACACATTGTGCGACATGAGGCGCTCATGCGCTAAGAGCGGCGTGAGGAGCATAAGTGGAAGTGGGAAGAGACACTGAGAGGGAGGTGGGGAAAGAGACACAGGGGAGGGGGAAAGAGACGCATGGGAGGGAGAGGGAGGCAAGAGACACAGGGGGAGGGGACAGATGGGGGGGGGGGGGAAGACACAGGGGGGGGGGGGAAGAGCCATGGGGAGAGGCCAGGAAAGAGACACGGGGGGAGAGGCGGGGAAAGAGAAACGGGGGGGGGAGACACGTGGAATGTGGAAAGAGACAGAGGGGAGGGAGAGGAGGGTGAAGGAGACACGGGGGGGAGAGGCAGGGAAAGAGATACAGGGGAATAGACACACAGGAGGTGGAAAGAGACACAGGGGAGGGGAGGTGGGGAAGAGACACAAGAGGGAAAGAGACACAGGGGAGGGAGAGGAGGGGGAAGAGACACAGAGGAAGGAGAGGAGGGGAGAAGGTACACAGGGAAGGGAAATGGGGAGCAGAAGAGACATGAGGGAGGGGGAACAGACACAGGGAGAGGGGGGAAGGGGAAAGAGACACAGGGGAGGGGGGAACAGACACAAGGGAGGGAGAGGGGGAAAGAGACATGGGAGGGGGAAAGAGACACAGGAGGGAAAGAGACACAGGGGAGGGGGTTAGAGACACAGGAGGGAGAGGGGGAAAAACACAGTGGGGGAGGAGACACGGGGGAGGGGGGGAGAGACACAGGGGGAGAGGCGGGGAATAGAGACACAGGGGAGAAGAGACACAAAGGAGGTGGAAAGAGACACAGGGGAGGGAGAAGTGGGGTAGAGACACAGGAGGGAAAGAGACAAAGGGGAGGGAGAGGAGAAGGAAAGAGACATAGGGGAGGGAGAGGAGGGGGGAAGAGACACAGGGACGTGAGAGGAGGGGGAAGAGACACGGGAGGAAGAGAAGGAGGGAAGAGACACAGGGTAGGGAAATGGTGGGAGAGATGAGGGAGGGGGTACACACAGGGGGAGGGGGGTGACAGGGGGAAAAAGACACAGAGAAGAGGAGGAACAGATTCAGGGGAGGGAGAGGGGGAAGAGACAAAGGGAGGGGGAAAAGACATAGGGGTGGGAGAGGCGAGGGGAGAGACACAGGGGAGTGAGAGGAGGGCGAAGAGACACAGGGGAGGGAGAGGAGGGGGAAGATACACAGGGGAGGGAAATGGGGAGCAGAAGAGACATGAGGGAGGGGGAACAGACACAGCGGGAGAGGGGGAGGGGAAAGAGACACAGGGGCGGGGGGAACCGACACAGGGGAGTGAGAGAGGGAAAGAGACACAGGGGAGGGAGAAAGAGACACAGGTGTGGTTGAAAGAGACGCATGGGAGGGAGAGGGGGAAAGAGACACAGGAGGAAAGAGACATAGGGGAGAGGGTTAGAGACACGGGAGGGAGAGGGGGTAAAAACTCAGGGAAGGGAGGAGACACAAGGGAGGGAGGGGAGTGGGGAAAGGAGACACAAGGGAGGAAGTAGACAGGGGTAGACACTCACAATTAGCTCCAAAGGCGCTCATTGCAAGGCCAGTAAAGTAGATGGTGGGAGAGGTAGGGGGGAGGCTCGCAATGAGCACCAAAGACGCATTGCGAGGCCAGTAAAGTGGGGAGAGGGGGAGAGCCTCCCATTGTGTGGCAAACAGCATTGCCAGGCTTCACTTTTTATTGCCGTCATTTTTGACGGGCAAGCCGCTAGTTAGTTTATAATTACTAATCATTATACAGTGCAGTGTGCTTGTTGTTAGTGTATAAATACTAATAATTATCATACAGTGCAGTGTGCCTCTTATTAGTTTATAAATACTAATTATCTATATACAGTGCAGTGTGCTCGTTATCAGTATAAAGTTAGTATATTTTATATAGCGCAATGTGTTTTTGTGTAGAAATATTATCATTCTACAGTGCAGTGTGCTTATTGTTAGTTTATAACTACTAATCATTATACCATGCAAGTATGTACATTATCAGTGTATAAATATTACTTATCATTATACAGTGCAGTGTGCTCATTATTCATAGATAAATACTAATTATCATAAAATAGTGCAGTGTGCTCATTATTAGAGTATAAATACTAATTATTGTTATACAGTGCAGGGTGCTTGTTATTAGTGTATAAATACTAAATATTATCGTACAGTTTGCTAGTTATGAAAATATAGTGCTTCCTGATGATGTCAGAGACGCTGACGAAACGCACATCAGGTTTCAAATGTCTGAGGAGCATGCTGGTTCAATGAGAAATAGACCAAGTCCCACCCGCCAAGGCCAAGGGCCAGAACTTAAGCTATAGGCACAAACAAGTCCACGGTCGATCCTCCTTCACTGCGCATTTGGCATTGCATGCTGTGATCATCAATTTTGCAATGAGTATTTTTCTGGATGAGGGTAGCACATGAGAAGAAGTGAGGGAGAAGGCTAGGGTCCTCATATAGACTCTCCCCAACTCCCCCCTCCTTGCTCCCCTTAACTGCCCCATATATAAACATGCATACGGTACTCAGTTTCCTCTCCTTATCAACTAAAAAAATTAGCCAAGGCTGTGCTGTGATGCCATGAATGTCGATTTTATGGCCAATCAGCACATCTTGCTTTAGCAAGAAGACTGTGGAGTCTATAATTGTTTGTGTATGAGCCAAGAATTATTAATGGTTGCTTCCACTGAAAAAAACTTAAAAAAGAGGGCACTAGTTTCATTAAAGTATGTATTAACAAATATAGCTCAAATTAACATTTTTGTTTATGATAATAAAACCCCTTATACCATATTTCAGCAATTGTAAGTCGCAAACTAACTTCAGTACCACCAACAGAAAAAAAGCTTTGATTCTAACAAAAAATAAATTTCTTAGAATACATTATAATTATAAGAGAAATCAATTTACTAACAACAGTAGAAGGAAAACATACTAAATATAAACAATGTACAAAATACAATACCGTAATACCAAATTTCACCACAATTTCATTCATTTCTTTATTCTGAATTAGTAATCTACAACTTTATTAAATTGGTTTTCGACCAATTCTAAAGGGCTCTATTTAAACACATAGCATATTTTCTTTACAGAAGTTTTTAGTTAGTGAGCTTCTATCCAAAAGCAAGGTCTTCACTAACTAAAAACTTCTGTAAAGAAAAATATGCTGTGTGCTTATACAGAGCCCTTTAGAATTGGCCGAATCACAATTTAATAAGGCTGCAAGTCTGATTCTTCTGAGAAGTCTTCATATTCATTATCCCATCTTAGAATCGAGACATATATTAGTTGTCCTGTTAATTATTTATGAATAGTCACTTGTGAATGGTTGCTCACACTTTCTCTTTGGCACCTCTTCTGCCTTCAGGCCCTGAAAAATCTGCCTGAAGCCAAGTTCCATCTGTCAATATAATCTGATTCAACTGTCTATAACTGTCCACATGAGATGTTATGGTGAGGTCTTGAACATTCACCAGCTGACATGCCCAAGATATATTCTCTTGGGATCTATGAGTTGCTGTAAACCCTGGTTTCTGGCACAATGGCAGTCACTGAGGTACACTTGTTTTGTGCAAAGGTGTAGCTCCACTACTACTCTCACCAATGCCATGCATTTGTAAAACACTCTGAATGCATAATAAAGTTGTGTGGAAGAAATAAAAAGGAACACTTTCTCACTAAGTGTAAAAAGCAGCCAGCATGACGCAGTGCTGAGTAACTATAGTACAGCAAAGCATATGGAGTCTGGTGAATACTACTAAGGGAGAGGGAGAAGGATAAGAGGAACATAGTATGTGTGACGATCCGAGAGTAGGCGCTGTACAAGCCCAGGGCCACCTGCTACAGACCACAGATTATCTACCCACAAGGACCGTTGAGTTCTTTGAAATCTCAGCACCAGCACCCTGATATCTGGCATCCGTATCTGTCAGAGTCTCTCCATCAGGAATCAGCATTACAGGACTTCCAGTAACCTTTCTGTTGTCGTGACCAGGACAAGTTACTTGTAGGGTGGATATAGGTTCAGTTTCGCAGCCATCAGGAACAAAATCAGAGATGCACAATTTCTGTGTATCTCCAAGCTTATTTTTTAAAATGACAGCAGTATTTATAGGGGATAGATAGAGGGTTGTGCACAATGTAACAAATGAGAGGGGGGCAGACAATCACAAGAGATAAACTCCACATGGGTCTAACAGTAGTTTCCTGAGTGTAATAGGCTTAATTTCTAATACACGTCCTGCCGTCTCTAGCACATATCAGATGGGATTAACTTAATCTAGCAAACAATGGAATAACTCAGATTTACAAATGTAGTAGAGGTGTCTATGCAGATAATGTATTGCTGGAGTCAAGCAGTGTGGTGGCTCAATGGCCCAACACCCAGGCTGAGAAAAAGGGGTCCGTGACATTACTCCCCCCCTTCCAGACAGCAGTTCTGGGGCTATGATCCTGATGGATGATAGGCTTGAGCTGTACCCCATAGCCAAGTCCAAGTCCTCATCCAAAGAAGGAAAAATGTTGGCCCAAATGACAACTGCATAAATCCAGCTTGTGGGTGGTTGCCACTTTGCCGCATGTTTCAGGAAAGTTCCACAGTCTCTAACCACAACCTATCCTTCAGGAACGTGTCCACAATCTCTAACCCCATTCCTTTCAACAACCCACCCCAAATTACAGGCATCAATCTTAGGGACACATCCAAGGTCTCGCAATCTAGGATCCTATCCAGGAGCATACTGCTACCCCCTTGGTCACAGACAGGTAGTGGCTCTGGGGTATTCCATCTAGGGATCAGCTCAGGAGGGGGTAAAAAGCAGTTCCACGTCGGTACACACAGGGTAGCAGACTTCGCTGGGGTCAGTGGCTCCTCTGGGTGGTTATCCACAAGGGCTGGTAAGGTTGGGATCACCTCTGCAACTAGGGTATGCTTCGTCAGGTCCTCTGCTACCGTTGGCTGCTTGCCCATATTCTTTAACTCTGGAGCTGTCAGGACTGAAGTGATCCCTGTCTGCCCTGATGGCAACTCTGCAGGGTGTGGGAGTGGAGCCTCAACTTTTATTCTTCCTCAGGGTCTCATGGCCAGTGCCCTCACCTGATCTCCCACAAAAATCTGGATCCACCTGATCCATGCTGGGCAAGAGCTTCATGGTCTCAGGGGACGTCCCCTCTCCTCATGACCCAATCTGGCATCACACTCTCCCTGGCTGTCAGACTTGGCCCCTGAACATCAGCTGTCTGTGGTTCAGGACAGGTGACAATCCATGGGTAGTTGGGCAGACTCTCAGTGTTTGCATCTTTCTCTGCCAACAGTTCAGTTTCCAGCTCCTCGCCCTTGGTTAGCGGCTGGAACTTCTCTGGTTGTTGGCCATCTCCCAGAGGCTGGTGCTGCTTAATACTGCTCTCTGGTCTTGACTGTTCTCCTGGCCTCCCTATCCTGGCGAGTTCTCAGAAGTCCCTCTGATCTCACCTGTTCTGTAGTGGTCAGATCTACAGGTACCTTCTGGTTTCCTTCCTCCACCTTATAGGTGTGTAGCAAACAGTGAATTTCCTCTTGCAGTGCATCCTCTGCTAGCTCAACCGGGGAAGCAAGGGGCCATATCAATATGAGTCTCTCCATCAGCAATCAGCAATACTGTGGTAGTGACCAGGACAGGTTACTTGTAGTGTGGAGATCATTTCAGTACCGCAGCCACCAGGAACAAAATCAGAGATGCACGATTTCTATGTATCTCCAAGTAAAGTGATCTATTTTGTAAAATGACAGCAGTATTTATAGGGGATAGATACAGAGGGGTGTGCAAATGTAACAAATGAGAGGTGGTAGCAGACAATCACAAGAGATAAACTAATGGTAACAGTAATAGGCTTAATTTCTAATACACATCCTGCCGTCTCTAGCACATATCAGAAGGGATTAACTTAATCTGGCAAACAAAGGAACAAAGCAGATGTATAAATACAAAATATGTGTTTATGCAGATAATCTATTGCTGGAGTCAATCAGTCTGGTGGCTCAATGGCCCAACACCCAGACTGAGAAAAAGGGGTCACTGACAGTATGATTATACACTATAGAGTGACCATTATCAGTGTATAAATACTATTTATCATTATATAGTGCAGTGTGCTCATTATCACATATTATAATTGTCAAACTGCAATTTGTTGTCACGCTGGGATGGTTGAAAGAGACACATGGGAGGGAGAGGGGGAAAGAGCCACAGGAGGGAAAGAGACACAGGGGAGAGGGTTAGAGACACGGGAGGGGGAGGGGGTAAAAACACAGGGGGGGGAGGAGACACAAATGGGAGGGAGGGGAGGGGGGAAAGGAGACACAAGGGAGGTAGTAGACAGGGGTAGAGACTCACAATTAGCTCCAAAGGCGCTCATTGCAAGGCCAGTAAAGTAAACAGTGGGAGAGGTAGGGGGGAGGCTCGCAATGAGCGTAAAAAGGCGCATCGCGAGGCCAGTAAAGTGGGGAGAGGGGGAGAGTCTCCCATTGTGTGGCAAACAGCATTGCCAGGCTTCACTTTTGACTGCCGTCAATTTTGACGGGCAAGCCGCTAGTTCGTTTATAATTACTAATCATTATACAGTGCAGTGTGCTTGTTGTTAGTGTAAACATACTAATTATTATCATAGAGTGCAGTGTGCCTCTTATTAGTTTATAAATACTAATTATCTATATACAGTGCAGTGTGCTCGTTATTCGTATAAATTTAGTATATTTTATATAGTGCAGTGTATTTTTTTGTAGAAATATTATCATTATACAGTGCAGTATGCTCATTGTTCATTGATAAATACAAATTAGCATAAAATAGTGCAGTGTGCTCATTATTAGGGTATAAATACTAATTATTGTTATACAGTGCAGGGTGCTTGTTATTAGTGTATACATACTAAATATTATCGTACAGTTTGCTAGTTATGAAAATATAGTGCTTCCTGATGATTTCAGAGACGCTGACGAAACGCACGTCAGGTTTCTCATGTCTGAGGAGCATGCTGGTGCAATGAGAGTACTTGTGATTTGAACTTCATCTATCTACTGCTGTATGTGGCTTCACAAGGAGGTTCATGACTCTAAGACTTATTTCTTTTGTATGGCTAATATTGATTTTAAGAATGGGGAGTGGGCAGAACAGCTTGGCTATTTAAATGAGCACTATCCTCATAAGTTCATCATCGCCATAATTTAATTGTTGTATTTATTTTTTCTAATTATGAGCCAGGTTATACAATATTGATATGGTGATAAGTATAGCAGTTTATTAATACGGGTTTAAACATATCTTGCCATCGATTTTTTCAGTCAAATAGCCTAGCTGTTGTGTAGAATTCCCTTAAGATAGTACCAGGGTATGACATAAGGGCAACCTTCCAGGCAGAAGATACCCATCAAGGTCCTAGCCAGAATATTACTAGGTATTACTATTTCATATTTTTGATTTGCAAAATTTGCACTACAATTTTTGCATGTCTTTTTTGATTAGATTTATTTAGGTTTTTAAATATTATTAATAAAGGTTTGCATTTAATACCAATTTTAAAAATTGTGCACACCATCCCAGAGGAATGTGCGGTCATAGTCTACTGACTGAAAATGAGGTGCAGCAAAGAGACATCGCCGCTATTCATAATAAAGGATGCTATTGTCCAAGTTATCTTTTTTCTGCAATTTTCAATTTTATCCATCTTAAAAACAACCTGCATCTGGCGGCGCTTTACAAACTTGGACCAAACAATATAGATCTGTGGGAATCTAGTAATGATCTTAATAATGTCACCTTGCATACATTTAATTAACACTTTCATGGGTAAAAACATTAACTGTTTACCACCTGCTGGAAATCTCAAACATCAGGAGGGTCACACCAAGGGTGGAGATATCACGTCACAGGTGGCCCAGTACAACACACCACTTGCACTTCCTTAACAGGAGGCAGAGGCCATACCCCTAGTACATTTGAAACTAAACTAAAATGTGTTTGTCCGTATAAATACTCATTATCATTATACAGTGCTGCATGCTCAATAACAATGTATAGACACTCTGTATTATAGTGAATGGCTAAAGAAGGTAAAAGATAGAGGAAAATCACAGAGGGAATAGAAAGATTGTTGGACGTTTAATGTGAAAAATAACAGCTTTAGAGCAATAGAGATAGCCATCTGGGTTAGTTGGTGCTCCTTTTCAGACCTCTAATGCTTAGCTTTTATCTGGCAAAATAGTTTCCCACTTGTTTCATTGATTTTTTTTTTGCCAGCCCAGACCATGTCACTTTTACCTTGTGGAAATTCTGGGTCAAGTAGTTCAATAGGTCTGAATACATGTGCAGTAAATACAAGAGTTATTGCTGTCAGTGGATCTTTGTAATGCCCCATTTATTTGCTTATATATATATATATATATATATATATATATATATATATATATATATATATATATATATATATATATATATATATGTATGTTTAGTGCCCTGTGTATAGCACAATATCTGTTCTGCTATGCTGAGCCTGTGCTATACTATATTATTCTATGACCACCTCAGGAGCCAACTCTACAATATGAATTAAGCAGCAAAGTTTACATGGAAGTGTTTTTTTCTAACTGCTAGTAAATATAGACATATACATCCATGTATACGGCACACACGTGCCCATGCATATTTGTGAAGCAGACAGACATTTACATTACAAAGTCATTATGTGGCACAAACTGTAAGAGAGAGTATTTAAGTATACCCAACTGACAATATATTGGGTCATTCCATGCTAATTTCCTTCTGATATCTCACCTTGATAGTGGAAATATGCACTGTAGTCAATTCTGTATAGTAATACCATGACAGCACTAGTAAAAGGTGTTGACTAAGTAGAAGCTGCAGCAGGAATGTTGTGGAGACTAATAATGTGTACAGGCCAAGCATTTACAATTTCAACAAAGAATATCAGTATAAGTAGGAAACAGAAAGTTTAATTACAAAAAATATATATATATTAACAAATATAGATCAAATAAATTAAGTATATAATATAGTCTCTTTATAAGTGTTTCTTTTTCTTCATTGGCGGAGTATAGTAACTTGTGGATGGCTCCTCACATTCTCTCTTTGGGGTTTTGCTTCTGGTTTGTTCATCTGGCTTTGTTGTATTTATGTTCTCAAATGTTTTTCTCACAGCCGAGGGCCACCGGAGTTTATAATGATCTTCTAGTCTTCCCATACAGCGCTCCACATACCAGATAACGGTGTGGTCTTGTATTTTAATTTCCTTATAAAGATGTTCAGGAATACAGCTGTCCTCATTGCACGTAATGGTGAGGTCTGGAACAGTCACCTGCTGGCATGGCTTCAATGTCTTGGATCTGTGAGTTGCCATAAACTCTTTCCGCTGACACAATGGTATCTGCCCAGGCATGTTTGAACACTAGAGCTCCACTACCACTCCAACCAATGTCTGAACACTTGTAGGGATCAGTAGTACTGGAATGTTGATGCCAGACCATAGCTAAGTAACATTCTGTGATGTCATAATGATTGTGATGTCAAATTCAAAATGCTTTCAAAATATAGCATATTTGTAAATGTTGCTCTCTTCCCTTTAAAAAGAGTAGTTTTTATTGAGCTTCTTTATATAGCCATTGTCACAATATGGAACCAGCAAGATTGGCAAGCTTTGGAACTCCCAACTGTTAGGTCCTCGAATTGATAGGTTAGGAGTATCCTCAATGACCGCCGGCCTAGTACAGAGATTAATTAAAAAAAATATATATATTTAAAAATAGTTTCCCTGAACTAACGACTTACAGCTTTTACACTTGTAATTGTTGACTAGAAGTTACTATATTGGGGATCGGTAACCATTTTTATAGGGAACTTAATAACAGTCGGACATTAAACAAGAAACAAACAACATGTCCACATACCTCCCCCTTAAGTGTCTCTCATTTTCTACTAATTAACCAAGGCACTAGACCCAGGAAGCTGATTGCAGTGGGGGTGGGGGATTCCCAGGTGTGGTGTGGTGCCAGCAAGTCTCATCCCTTTTTTAATTTCCACTGGCATGTGCAGCAAGGGAAAAAGTAAGAACAGATTATAACTTAGTCGGGCATCCTTGGCACTGGGTCAGGAACCATGTCCATTGTCACAGCCATCCTCCCTACCACTCACTCTTGCATATAAATTATACCGAGGGTGTGCAGCCAATAAAAGCTGTGTCTTATATTAATCTCTATGGGGATTTTTATGATCAAGAGAATTTCCCCATTAGCTGCTTTTGTGCTTTATAGAGCAACCAATGAGGAAACAGAAACACTGTAGTACTGGGATGACGTCCTGAGTGAACAGCACAGAAAAATTTGTTTCACATAGAAGCAAAACCATGATCAAGAGCACATTTTCAGATAATTGTATCTGCCACAGCCTGGATTCAGTTACAATTTCCGCTCCTGCAATTTAATTGGGTGTGACAAAGGAAGCTTCTCCATTAGACCCTTTGCTTGTATGTTTTCATTACCTGATATTGCTGTAAGGTCACTGGCTCTGTACTATGCAGGCACCAATAAATAACCAGGAAATATTACCTTCAGAAGTTAGGTCACATCCACATTATTAACTTTTTGTCAACATGACAAACCAACCATAGGTCACATGACTATCTTGCAGGGTTCAGTCTGGTCAAATGACTAACTTACAGGATTCAGGCCCCAGTGCTTTTGCTGCTAGGATATCCCCAACCCTAGGACTGCCTACTAACCATAGAAATAGACCAAGTCCCACCCGCCAAGGCCAAGGGCCAGAACTTAAGCTGTAGGCACAAACAAGTCCACGGTCGATCCTCCTTCACTGGGCATTTGGCATTGCATGCTGTGACTGCCAATTATTTTAAAAAACATCCAACTGAACAGGGAGGGTGGGTGGTCATCAATTTTGCAATAAGTATTTTTCTGGATGAGGGTAGCACCTGAGAAGAAGTGAGGGAGAAGGCTAGGGTCCTCATATAGACTCTCCGCAACTTCCCCCTCCTTGCTCCCCTTAACTGCCCCATATATAAACATGCATACAGCACTCAGTTTCCTCTGCTTATTAACTCCACACATGGAAATTGTGGTCTCTCAGGTCTAATTCCCTCCTGAGATCTCACCCTGGTAATGAAAAAATACACTGTGCCAAGGCTGTGCTGTAATGCCATGAATGTCGATTTTATGGCCAATCAGCACAACTTGCTTTAGCAAGAAGACTGTGGAGTCTATAATTGTTTCTGTATGAGCCAAGAATTAAGAATGGTTGCTTCCACTGAAAAAAAACATAAAACAGAGAGCACTAGTTTCATTAAAGAAAGTATGCATTAACGAATATAGCTCAAATTAACATTTTTGTTTATGATAATAAAAAAAACCTATACCGTATTTCAGCAATTGTAAGTCGCAAACTAACTTCAGTACCACCAACAGAAAAAAAGCTTTGATTCTAACAAAAAAAAATTTCTTAGAATAAATTATAATTATAAGAGAAATCAATTTACTGACAACAGTAGTAGGAAAACATACTAAATGTAAACAATGTACAAAATACAATACCGTAATACCAAATGCCACCACAATTTCATTCATTTCTTTATTCTGAATTAGTAATCAAGTCTGATTCTTCTGAGTAGTCTTCATATTTATTATCCCATTTTAGAATCGAAAAATATATTAGTTGTCCTGTTAATTATTTATGAATAGTCACTTGTGAATGGTTGCTCACACTCTCTCTTTGGCACCTCTTCTGCCTTCATGCCCTGAAAAATCTGCCTGAAGCCAAGTTCAATCTGTGAATATAATCTGATTCAACTGTCTGTAACTGTCCACATGAGATGTTATGGTGAGGTCTTGAACATTCACCAGCTGACATGCCCAAGATATATTCTCTTGGGATCTATGAGTTGCTGTAAACCCTGGTTTCTGGCACAATGGCAGTCACTGAGGGACAATTGATCTGTGCAAAGGTGTAGCTCCACTACTACTCTCACCAATGCCATGATTTTGTAAAACACTCTGAATGCATAATAAAGTTGTGTGAAAGAAATAAAAAGGAACACTTTCTCACTATGTGTAAAAAGCAGCCAGCAGGAGGCAGTGCTGAGTAACCATAGTACAGCAAAGCATATGGAGTCTGGTGAATACTACTAGGAGAGAGGGAGAAAGATGGGAGGAACATAGTATGTGTGACAATCCGAGAGTAGGGGCTATACAAGCCCAGGGCCACCTGCTACAGACCACAGATTATCTACCCACAAAGACCGTTGGGTTCTTTGAAATCTCGGCACCAGCACCCTGATATCTGGCATCCGTATCTGTCAGAGTGTCTTCATCAGGAATCAGCATTACAGGAGTTCCAGTAACCTTTCTGTGGTCGTGACCAGGACAGGTTACTTGTAGGGTGGAGATAGGTTCAGTATCGCAGCCATCAGGAACAAAATCAGAGATACACGATTTTATATGTATCTCGAAGTAAAGTGATTTATTTTTTTAAATGACAGCAGTGTTTATAGGGGATGTGCACAATGTAACAAATGAGAGGGGGGCCACACAACCACAAGAGATAAACTCCACATGGGTCTAACAGTAGTTTCCTGAGTGTAATAGGCTTAATTTCTAATACACATTCTGTTGTCTCTAGCACATATTAGATGGGATTAACTTAATTTGGTAAACAAAGGAACAAAGCAGATTTAGAAATGTAGTAGAGGTGTCTAAGCAGATAATGTATTGCTGGAGTCAAGCAGTGTGGTGGCTCAATGGCCCAACACCCAGGCTGAGAAAAAGGGGTCCGTGACATCACTCCCCCCCCCCTTCCAGACAGCAGTTCTGGGGCTATGATGCTGATGGATGATAAGCTTGAACTGCAGCCCATAGCCAAGTCCAAGTACTCATCCAAAGAAGGAGAAATGTTGGCCCAAATGGCAACTGCATAAATCCCAGTTCATAAATCCCTCCTGGAGGGGTTAGTATGTTTGCCCGGCTCGTGGGTGGTTGCCTATCCTTCAGGAAAGTTCCACAGTCTCTAACCACAATCCATCCTTTAGGAAAGTGTCCACAATCTCTAACCCCATTCCTTTAAACAACCCACCCCAAATCACAGGCATGATTTGCAGAGGTGATCCTAACCTTACCAGCCCTTGTGGATAACCACCCAGAGGAGCTACTGACCCCAGTGAAGTCTGCTACCCTGTGTGTACCAACGTGGAAGTGCTTTTAACCCCCTCATGAGCTGATCCCTAGATGTAATACCCCAGAGCCACTACCTGCCTGTGGCCAAGGGGGTAGCAGTATGCTCCTGGCTGATTATCCGTCCTTGTACCGACTAACGTGTACAGTTTAAATCGTTTCTAATATCCGCCTTCTTTAGCAAGTATATAACTTATGCTATGATAGGTAATCAACAAATTGTGCTGAGAAAACACTGTGTATTTTTTTTCCAGTACAGCTCCTCAGAATTCTGACTGGGGCCTGTGTGTTCCAAGCTGCCAACTACTGAATAGGAAGTCCCAACAAACTGGTGTCAGACTCTCGTCGTCCTTTGTAAACTGTATACAAGTAAATAAGTTAGGCATACTCACTGAGGTAGGGAGAATTAAGTCTTGGGTAGACTGCAGGTACACTCCCTGAGGTAGGGAGACTCTCTAAGGTAGAGAGGGTAAAGCCTTGAAAGGCTAAAATTAGGCCTCTGAAAGGCCATATACTGTATATATCAAGGAGATATATATATTATTTCTAAGGTTGGGATAGAAAGGATAAAATTGATATAAATATATACTTGACGGCTTGGTTGACAGTGCCCCAAATCCGCTTTTGCTTGCTCATGAATTTTGCTGTATTGCTGTGCTGTTTAAGATAAGAAATGTTTGTTATTCTGTTAAAAAATCAGGAAGTAAGGTCTCTAGAGACTGTAAGACCGTCTCTGTGTCTAGGGGCAACCCGTTAACTCGAGAATATCGGAATTGTCTTTGCTATTTCAGCTCAATACAGCCGCTCCTACTCTCTGATTGACAACCGTGATAGCAAATAAAGTTACGTTGTCTATTGAGACAACAGCCTAAAGTTTTTAAGAATAGAAGGATAGTTGGAAATGGGTACTTCCCAGTCTAAACAATACCCACCTCCCAACCCGGGAGAATCATGCAAAGCTGTCATATGTAGTTATATACACAGAGCAACATCAGGTCCCGTGAAAGAGCAAACGAGATAAGGGATAATAAATGAAATAGGAACATAAAAATATAAAGGAACTTTTTCTTTACATAGATTTATATAATATTCTGATTGCTTTTGTTTATAAAGTAGATGGATTGTCTTGTGTTTTGCTGCAAATAAATTTGTGAGTGTTTGCTGTACTTTCTTTTCTTTGCAATACAACTAAGAAATGCAGGTTAGAGAATTTTCCTCTGTGTCTTTATTGCTATAAAGATCGTGTCCACCACTGAGATATATTTCTAAAGCCGGCATAAATATAAAAAAAGGGAAATCTTTTTCCAGAAATATGTAACAGTGGAGGATTTATGGTCTATCTTTTATGTAAGTGTAAGACAATGTGTTCTTTCTGTTAGTTAAAGCTAACACTTATATCCTTGTACTGGAAAAAAAACTGTGAGTTTTTGTGACAGGATTCCCCCTCCTGGCAGAAAATTCTTAAGGTCGTATTTAGTTTGGATAAGAAAACTGTCATGTGTATGGAATGTTGTTGTTGAACTTTTTAAGATGGATTCCAGTATTTGTAGTTAACTGTTTGTGGAGAGGTCTCAGGAAGTGGAGTTTTAGTTGGGAATTATTGTAAGTTAAGTACGGAACTGAAGGGAAATAGTTCCTAGAAATGTTTTAGTAAGTGATTTAAAAGGGACATTTTGCATGTGATTTGATCCAAAATGGGATCATAATAGTTTGTTTTTTAATAGATTGTAAATAGTAAATAAGGAAAGAGAAAACATGCAGCCCTCATTATTATAAAGAAATTGTAGTTCATCCCTGTAAATAGAATTTAAGTTTGTAGAAAGGAATTTTTTTTAACCGTAGGTGACCAACTAATTATGAAAGCCCTTAACCCCCGAATTAATCCTACTACATATATAATGTATCTGAAGTGAATGTGTCAAGGACACAATAACTCAGACTGACATCAGACTTCTCATACAGACTTTTAGACTCTGATACATAGTCAGGATGGAATTGGGCTAACGTCCCTTCCATTACGTGACAATGACTTTAGATTTGTCCAGGATTTAAGGGCAATTAATTACTTAGTCATCCCAATTGCCCCGATTGTCCCTGATATCACTGCTCTCATTACGGCCATTCCCCATGACGCCACTATATTTACTGTTATTGATTTATATCTTTTCGGTCCCATTGGACTTTGAGACACAACTACTTATGGCTTTCACTTTTGATGGGCGACAATTAACATGGACCCGTCTTCCCCTAAGGCTACGTGGATTCACCAGCTGCTTACTCACTGGTGCTCCAACATACCTTGCGGTCATGGACCCGTGTCATGGTTCTTTCCTCTTTCAGTACGTCAAATGACCTACTGTTGTGTACTCCTAACGGGGAAGCCAATAGACAGGATTCACTAAGTTTGCTACAGCACCTAGCAGCTGAAGGTCACAAGGTAACTAAAAACAAAATACAAATGGGAGCAACACATGTTGATTATTAATTATTGCAGGCAATGGATCCCTGAATGCTCCCACCATGACTCCATTTTATGTACGGCTGCTAAGGGGGACAGCCCAGAACATATTCAGTGAACTCCAGACATGACTGAAGCTTATGTGACCTTAAAAGTTAGCATTATGCAGGCCCCCGTCTTAGGACTACCTGATTATTGTAAACCATTCCACCTGTATGTGAGGGACAATTGTAAAACCATGGCCGTGATCTGTGCCCAAGATCACAGAGGTAGTATGTGTCCCGTTGCATTCTTTTCCAAAGTAGTCCCTACTCCGGTCCAGGGGATGTCGGCGTGTCTCCGAGCATTGGCTGCTTGTGCTGTGGCCGTGCAGACAGCACCCCCATACTTGTAGTCTTCCCACAGCCCTATACCCTAGCCTGGAAACAGATATGGAAGTTATCATAGGCGATTACATGCGCCAACATCCTCCCATTGTACAACAGCCTGAAGCACATATCTACACTGTTAGTGCCCCCTCTCCTTCACCCGCTCTGGCAGAAGGACAGATAAACAAGCCACAGCACCAATCCCCCTTGACCCCCCTGCATCCAGTAGTACACACTGAAAACGAAACTAGTAAAAACTGATAACACATAGCAAGTACAAAGAATCGCAATGATTTTATATCTAGAGGTAATGCTTTAGCTGACCGGGTAGCAAACAGCTGCAACTGTCATTTTGCATCAGAAATTTAAAATCACACTGCCAGACATACATACAAAGATGTATACAGTGTCTACAGAATAACTCTACAGTACCTAAAAAAGCATTACATGATCATTTGCCTCCACCCACAGCTCTATTCACCCATTTAAAAATGTATTTTACTTATATCCCAAAGACAGGATCAAAGCAATTGTACCTCTTGGTGATAGTAGACCCTTTCTCTCGGTGGCCTGAAGCCTTTTGTAACACAAAGAGAGGATGCTAAGACGGTGGCTAAAATATTAACTACCGAGATAATACTGAGATAGGGATGCCCATTGCAAATTAATTCTGATAATGGACCAGCCTTTATTAGTGCGGTAATTAAGGAACTGGTACAATGGCTACAGATAACCTGGAAATTCTATATCCCTTACCATCCTCAGAGTTCAGGCATAGTGGAAAGAATGAATCTATTAAGGAGAAACTTACAAAGGCCACTGCAGGTACATGGGTGAACTGGCAGAAATACTTATCTGGCATTCTAGCAGAAATTAGGATGACTCCTAATAAGTCTACTAAATTGTCCCCTTTTGAGATTCTAATGGGAAGACGATTTTAAACTCCTTGGGTAAAAGGCCCACTTGTAATTATGTCTGGTGAGCTTGATCTTATAAGAGAACAATATGTGCAACAATTGATTGATAAATTGAATGGCATCTATGGCAATGCTTTCCTTTACCCTCACAGGAACCAACACATCTGTTTTAGCCAGGTGACCTCATCTGTGTCCGACAACTGAACAGAGCAAAGAAGGGAGGCTTCCCATTCGGACCACCGACTACCGTTGTAGCAGTAACCAGGACTGCCGTCCTTGCTGACTCACAGGACATCTGGATCCACGCATCACGTCTGAAGCTGTGTCCAAAAAGGGTTGAAGCAAGTGTCAAAGTCCCTATGAAAGCGATTGAAGACAGCGATAATAAAAATGTCAGACCTACTTCTGCATCCACAGAATGCATGGAAGAACTTTCTCCTGTTGATGTGCATTATGCTCCTGATTTATTTGCCCTTATGGACATTTCTTAATTGCCATTATGACCCAGACGAACTGGGACCATTAAAGTCTGTTTGTGGTAAACACAATAACACTCGCACCAATACTAGTTCACCTCATAGGCACAAGAGATCCACACGTGATAACACAATTATAAAAAAATCATCCCTGGGAACATAATACATTTTCCGTAATGTTACAAGGATATGCTCACTCCTTTAACCTTTCCAATTGCTGGGTAAGTGCACACGTCTCTACACATGGGGAAATGGGTATGCCCCTATTTAGCCTTCCAGCAGAAAACTTCACCCAAAGCCACATATATTACAATGGCAGTACACAACCCCGCAAATGGAATTTCTTTAGTTATGTACAATCAGCCACACCACTTAACTCTATATGGATGCAACACCTCATACGCACGTATTTCCCATCAAAATATAATAAGAGTGTATAATTTATGTTAACCCACACTAATCCAGGGTATAACTGTTTTAAGGCCCTAGGAAAAGGTAAACCTGTTGGTTGGTCCACTTGCTCCAATACCACACTTATTTTTTATAGGACCTCCTCTGGTTCCTCCCTTTTTGACCTGTACAAGAGTTGTTCACCTTGGAGCTGTAGTGGTCCCGGATGTCACTACTTATTTTCTCTTTTACATAATATATCAATTAATGGTAATGGTTGTAGCAACACTAATGGATCTGTGTCTAATCTTTTCCACCTTATGCCACCTTCTCCAGCCACGGATGTATACTTTATCTGTGGCAGGAACGCTTATCAATGGCTGCCCCCTAATTGGGTGGGTAGTTGTTATTTAGGTCAAGTAATCCCATATATATATACAACCCCAACACTTCCACAAGGCCGCATTAGGAACACGAGGGATATAGAGCAGAAGAGCGGGTGGAAAATATTCCTAGACACCCTAGGTATACCCTTCCCACATGCAGGCGTAGGGAAACTATAGGTAGAACTATCCATCCTTTCTCTAGTAGTACAGAGGGCCTTGAATAGCTCTGCTGAAGCAATTGAGAAACTAAACCAGGAGCAGGTGCAAATTTAGAATGGTCGCTTTGCAGAATAGAATGGCTTTAGATTATGTTTTAGCTTCCAAAGGGGGTGTGTGTGCTTTAATAGGTAAAGAATGTTGTTCTTATATTGATGATAATTCTGTTTGCTCTGTGTCATTGCTTCCCTTGTATTCCTTTTCAGCTCAATACTGTGACAACACTACCTGGTCACAGGTATATCTCATGTACTGATACCCTTGAGGGTCTATAGCCTTCCAGTGTCTCAGTCCGCTTTCTATCCTATATATACACCACTGCTTACATCCCAAATAAAGATCACGTTGTGATCAAAGAGGGGGATGAAGGGGTTAACATATTCTGCTGATGAAGGGGTTCACATATTTTGCTGACATATTCACATGATATATTTCCTAACCATAATAACACATTCTTGTCCTTGGAACCTCTTGCGACCTTACTAAAACACAAAACATTTCTAGTTGTTCTAAGAAACAGAAAACACCTGATTATCCGTCCTTGTACCGACTAACGTGTACTGTGTAAATCGCCTCTAATATCCGCCTTCTTTAGCAAGTATATAACCTATGCTATGACGTGACAATAAACGAATTGTGCTGAGAAAACACTGTGTGTGTATTATTTTTCCAGTACAGCTCCTCAGAATTCTGACTGGGGCCTGTGTGTTCCAAACTGCCAACTACTGAATAAGAAGCCTCAACACTCATTATTAGAGTATAAATACTAATTATTGTTATACAGTGCAGGGTGCTTGTTATTATTGTATAAATACTAAATATTATCGTACAGTTTGCTAGTTATGAAAATATAGTGCTTCCTGATGATTTCAGAGACGCTGACGAAACGCACGTCAGGTTTCTCATGTCTGAGGAGCATGCTGGTTCAATGAGAGTACTTGTGATTTGAACTCCATCTATCTACTGCTGTATGTGGCTTCACAGGGAGGTTCATGACTCTAAGCCTTATTTCTTTTGTATGGCTAATATTGATTTTAAGAATGGTGAGTGGGCAGAACAGCTTGGCCATTTAAATGAGCACTATCCTCATAAGTTCATCATCGCTTTAATTGAATTGTTGTATTTATTTTTTCTAATTATGAGCCAGGTTATGCTATATTGATATGGTAATAAGTATAGCATTTTTTTAAATACGGGTTTAAACATTTCTTGCCATAGATTTTTTCAGTCTAATAGCCTAGCTGTTAGGTAGGATTCCCTAAAGATAGTACCAGGGTATGCCATAAGGGCAACCTTCCAGGCAGGAGATACCCATCAAGGTCCTAGTCAGAATATTACTAGGTATTACTATTTTATATTTTTGATTTGCAAAATTTGCACTACATTTTTTGCATGTCTTTTTTGATTAGATTTATTTAGGATTTTAAATATTATTAATAAAGGTTTGCATTTAATACCAATTTTAAAAATTGTGCACACCATCCGAGAGGAATGTGCGGTCACAGTCTACTGACTGAAAATGAGGTGCAGTAAAGAGACATCGCCCCTATTCATAATAAAGGATGCTATTGTCCAAGATATCTTTTTTCTGCAATTTTCAATTGTATCCATATTAAAAACAACCCGCATTTGACGGTGCTTTACAAACTTGGACCAAACAATATAGATCTGTGGGAATCTAGTAAGGATCTTAATAATGTCACCTTGCATCCATTTAATTAACACTTTCATGGGTAAAAAACAGTAACTGTTTACCACCTGCTGGAAATCTAAAACATCAGGAGGGTCACACCATGGTTGGAGATATCACGTCTCGGGTGGCCCAGTACAACACACCACTTGCACTTCCTTAACAGGAGGCAGAGGCCGTACCCCTAGTAAATTTGAAACTAAAGTAAAATGTGTTTGTCTGTATAAATACTCATTATCATTATACAGTGCTGCATGCTCAATAACAGTGTATAGACACACAGTATAATAGTGAACTAGCGAATTACCGTTTTTTATGTCGTGCAAGTTTTTCGTAATATTCGTTTTCTATGTCTTGCAAGTTTTTCGGAATATTCGTAGATGTTTGTGGGCATTTTCGCATTTTTGGAATTTCCGTAGCTGTTTGGTGGTGTTTTGTGTGTTTATAGTAGTGTTTTGCGTGTTTAGGGACCTTTAGCCTCGTTTTCGTTTTGTTCGGCGGCCATTTTTTCTCTCGCTTAGGTGATTTTCGAGTCTCTAAACTCCAAAATTTGGGGTTAAATGGAGGTGTAACTTCACTTGCAGAGGTCTTCAGTGCCCCCCCTTGCTGTGAGTAACCTTTTTATGTGTTTGTTGTTTGTATTTGTTGTGTTTGTAATGTTTTTGGGGTTGTGCGGGTTGCGTCCTTGTTTTTTAATCTCGTTTTTCTGCAAATACGTAGGTGTTTGGTGGTGTTTTGCGTCTTTAGACTGCTGTAACCTCGTTCTCGTTTTTTTCTGCAGCCATTTTTTCTCTCGCTCTGAGAATTTTTTAGTGTCTAAACTCTTTTAATTTGAGTTAAATTGAGGTGTAACTTTAGTTTTCGAGGTCCTGGATTCTCCCTCTTCCTGTAAGTAAGGTTTTTATGTATTTGTTGTGTGTATTTGTTGTATTTTTCATGTTTTGATGTGCGCGTGTTGCGGACGTTTTTTGCGAGGTCGTAATGGGTCGTAACGTGTCTTGTATTTTGTTTGCGTTACAACGTAAATTTTGCGAGGGTCGCAGTTGCTGGCAAGGAGCGCCTTCGGCTTCGCGAGGGCCTCAGTTGCTGGCAAGGTGCGCCTTCGGTGCTCCTTGCCAGGAACTGCGACCCTCGCTTCGCGAGGGCCGCAGGCTCGCTGCTTGAGCCCGAAAGCATGCTCACAACTATATATGTGACTAGCGAATTGCCCGTCAAAAAATGACGGCAATCAAATTGTAAGGTAGCTAATGCTTGCGAGGTCGTAATGTCTGGTAACGTGTCTCGTATGGTGTTTGCGTGTGTAGCCTCGTTTTCGTTTTGTTCGGCGGCCATTTTTTCTCTTGCATATCAAATTTTTTATTGTCCAAACTCTTTTATTTTTATTGAAACGAAGGTGTAAGTTGCCTTTTTGAGGTCCTGGATGCTCCCTGTTGCTGTAGGTAAGTTTGTTATGTATGTGCTGTGTGTATGTATTGTGTTTTTAATTTTGTAATGTTGCGTCCGAGTGTTGCGAGTCCGTAATGTGTGTGAACGTGTGTGGTATGTTGTTTGCGAGTGTCGTAATGTGTGTGCCGTGTTATTTGCGTTGCGACGTTTATGGCCTCCAGCCCATGATGCCATGTCCCCCCAGGCTTTAAAATGCTCCAATGAATGTAAGTAGTGTGATGGGTGTAATGGGGCATGGAGTTCTGCTCCCTCTCTCCAGCGGCGGGGTATTGTGGGGAGGAGGTGGCTGCAGGGCCTCAGCGTGAGCAACGGGCCGTACGCTGAAGGTAAGGGCATGGAGTTCTGCTCCCTCTCTCCAGCGGCGGGGTATTGTGGGGAGGAGGTGGCTGCAGGGCCTCAGCGTGAGCAATGGGCCGTACGCTGAAGGTAAGGGCATGGAGTTCTGCTCCCTCTCTCCAGCGGCGGGGTACTGTGGGGAGGAGGTGGCTGCAGGGCCTCAGCGTGGAGCAACGGGCCGTACGCTGCGGGCAAGGGCATCAGTTGCTGGGATGGAGCGCCTTCGGTGCTCCACCCCAGCAACTGAGGCCCTTGCCCGCAGCCCTCGCTGCGCGAGCCGCGGCCCTCGCTTCGCGAGCCCGCAAGCGTGAGCAACGACCCGTACGCTCACAACTATATATGTGATGGCTAAAGAAGGTGAAAGATAGAGGACAATGACAGAGGGAATAGAAAGATGGTTGGACGTTTAATGTGAAAAATAACAGCTTTAGAGCAATAGAGGTAGCCACCTGGGTTAGTTGGTGCTCCTTTTCAGACCTCTAATGCTTAGCTTTTATCTGGCAAAATAGTTCCCCACTTGTTTCATTGATTTTATTTTGCCAGCCCAGACCATGTCACTTTTACCTTGTGGAAATTCTGGGCCAAGTAGTTCAATAGGTCTGAATACATGTGCAGTAAATATTGCTGTCAGTGGATCTTTGTAATGCCCCATTTATTTGCTTATATATAAATATATATATATATATATATATTGTAACAGAATCATTGATGGAGTGTACATGGGAGAGAGACTGTGCAGAGCCCTGTGTCCACTATGGGAAGAAAGGGTTAACACAGCAGGCTAATCAAGCAGGCCCAGCTGGGTTTCACCTTTCAAGGTCTAATTAGCACCCAGCTGAGAGAGAGAGCTCAGTCTGAGCTGGACAGAGGATGCCAGAGCCTGCTGTGGAAATCCCCTGCTACTAGAGAGACTTGATATCCAGTAAGCTTTTGTTTGGACTTTTGTTTTGTGTGGACTTTATCTTGCATAGTGAGGGAACGGCAGCCAAGAGTAAAGTCAGTGCTTCTATTAGAAGCTAGGATTTTGTTTTGCACCATTTATGTTGTTTTGCTACACTCGAATAAATCCTGCTGATATTTTAAAAAGGGCTCCTGAGTACTCCATTGTGGTGCCAGATACAAGGGCACGAACCCTGAGTGTGACAGAAGCGTTATCACATATGGTGGCAGTGCTGGGAACTAAACAATGGAGGAACTAGTGAAGGCCCTAATACAAACCACTGCATGCCAGCAGGAAACTACTCAGCAGTTACTAAGACAGCAGGCCCAGGCAGCACAAGTCCTGGCGGAACAACAGGCCAAAGCTGCAGAAGACCGAAAGCTGCAGCGGGAAACAAACCAAATCTTGCTTGCCCAGCTACAGCACCTGATACCTGCAAAACCTACCCCAATGCCAGAAACCAGTGGAAACATCAACCCAAATCGGTTTCTACAGAAAATGAACCCGGATGAAGATGTGGAAACATTTCTGCTGACTTTTGAAAGAATTGCTGTCAGAGAAGCGTGGCCCCAAAGGCACTGGGCCAGTATAGTTGCTCTGTATTTGTGTGCGGAGGCTCATAAAGAATATTTTGACCTGGACACAGAGCAAGCAATGGATTATGCCAGCCTAAAAGCCGAGATCCTGGCCAGAGCGGGAGTTACCAGAAGCGTTAGGGCACAGAGATTCCACACATGGAAGTTTGTGGAGAACAAGAACCCTCGCGCACAAATATTTGAATTGCTGCACTTAGCCCAAAGATGGCTAAGCCCTGAAACTAATGGACCAGGGAGAATTATGGAACTACTGGTAATGGATCGCTACCTGAGGAGTCTACCCTCAGGCTTAAGAGAATGGGTGGGACAAAATGAGCCGAAAAAATCCAGAAGCGAAAACCACTACGCACAGCAACCTCTAAAAATATAGCTAAAGAGCTCATGCAGCTGTATTCCAGGGTGGGGATAGCCAAGGAAATCTTGAATGACCAAGGGACACCCTTTGTGTCTAGATTGATGAAAGAAATGTGCAAGCTGCTACAGGTGAAAACACTAAGAACCTCGGTTTGTCATCCTCAGACCGAGCGGTTTAATAAAACCTTGAAGAACATGCTCAGAAAGGTTGTAGCCCGAGACGAGAAAGATTACTTCTACCCTATTTGCTCTTTGCAGTCAGAGAGGTCCCACAAACCTACACAGGGTTTTTCCCTTTCCAACTCCTCTATGGTCGCCATTCCAGAGGCATACTGGACATACTGCGAGTAGAATGGGAAAAACAAACCGTGCCTGGTGAAAATATCATAGTGTATATTAGGAAAATGAGGGAAAGAATCTCCCAAGTTGGCCCCCTGGTACGAGAGCACATGGACAAAACCCAACACCATCAGCGAACATATTACAATCGCACAGCACAGGTGAGGAAGTTCCAACCGGGAGACAGAGTACTAGTTCTACTACCCACAGCCGAAAGCAAACTACTGGCCAGATGGCAAGGCCCGTACAAAATTATTGAGGCCATAGGAGATGTGGATTATAAAGTGAGGCAACCAGAGCAACGAAGAACAGAGCAAATATACCACGTAAACCTGCGAAAGCCTTGGAGAGAGCAGATAGTAGAGGTAAATATTGCTTGTCTTGATGCAGAGTTGGATGATGGCGGAGAAACTATTCTGAGCACAGAGGCAATGCAAGTAGAAGTGTCACAGGATCTGTCCCCTGAAAAGAAGGAGGAAACTTACAAAGTTGTAAACCTAAACAGGGATGTCTTCTCTGCAGAACCAGGTCGTACCACCGCTATTTACCACAACATCATCACTAAGCCTGGGATCAGGGTAAGGATGAAACCCTATCGCATACCCGAGGCTAAAAGAGAAGAAATAAGAGCAGAAGTAAAAAAGATGCTAGATCTTGGGGTTATTGAAGAATCCCAAAGTGAATGGTGTAGTCCTATTGTGATTGTCCCAAAGCCTGTGATGGTCCCAAAGAGTGCGTTTTGGCCTATTTTTGCCGGTTCCGTTTTATATTTTTGTTTTTTAAAGGGATAATAAAGTATTATATCAAATTGGTTTTGGTTCTTATATATTGTTCCCAATCTTATCTAACACATGCCAGTGATATTGGTATTGATTTATTTTAGAAATGGCCTGTTCCGGTCTGTTATGTTCCGTTCCGGCTTTTACACAGTCCCCTCCACTACTACTCTCACCAATGCCTGAACAACCATATCGATAAGTAGTACTTTCAAAGTGCTATTTTTCCTTTTTCATAAGATTGTCCATATGTTTTAAATGCGTTAGTAAAAAAAAACTGTGAATGCATAATAAAGTTGTGTGAAAGAAATAAAAATGAACACTTCCTCACTATGTGTAAAAATCACCTAGCAGAAGGTAGTGCTGAGTAACTATAGTACAGCAAAGCATATGGAGTCTGGGGAATACTACTGGGGGAGAGGTAGAAAGATGGCAGGCACATAGTATGGTTATACACTATAGAGCATATAGTGTATACCTGGGCATTTACCTGGGCATTTTGAGGCCCGAGGGCTGTTCCTGTCAGGCCCACTACAATGGCAGCATGGCACCCGATGTACAGCCCAGGAGGAGGTGACTGAGCAGAGTTCCCTAGACTCTGGCCTGCCCGGCCTCCATCAGCCCCTATCTCGGATCACAAAACCACATACTGCAGGGGAGGGGAATTCCTAATGATGTCACGTGACCCTGCAGTATGAAGCGCCGGCACAGGAAGGATATGCAGCCTCTGACCAATGGAATCCGGGACAGGGACTGCGATGCACAAATAAGAGGCAGGGCGAATGAAGTGCATGGGGCATGAGGGGGGTGAATAGTGTGACAAGGGGCCCTGGGGGTTTTGAGAGGTTGAATAATGCTCCTGAGGGGGGCCTGGGGGGAGAATATGGCTGCTGAGGGGGTTGGGGGTGAATGGTGTTGCTGAGGGGGCCTGGGGGGTGAGTATTGCTGCTGAGGGGGCCCTGGGGAGAGATAATGGCTGCTGAGGGGGTTGGGGTGAATGGTGTTGCTGAGGGGCCCTGAGGGGTAAATATTGCTGCTGAGGGAGTTGAAGGGATGAATGTGTGTGTACATATATGGCACTGGAGAGTAGCCCTCCAAGTCCCAGTTTCTCATGTGGCCCACCCCTGCTATAGAGTGATCATTATCCATGTATAAATACTATTTATCATTATATAGTGCAGTGTGCTCATTAGCAGTGTTTAAATATTAATTATCATTATACAGTGCAGTGTGCTCATTAGTATGAAGTTAGAATATTTTATATAGTGCAATGTGTATTTGTGTATAAATATTATTATAGAGTGCAGTGTGCTTATTAGTAGTGTATAAATACTAATTATCATTATACAGTGCACTGTGCTCATTATTAGTTTATAAATGCTTATTATCAATATACAGAGCAGTGTGCTTAGTATTTGTTTATAAATACTAATTATTAAATAGTGTAGTGTGCCCATTATTAGTACAAATAGTAATTTTTGTTATACAGTGGAGGGTGCTTGTTATTAGTGTAAAAAGACTAATTATAATCATACAGTACAGTGCGCTCATTATGAGAATATAGTTAGTATATTTTATATAGCGCAATGTGCCTCCTGGTGATGTCAGAGACGCTGATGAAATGTGCACGTCCGGGTTCTCATGTCTGAGGAGAGTGCTTTTGATTTGAACTAATCTACTGCTGTATGTAGCTTCACAGTGGGGCGTCCTGTGTTGAAGACTCTAAGCCTTATCTCTTTTTTATGGCTAATATTGATTTAAAGAATGGTGAGTGGGCAGAATAGCTTGGCTATTTAAAGGAGCACTATCCTCATAAGTACATCATCGCTATAATTTAATTGTTGTATGTATTTATTCTAATTATGAGCCAGGTTATGCTATATTGAGATAGTAATAAATACAGCAGTTTATTAATATGGGTTTTGTTTAAATATGTATGTATGTGTGTATATATATATATATATATATATATATATATATATATATATATATATAAATAGTCGGGTCTATAAATATTGGGACATCGACATAATTCTTTTTGGCTCTATACACCACCACAATGGATTTGAAATGAAACGAACAAGATATGCTTTAACTGCAGACTTTCAGCTTTAATTTGAGGGTATTTACATCCAAATCAGGTGAACGGTGTAGGAATTACAACAGTTTGTATATGTGCCTCCCACTTTTTACTAGACTAAATTTCTTGCCATATATTTTTTTCAGTCTACTAGCCTAGCTGTTGGCTGCGTTTCCCTTAAGATAGTACCGGGGTATGCCATTAGGGCTACCTTCCAGGCAGGAGGTACCCATTAAGGTCATAGTCCGAGTATCACTATGTATTACTATTTCATATATTTGATTTGCAAAATTTGCACTACAATTTTTACATGTCTTTTTTTCCTTACATTTATTTTGTATTTTAAATATTATTAATATTATTTGAATTTAATACCAACTCTAAAAATTGTGTTAGTATATTTTTTACAGTAAAATGTGCTTGTCTGTGTAAATATTCATCATCATTATATAGTGCTGCATTCTCAATGACAGTAAATAGATACTCAGTATCATAGTGCATTGGCTAAAAGGTGAAAGAGAGGAAAATGACAGAGGGAATAGAAAGATTGTTGGAAGGATAGGGTGGAAAATGACAGATTTAGAGCAATATAGATAGCCATCAGGATTAGTTGGTGCTCCTTTTCAGACCTCTAGCGATTAGCTTTTATCTGGCAAAATAGTTTCCCACTTGCTACGTTGATTTTTTGGCCATGTCACTTTTACCTTGTAGAAATTCTGTGCCAAGTAGTTCAATAGGTCTGAATACATGTGCAGTAAATACAAGATCTTTGCAATGCCCCATTTAGTTTATTTTATCTATATATGTTTAATACACCCTTGTATAGCACAATATCTGTTCTGCTGTGGTAAGCATGTGCTATACTATATTATCCTATGAGCACCTCAAGATCCAACTCTACAATATGAATTCAGCAGCAAAGTTTCCATGAATGTGTTTTTTCTAGCTGCTAGTAATTATGTACTATATAAATATAAACATATACATACATGTATATGCCACACACGGACACATACTGTAGATATTTGTGAAGCAGACATTTATATTACAAAGTCATTATGTGGCACAAACTGTAGGGGAGAGTATTAAAGTACCCAACTGACAATATATTGGGTAATTCCATGCTAATTTTATTCTAAGATCTAACCTTGATAGTGGACATATGCACTGTAGTCAATGCTGTATAGTAATACCAGGACAGCACTAGTAAAAGATGCTGACTAGAAGCCGCAGAAGGAATGTTGTGGAGACTAATAATGTGTACAGGCCAAGCATTTACAATTCCAACAAAGAATATCAGTATAAGTAGGAAACTTTAATTACAAAAAAATATATATATTAACAAATATAGATCAAATAAATTAAGTATATAATATAGTCTCTTTATAATTGTTTCTTTTTCTTCATTGGCGGAGTATAGTAACTTGTGGACGGCTCCTCACATTCGCTATTTGCGGTTTTGCTTCTAGTTTGTTCATCTGGCTTTGTTGCATTTATGTCCAAAAAATGTCTTTCTCACAGCCGAGGGCCACCAGAGATTATAATGATCTTCTAGTCTCCCCATACAGCACTCCACATACCAGATAATGGTGTGGTCTTGTATTTTAATTTCCTTATAAAGATGTTCAGGAATACAGCTGTCCTCATTGCAAGTAATGGTGAGGTCTGGAACAGTCACCTGCTGGCATGGCTTCAATTGCTTGGATCTGTGAGTTGCCATAAACTCTTTCCGCTGACACAATGGTATCTGCCCGGCATGTTTGAACACTAGAGCTCCACTACCACTCCAACCAATGTCTGAACACTTGTAGGGATCGGCAATACTGGAATGTTGATGCCAGACCATAGCTAAGTAACATTCTGTGATGTCATAATAGGTGTGATGTCAAATTCAAAATGCTTTCAAAATATAGCATATTTGTAAATGTTGCCTTCTTCCCTTTAAAAAGAGTAGTTTTTATTGAGATTCTTTATATAGCCATTGTCACAATATGGAACCAGCAGGATTGGCAAGCTCTGGAACTCCCAACTGTTAGATCCTCGCATTTATTGGTTAGGAGTATCCTTAATGACCGCAGGCCTAGTACAGAGATTGATTTAAACAAATATATATATTTAAAAATAGTTTCCCTGAACTAACGACTTACAGCTTTTACACTTGTAATTGTTGACTAGAAGTTACTATATTGGGGATGGGTAAGCATTTTTATAGGGAACTTAATACCAGTCCGAAATTAAACAAGAAACAAACAACATGTCCACATACCAACTTTAATCCCCCTCCCCCTTAAGTCTCTTTCGTTTTAACTAATTAACCATAGCACTAGACCCAGGAAGCTGATTGCAGTTGGGGTGGGGGATTTCCAGGTGTGAGTCTCATCCTTTTTTTAATTTTCACTGGGATGTGCAGCAAGGGAAAAAGTAAGAACAGATTTTAACTTAGTCGGGGCATCCTAGGCACTGGGCCAGGTACCATGTCCATTGTCACAGCCATCCTCCCTACGACTCACTTTTGCATATAAATTATATAGAGGGTGTGCAGCCAATAAAAGCTGTGTCTTATATTAATCTCTTTGGGGATGCTTATGATCAACAGAATTTCCCCATTAGCTGCCTTTGTGCTTTATAGAGCAACCAATGAGGAAACAGAAACACTGTAGTACTGGGAAGACGTCCTGAGTGAACAGCACAGAGAAATGTGTCTCACAGAGCAGCAAAACCGTCCTCAAGAGCACATTTTCAGATAATTGTATCTGCCACAGTCTTAATCTATGGTCCTGGATTCAGTTACAATTTCCGCTCCTGCAATTTGATTGGGTGTGACAAAGGAAGCTTCTCCATTAGACCCTTTACTTGTATATTTGCATTACCTGATACTGCTGTAAGGTCACTGGCTCTGTACTATGCACGCACTAGTAAATAACCAGGAAATATTACCTGCAGAAGTTAGGTCACATCCACATTAACTTTTTGTCAACATGACAAACCAACCATAGGTCACATGACTACCTTACAGGGTTCAGTCTGGTCAAATGACTAACTTACAGGATTCAGGCCCCAGTGCTTTTGCTGTTAGGATATCACAACCCCTAGGACTGCTTACTTACTATAGAAATAGACCAAGTCCCACCCTCCAAGGGTCAGAACTTAAGCTATAAGCACAAACAAGTCCACGGTCAATCCTCCTTCACTGGGCATTTGGCATTGCATGCTGTGACTGCCAATTATTTAAATAAACATCCAACTGAACAGGAAGGGTGGGTGGTCATCAATTTTGCAATGAGTATTTTTCTGGATGAGGGTAGTACCTGAGAAGTAGTGAGGGAGAAGGCTAGGGTCCTCATATAGACTCTCCCCAACTTCCCCCTCCTTGCTCCCCTTAGCTGCCCCATATATAAACATGCATACGGCACTCAGTTTCCTCTCCTTATTAACTCCACACATGGAAATTGTGGTCTCTCAGGTCAAATTCCCTCCTGAGATCTCACCCTGGTAATGAAAAAATACACTGTAGCCAAGGCTGTGCTGTGATGCCATGAATGTAGATTTTATGGCCAATCAGCACAACTTGCTTTAGCAAGAACGCTGTGGAGTCTATAATTGTTTGTGTATGAGCCAAGAATTAATAATGGTTGCTTCCACTGAAAAAAACATAAACAGAGGGCACTAGTTTCATTAAAGAGAGTATGCATTACCAAATATAGCTCAAATTAACATTTTTGTTTATGATAATAAAAACCCCTTATACCGTATTTCAGCAATTGTAAGTCACAAACTAACTTCAGTACCACCAACAGATAAAAAACTTTGATTCTAATAAAAAATACATTTCTTAGAATAAATTATAATTATAAGAGAAATCAATTTACTAACAACAGCAGTAGGAAAACATACTAAATATAAACAATGTACAAAATACAATACCGTAATACCAAATTTCACCACAATTTCATTCATTTCTTTATTCTGAATTAGTAATCAAGTCTGATTCTTCTGAGAAGTCTTCATATTCATTATCCCATCTTAGAAACAAGAAATATATTAGTTGTCCTGTTAATTATTTTTGAATAGTCACTTGTGAATGGTTGCTCAAACTCTCTCTTTGGCAACTCTTCTGGCCCTGAAAAAAACTGCCTGAAGCCAAGTTCCATCTGTGAATATAATCTGATTCAACTGTCTATAACTGTCCACATGAGATGTTATGGTGAGGTCTTGAACATTCACCAGCTGACATGCCCAAGATATATTCTCTTGGGATCTATGAGTTGCTGTAAATTCTGGTTTCTGGCACAATGGCAGTCACTGAGGGATAATTGATCTGTGCAAAGTTGTAGCTCCACTACTACTCTCACCATTGCCATTCATTGGTAAAACACTCTAAATGCATAATAAAGTTGTGTGAAAGAAATAAAAAGGAACACTTTTTCACTATGTGTAAAAAGCAGAAAGCAGGAGGCAGTGCTGAGTAACTATAGTACAGCAAAGCATATGGAGTCTGGTAAATACTACTAGGGGAGAGGGAGAAAGATGGGAGGAACATAGTATGTGTGACGATCCAAGAGTAGGGGCTATACAAGCCCAGGGCCACCCCCTACAGACCACAGATTATCTACCCACAAGAACTGTTGGGTTCTTTGAAATCTTGGCACCTGCACCTGATATCTGGCATTCGGTATCTGTCAGAGTCTCTCCATCAGGAATCAGCATTACAGGAGTTCAATTAACCTTTCTGTGGTCGTGACCAGGACAGGTTACTTGTAGGGTGGAGATAGGTTCAGTATCGCAGCCATCAGGAACAAAATCAACGATACACGATTTCTATGCATCTCCAAGTAAAGTGATTTGTTTTTTAAAATTACAGCAATATTTATAGGGGATAGATAGAGGGGTGTGCACAATGTACCAAATGAGAGGGGGGGGAAGCAGACAATCACAAGAGATAAACTCCACATGGGTCTAACAGTAGTTTCCTGAGTGTAATAGGCTTAATTTCTAATACACATCCTGCTGTCTCTAGCACATATCAGATGGAATTAACTTAATCTGGCAAACAATGGAACAAAGCAGATTTACAAATATAGTAGAGGTGTCTATGCAGATAATGTATTGCTGGAGTCAAGCAGTGTGGTGGCTCAATGCCCCAACACCCAGGCTGAGAAAAAGGGGTCCGTGACATTACTCCCCCCCCTTCCAGACAGCAGTTCTGGGGCTATGATCCTGATGGATGATAGGCTTGAACTGCAGCCCATAGCCAAGTCCTGTTCTAAATTGCAGCGTCCATATTTTTAGCTTTTGTAGCATTTTTAAAGTAAATTATTAAAAGCTAAGTTTTAATCAACTGGGTCTCTCACACTATTGAGATTCATAGGTGTGCACTATTAAAAGGGTCCCTTTTCTTTTCTTCTTTTGTCCAATATGTATTTTTGACCCTTAGTGGCACCCTAAGAAAAAGGTCATTATACCCAATTACATCTAGAGCCACCAAACCTATCCTGTTTCTAAACAAAGGAACAAAGCAGATGTATAAATACAAAAGAGATGTTAAGGCAGATAATCTATTGCTGGAGTCAAGCAGTCTGGTGGCTCAAAGGCCCAACACCCAGACTGAGAAAAAGGGGTCACTGACAGTATGATTATACACTATAGAGTGATCATTATCAATGTATAAATACTATATATCATTATATAGTGCAGTGTGCTCATTATCACATATCATAATTGTCAAACTGCAGTTTGTTGTCACGCTTTGCAACAAATCGCAGTTTGACAACGATCCTCGCAAATGCGCATTGTGCGACGTGAGGCGCTCCTGTACTAAGAGCGGCGTGAGCCGCGTAAGTGGAAGTGGGAAGAGACACAGATGGAGAGGTGGGGAAAGAGACACAGGGGATGGGGAAAGACGCATGGGAGGGAGGGAAAGAGAAGCATGGGAGGCAGAGGGGGGCAAGAGACACAGCAGGGGGGAGAGGGGTGTTAAAGGGACACAGGGGGAGAGACCGGGAAAGAGACACGGGGGGAGAGGTGGGGAAAGAGCCATGGGGGGGAGAGACACGCGGGAGGTGGAAAGAGACACAGGGGAGGGAGAGGTGGGGAAGAGACACAGGAGGGAAAGAGACACAGGGGAGGGAGATGAGAGGGAAAGAGACACATGGGGAGGAAGAGGAGGGGGAAAGAGACACAGGGTGTGAGAGGCAGGGAAAGAAACACAGGGGAATAGACACACGGGAGGTGGAAAGAGACAGGGGAGGGAGAGGTGGGAAAGAGACACATGAGGGAAAGAGACACAGGGGAGGGAGAGGCGGGGGAAGAGACACAGGGGAGAGAGAGGAGGGGGATGAGACACAGGGGAGGGAGAGGAGAGGAGAAGGTACACAGGGAAGGGAAATGGGGAGCAGAAGAGACATGATGGAGGGGAAACAGACACAGGGAGAGGGGGAAGGGGAAAGAGACACAGAAGGGGGGAACAGACACATGGGAGGGAGAGGGGGGAAGAGACATGGGAGGGGGAAAGAGACACAGGGGAGGTTGAAAGAGACGCATGGGAGAGAGAGCAAGGGAATGAGACACAGGAGGGAAAGACACACAGGGGGAGGGGGGAACAAATGCAGCGGAAGGAGAGGGGGGAAGAGGGAGAGGCGGGGGGAAGAGACACAGGGGATCGAGAGGAGGGGGAAGAGACACAGGGGAGGGAGGGAGGGGAGAAGATACACAGGGGAGGAAAATGGGGAGCAGAAGAGACACGAGGGAGGGGGAACAGACACAGGGGGAGAAGGGGAGGGGGAAAGAGACACAGGGGAGGGGGAACCGACACAGGGGAGTGAGAGGGGGAAAGAGACACAATGGAGGGGGAAAGAGACACAGGGGTGGTTGAAAGAGACGCATGGGAGGGAGAGGGGGGAAAGAGACACAGGAGGGAAAGAGACACAGGGGAGGGAGTTAAAAAAAACAGGAGGGAGAGGGGGTAAAAGCACAGGGGGGAAGGAGACACAAGGGAGGGAGAGGAGGGGGGAAAGGAAACACAAGGGAGGAAGTAGACAGGGGTAGAGACTCACAATTAGCTCCAAAAGCGCTCCTTGCAAGGCCAGTAAAGTAGACGGTGGGAGAGGTGGGGGGGAGGCTCACAATAAGCACCAAAGGTGCTCAATGTGAGGCCCTTGATGAGCGCCAAAGGCGCATCACGAGGCCAGTAAAGTGGGGAGAGGGGGAGAGCCTCCTATTGTGTGGCAAGCAGCATTGCCAGGAGTTACTTTTTATTGCCGTCAATTTTGACGGGCAAGCAATCATTATACAGTGCAGTTTGCTTATTATTAGTTTATAACTACTAATCATTATACCATACAGTATGTACATTATTCATTGATAAATACTATCATAAAATAGTGCAGTGTGCTCATTATTAGAGTATAAATACTAATTATTGTTACAGTGCAGGGTGCTTGTTATTAGTGTATAAATACTAAATATTATTGTACAGTTTGCTAGTTATGAAAATATAGTTCTTCCTGATGATGTCAGAGACGCTGCCGAAACGCACGTCAGGTTTCTCATGTCTGGGGAGCATGCTGTACTTGTGATTTGAACTCCATCTATCTACTGCTGTATGTGGCTTCACAGGGAGGTTCATGTGTTGAAAACTCTAAGCCTTATTTCTTTTGTATGGCTAATATTGATTTTAAGAATGGTGAGTGGGCAGAACAGCTTGGCTATTTAAATGAGCACTATCCTCATAAGTTCATCATCGTCATAATTTAATTGTTGTATTTATTTTTTCTAATTATGAGCCAGGTTATGCTATATTGATATGGTAATAAATACAGCAGTTTAATAATATGGATTTTGTTGGGGAAAATATAAAAATATCCTTCAATTTTTAGAGTATATATATATATATATATATATATATATATATATATATAAAGTTATAACTCTTTCCAGTTAGTGTGATACCCATCAAGGTACTAGCCAGAATATTACTAGGTATTAATATTTTATATTTTTGATTTGCAAAATTTGCATTAAAATGTTTGCATGTCTTTTTTATTAGATTTATTTAGGATTTTAAATATTATTAATAGAGGTTTGCATTTAATACCAATTTTAAAAATTGTGCACACCATCCCAGAGGAATGTGCGGTCACAGTCTACATTCTGACTGAAAACGAGGTGCAGCAAAGAGACATCTCCCCTATTCATAATAAAGGATGCTATTGTCCAAGTTATCTTTTTTCTGCAATTTTCAATTGTATCCATATTAAAAACAACCCGCATTTGGCGGCGCTTTACAAACCTGGATCAAACAATATAGATCTATGGGAATCTAGTAATGATCTTAATAATGTCACCTTGCATTTATTTAATTAACACTTTCATGGGTAAAAACAGTCACTGTTTACCACCTGCTGGAAATCTCAAACATTAGGAGGGTCACACCAGGGGTGGAGATATCACCTCACGGGTGGCCCAGTACAACACACCACTTGCACTTCCTTAACAGGAGGCAGAGGCCATACCCCTAGTAAATTTGAAACTAAAGTAAAATGTGTTTGTCTGTATAAATACTCATTATCATTATACAGTGCTGCATGCTCAATAACAGTGTATAGACACACAGTATTATAGTGAATGGCTAAAGAAGGTGAAAGATAGAGGACAATGACAGAGGGAATAGAAAGATGGTTGGACGTTTAATGTGAAAAATAACAGCTTTAGAGCAATAGAGATAGCCATCTGGGTTAGTTTGTGCTCCTTTTCAGACCTCTAATGCTTAGCTTTTATCTGGCAAAACAAAATTCCCACTTGTTTCATTGATCTTTTTTTGCTAGCCCAGGCCATGTCACTTTTACCTTGTGGAAATTCTGGGCCAAGTAGTTCAATAGGTCTGAATACATGTGCAGTAAATACAAGAGTTATTGCTGTCAGTGGATATTTGTAATGCCCTATTTATTTGCTTATATATATATATATTTATATTGTAACAGAATCCTTGATGTAGTGAATGTGGGAGAGAGACTGAGCAGAGCCCTGTGTCCACTAAGGGAAGAAAGGGTTAACACAGCAGGCTAATCAGGCAGGCCCAGCTGGGTTCCACCTTCAAAAGTCTGATTAGCACCCAGCTGAGGGGGAGAGCTCAGTCGGAGCTGGACAGAGGATGCCAGAGCCTGCTGTGGAAATCCCCTGCTACAAGGGAGACTTGATATCCAGTAAGCTTTTGTTTGGACTTTTGTTTTGTGTGGACTTTATCTTGCATAGTGAGGGAACTACAGCCAAGAGTAAAGTCAGTGCTTCTATTAGAAGCTAGGATTTTGTTTTGCACCATTTATGTTGTTTTGCTACACTCGAATAAATCCTGCTGATATTTTAAAAAGGTCTCTTGAGTACTCCATTGTGGTGCCGGATACAAGGGCACAAACCCTGAGTGTGACAGCAGCGTTATCACATATGGTGGCAGTGCTGGGAACTAAACAATGGAGGAACTAGTGAAGGCCCTAATACAAACCACTGCATGCCAGCAAGAAACTACTCAGCAGTTACTAAGACAGCAGGCCCAGGCAGCACAAGTCCTGGCGGAACAACAGGCCCAAGCTGCAGAAGACTGAAAGCTGCAGCGGGAAACAAACCAAATCTTGCTTTCCCAGCTACAGCACCTGATACCTGCAAAACCTACCCCGATGCCAGAAACCAGTGAAAACATCAACCCAAATCGGTTTCTACAGAAAATGAACCCGGATGAAGATGTGGAAACATTTTTCCTGACTTTTGAAAGAATTGCTGTCAGAGAAGCGTGGCCCCAAAGGCACTGGGCCAGTATAGTTGCTCCATATTTGTGTGGGGAGGCTCATAAAGCATATTTTGACCTGGACACAGAGCAAGCAATGGATTATGCCAGCCTAAAAGCCGAGATCATGGCCAGAGCGGGAGTTACCAGAAGCGTTAGGGCACAGAGATTCCACACATGGAAGTTTGTGGAGAACAAGAACCCTAGAGCCCAAATGTTTGAATTGCTGCACTTAACCCAAAGATGGCTAAGCCCTGAAACTAATGGACCAGGGAGAATTATGGAACTACTGGTAATGGATCGCTACCTGAGGAGTCTACCCCCAGGCTTAAGAGAATCGGTGGGACAAAATGAGAAGCGATACCACTACGCACAGCAACCACTAAAAATATAGCTAAAGAGCTCATACAGCTGTATTCCAGGGTGGGGATACCCAAGGAAATCTTGACTGACCAAGGGACTCCATTTGTGTCTAGATTGATGAAAGAAATGTGCAAGCTCCTACAGGTGAAAACACTAAGAACCTTGGTTTACCATCCTCAGACGGATGGATTGGTCGAGCGGTTTAATAAAACCTTAAAGAACATGCGCAGAAAGGTTGTAGCCCAAGACGGGAAAGATTGGGACTTACTTCTACACTATTAGCTCTTTGCAGTCAGAGAGGTCCCGCAAGCCTCCACAGGGTTTTCCCCTTTCCAACTCCTCTATGGTCGCCATCCCAGAGGCATACTGGACATACTGCGACAAGAATGGGAAGAACAAACCGTGCCTGGTGAGAATATCATAGAGTATATCAGGAAAATGAGGGAAAGAATCTCCCAAGTTGGCCCCCTGGTACGAGAGCACATGGAAAAAGCCCAACACCATCAGCGAACATATTACAATCGCACAGCACAGGTGAGGGAGTTCCAACCGGGAGACAGAGTACTAGTTCTAGTACCCACAGCCGAAAGCAAACTACTGGCCCGTACAAAATTATTGAGGCCATAGGAGATGTGGATTATAAAGTGAGGCAACCAGAGTGACGATGAACAGAGCAAATATACCATGTAAACCTGCTAAAGCCTTGGAGAGAGCAGATAGTAGAGGTAAATATTGCTTGTCTTGATGCAGAGTTGGATGATGTCGGAGAAACTATTCCGAGCACAGAGGCAATGCAAGTAGAAGCATTTGTGTCACAGGATCTGTCCCCTGAACAGAAGGAGGAAACTTACAAAGTTGTAAATCGAAACAGGGATGTCTTCTCTGCAGAACAAGGTCGCACCACCACTATTTACCACAACATCATCACTAAGCCTGGGACCCGAGGCTAAAAGAGAAGAAATAAGAGCAGAAGTAAAAAAGATGCTAGATCTTTGGGTTATTGAAGAATCCCAAAGTGAATGGTGTAGTCCTATTGTGATGGTCCCAAAGCCTGTTTTGGTCCCAAAGAGTGCGTTTTGGCCTATTTTTGCTGGTTCCGTTTGATATTTTGTTTTTTAAAGGGATAATAAAGTATTATATCAAATTGGTTTTGGTTCTTATATATTGTTCCCAATCTTATCTAACACATGCCAGTGATATTGGTATTGATTTATTTTAGAAATGGCCTGTTCCGGTCTGTTATGTTCCGTTCCAGCTTTTACACAGTCCCCTCCACTACTACTCTCACCAATGCCTGAACAACCATATCGATGAGTAGTACTTTCAAAGTGCTATTTTTCCTTTTTCATAAGATTGTCCATATGTTTTTAATGTGTTAGTAAAAAAAAACTGTGAATGCATAATAAAGTTGTGTGAAAGAAATAAAAATGAACACTTCCTCACTATGTGTAAAAAGCAGCCAGCAGGAGGCAGTGCTGAGTAACTATAGTACAGAAAAGCATATGGAGTCTGGGGAATACTACTGAGGGAGAGGGAGAAAGATTACAGGCACATAGTATGGTTATACACTATAGAGCAGACCTAGGCATTTTACAGCCCGCGGGCTGTTCCTGTCCGGCCCACTAGAATGGCAGCATGGCACCCCATGCACAGCCCGGGAGGAAGTGACTGAGCAGAGTTCCCCAGACTCTGGCCTGCCCGGCCTCCATCAGCCCCTATCTCGGAACCCAAAACAACATACTGCAGGGGAGGGGAATTCCTAATGATGTTATGTAACTCTGCAGTATAAAGCGCCGGCAGGTGAAGGATATGCAGCCTCTGAGCAATGGAATCCGGGACAGGGACTGCCATGCACAAATAAGAGGGAGGGGGAGGGTGAATGAAGTGCATGGGGCTTGAGGGGGGTGAATAGTGTGACAAGGGGCCTTGGGGGTTTTGAGAGGCTGAATAATGCTCCTGAAGGGGGCCCTGGGGGGAGAATATGGCTGCTGAGGGGCTTGGGGGTGAATGGTGCTGCTGAGGGGGCGAATATTCCTGCTGAGGGGGTTGGAGGTGTGAATGGTGCTGCTGAGGGGGTGTTGGGGGTGAGTGGTGCTGCTGAGGGGCGTCTGGGGGTGAATATTGCTGCTGAGGGGGGCCTAGGGGGTGAATATTGCTGATGAGGGGGCCCTGGGGGGAGATAATGGCTGCTGAGGGGGTTGGGGTGAATGGTGTTGTTGAGGGGGCCTGGGGGGGGTGAATATTGCTGCTGAGGGAGTTGGAGGGATGAATGTGTGTGTACATATATGGCACTGGAGAGTGGCCCTCCAAGACAGTCCCAGTTTCTCATGTGGCCCACCCCTGCTATAGAGTGATCATTATCCATGTATAAATACTATTTATCATTATATAGTGCAGTGTGCTCATTAGCAGTGTTTAAATATTAATTATCATTATACAGTGCAGTGTGCTCATTAGTTTGAAGTTAGTATATTTTATATAGAGCAATGTGTTTTTGTGTAGAAATATCATTATTATAGAGTGCAGTGTGCTTATTAGTAATGTATAAATACTAATTATCATTATACAGTGCACTGTGCTCATTATTAGTTTATAAATACTAATTATCAATATACATTGCCTTGCAAAAGTATTCGCCCCTCTTGGCATTTTTCGTGTTTTGTTGCCTCACAACCTGGAATTAACATGGATTGTTTTAGGATTTGCATCATTTAATTTACAGAACATGGTCACAACTGTGAAGATATTTTTATTTTTTTATTTTTTATTCTAAAGCAAAGAACAAATAGGACAAAATAACAGAAAAAGTCAATGTGCATAACTATTCACCCCCCTCAATACTTTGTAAAGCCACCTTTTGCGGCAATCACAGCTCCAAGTTGCTTTGGATAAGTCTCTATGAGCTTGCCACATCTTACCACTGGGATTTTTGCCCATTCCTCCTTGCAAAGCTGCACCAGCTTCTTTAAGCTGGATGGTTTGCGCTTGTGAAACGCAATCTTTAAGTCTGACCACAGATTTTCTATTGGATTGAGGTCTGGGCTTTGACTAGGCCATTCCAACACATTTACATGTTTCCCCTTAAACCACTCAAGTGTTGCTTTAGCAGTGTGTTTGGGGTCATTGTCCTGCTGGAATGTGAACCTCCGTTCTGGCCTCAAATCATGGTACAGGTTTTGCTAAAAAAATATCCCTGTATTTAGCACCATCCATCTTTCCCTCAACTCTGACCAGTTTCCCAGTCCCGGCTGCTGAAAAACATCCCCACAGCATGGTGTTGGTGTTCTTTGGGTGATGTGATGTGTTTGGTCTGCGCTATACGTAGCGTTTGCTTTGATGGATGAAAAGTTCAATTTTAGTCTCCTCAGACCAGAGCACTTTCCTCCATACATTTTGGGAGTCTCTCACATGCCATTTTGTTTTTTGCCATAAGCCCAACTCTATGGAGCGTACGGCTTATTGTCGTCCTATGTACAGATATTCCATTCACTGCTCTGGAACTCGGCAGCTCCTCCAGGGTTACCTTAGGTCTCTGTGCTGCCTCTCTGAATAATGCCCTCCTTGCCCGGTCCGTGAGTTTTGGTGAACGGCCGTCTCTTGGCAGGTTTTCCATTTGGTTACAATAGATTTGATGGTGCTCCTGGGGATCATCAAATATTTGCATATTTTTTTATAACCTTACCCTGACTTGTACTTCTTAATAACATTGACTCTTACTTGTTTGGAGAGTTCCTTGGTCTTAGAAGGAGATAAGTCTGGATAAATGTTGGCAAATAAAATGAAAAAGCAAAGAATTCATAACTGCATCCAAGAGATCAGAGGGGAGGATAATAAGGTTTATAGAGATCCTCGGGACATAAGTGATATCTTCCATAACTAATTTTCTAACCTTTATAACCTTAGTAATTCAGAGATAAAAATAAAAAAAGATATAAGGGATATTGAGGAGTTTCTAAGAGACTTGAATCTCCCAAGAATCTCGGAAACAGAATTAGAGACCCTGAATAAAACTATAACGGAAGAGGAGATAGAAGAAGCGATTAAAGAAAGTAAAAACAATAAGGCCCCTGGCATGGATGGGTTAGATAAGCTTTTTTATCAGAGATTTATAGAGGTAGTTAAGGCTCCCCTGGCTAGGATGTATAATGATATAAAAGATAGCGGTGTCATCCCGGCGGAACTAACAGAAGCAAAAATTATAAATATATTAAAAGAGGATAAAGATCCGGCCGATAGGAAGAGTTATAGACCCATATCGCTTTTGAATTTCGATCTGAAATTATATTCCAAAATATTAGTAAAAATGCTAAATCCTTTAATAGATAAACTTATAAACCCAGATCAGGTAGGTTTTGTTAGATCCTGTCAGGGGTCTGACAATATTAGAAGTCTAATGAATGTTTTTTTTCCGGGAATTAAGAAAGGAGCTCCCATGCTGGCCCTGTCAATAGACGCGGAAAAAGCGTTCGACAGAGTCAGCTGGGAGTTCCTGCAGGTAGTGCTCCAGAAATATGGTTTAGGGGATTTTGCAAATAAGGCAATAAAAGCCTTGTATAGTAATTTAAGAGCAAAAGTAGTGGGGACAAATTTTGAGACAAATTTTTTTAGTATGACAAATGGAACAAGGCAGGGGTGTCCCCTGTCTCCTCTATTATTTGTTTTATATATGGAACCTCTGCTAGAGAAAATAAGAACAACGAAGGAAATAAGCGGTATTAAAATTGGGGAGAAAAAATATAAAACAATTATCTATGCTGACGATATGATTATCATTCTTACGGATCCCGAAAAATCTTTATTAAAACTAGAAGCGATATTAAACAGCTTCAGTAATGTCTCTTACTTTAAAGTTAATACATCTAAGACAGATGTAATCACTAGAGGTTTATTTCCAGAAATTAAGTTGAAGCTAAGAGAGAGATATCAATATAACTGGAACGTAAAAGAAATTAGACATTTGGGAATACATATATCCTTCGATATTAAAAATATTTTTAAAAATAATCTGTCTAATATATACAAAACTATATTAAAAGATATTCAAGAGTGGAGATCAATTCATCTATCCTGGACTGCGAGAATAGCAGTAATAAAAATGATTGTTATTCCAAAAATAACATACATTTTTAGATCTATTCCTGATATCCCTATGCTATATTGGATAAAGAGATTTCAACAGCTAATAGATAACTATATCCTTCAGGGTAAAGGAGCGAGGATAGCTGGTACGATTACTAGGAAAAGAATAGAGTTTGGAGGACTTGCTTCACCATGTATAAAAGATATTTCAACAGCCATATCTCTTGCCCAGATCATTCCATGGAATCTTCCATCAGTAAAGCCAAATTGGAAAGAGATGGAGAAAGTATTCCTGGATCCTACTCCTATAAATGCCATAATTTGGTTTTCAAGTATGGATTTGGTAAAGAATAAATTAGTGCCAAAACATATTAAATCTCTGCTTAAATTCTGGAGGAAAATATTATCTTAAGGGAGAGCTTAAGATAATATCCCTGGAGAAATGGATAGAAAAAGGTATTTATCGTATAATAGACTTTTGTGAGGAAGGCATATTACTCAGTTGGTCAAGACTACATGCCAAATTTAAACTTGATAAAAATTTATGGTTACACTATATGAATATACAGAGTGCTATAAAAAGGAGAGGCTTTAAAAAGGAAAATATAGACAGGTTAACATCTTTTGAACTCCTATTATATAATACAATGCACGTCACAGGATTTCTAAATGTCAGGAGATTATTTCTCTAAATACCCAGAATAATAAAACCCCAGGGATGGTGAAATGGGAGCAAAGTTTATCACTATCTATTAGTATGGAAGAATGGGTTAAAACAATAAAAATGGTTAAAATATCGGCCAGATCCTCTGCTAATTATGAAACATATTTTAAAATAATTAACATGTGTTACCGTACACCGGACTCAATTAATACATTTTCTAAAAAGGATATAGTACTGTGTTGGAAAGAGTGTGGTTTGAGAGCGGATGTTAAACATGTCTGGTGGCAATGCACTAAAGTGAAGGCCTTTTGGAGGAAATGTTGTCTATGGCTGAAAATGATAACAGAAGTTGAAACCCCCTTTAACCCAGAAGTGCTATTACTCCACATTAATCTCAAGGAGATATTTCCAAAACAGTATTTTTTACTATCTCATATCCTGTTGGTAATTAAAGTGTCAATGTGTAAATATTGGAAAGAAAATGCACTTCCATCTATATCAGAAATAGCTAGGGTGGTTACTAAAAATAGAGAATTTGACTTAAGGTCATCGGGTCAAGTAAGCTTAAAAAAAAGGGGGATAGACAAGCAATGGTTAATATGGGATTCTTTTATAAAAAAGAAAGAAGTAATGGGTAGGGTGTAGAGGGAAAGGAAAATGCTCTCTCAATTGACGAGTGTTGCTCTCCTTCTGCACCTTACGCTCATGCAAGACCTGATATTCCTCCCGTATGTCTTGCCTCCTAGCCTTCTTGGTGAGAATATGGTTAAGAGTTTCCTGCCTCTGAATGTGAATAATTGGAATGTAAATTTTTGTGATGACTGTTATTGTACATATTTATTGTCTTAATTGTCATATTTGTTACATGAAAACTAATAAAAAGAATAAAAAAAAAAAAAAAAAAGGTGTGTCTATGTAATGACAGATCATGTGACACTTAGATTGCACACATGTGGACATCATTTCACTAATTATGTGCCTTTTGAAGGTAATTGGTTGCACCAGAGTATATATTTTTTCTCATTTCACTTCACCAACTTACACTATTGTGTTCTGGTCCATCACATGAAATTCAGATTAACAAAACATTGAACTTAAGACTGTAATGTAAAAAAATAGGTAAAAAGTCAAGGGGGGTGAATACTTTTGCAAGGCACTGTACAGAGCAGTGTGCGTCTTATTAGTGTAATATAGTTGTAATTACGAGTTGTCACGCAATGATAAAAGTTCTGGGCTTGTGCAAGCACAATGAGTGCCAAAGGACCTGATTGCGCTGCAGGCGCTCATCGCAAGGCCGTAAGTTGCGAGGCCCGCAAGGCTGGAGGGCTTTTTTGCAGGTTTTTCCAAGGTCTGTAATGAGCGCCTAAGCCGCTCATTGCATGGCTCGCGATGATCGCCGAAATCTCTCACCGCAAGTTAGAGGGGGGCAAGTCGCTAGTAAATATTAAGTATCATCATACAATGCAATACAGTGTGCTCGTTATCAGTATAAAGTTAGTATATTTTATGTAGTGCAATGTATATTTGTGTATAAATATCATCATTATAGAGTGCACTGTGCTTATTAGTATTGTATAAATACTAATTATCATTATACAGTGCACTGTGCTCATTATTAGTTTATAAATGCTAATTATCAATATACAGAGCAGTGTGCTTATTATTCGTTTATAAATACTAATTATTAAATAGTGTAGTGTGCCCATTATTAGTACAAATAGTAATTATTGTTATACAGTGGAGGGTGCTTGTTATTAGTGTAAAAATACTAATTATAATCATACAGTACAGTGCGCTCATTATGAGAATATAGTTAGTATATTTTATATAGCGCAATGTGCCTCCTGGTGATGTCAGAGACGCTGATGAAATGCACGTCAGGGTTCTCATGTCTGAGGAGCATGCTGGTTCAATGAGAGTGCTTTTGATTTGAACTCCATCTATCTACTGCTGTATGTGGCTTCACAGTGGAGGTCTTGTGTTGAAGACTCTAAGCCTTATTTCTTTTGTATGGCTAATATTGATTTAAAGAATGGTGAGTGGGCAGAATAGCTTGGCTATTTAAAGGAGCACTATCCTCATAAGTTCATCATCGCTATAATTTATTGTTGTATGTATTTTTTCTAATTATGAGCCAGGTTATGCTATATTGAGATGGTAATAAATACAGCAGTTTATTAATATGGGTTTTGTGTAAATATGTATGTGTGTGTATATATATATATATATATATATATATATATATATATATATATATATAATGATCACTCTTTCCAGTTAGTGTGATATTTGGCTGGAATGTAAGCTGTGAGACAGTATTTTCCATTTGTGTCAGATAAAGTTATGAATGGTTAAGTCTACATGACCCGTGAATTGGCATTTTCAGTTAGAGATAGTATGCAAGCTCTTAATAATAACAAAAATGTATTTTCAGTCATCCCCAAGCAGCTTTAGAGCAATATAGATAGCCATCGGGATTAGTTGGTGTTCCTTTTCCGACCTCTAGCGATTAGCTTTCATCTTTCATAATAACAACAATGTATTTACAGTCATCCCCAAGGTCTAAAAAGTGTTATTTACTGTGCACAAGTGTATCATATAAAGTACTTATACGCACAGATTTTACCAAAGTATGTGTCATATTCTTATTGGATATCATATGTAAATAAAATGTTATTGGCTCTTAGTGGGAAGTACCATGTTGCTAGATGGGGGAAAGATGGATTATTTTATTGTCTTATGTAAACAAGTATAAAAGCTGTGTCTGGATATATTTCTGTCAGTTCAGGGAGTGAGTCAGTGGCAGCTATTTTGGGTGTCCTTGCTACTGATCCACATTTTTTCTAAATAAACTGTAATAATGAGAAAATTGCCAGAAGACTCTGTTTTTGTTATGATTAGGTTCAAAATACAAAGGAGTATGTGAGTGTGTTTTTTTTTTAAACATTTTTAAACATGTTTAAACATTTCTTGCCATATATTTTTTCAGTCTAATAGCCTAGCTGTTGGCTGCGTTTCCCTTAAGATAGTACCGGGGTATGCCATTAGGGCTACCTTCCAGGCAGGAGGTACCCATTAATGTCATAGTCAGAGTATTACTATTTCATATATTTGATTTGCAAAATTTGCACTACAATTTTTACATGTCTTTTTTTCCTTGCATTTATTTAGTATTTTAAATATTATTAATATTATTTGAATTTAATACCAACTTTTTACAGTAAAATGTGCTTGTCTGTGTAAATACTCATCATCATCATCATCATATAGTGCTGCATTCTCAATGACAGTAAATAGACACTCAGTATCATAGTGCATTGGCTAAAAAAGGTGAAAGAGAGGAAAATGACAGAGGGAATAAAAAAATTGTTGGAAGGATAGGGTGGAAAATGACAGCTTTAGAGCAATATAGCAGACATTTACATTACACAGTCATTATGTGGCACAAACTGTAGGGGAGAGTATTAAAGTACCCAACTGACAATATATTGGGTAATTCCATGCTAATTTCCTTCTAAGATCTCACCTTGGTAGTGGACATATGCACTGTAGTCAATGCTGTATAGTAATACCATGACCGCATTAGTAAAAGGTGTTGACTAAGTAGAAGCTGCAACAGGAATGTTTTGGAGAATAATAATGTGTACAGGCCAAGCATTTAAAATTTCAACAAAGAATATCAGTATAAGTAGGAAACAGAAATTTTAGTTACAAAAAATATATGCAGTATATTAACAAATATAGATCAAATAAATTAAGTATTTAATAAAGTCTCTTTATAATTGTTTCTTTTTCTTCATTGGCGGAGTATAGTAACTTGTGGATGGGTCCTCACATTCTCTCTTTGGGGTTTCGCTTCTGGTTTGTTCATCTGGCTTTGTTGCGTTTATGTCCTCCAATGTCTTTCTCACAGCCGAGGGCCACCGGAGATTATAATGATCTTCTAGTCTTCCCATACAACACTCCACATACCAGATAACGGTGTGGTCTTGTATTTTAATTTCCTTATAAAGATGTTCAGGAATACAGCTGTCCTCATTGCACGTAATGGTGAGGTCTGGAATAGTCACCTGCTGGCATGGCTTCAATTTCTTGGATCTGTTAGTTGCCATAAACTCTTTCCGCTGACACAATGGTATCTGCCCAGGCATATTTGGACACTATAGCCCCACTACCACTCCAACCTATGTCTGAACACTTGTAGGGATCAGTAGTACTGGAATGTTGATGCCCGACTATAGCTAAGTAACATTCTGTGATGTCATAATGGGTGTGATGTCAAATTCAAAATGCTTTCAAAATATAGCATATTTGTAAATGTTGCTCTCTTCCCTTTAAAAAGAGTAGTTTTTATTGAGCTTCTTTATATAACCATTGTCACAATATGGAACCAGCAGGATTGGCAAGCTCTGGAACTCCCAACTGTTAGGTCTTCACATTGATTGGGTAGGAGTATCCTCAATGACCGCAGGCCTAGTACAGAGATTAATTAAAAAATATATATATATTTAAAAATAGTTACCTGAACTAACGACTTACAGCTTTTACACTTGTAATTGTTGTCTAGATGTTACTATATTGGGGATGGGTAACCATTTTTATATGGAACTTAATAACAGTCCGACATTAAAAAAGAAACAAACAACATGTCCACATACCAACTTTAATCCCCCTCCCTCTTGAGTCTCTCTCATTTTCTACTAATTAACCAAGGATCTAGACCCAGGAAGCTGATTGCAGTGGGGGTGGGGGATTTCCAGATGTGGCGTGGTGCCAGCAAGTCTCATCCCTTTTTTTAATTTCCACTAGGATGTGCAGCAAGGAAAAAAGTAAGAACAGATTTTAACTTAGTCGGGGCATCTTAGGCACTGGGTCAGGTACCATGTCTATTGTCACAGCCATCCTCCCTTCGACTCACTCTTGCATATAAATTATACAGAGGGTGTGCAGCCAATTAAAGCTGTGTCTTATATTAATCTCTATGAGGAAACAGAAACACTGTAGTACTGGGATGACGTCCTGAGTGAACAGCACAGAGAAATGTGTCTCACAGAGAAGCAAAACCGCCATCAAGAGCACATTTTCAGATAATTGTATCTGCCACAGTCATAATCTATGGTCCTGGATTCAGTTACAATTTCCGCTCCTGCAATTTGATTGGGTGTGACAAAGGAAGCTTCTCCATTAGACCCTTTACTAGTATGTTTGCATTACCTGATACTGCTGTAAGGTCACTGGCTCTGTACTATGCACGCACCAATAAATAACCAGGAAATATTACCTGCAGAAGTTAGGTCACATCCACAATAACTTTTTGTCAACATGACAAACCAACCATAGGTCACATGACTATCTTACAGGGTTCAGTCTGCTCAAATGACAAAGCATATAGAGTCTGGTGAATACTACTAGGGGAGAGGGAGAAAGATGGGAGGAACATAGTATGTGTGACGATCCGACAAGCCCAGGGCCACCCCCTGCAGACCACAGATTATCTACCCACAAGGACCGTTGGGTTCTGGCAAACAATCTGGCTAACAATTGAACAAAGAAGATTTACAAATATAGTAGAGGTGTCTATGCAGATAATGTATTGCTGGAGTCAAGCAGTGTGGTGGCTCAATGGCCCAACACCCAGGCAGAGAAAAAGGTGTCCGTGACATTACTCACCCCCCCTTCCAGACAGCAGTTCTGGGGCTATGATCCTGATGGATGATAGGCTTGAACTGCAGCCCATAGCCAAGTCCAAGTCCTCATCCAAAGAAGGAAAAATGTTGGCCCAAATGGCAACTGCATAAATCCCAGTTCATAAATCCCTCCTGGAGGGGGTAGTATGTTTGCCCGGCTCCTGGGTGGTTGCTAGTGATGTCGCGAACATACAATTTTCGGTTCACGAATCGCGAACGCGAACCGCTGCAAATGTTCGCGAACCGGCGAATATCGGCGAACCGCCATAGACTTCAATGGGCAGGCAAGTTTTAAAACCCACAGGGACTCTTTCTGGCCACAATAGTGATGGGAAAGTTGTTTCAACGGGACTAACACCTGGACTGTGGCATGCCGGAGGGGGATCCATGGCAAAACTCCCATGGAAAATTACATAGTTGATGCAGAGTCTGGTTTTAAGCCATAAAGGGCATAAATTACCTAACATCCCCCTCCATCATCATCCTCCCCTGTATCTCTTTACCCCCTCCCTCATCATCCTCCCCTGTGTCTCTTTCCCCCCTTCCTCATCACCCTCCCCTGTGTCTCTTCCCCCCTCCGTCATCATCCTCCCCTGTATCTCTTTACCCCCTCCCTCATTATCCTCCCCTGTATCTCTTTACCCCCTCCCTCATCATCCTCCCCTGAGTCTCTTTCCCCCCTTCCTCATCACCCTCCCCTGAGTCTCTTCCCCCCTCCCTCATCATCCTCCCCTGTATCTCTTTACCCCCTCCCTCATCATCCTCCCCTGTGTCTCTTCCCCCCTCCATCATCATCCTCCCGTGTCTCTTTCCCCCTCCCTCATCATCATCCTCCCCCTCCCTCATCATCCTCCCTTGTGTCTCTTCCCCCTCCATCATCATCCTCTTGTGTCTCTTTCCCCCTCCCTCATCATCCTCCCGTGTCTCTTTCATCCTCCTTCATCATCCTCCCCCTCCATCATCATCCTCCTGTGTCTCTTTCCCCCTCCCTCATCATTCTCCCGTGTCTCTTTCCCCATCCCTCATCATACTCCCCCCACCCTCATCATCCTCCCCTGTGTCTCTTCCCCCCTCCATCATCATCCTCCCGTGTCTCTTTCCCCCTCCCTCATCATCCTCCCCCTCCCTCATCATCCTCCCGTGTCTCTTTCCCCCTCCCTCATCACCCCCCCCCTCACTTACCCTGCAGCTGCTTATTATCTTTTATTTGTATTGCGCCAACATATTCCGTTGCGCTGTACAGGGGAGAAGAACAAGGAAATATACAATATACAATAATGATGACAAACAGAAAATGGAGGGCCCTGTTTTGAGCTTCAAGTCTTGTAAGAAGTGCTCTTTCCCAAAGCACCCACAAGATTAGACACCCGCCACTTACAATCTAAAGGTAATTGAAGAAACAGAGACCTGGGGAAGGGTAGATAAGGAATAGCAAGGTTAGGAAGGAAGTGAGAGGTACATAGGAAGGAAGTTGTGAAAATAAAGAGGTTAGGTTATCCATTAGTTAGAGAGGGAAAAGATGTGATATAAAGTGAGTGGCACTATTATGTAATGTGGTATCTGTCCAGTGGCGGCTGGTGAACTTTCAAGTTGGGTGGGCACCAGGGCAAACCTTGGCTCCTCCCCTTACACAACCCACACCCATTTTTCTACCTCCTCCCCCTGATGTCATAATGACCTTTATATGCCCCACCTAATGACCTTATACTTGCCCCGCCCATTGAAATACATGACCAGCACTGCAGCAATGTCATGAAGTTGGTAGTTGGGTCAGGGTGGGGTCACTGGGTCAGGGTGGTAGGTAGGTTGGTATCTGAGTTAGGTTTTGTTCTTTGGAGCCTGAGTTAGGTGTTGTTCTTAGGAGCCTTGAGAGAGGGTGAGAGGGACAGAGAGAACAGAGATATCTGAGTTAGGTGTTGTTCTTTGGAGCCTTGAGAGAGGGTGAGAGGGACAGAGAGAACAGACATATCTGAGTTAGGTGTTGTTCTTTGCAGCCTTGAGAGAGGGTGAGAGGGACAGAGAGACCAGAGATATCTGAGTTAGGTGTTGTTTCTTGGAGCCTGAGTTAGGTGTTTTTCTTTGGAGCCTTGAGAGAGGGTGAGAGGGACAGAGAGAACAAAGATATCTGAGTTAGGTGTTGTTCTTTGGAGCCTTGAGAGAGGGTGAGAGGGACAGAGAGACCAGGAGTTATCTGAGTTAGATGTTGTTCTTCGGAGCCTGAGTTAGGTGTTGTTCTTTGGAGCCTTGAGAGAGGTTGAGATGGGACAGAGAGAACAGAGATATCTGAGTTAGGTGTTGTTCTTTGGAGCCTTGAGAGAGGGTGAGAGGGACAGAGAGAACAGAAATATCTGAGTTAGGTGTTGTTCTTTGGAGCCTTGAGAGAGGGTGAGAGGGACAGAGAGACCAGGAGATATCTGAGTTAGGTGTTGTTCTTTGGAGCCTGAGTTAGGTGTTGTTCTTTGGAGCCTTGTGAGAGGGACAGAGAGACCAGGAGATATCTGAGTTAGATGTTGTTCTTCGGAGCCTGAGTTAGGTGTTGTTCTTTGGAGCCTTGAGAGAGGGTGAGAGGGACAGAGAGACCAGAGATATCTGAGGGCAAAATGATGATAAGGGGGGAAGAGACACAGGGGTGTCCTTGCAGCAGAGATCAAAAGAGTCCTTTAAGACTGTATTGCACACTGTGTACAGTAGCCTAGATATGGTTTTCCCTATTGATGCAGTATCACCTACACTCAATCACCTCTCTGTAAGACTGCAAGTTAGTTATGATTCCAAAATGGCTGCTGTCCATGAGGTTAAAGGGTCTGGAAGGCAGGGTATGATGCTGATTGGCTGGAATGTGTCTGCTGACTGTGAGATGCAGGGTCAAAGTTTGCTCAATGATAAAGTATAGGGGGCAGATTGAATATCGCATATGTTCGCAGTTCGCCGCGAACGCGAACATGCTATGTTCGCCGGGAACAGTCCGCCGGCGAACTATTCGCGACATCTCTAGTGGTTGCCTATCTTTAAGGAAAGTTCCACAGTCTCTAACCACAACCCATCCTTCAGGAAAGTGTCCACAATCTCTAACCCCATTCCTTTTAACAACCCACCCCAAATCCCAGGCATCAATCTTAGGGACACATCCAAGGTCTCGCAATGTAGGATCCCATCCAGGAGCATACTGCTACCACCTTGGCCATAGGCAGGTAGTGGCTCTGGGGTATTCCATCTAGGGATCAGCTCAAGAGGGGGTAAAAAGCACTTCCACGTCGGTACACACAGGGTAGCAGACTTTTCTGGGGTCAGTTGCTCCTCTGGGTGGTTATCCACAAGGGCTGGTAAGGTTGGGATCACCTCTGCAACTAGGGTATGCTGTGTCAGGTCCTCTGGTAACGTGGGCTGCTTGCCCATATGGTTTAACTCTGGGGCTGTTAGGACTGAAGTGAACTCTGCAGGGTGTGGGAGTGGAGTCTAAACTTTTATTCTTCCTCAGGGTCTTATGGTCAGTGCCGTCACCTGAACTCCCACAACTATCTGGATCCACCTGATCCATGCTGGGCAAGAGCTTCATGGTCTCAGGGGACACCCCCTCTCCTCATGCCCCAATCTGGCATCACACTCTCCCTGACTGTCAGACTTGGCCCCTGAACATCAGCGGTTTTTGGTTCAGGACAGGTGACAATCCATGGGTAGTTGGGCAGACTCTCTGGGCTTGCACCTTTCTCTGCCAACGGTTCAGTTTCCAGCTCCTCGCCCTTGGTTAGCGGCTGGAACTTCTCTGGTTGTTGGCCATCTCCCAGTGGCTGGTGCTGCTCTTGCATTAACCAGGGTCTGGACTGTTCTCCCTGCCTCCCTATCCTGGCGAGTTCCCAGAAGTCCCTCTGATCTCACCTGGTCTGTAGTGGTCAGATCTCCAGGTACCTTCTGGTTTCCTTCCTCCACCTTATAGGGGTGTAGCCAACAGTACATTTCCTCTTGCAGTGCATCCTCTGCTAGCTAAGCTAGGGAAGCGAGGGGCCATATTAGTCAGAGTCTCTCCATCAGGAATCAGCAATACTGTGGTAGTGACCAGGACAGGTTACTTGTAGGGTGAAGATCATTTCAGTACCGCAGCCACCAGGAACAAAATCAGAGATGCACGATTTCTATGTATCTCCAAGTAAAGTGATTTTTTTTTAAAATGACAGCAGTATTTATAGGGGATAGATAAATAGGGGTGTGCAAATGTAACAACTGAGAGGGGGTAGCAGACAATCACAAGAGATAAACTCCACATGGGTAACAGTAGTTTCCTGAGTGTAATAAACTTAATTTCTAATACACATCCTGCAGTCTCTAGCACATATCAGATGGGATTAACTTAATCTGGCAAACAAAGGAACAAAGCAGATGTACAATATAAATACAAAAGAGGTGTTTATGCAGATAATCTATTGCTGGAGTCAAGCAGTCTGGTGGCTCAATGGCCCAACACCCAGACTGAGAAAAAGGGGTCACTGACAGTATGATTATACACTATAGAGTGATCATTATCAGTGTATAAATACTATTTATCATTAATAGTGCAGTGTGCTCATTATCACATATTATAATTGTCAAACTGCAATTTGTTGTCACGCTTTGCGACATATCGCAGTTTGACAACGATCCTCGCAAATACGCGTTGTGCAAAGTGAGGCGCTCATGCACTAAGAGCGTCGTGAGGCACGTAAGTGGAAGTGGGAAGAGACACAGGGGTAGAGGTGGGGAAAGAGACACAGGGGAGGGAGAGGGAGGGAAAGAGAAGCATGGGAGGCAGAGGGTGGCAAGAGACACTGGGGGAGGGGGGGAGAGACAGAGGGGGAAAAAAGACACAGGGGGAGAGGCGGGAAAAGAGACACAGGGAGAGGCCAGGAAAGAGACACGGGGAGAGGCGGGGAAAGAGACACAGGGGTGTGAGAGACACGTGTAGGGTGGAAAGAGACACAGGGATGGGAGAGGTGGGGAAGAGACACAAAAGGGAAAGAGACACAGGGGAGGGAGAGGAGGGGGGAAGGAGAGACAGGGGGGGAGAGGCAGGGAAAGAGACACAGGGTAATAGACATACGGGAGGTGGAAAGAGGCAGGGGAGGGAGAGGTGGGGAAGAGACACAGGAGGGAAAGAGACACAGGGGAGGAAGAGGCGGGGAAAGAGACACAGGGGAGGGAGCAGAGGGATTAAAGAGACACAGGGGAGGGAGAGGAGGGGGAAGGTACACAGGGAAGGGAAATGGGGAGACATGAGGGAGGGGGAACAGACACAGGGAGAGGGGGAAGGGGAAAGAGACACAGGGGAGGAGGGAACAGACACATGGGAGGGAGAGGGGGGAAAGAGACACAGGAGGGAAGGAGACACAGGGGAGGGGGTTAGAGACACAGGAGGGAGAGGGGGTAAAAACACAGGGGGGAGGAGACGCGGGGGAGAGCGGGGAAAGAGACACAGGGGGAGAGGCGGGGAAAGAGACACAGGGGAGAAGAGACACAAAGGAGGTGGAAAGTGACACAGGGGAGGGAAAAGTGGGGAAGAGACACAGGAGGGCAAGAGACAAATTGGAGTGAGAGGAGGCAGAAAGAGACATAGGGGAGGGAGAGGAGGGACATGAGAGGAGGGGGAAGAGACACGGGAGGGAGAGAAGGGGGGAAGAGACACAGGGTAGTGAAATGGGGGGAGAGATGAGGGAGGGGGAACAGACACAGGGGAAGGGGGGTGACAAGGGGAAAAAGACACAGGGGAGGGGGAACAGATGCAGGGGAGGGAGAGGGGGAAGAGACAAAGGGAGGGGAAAAAAGAAACAGGGGAGGGAGAGGAGGGGGGAAGATACACAGGGGAGGGAAATGGGGAGCTGAAGAGACATGAGGGAGGGGGAACAGACACAGGGGGAGAGGGGAGCGGGAAAGAGACACAGGAGAGGGGGGGCCGACACAGGGGAGTGAGAGAGGTAAAGAGACACAGGGGAGGGGGAAAGAGACACAGGGGTGGTCGAAAGAGACGCATGGGAGGGAGAAGGGGGAAAGAGACACAGGAGGGAAAAAGAGACACAGGGGAGGGGGTTAGAGACACGGAAGGGAGAGGGGGTAAAAACACAGAGGGGGAGGAGACACAAGGGAGGGAGAGGAGGGGGGAAAGGAGACACAAGGGAGGAAGTAGACAGGGGTAGAGACTCATAATTAGCTCCAAAGGCGCTCATTGCAAGGCCAGTAAAGTAGACGGTGGGAGAGATAGGGGGGAGGCTCGCAATGAGCACCAAAGGTGCTCAATGTGAGGCCCGTGATGAGCGCCAAAGGCGCATCGCGAGGTCAGTAAAGTGGGGAGAGAGGGTGAGCCTCCCATTGTGTGGCAAACAGCATTGCCAGGCTTCGCTTTTATTGCCGTCATTTTTTACGGGCAAGCCGCTAGTTAGTTTATAATTACTAATCATTATAAAGTGCAGTGTGCTTGTCTTTAGTGTATAAATACTAATAATTATCATACAGTGCAGTGTGCCTCTTATTAGTTTATAAATACTAATTATCTATATACAGTGCAGTGTGCTCGTTATCCGTATAAAGTTAGTATATTTTATATAGTGCAATGTGTTTTTGTGTAGAAATATTATCATTCTACAGTGCAGTGTGCTTATTGTTAGTTTATAACTACTAATCATTATACCATGCAGTATGTACATTATCAGTGTATAAATACTACTTATTATTATACAGTGCAGTGTGCTCATTATTCATTGATAAATACTAATTATCATAAAATAGTGCAGTGTGCTCATTATTAGAGTATAAATACTAATTATTGTTATACAGTGCAGGGTGCTTGTCATTAGTGTATAAATACTAAATATTATTGTACAGTTTGCTAGTTATGAAAATTTAGTGCTTCCTGATGATGTCAGAGACGCTGACGAAACGCACGTCAGGTTTCTCATGTCTGAGGAGCATGCTGGTTCAATGAGAGTACTTGTGATTTGAACTCCATCTATCTACTGCTGTATGTGGCTTCACAGGGAGGTTCATGACTCTAAGACTTATTTCTTTTGTATGGCTAGTATTGATTTTAAGAATGGTGAGTGGGCAGAACAGCTTGGCTATTTAAATGAGCACTATACTCATAAGTTCATCATCGCCATAATTTAATTGTTGTATTTATTTTTTCTAATTATGAGCCATTTTATGCTATATTGATATGGTAATAAGTATAGCAGTTTATTAATACGGGTTTAAACATTTCTTGCCATAGATTTTTTCAGTCTAATAGCGTAGCTGTTGTGTAGAATTCCCTTAAGATAGTACCAGGGTATGCCATAAGGGCAACCTTCCAGGCAGAAGATACCCATCAAGGTCCTAGCCAGAATATTACTAGGTATTACTATTTCAGATTTTTGATTTGCAAAATTTGCACTACAATGTTTGCATGTCTTTTTTAATTAGATTTATTTAGGATTTTAAATATTATTAATAAAGGTTTGCATTTAATACCAATTTTAAAAATTGTGCACACCATCCCAGAGGAATGTGCGGTCATAGTCTACTGACTGAAAATGATGTGCAGCAAAGAGACCTTTTAATGTGACCTATAAACTGTACAACTCAATTGAAAAACAAACTGAAATCTTTTAGGTAGAGGGAAGAAAAAATATAAAAAGAAAATAATATGGTTGCTTTACAAACTTGGACCAAACAATGTAGATCTGTGGGAATCTAGTAATGATCTTAATAATGTCACCTTGCATCTATTTAATTAACACTTTCATGGGTAAAAACAGTAACTGTTTACCACCTGCTGGAAAACTAAAACATCAGGAGGGTCACACCAGGGGTGGAGATATCACGTCACGGGTGGCCCAGTACAACACACCACTTGCACTTCCTTCACAGGAGGCAGAAGCCGTACCCCTAGTAAATTTCAAACTAAAGTAAAATGTGTTTGTCTGTATAAATACTCATTATCATTATACAGTGCTGCATGCTCAATAACAATGTATAGACACTCAGTATTATAGTGAATGGCTAAAGAGGGTGAAAGATAGAGGAAAATGACAGAGGGAATAGAAAGATGGTTGGACGTTTAATGTAAAAAATAACAGCTTTAGAGCAATAGAGATAGCCATCTGGGTTAGTTGGTGCTCCTTTTCAGACCTCTAATGCTTAGCTTTCATCTGGCAAAATAGTTTCCCACTTGTTTCATTGATTTTTTTTTTTGCCAGCCCAGACCATGTCACTTTTACCTTGTGGAAATTCTGGCCCGAGTAGTTCAATAGGTCTGAATACATGTGCAGTAAATACAAGAGTTATTGCTGTCAGTTGATCTTTGTAATGCCCCATTTATTATTTATTTGCTTATATATATATATATATATATATATATATATATATATGTTTAGTACCCCTTGTATAGCACAATATCTGTTCTGCTATGTTGAGCCTGTGCTATACTATATTATCCTATGACCACCTCAGGAGCCAACTCTACAATATGAATTCAGCAGCAAAGTTTACATGGAAGTGTTTTTTCTAACTGCTAGTAAATATAGACATACTAGCCACTTGCCCGTCAAAAATGACGGCAATAAAATTTGAAGCCTGGCAATGGTGTTTGCCACAAATTGCAAGCCTCTCCCTCTCTACTTAACTGGCCTTGCGATGAGCGCCTTTGGCGCTCATTGCGAGCCTCTTCCCCTCTACCTCTACTTGACGGTAGGCGCTCAATGAGAGCAACTCCCCCCTCTACTTTACTAAGCACCTTTAAAGCTCATCATGGGCCTCGCAATGAGCGCCAAAGGCGCTCATTGCGAGCCTCTCCCCCATGTGTCTCTTCCCCCCTCTCCACCCCTGTATCTCTTCCCCCCTCCCATGTGTCCCCTTTCCCCTCTCTCCCTCCTGTGTCTCTTCAACCCCTCTCCCCCACCCTTGTGTCTCTTGCCTCCCTCCCGTTTCTTTTCCCTTCTCTTCCTCCCTGTGTCTCTTCCCCCATTTCCCTTTCCTGTGTCTCTTCCACCCCTCTCCCTTCCCTTGTCTCTTCTACCCCGCTTTCCCTCCCCTGTCACTTCCACTCCACTTTTCTCATCTCTCTGTCCCTCCTTCCTGTCTGTCTCTCTGTCCCTCCTTCATGTCAATCTTTCTCTCTGTCCCTCCTTCATGTTAATCTTTCTCTGTCCCTCCTTCCTGTCAATCTTTCTCTCTGTCCCTCCTTCCTGTCAATCTTTCTCTCTGTCCCTCCTTCCTGTCTCTCTCTCTATCCCTCCCTCCTGTCAATCTTTCTCTCTATCCCTCCCTCCTGTCTGTCTCTCTATCCCTCCCTCCTGTCTGTCTCTCTGTCCCTTCTTCCTGTCAGTCTCTCTCTGTCACTCCTTCCTGTCTGTCTCTCTCTGTCCCTCCTTCCTGTCTGTCTCTCTCTCTCATGTCTCTCTCTCTGTGTGTCTGTGTCCCTCCTGTCTCTCTCTGTGTCCCTCCTGTCTCTCTCTCTCTGTCCCTCCTGTCTCTCTCTCTGTCTGTGTCCCTCCTATCTCTCTCTCTGTCCCTCCTGTCTCTCTCTCTCTCTGTCCCTCCTGTCTCTCTCTGTCTGTGTCCCTCCTGTCTCTCTCTGTGTCCCTACTGTCTCCCTCTCTCTGTGTCCCTTCTGTCTCTCTCTCTCTGTCTGTGTCCCTCCTGTCTCTCTCGGTCTGTGTCCCTCCTGTCTCTCTGGGTCTGTGTCCCTCCTGTCTCTCTCTGTCTGTGTCCCTCCTGTCTCTCTCTGTCTGTGTCCCTCCTGTCTCTCTCTATGTGTTTCTCCTGTCTCTCTCTCTATGTGTCCCTCCCTCTCTGTGTCCCTCCTGTCTCTCTATCCGTGTCCCTCCTCTCTCTCTGTCTGTGTCTCTCCATCCGTGTCCCTCCTGTCTCTCTCTCTCTCTGTGTCCCTCCTGTCTCTCTATCTGTGTCCCTCCATCCGTGTCCTTCCTGTCTCTCTCTGTCCCTCCTGTCTCTCTATCTGTGTCCCTCCTGTCTCTCTCTGTCTGTGTCCCTCCTGTCTCTCTCTGTCTGTGTCCCTCCATCCGTGTCCCTCCTGTCTCTCTCTGTCCCTCCTGTCTCTCTATCTGTGTCCCTCCTGTCTCTCTATCTGTGCCCCTCCTGTCTCTCTGTCTGTGTTCCTCCTGTCTCTCTCTGTCTGTGTCCCTCCTGTCTCTCTCTGTCTGTGTCCCTCCTGTCTCTCTATCCGTGTCCCTCTTGTCTCTCTCTGTCCCTCCTGTCTCTCTCTGTCTGTGTCCCTCCTGTCTCTCTATCTGTGTCCCTTCTGTCTCTCTCTGTGTCCCTACTGTCTCCCTCTCTCTGTGTCCCTTCTGTCTCTCTCTCTGTCTGTGTCCCTCCTGTCTCTCTCTGTCGGTGTCCCTCCTGTCTCTCTCTGTCGGTGTCCCTCCTGTCTCCCTATCTGTGTCCCTCCTGTCTCTCACCGTTTTGTGTCCCTCCTGTCATTCTCTATCTGTGTCCCTCCTGTCTCTCTCTATCTGTGTCCCTCCTGTCTCTCTCTATCTGTGTCCCTTCCTGTCTCTCTCTATCTGTGTCCCTCCTGTCTCTCTCTATCTGCGTCCCTCCTGTCTCTCTCTATCTGCGTCCCTCCTGTCTCTCTATCTGCGTCCCTCCTGTGTCTCTCTCTCTGTCTGTGTCCCTCCTGTCTCTCTCTGTGTCCCTCCTGTCTCTCTCTATCTGTGTCCCTTCCTGTCTCTCTCTATCTGTGTCCCTCCTGTCTCTCTCTATCTGTGTCCCTCCTGTCTCTATCTGCGTCCCTCCTGTCTCTCTCTATCTGCGTCCCTCCTGTCTCTCTATCTGCGTCCCTCCTGCGTCTCTCTCTCTGTCTGTGTCCCTCCTGTCTCGCTCTCTCTGTGTCCCTCCTGTCTCTCTCGGTCTGTGTCCCTCCTGTCTCTCTCGGTCTGTGTCCCTCCTGTCTCTGTTTGTGTCCCTCCTCTCTCTCTCTGTCTGTGTCTCTCTCTGTGTTACTCCTGTCACTCTCTGTGTTACTCCTGTCACTCTCTCTTTGTCTGTGTCCCTCCTGTCTCTCTCTATCTGTGTCCCTCCTGTCTCTATCTGTGTCCCTCCTGACTCTCTCTGTGTTACTCCTGTCACTCTCTCTCTGTCTGTGTCCCTCCTGTCTCTCTCTATCTGTGTCCCTCCTGTCTCTCTCTATCTGTATCCCTCCTGACTCTATCTGTGTCCCTCCTGACTCTCTCTGTGTTACTCCTGTCACTCTCTCTCTGTCTGTGTCCCTCCTGTCTCTCTCTATCTGTGTCCCTCCTGTCTCTCTCTATCTGTATCCCTCCTGACTCTCTCTGTGTTACTCCTGTCACTCTCTGTGTTACTCCTGTCACTCTCTCTTTGTCTGTGTCCCTCCTGTCTCTCTCTATCTGTGTCCCTCCTGTCTCTATCTGTGTCCCTCCTGACTCTCTCTGTGTTACTCCTGTCACTCTCTCTCTGTCTGTGTCCCTCCTGTCTCTCTCTATCTGTGTCCCTCCTGTCTCTCTCTATCTGTATCCCTCCTGACTCTCTCTGTGTTACTCCTGTCACTCTCTCTCTCTCTGTCTGTGTCCCTTCTGACTCTCCCTGTCTGTGTCCCTCCTGACTCTCCCTGTCTGTGTCCCTCCTGTCTCTCTTTCCCTCCAGGCTGTCTCTTTCACCTCAGTCCCCAGCATGTCTGCCGGTCCCTCCCCAGGGAGGAGTTGAGAGCAGCAGGGGGGAGGTGTTGAGAGCAGCAGGGGGGAGGTGTTGAGAGCAGCAGGGGGGAGGTGTTGAGAGCAGCCGGGGGAGGAGTTGAGAGCGGCAGGGGAGGAGTTAAGAGTGGCGGGGGAGGAGTTAAGAGTGGCAGGGGAGGAGTTAAGATTGGCGGGGGAGGAGTTTAGAGCGGCGAGCGGGCAGGAGGAGTTGTGAGTTGTGCGAGCCCGCAAGCGTGAGCAACGGCTCGAGCGGGCTCGTATGCTCACAACTATATATGTGATACATACATGTATACGGCGCACACGGGCACATGCATATTTGTGAATATTTTTTTTTTTTTTTTTACTAGACAGTTTAAACATTTCTTGCCATATATTTTTTCAGTCTAATAGCCTAGCTGTTGGCTACGTTTCCCTTAAGATAGTACCGGGGTATGCCATTAGGGCAACCTTCCAGGCAGGAGGTACCCATTAAGGTCATAGTCAGAGTATTACTGTGTATTACTATTTCATATATTTGATTTGCAAAATTTGCACTACAATTTTTACATGTCTTTTTTTCCTTACATTTATTTTGTATTTTTAATATTTTTAATATTATTTGAATTTAATACCAACTTTAAAATTTGTGCTAGTATATTTTTTACAGTAAAATGTGCTTGTCTGTGTAAATACTCATCATCATCATTATATAGTGCTGCATTCTCAATGACAGTAAATAGACACTCAGTATCATAGTGCATTGGCTAAAAGGTGAAAGAGAGGAAAATGACAGAGGGAATAGAAAGATTGTTGGAAGGATAGGATGGAAAATGACAGCTTTAGAGCAATATAGATAGCCATCGGGATTAGTTGGTGCTCCTTTTCAGACCTCTAGCGATAAGCTTTCATCTGGTAAAATAGTTTCCCACTTGCTACGTTGATTTTTTGGCCATGTCACTTTTACCTTGTGGAAATTCTGCGCCAAGTAGTTCAATAGGTCTGAATACATGTGCAGTAAATACAATAGTTATTGCTGTTTGTGGATCTTTGCAATGCCCCATTTAGTTTATTTTATCTATATATGTTTAGTACACCCTTGTATAGCACAATATCTGTTCTGCTGTGGTAAGCATGTGCTATACTATATTATCCTATGAGCACCTCAAGAGCCAGCTCTACAATATGAATTCAGCAGCAAAGTTTCCATGAATGTGTTTTCTCTAGCTGCTAGTAATTATGTACTATATATATACAAACGGATACATACATGTATATGCCACACACGGACACATACATATTTGTGAAGCAGACATTTACATTACAAAGTCATTATGTGGCACAAACTGTAGGGGAGAGTATTAAAGTACCCAACTGACGATTTATTGGATAATTCCATGCTAATTTCCTTCTGAGATCTCACCTTGATAGTGGAAATATGCACTGTAGTCAATGCTGTATAGTAATACCAGGACAGCACTAGTAAAAGGTGTTGACTAAGTGGAAGCTGCAGCAGGAATGTTGTGGAGACTAATAATGTGTACAGGCCAAGCATTTACAATTCCAACAAAGAATATCAGTATAAGTAGAAAACAGAAATTTTAATTACAAAAAATATATATATTAACAAATATAGATAAAATAAATGAATTATATAATATAGTCTCTTTATAATTGTTTCTTTTTCTTCATTGGCGGAGTATAGTAACTTGAGGATGGCTCCTCACATTCTCTCTTTGGGGTTTTGGTTCTGGTTTGTTCATCTGCCTTTGTTGCGTTTATGTCCTCAAATGTCTTTCTCACAGCCGAGGGCCACCGGAGTTTATAATGATCTTCTAGTCTTCCCATACAGCACTCCACATACCAGATAATGGTGTGGTCTTGTATTTTAATTTCCTTATAAAGATGTTCAGGAATACAGCTTTCCTCATTGTATGTAATGGTGAGGTCTGGAACAGTCACCTGCTGGCATGGCTTCAATGTCTTGGATCTGTGAGTTGCCATAAACTCTTTCCGCTGACACAATGGTATCTGCCCCGGCATGTTTGAACACTAGAGCTCCACTACCACTCCAACCAATGTCTGAACACTTGTAGGGATCAGTAGTACTGGAATGTTGATGCCAGACCATAGCTAAGTAACATTCTGTGATGTCATAATGGGTGTGATGTCAAATTGAAAATGCTTTAAAAATATACCATATTTGTAAATGTTCCTCTCTTCCCTTTAAAAAGAGTAGTTTTTATTGAGCTTCTTTATATAGCTATTGACACAATATGGAACCAGCAGGATTGGCAAGCTCTGGAACTCCCAACTGTTAGGCCTTCGCATTGATTGGTTAGGAGTATCCTCAATGACCGCAGGACTAGTACAGAGATTCATTAAAAAAATTATATATATTTAAAAATAGTTTCCCTGAACTAACGACTTACGGTACATCTTTTACACTTGTAATTGTTGACTAGAAGTTACTATATTGGGGATGGGTAAGCATTTTTATAGGGAACTTAATAACAGTCAGACATTAAACAAGAAACAAACAACATGTCCACATACCAACTTTAATCCCCCTACCCCTTAAGTGTCTCTCATTTTCTACTAATTAACCAAGGCACTAGACCCAGGAAGCTGATTGCAGTGGGGGTGGGGGATTCCCAGGTGTGGTGTGGTGCCAGCAAGTCTCATCCCTTTTTATATTTCCACTGGGATGTGCAGCAAGGTAAAAAGTAAGAACAGATTTTAACTTAGTTGGGGCATCCTAGGCACTGGGTCAGGTACCATGTCCATTGTCACAGCCATCCTCCCTACCACTCACTCTTGCATATAAAAAGCTGTGTCTTATATTAATCTCTATGGGGATTTTTATGATCAACAGAATTTCCCCATTAGCTGCCTTTGTGCTTTATAGAGCAACCAATGAGGAAACAGAAACACTGTAGCACTGGGATGACGTCCTGAGTGAACAGCACAGAGAAATGTGTCTCACAGAGCAGCAAAACCATGATCAAGAGCACATTTTCAGATAATTGTATCTACCACAGTCTCAATCTATGGTCCTGGATTCAGTTACAATTTCTGCTCCTGCAATTTGATTGGGTGTGACAAAGGAAGCTTCTCCATTAGACCCTTTACTTGTATGTTTGCATTACCTGATACTGCTGTAAGGTCACTGGCTCTGTACTATGCACGCACCAATAAATAACCAGGAAATATTACATGGAGAAGTTAGGTCACATCCACATTATTGATTTTTTGTCAACGTGACAAACCAACCATAGGTCACATGACTATCTTACAGGGTTCAGTCTGGTCAAATGACTAACTTACAGGATTCAGGCCCCAGTGCTTTTGCTGCTAGGATATTCCCACCCCTAGGACTGCCTACTAACCATAAAAATAGACCAAGTCCAACCCACCAAGGGCCAGAACTTAAGCTATAGGCACAAACAAGTCCACGGTCGATCCTCCTTCACTGGGCATTTGGCATTGCATGCTGTGACTACCAATTATTTAAATAAACATCCAACTGAACAGGGAGGGTGGGTGGTCATCAATTTTGCAATAAGTATCACCTGAGAAGAAGTGAGGGAGAAGGCTAGGGTCCTCATATAGACTCTCCCCAACTTCCCCCTCCTTGCTCCCCTTAACTGCCCCATATATAAACATGCATACAGCACTCAGTTTCCTCTCCTTATTAACTCCACACATGGAAATTGTGGTCTCTCAGGTCTAATTCCCTCCTGAGATCTCACCCTGGTAATGAAAAAATACACTGTAGCCAAGGCTGTGCTGTAATGCCATGAATGTCGATTTTATGGCCAATCAGCACAACTTGCTTTAGCAAGAATACTGTGGAGTCTATAATTGTTTGTGTATGAGCCAAGAATTAAGAATGGTTGCTTCCACTGAAAAAAACATAAAACAGAGGGTACTAGTTTCATTAAAGAAAGTATGCATTAACGAATATAGCTCAAATTACAATTTTTGTTTATGATAATAAAAACCCCGTATTTCAGCAATTGTAAGTCGCAAACTAACTTCAGTACCACCAACAGAAAAAAAGCTTTGATTCTAATAAAAAATGAATTTCTTAGAATAAATTATAATTATAAGAGAAATCAATTTACTAACAACAGTAGTAGGAAAACATACTAAATATAAATAATGTACAAAATACAATACCATAATACCAAATTTCACCACAATTTCATTAATTTCTTTATTCTGAATTAGTAATCAAGTCTGATTCTTCTGAGAAGTCTTCATATTCATTATCCCATCTTAGAATCGAGAAATATATTAGTTGTCCTGTTAATTATTTATGAATAGTCACTTGTGAATGGTTGCTCACACTCTCTCTTTGGCACATCTTCTGCCTTCATGCCCTAAAAAATCTGCCTGAAGCAAGTTCCATCTGTGAATATAATCTGATTCAACTGTCTATAACTGTCCACATGAGATGTTATGGTGAGGTCTTGAACATTCACCAGCTGACATGCCCAAGATATATTCTCTTGGGATCTATGAGTTGCTGTAAACCCTGGTTTCTGGCACAATGGCAGTCACTGAGGGACAATTGATCTGTGCAAAGGTGTAGCTCCACTACTACGCTCACCAATGCCATGCATTTGTAAAACACTCTGAATGCATAATAAAGTTGTGTGAAAGAAATAAAAAGGAACACTTTTTCACTATGTGTAAAAAGCAGCCAGCAGGAGGCAGTGCTGAGTAACTATAGTACAGCAAAGCAAAGGAAGTCTAGGGGAGAGGGAGAAAGATGGGAGGAACATAGTATGTGTGACGATCCGAGAGTAGGGGGTATGCAAGCCCAGGGCCACCTGCTACAGACTACAGATTATCTATCCACAAGGACCATTGGGTTCTTTGACATCTCGGCACCAGCACCCTGATATCTGGCATTCGTATCTGTCAGAGTCTCTCCATCAGGAATCAGCATTACAGGAGTTCCAGTAACCTTTCTGTGGTCGTGACCAGGACAGGTGACTTGTAGGGTGGAGATAGGTTTAGTATCTCAGCCATCAGGAACAAAATCAGAGATACACGATTTCTATGTATCTCCAAGTAATGTTATTAATTTTTTTAAATTACAGCAGTATTTATAGGGGATAGATAAAGGGTGTGTGCACAATGTAACAAATGAGAGGGGAGCAGACAATCACAAGAGATAAACTCCACATGGGTCTAACAGTAGTTTCCTGAGTGTAATAGGCTAAATTTCTAATACACATCCTGCCGTCTCTAGCACATATCAGATGGGATTAACTTAATCTGGCAAACAATGGAACAAGATAAACAATGAAAGAGAAAAAGGGACCCTTTTTATAGTGCACACCTATGAATCTCAACAATGTAAGACACCCAATTGATTAAAACTTAAACAGAATTAAAAAGCATTTTAGATGAAGGTTTGATGAATAAAATAATATCCAAAGAAGAATGGGATTTTCTCAATGTCAAAAATCCCAAAATGGCCACATTTTACTCTATTCCAAAGATCCACAAATATGCTTCCAACCCACCAAGTAGACCGATAGTGTCTGGGATAAGATGTATAACAGAAATTTCTAGTAAATATTTGGATTCCATATTAAGAGATCATGTGGTGTCATTGACATCATATGTAAGAGATACTAAAGATGTGTTAAAGAAAATCAATGGATTAAATACAAATAAAAACACACTTTTAGTGTCACTAGATGTAGAATCATTGTATACGAATATTCAACACAAGAGAGGCCTAGATGCAACTAAATATTTTTTACAGAAGAAAGGCACTCTCTATGATAGACACAATGAATTCATAATGGAATTATTGAAATAAGTATTAACACACAATTACTTCGTTTTCTTACAAAATTTCTATCACCAGATACGAGGTACAGCTATGGGGACAACATGTGCCCCCACATACGCAAACCTGTACCTAGGATGGTGGGAAGAACAAGTAGTGTTCAATGAACACATGGATAACTATACAAAGGATGTGGACCTTTGGATGATGTGTTAATTTTATGGAGTGGCACTCAGCAACATTTGCAAGAATTTATAAATAAATTGAATAACAATGACATGGGTCTATATTTGACCTCAGAGGTCAATGAGACATCCATAACCGTTCTAGATTTGACAATCTGTAAACAAGAAAGTGGAAAATTGACAACTAATACATACAGGAAACCAACATCTACTAATAGCCTTTTACACGCCACAAGTAGTCACCCTAAATCTTTGATTTTGGGCAATTTCTGAGAATTAAAAGAAATTGCTCAGAAGAACAACAATTTGAAATAGAGGCCAAGGACCTACAAAATAGATTCCAGAAACGGGGATACAATAAAAAAAACACTAAAGAAGGCCTATGGTAGAGCTAAAAATATCAATAGAGAATCTCTACTAATGGATAAATCCCCTAATGAAGACAACATCATCAGATGTATTGGAACCTACAATGACAAATGGTTCGACATAAAAAAGATTTTCAACAAACACTGGGAGATATTAAGGGATGATAAAGATCTAAAACCCTTCTTAAGTGAACATGTTCAGATAACAAGTAGAAGATCTACTAACTTAAAGTATGTATTATCTAAAAGCCACCTGGAGATTCCAAAAAATACTACATGGCTAGAAAAAATAAAAGGCTGTTTTAAATGTCAATCTTGTAAGGCTTGTCAGTATATAAAACCAGCTAAAACTTTCACTTCAAAAGATGAAACACAGATATACCAAGTGAAGTATCTTATAACATGTAAAATATACAGAGTTATTTATTTAATATCTTGCAAATGTGGAATGAGGTACATAGGTAAAGCCTATAGAGAATTTAGAAGAAGGATTCTGGAACACATCTATAGTATCAACAGAGAATACGATACACCAGTGGCTATTCATGTAAACACCAAACATAAAGGGGATGTGAAAGTACTTTCTTTTATGGCCATACATCATATTGAACAAACCATTAGAAAAGGTGACATAGATAAAGAGTTACTTAAGATGGAAGCAAGATGGATCTATTTGTTAAAGACTAGAAAACCTGATGGCTTAATGAAGGTTTTACTTTCTCCCCATATATATGAAAATAAAAATCCAATTTTTTCTAAGTATTGAAGCTGATACTAACTCCATAATATCATGGATTTATATTTAAACCATTATATCATAAAAGACTTGTTTTAATAATAATTTAATAATAATATAACTCTCCATTTACTCTGGGAATTATTGTATATATTATATTAATATTATATTTATCTCTAAAGATAATGTCCAAATCCAAATAAAATCTAATACTAGACTCTATTAATAAAGAATACTTTACAAATAATAAAAATATGGAAATAAATGAAGTTAGTTGAGTTTTGCTAGTATACAACAATATATTTACATCTTAAGAGACATATCTAAAAAGAGACAATATAAACATGGGAACCTTATTATTAAGGAGATCTAATAAGATCTTTTGACTAAGGTATTAAAATGAATGATATTATTTTAAAATTCTAAATCCTTGACACATTATTAACTCACATATATATATATATATATATTTGCAAGGTTTAAATAATAATAATGTGGAGAGCTATAGTAACAACATAAGATGCAGTGATATATTATCCAAATATAGCAAGTCTAAGTTTATGGTTAAGAATTATAAAATACTAGCGAATTGCCCGTCAAAAAATGACGGCAATGAAATTGTAAGGTAGCTAAATTAGTAAATGAATATAGTGTACCTATTTTGAAGCATTGTGATGAAGAGCTGGCAATCTGTGTTGATGTTGCTGCAGCATTAGTGGTGTGGAGCTGCTGTATAAGCATGCTGAATGTGTGCAGTGTAAGACTGTGCGTGCGCGAGACCAAACCGTTAGCGTAGTCGTGTACTTCCGCATTGGTGTAAAATGGCGAGTAATGTGTGGTATAGGTCTGTATCGGAATATCCGTAGGTGTTTTGTGGTGTTTTGCGAGTTTCTTGTGGTGTTTTGCGAGTTTAGAGTGCTGTAGCCTCGTTTTCGTTTTGTTCGGCGGCCATTTTTTCTCTCGCTTCGTTTTTTTTTTAGTCTCTAAACTGTTTTATTTCGAGTCAAATCGAGGTGTAAGTTGCATTTTTGAGGTCCTGGGTGCTCCCTCTTGGTGTAGGTAAGTTTTTTATGTATGTGCTGTGTGTATGTATTGTGTTTTAAATGTTTGTATGTCGGCGTGTTGCGTCCGATGTTTGCGAGGTCGTAATGTGTGGTAACGTGTTTCGTACGTTGTTTGCGTGCCTCGTAAAATTTAGCGAGTGTCGTAATTTGTGTGTCGTGTTTTTTGAGTAGCGACGTGAATTTTGCGAGGGTTTGAGGCCCTTGCCCAGTGACCTCGCCAGCAACTGAGTCCCTCGCTTCGCGAGGGGCCTCAGTTGCTGCCATGGAGCGCCTTCGGCGCTCCATGCCAGCAACTGAGGCCCTTGCCCAGTGACCTCGCCAGCAACTAAGGCCCTCGCTTCGCGAGGGGCCTCAGTTGCTGACATGGAGCGCCTTCGGCGCTCCATGCCAGCAACTGAGACCCGTGCCCAGTGACCTCGCCAGCAACTGAGGCCCTCGCTTTGCGAGGGGCCTCAGTTGCTGGCATGGAGCGCCTTCGGCGCTCCATGCCAGCAACTGAGGCCCTTGCCCAGTGACCTCGCTACGCGAGGGCCGCGGCTCGCTACGCGAGCCCGCAAGCGTGAGCAACGACTCGTACGCTCACAACTATATATGTGATGTGAGTTTGCAGCTCTTAATGTTTAGAGATTCTTTAAGTTTAAAAAACAAAAATAAACGTTGATTTTAACTTAATATCGGTTCCCATGACAACAGAGACAATAAATAGGGAAGTCTGACTGTCATGGCGGTAACCCCTGAGGAAATTGAGAAACGTGCGTCGGGAGAGACGCAGCAATGTGAGACGCGTGTTAGTGACGTCATTGCTAGGCGTCCTAACTGCGATCTCCACGCTAAAGGAGAGATATACTGGTAAAAATAAATAATTGAAATGGGTATATATTTGTTTTTTGTTAAGTTGCCTAATAATTATGCACAGTAATAGTCACCTGCACACACAGATATCCCCCTAAAATAGCTAAAACTAAAAACAAACTAAAAACTACTTCCAAAAATATTCAGCTTTGATATTAATGAGTTTTTTGGGTTTATTGAGAACATGGTTGTTGTTCAATAATAAAATTAATCCTCAAAAATACAACTTGCCTAATAATTCTGCACTCCCTGTAGAGTGTCAGGGACACAGCGATCTTAACAAAGACAAGAGCCAGATAATGTTCCTGAACCATCTAGCTACTCCAAACAGGACTTAAACAATAGGGAACTACGAGGAATATTATAAGGGATACACTGATGAAGAATATGAGGCAGTTTTAATACTCCCGCAATATAGCACTTTATTAACACTATTGAATTCAACTTAGTAAAAGATATACATAATAGTCTTTTACTAACACTTTATATTTTTTTTTTATTTAACATTGTACAACACTGGCCCGTTTTGTAAGCACAACAAGCACTTTATTATAGCACTTTGGACACAACATTTAAAGGAGTATTAACGCCCGTTATAATAAGTCCAGCAAATTAATATCCCTATATCCTTTCCCACTTCCTGTTCTATATTGCAGCATCTGAATGTATAGCTTTTTTAGCATTTATCTTTAAGTAATTTATTAAAAGCTAAGTTTTAATCAATTGGGTCTCTTACATTGTTGAGATTCATAGGTGTGCACTATAAAAAGGGTCCCTTTTTTTCTTTCATTGTTTATCATGTATTTCTGACCTTTAGTGGCACCCTAAGTAAAAGGTCATTGCATTAAATTACATCTAGAGCCACCAAACCTATCTTTTTTCTATTAAACAATGGAACAAAGCAGATTTACAAATATAGTAGAGGTGTCTATGCAGATAATGTATTGCTGGAGTCAAGCAGTGTGGTGGCTCAAGAAAAAGGGGTCTGTGACATTACCCCCCCCCCCCCTTCCAGACAGCAGTTCTGGGGCTATGATCCTGATGGATGATAGGCTTGAACTGCAGCCCATAGCCAAGTCCAAGTCCTCATCCAAAGAAGGAAAAATGTTGGCCCAAATGGCAACTGCATAAATCCCAGTTCAAAAATCCCTCCCGGAGGGGGTAGTATGTTTGCCCAGCTCGTGGGTGGTTGCCTATCTTTCAGGAAAGTTCCACAGTCTCTAACCACAACCCATCCTTCAGGAAAGTGTCCACAATCTATAACCCCATTCCTTTCAACAACCCACGCCAAATTACAGGCATTAATCTTAGGGACACATGCAAGGTCTCGCAATCTAGGATCCTATCCAGGAGCATACTGCATAGATTAGGACAAGATAGTCCCCCTTGAGTCCTATGCTAAAACATTATTTTATTGGCAATTTGCGGGGGTTTGCTTTGCTAAATGAAATTTAAAAATTTTGGTTTGTAGATTCTCTAACTCTCTAGAGTCTACTGGGATAACCAGAACCGGTATAAAACCTTAGGAAGAATGTTCATCTTTACCGTTGTGACTTTTCTGAATAGGGGGGGGGGGGGGGATAGTTTATTTTAAACAATTCCAAAATTGTCCTAGTTATCTTAACCCCTAGATATTTAATATGATTAGGGGGCCAAAGAAATGTGTGTGTTGATTTTAGTATGTCTAATTCGGCTTAAGGAATACCCACATTTAGTGCTTCAGATATATCTAAGTTTATCTGTAGGCCAGAAATAGAGCTAAAGGCTGCTAATACCAACATTAGGCGGAGATTGATGTTACAAGGTTTACTAGAGTGCATAAAATGTAATCCGCGAAAAGGGCGCACTTCATATGGTGGTGCCCAACTTCAAGGCCGGTTATCTCAGAGTTGGACCGGATGGTTTGGGCCAGAGGCTCTATGGCCAGTGCAAATAATAATGGGGATAAAGGGCAACCCTGCCTGGTGCCTCTATGAATACTGATTGTGGTGTTATTCGTCCCCGCCAATTTAAGCTTAGCCCGTTAAAGATGATAATAGGACCTAATTAAGTTAATAATTCGTCCCTTAAAACTGAATTTGGCTAACGTCACATACAGGTAAGGCCATTCGACTGTATTGAAGGCCTTTTCAATATCCAGTGCCAATACACAAAGCAGAGTTTTAGAGCATTGTGCTAAGTGTAAAAAAATCGTAGTTCTTCTTATATTATCATCCGCTTGTCTATGCAGGATAAAACCGGCCTGATCCTGGTGAATCAGATCCGGAAGGAACCTAGATATTCTGACCACCATGATTTTGGCAAGAAGTTTCACATGAGGGATATAGGGTGGTAACTCTTGGTTTCCAGAGGGTCTCTACCTTCCTTGGGGAACAGTACTAAATCGGCATGGTTGAGCTCTTGCGGCATCCTATCCCCATTTAGAATTGAGTTAAAAAGACTGCACAGGTGGAGAGGCAGGACATCTACAAATCACTTATAATAAACATTGGTGAAACCATCAGGAGCCCGGAGACTTGCCTGATTAAGACTTTTGATAGCTTCCTGAATTTCCTCTACCATAATGTAGCTAAGACAAGTTACATTTTCATCAGTGACTCTAATAAGGTCATATGAGTTGAGAAACAATTGAATGGTACCTGGGTCTTTTTAAGATTTTGAGGAGTAAATATTCTGATAAAAATCAGAAAAAGTTTTTTGGATTTCATTCTGACTCATAGTAATAGAACCTTTGGCAGTTTTTATCTGAAGGATACTAGAGTGGGCATGCTTACAGCAACGAATCAGGCTTGTTGGCCTTTGCGTAAAATAGATGTTTAGTACGCTGCATGACTTTCTCTAGTCGATGACTATCTATTAGCTGTCGAGTTTGGGGATCCTGTTGATTCTGGAGCTCTAGTCTCTTTAATGATTACATAAGGTCCTTTTCCTTTTCTTTACATTGTTTCTTGTAGGCCGAAGCTAGCTTTATAAACGTGTCTCGTAAATAGGCCTTATGGGCCACCCATATCCATCCAAAGCCTAATTCTGTAGGGGTATTGGTATCAAAGTACAATTCTAAATCCTTATTAATCTGGTCTGGAAACCAGGGTTTTGACAGAAGGAGGTTGTTACGTTTCCATGAGTATGGAATATTAATATTTGAGCCAGATCTAAGTTTATTACAACCACAGCATGATCCGTCCAAGGGCATGAAAGAATTTTAGCACCACTAAAATTGGCAAATAAATTAGCGCTAATCAGTATTGTGTCAGTTCAGGAATATGACCTGTGGGTGTGAGAATAATAGGTGTACTGCTTTATGTTGGGGTTATGTCCCCTCCAGGCATCTATCAAATTAAGATTATTAAGCATGTTGGAGAGCTGAGATAATTTGTTGGTAAATCGGCCATTGGTGAGAGTACTTGATCTATCAAGCTGTAAATCAAAGTCTAGATTGAAGCCCCCCCCCTATTATTCATGCACCCTGAGCTTGTGTTGCAAGAGTCTTTAAGATTTTAAGTAAGGTTTTATGTGGGGAGATAGTAGGTGCATATATAGATGCCAAGGTTATCTTGGTGTTCAAAACTGTGCCATTTAAGATTAAATAATGACCGTCTTTATCAATCTTTTTGGATTCTAATTTAAAAGGAAATTTTTGGTGAATAAGAATTGAGGTTCCTGCCTTTTTATTAGGCTGTGTCGCTGAATAAAATGTAGGATAATCCTTATGCATATATGCAGGGATTTAGTTGTGGAAGAAATGCGTTCTACTGAATGAAGAGATCCTGAGGGTTTGAAGTCTTTAGAATATAGAAAGGCTTTCCTTTGTTTAAATTGCGAATTAAAACCCTTCACATTATGGGTCAGAAACGTAAAATCTGCGCTAGTCACTTTGGTGGAAGTGTTTTGTGTTGGTCCAATTGCTTTGTCTTACCTTTAAGGCTCTAAAGGTTAGTGGAGTGCTGAGGTTGATTGGGAGCCGGACCGTCAACACGGGTCCTCTGGAAACCTGCACAGGGTGTAATGCTAGGTATTGCTCGCCAGACGGGAGGAGAGGAAAAAAGAAAATAAAAAATACAAAAAAAAAAGAAACATTGTGATTTAATAATTATCACATATAAATGGTTAAATACACAAAAGACTGTCCATATTTTTAAGGTCTTACTTTGGGCTAGAAAATGTTCCAGGAAGATGTCCAGGTTTTTCAAGACTGTTTTAATGCATTTGTGAAAAACTATGAATGCATAATAAAGTTGTGTGAAAGAAATAAAAAAGACATTTCCTCGCTATGTGTGAAAAGCAGCCAGCAGGAGGCAGTGCTGAGTAACTATAGTACAGCAAAGCATATGGAGTCTGGTGAATACTACTACGGGGGAGAGGGAGAAGGATGGCAGGCACATAGTATGATTATACACTATAGAGTGATCATTATCAGTATATAAATACTATTTAACATTATATAGTGCAGTGCGCTCCTTATTAGTGTATACATACTAATTATTATCATACAGTGCAGTTTGCTCATTATTAATTGATAAATACTAATTATCAATATACAGTGCAGTGTGCTCATTTTTTATAGTATAAATACGAATTATCGTTATACAGACCAGTGTGCTTGTAATTAGTGTATAAATACTAATTATCATTATACAGTTCAGTATAACTGGGCGTCGGGTTGGTAGGGGCGACAGGGGCTGTCTGCAGCCGCCCAGCGCGCAAGGACGTAGCCCACCTACTGGCTGATTCAAATGTGTACACAGTATGACGGAGGCGGAGCTTGTGCATCAAGGCGCACAGATCAAAGGCTTATGCTTCTGGTGCATGGTGGACCCAGTGTGTATGTGACTGCTGCTAGAGAATGGATCCTTAATCATGGCCGGATCTATGATCCATGTGTGTCATTTGCAATTAGAAAATACAATTGTAAGCAAAAACCCCAAGCCCAATTCCCACCCGTAGCTCCGCCCCTTTCCTCCCACGTCCCACTTCCTGCAGTGTGGCAGAGCGGAGGGAAATGCACCGACCACGAGGAGCTGTCACGGTAAAGAGCCCCTACTGTGCTGTTTAAATAAATGATTTTAAGTGTGTGTGTCAGTATATGTGTCTCTGTGTGTGTCAGTATGTGTGGGTGTCAGTATGTGTCTCTCTCTCTGTGTGTGTCAGTATGTGTCTCTCTCTCTCTCTGTGTGTGTCTCTGTGTGTGTCAGTATGTGTCTCTCTCTCTGTGTGTGTCAGTATGTGTCTCTCTCTCTCTCTGTGTGTGTCTCTGTGTGTGTCAGTATGTGTCTCTCTCTCTGTGTGTGTCAGTATATGTGGGTGTCAGTATGTGTCTCTCTCTCTGTGTGTGTCAGTATATGTGGGTGTCAGTATGTGTCTCTCTCTCTGTGTGTGTCAGTATATGTGGGTGTCAGTATGTGTCTCTCTCTCTGTGTGTGTCAGTATATGTGGGTGTCAGTATGTGTCTCTCTCTGTGTGTGTGTCTCTGTGTGTGTCAGTATGTGTCTCTCTCTCTGTGTGTGTCAGTGTGTGTGTCTCTGTGTGTGTCAGTATGTGTCTCTCTCTCTGTGTGTGTCAGTATGTGTCTCTCTCTCTGTGTGTGTCAGTATGTGTCTCTCTCTCTGTGTGTGTCAGTATGTGTCTCTCTCTCTGTGTGTGTCAGTATGTGTGGGTGTCAGTATGTGTCTCTCTCTCTGTGTGTGTCAGTATGTGTCTCTCTCTCTGTGTGTGTCAGTATGTGTCTCTCTCTCTGTGTGTGTCAGTATGTGTCTCTCTCTCTGTGTGTGTCAGTATGTGTGGGTGTCAGTATGTGTCTCTCTCTCTGTGTGTGTCAGTATGTGTCTCTCTCTCTGTGTGTGTCAGTATGTGTCTCTCTCTCTGTGTGTGTCAGTATGTGTGGGTGTCAGTATGTCTCTCTCTCTCTGTGTGTGTCTCTGTGTGTGTCAGTATGTGTCTCTCTCTCTGTGTGTGTCAGTATATGTGGGTGTCAGTATGTGTCTCTCTCTCTGTGTGTGTCAGTATATGTGGGTGTCAGTATGTGTCTCTCTCTGTGTGTGTGTCTCTGTGTGTGTCAGTATGTGTCTCTCTCTCTGTGTGTGTCAGTATGTGTCTCTCTCTGTGTGTGTCAGTATGTGTCTCTCTCTCTGTGTGTGTCAGTATGTGTCTCTCTCTCTGTGTGTGTCAGTATATGTGGGTGTCAGTATGTGTCTCTCTCTGTGTGTGTCAGTATGTGTGGGTGTCAGTATGTCTCTCTCTCTCTGTGTGTGTCTCTGTGTGTGTCAGTATGTGTCTCTCTCTCTGTGTGTGTCAGTATATGTGGGTGTCAGTATGTGTCTCTCTCTCTGTGTGTGTCAGTATATGTGGGTGTCAGTATGTGTCTCTCTCTGTGTGTGTGTCTCTGTGTGTGTCAGTATGTGTCTCTCTCTCTGTGTGTGTCAGTATGTGTCTCTCTCTCTGTGTGTGTCAGTATGTGTCTCTCTCTCTGTGTGTGTCAGTATGTGTCTCTCTCTCTGTGTGTGTCAGTATATGTGGGTGTCAGTATGTGTCTCTCTCTGTGTGTGTGTCTCTGTGTGTGTCAGTATGTGTTTCTCTCTCTGTGTGTGTCAGTGTGTGTGTCTCTGTGTGTGTCAGTATGTGTTTCTCTCTCTGTGTGTGTCAGTATGTGTCTCTCTCTCTGTGTGTGTCAGCATGTGGGTGTCTCTGTGTGTGTCAGTATGTGTCTCTCTCTCTGTGTGTGTCAGTACGTGTGTGTCTATTTGTGTGTGTGTATGTGTGTCAATGTGTGTCTAATTGTGTGTGTCTGTGTCAGATTTTAAGTGTGTGTGTTAGTGTATGTGTGTGTGGGAGTCAGTCAGTGTGTGTCTCTGTGTGTCAGTGTGTGTGTGTCAGTATGTGTGTGTGTGTGTGTCTTTCTATGTGTCAGTCAGTGTGTGTACCTGTGGCTGTCAGTCAGTGTGTGTCTATTTGTGTGTGTCTGTGTGTCTGTCAGTGTGTGTATGTCGGTATGTGTCTATTTTTGTATCTCTGTGTGTCAGTGTGTGTGTCTCTGTGGTTGTGTGTGTCAGTATGGGTGGTTATCTGTGTCAGTATGTGTGTGTCTCTGTGTGTCAGTCAGTCAGTGTGTGTCTATTTATGTGTGTCAGTATGTGTCTCTGTGTGTGTCAGTGGGTGTGTGTGTGTCTCTGTGGTTGTGTGTGTCAGTATGTGTGTGTCTCTGTGTGTCAGTCAGTCAGTGTGTGTCTATTTATGTGTGTCAGTATGTGTCTCTGTGTGTGTCAGTGGGTGTGTGTGTGTCTCTGTGGTTGTGTGTGTCAGTATGTGTGTGTCTCTGTGTGTCAGTCAGTCAGTGTGTGTCTATTTATGTGTGTCAGTATGTGTCTCTGTGTGTGTCAGTGGGTGTGGGTGTGTCAATGTGTGGGGGTCAGTGTGTGTGTGTGTCGGTCGGTCAGTGTGCGTGTGTGTGTGTAAGTAGGTGTCAGTCAGTGTGTGGGGGTCAGATTGTCAGTGTGTGTGTCAGTATGTGTGTGTGTGTCAGTATGTGTTTCTCTGTGTCAGTGTGTGTGTGTCAGTATGTGTGGGTGTCCGTCAGTGTGTGTCTATTTGTGTGTGTCAGTGTGTCTCTGTGTGTATGTCGGTATGTGTCTGTGTGTGTCTATTTGGGTGTGTCTCTGTGTGTGTGTCTCTGTGTTTGTGTGTCATTATGTGTGTGTCAGTGTGTGTTCGTCTCTGTGTGTCAGCGTGTGTGTCTCTGTGTGTCAGTATGTGTGTGTCTCTGTGTTTGTGTGTGTCTCTGTGTGTCAGTGTGCGTGTCTTTCTGTGTGTGTCAGTGTGCGTGTGCCTGTGTGTGTTAGTGTGTGTCTATTTGTGTGTGTGTCTCTGTGTGTCAGTTTGTGTGTGCCTGTGGGTTTGTCTCTGTGTTTTAGTGTGTGTGTGTCAGTGTTTTTGTCAGTATGTGTGTCAGTGTGTGTATGTCGGTATATGTCTATTTGTGTGTGTGTGTGTCAGTCAGTGTGTGTCTATTTGTGTGTGTGTATGTGTGTCTCTGTGTTAGTGTGTCTATTTGTGTGTGTCTCTGTGTTAGTGTGTCTATTTGTGTGTGTCTCTGTGTGCCAGTATGTGTTTCTCTGTGTGACTGTGTGTCAATCTCTGTGTGACTGTGTGTCAATCTCTGTGTGTGTGTGTGTGTGTGGGTGTGTCTCTGTGTTTGTATGTGTGTCAGTATGTGTGTGTCAGTATGTGTGTGTCAGTATATGTGTGTCTCTGTGTGTCAGTATGGGTGTGTCTGTGTGTGTCAGTATGGGTGTGTCTGTGTGTGTCAGTGTGCGTATGTCGGTATGTGTCTATTTGTGTGTCTCTGTGTTTGTGTGTGTCTCTGTGTTTGTGTGTGTCAGTGTGTCTCTGTGTGCCAGTATGTGTTTCTTTGTGTGTCAGTGTGCCTGTGTGTCAGTCAGTGTGTGCCAGTCTCTGTGTGTGTGGGTGTCAGTGTGTGTGTCTCTGTGTGTCAGTTTGTGTGTGCCTGTGGGTGTGTTTGTGTGTGTCAGTGTTTTTGTCAGTATGTGTATGTCGGTATGTGTCTATTTGTGTGTCTCTGTGTTTGTGTGTGTCAGTATGTGTGTGTGTCTGTGTGTCTGTGTCAGTGTGTGTGTCTTTCTGTGTGTGTGTCTCTGTGTGTGCCTGTGTGTGTGTGTCTTTGTGTCAGTGTGTCTATTTGTGTGTTTCTGTGTGTCAGTGTGTATGTCTGCGTGTGAGTGGGTGTCAGTGAGTGTGTGTCAGTATGTGTCTATTTGTGTATCTGTCAGTGTGTGTGTGTGTCTCTGTGCTTGTATGTGTCTTTAGTGTGTGTCAGTATGTGTGTGTGTGTCTATTTGTGGGTGTCAGTATGTGTCTATTTGTGTGTCAGTATGTGTGTGTTTCCGTGTGTCCGTGTGTGTCTATTTGTGTGTGTGCGTGTCTCTTTGTGTGTCAGTATGTGTCTCTGTGTGTGTGTGTGTCTATTTGTGTGTCTGTGTGTCTCTGTGTCAGTGTGTATCTGTGTGCCTGTGTGTGTCAGTCAGTTTGTGTCTATTTGTGTGTCAGTGTGTGTGTGTCTCTATGTTTGTGTGTGCGTGTCTCTGTGTTTGTGTGTGTCATTATGTCTGTGTCTCTGTGTGTGTCAGTCTGTGTGTGTCTGTGTCAGTATGTGTGTTTGTCAGTATGCGTGTCTCTGTGTATCAGTGTGTGTGTCACTATGTGTCGGTATGTTCGTGTCGTGTGTGTCAGTGTGTCCATGTGTGTCGATATGTTTGTGTTGTGTGTGCCCATATGTGTGTGTCTCTGTGTGTGTGTGTGTCTATTTGTGTGTGTCTGTCATTATGTGTGTGTGTCAGTATCTGTGTGTGTGTGTCAGTATGTCTGTGTCTCTGTGTGTGGGTCAGTATGTATGTGTTAGTGTGTGTATGTCTCTCTGTGTGTCAGTATCTGTGTGTTTGCCAGTGTGCGTGTGTCAGTATGTGTATATCAGTAGGAGTGTGTGTGTCAGTGTATGTGTGTGTATAGTCCTGGTGACTATATGCAGCATTGTACGGTAAAATAGCAAAAGCATCCAGTATATAGATGTGACTTCCTGGATACATCTAGGGCCTATATGTCTGGATGAAGAGAGCTTGCTTGGGACTCAGGAGATTCTAGTTGGGCTAAGAGAACTGTGCTAGATGGGCAGGTGCAATATCTGCATATAAAGATGGCAGGGGCGGTAGCTGGAACAATGCCAGTGCAGTAGTGACATTGTGTGCTGTCAGTGACGTAATGTGGTGACAGTGCTCTGACATCATTAGTGCGCTACAGCTCTACATTAAATTCTACTGTGTTGTAAACAATTTGTTATTTAAAGTGTTTAAACATGCTGTGGAATTGTCTGTGTGTGTGTGTGGGGGGCTTAGCACGTGTGTTTGTGTGGGGGGCGGCAAACTTAGGGGTAGCCCCGGGCGGCAAAAGCTCTATCTACACCACTGCGTTAAGTGTGCTCATTATTAGTTTAGCAATACTAATTATCAATATACAGTGCAGTGTGCACATTATCAGTGTATAAATAATAAATATCATTATAAAGTGCAGTGTGCTCATTATTAGTTTATAAATACTAATTATCACCATAGAGTGCAGTGTGCTCATTTTTAGGGTTTTAAATACGCATTATTGTTATACAACGCATTGTGCTTATTATTTATGTATACAGTGGATATAAAAAGTCTACACACCTCTGCTAAAATGTCAGGTTTCTGTGCTGTAAAAAAATGAGACAAAGATAAATCATTTCAGAACTTTTTCCACCTTTTAATGTGACCTATAAACTGTACAACTCAATTGAAAAACAAACTGAAATCTTTTAGGTAGAGGGAAGAAAAAATATAAAAATAAAATAATATGGTTGCTTTACAAACTTGGACCAAACAATGTAGATCTGTGGGAATCTAGTAATGATCTTAATAATGTCACCTTGCATCCATTTAATTAGCACTTTCAGTAATTAACACTTTCAGTAAATCATTACCACCTGCTGGAAAACGAAAACATCAGGAGCGTCACACCAGGGGTGGAGATATGACGTCTCGGGCGGCCTGGTACAACACACCACTTGCACTTCCTTAACTTGTTGATTATTTTTTTTTTGCCAGCCCAGACCATGTCGCTTTTACCTTGTGGAGATTCTGTGCCAAGTAGTTCAATAGGTCTGAATACATGTGCAGTTAATACAATAGTTATTGCTGTTAGTGGATCTTTGCAATGCCCCATTTATTTTATTTTATCTATATATGTTTAGTACACCCTTGTATAGCACAATATCTGTGCTGCTCTGCTGATCCTGTGCTATACTATATTATCCTATGACCACCTCAGGAGCCAACTCTACAATATGAATTCAACAGCAAAGTTTCCATGAAAGTGTTTTTTTCTAGCTGCTAGTAAATATGTACTACTAGCCACTTGCCCGTCAAAAATGACGGCAATAAAATTTAAAGCCTGGCAATGGTGTTTGCCACAAAATGCAAGCCTCTCCCCCTCTACTTAACTGGCCTTGGCATGAGCGCCTTTGGCGCTCATTGCGAGCCTCTCCCCCTCTACTTGACGGTAGGCGCTCAATGAGAGCCACTCCCCCCTCTACTTTACTAAGCACCTTTTGAAGCTCATCATGGGCCTCGCAATGAGCGCCAAAGGCGCTCATTGCGAGCCTCTCCTCCATGTGTCTCTTCCCCCCTCTCCACCCCTGTATCTCTTCCCCCTCCCCCTCCCATGTGTCCCCTTTCCCCTCTCTCCCTCCCGTGTCTCTTCAACCCCTCTCCCCCTCCCTTGTGTCTCTTCCCTCCCGTTTCTTTTCCCTTCTCTTCCTCCCTGTGTCTCTTCCCCCATTTACCTTTCCTGTGTCTCTTCCACCCCTCTCCCTACCCTGTCTCTTCCACCCCTCTCCCTTCCCTTGTCTCTTCTACCCCGCTTTCCCTCCCCTGTCACTTCCACTCCACTTTTCTCATCTCTCTGTCCCTCCTTCCTGTCTGTCTCTCTGTCCCTCCTTCATGTCAATCTTTCTCTCTGTCCCTCCTTCATGTCAATCTTTCTCTCTGTCCCTCCTTCCTGTCTCTCTCTCTATCCCTCCCTCCTGTCTGTCTCTCTATCCCTCCCTCCTGTCTGTCTCTCTATCCCTCCCTCCTGTCTGTCTCTCTGTCCCTTCTTCCTGTCTGTCTCTCTCTGTCACTCCTTCCTGTCTGTATCTCTCTCTCTGTCACTCCTTCCTGTCTGTCTCTCTCTCTCTCATGTCTCTCTCCCTCTCTCTCTGTATCCCTCCTGTCTCTCTCTCTGTATCCCTCCTGTCTCTCTCTCTGTATCCCTCCTGTCTCTCTCTCTGTATCCCTCCTGTCTCTCTCTCTGTATCCCTCCTGTCTCTCTCTCTGTGTCCCTCCTGTTTCTCTCTCTGTGTCCCTCCTGTTTCTCTCTCTGTGTCCCTCCTGTCTCTCTCTCTCTCATGTCTCTCTCCCTCTGTGTCTGTATCCCTCCTGTCTCTCTCTCTGTATCCCTCCTGTCTCTCTCTCTGTGTCCCTCCTGTCTCTCTCTCTGTGTCCCTCCTGTCTCTCTCTCTGTGTCCCTCCTGTCTCTCTCTCTGTGTCCCTCCTGTCTCTCTCTCTGTGTCCCTCCTGTCTCTCTCTCTGTGTCCCTCCTGTCTCTCTCTCTGTGTCCCTCCTGTCTCTCTCTCTGTGTCCCTCCTGTCTCTCTCTCTGTGTCCCTCCTGTCTCTCTCTCTGTGTCCCTCCTGTCTCTCTCTCTGTGTCCCTCCTGTCTCTCTCTCTGTGTCCCTCCTGTCTCTCTCTCTGTGTCCCTCCTGTCTCTCTCTCTGTGTCCCTCCTGTCTCTCTCTCTCTCTGTGTCCCTCCTGTCTCTCTCTCTCTCTGTGTCCCTCCTGTCTCTCTCTCTCTCTCTGTCCCTCCTCTCTCTCTCTCTCTCTGTCCCTCCTCTCTCTCTCTCTGTCCCTCCTCTCTCTGTCCCTCCTCTCTCTGTCCCTCCTCTCTCTGTCCCTCCTCTCTCTGTCCCTCCTCTCTCTGTCCCTCCTCTCTCTGTCCCTCCTCTCTCTGTCCCTCCTCTCTCTGTCCCTCCTCTCTCTGTCCCTCCTCTCTCTGTCCCTCCTCTCTCTGTCCCTCCTCTCTCTGTCCCTCCTCTCTCTGTCCCTCCTGTCTCTGTCCCTCCTGTCTCTCTCTCTCTGTGTCCCTCCTGTCTCGCTCTGTCTGTGTCCCTCCTGTCTCGCTCTGTCTGTGTCCCTCCTGTCTCGCTCTGTCTGTGTCCCTCCTGTCTCGCTCTGTCTGTGTCCCTCCTGTCTCTCTCTGTCTGTGTCCCTCCTGTCTCGCTCTGTCTGTGTCCCTCCTGTCTCGCTCTGTCTGTGTCCCTCCTGTCTCGCTCTGTCTGTGTCCCTCCTGTCTCGCTCTGTCTGTGTCCCTCCTGTCTCGCTCTGTCTGTGTCCCTCCTGTCTCGCTCTGTCTGTGTCCCTCTTGTCTCTCTCTGTCTGTGTCCCTCCTGTCTCTCTCTGTCTGTGTCCCTCCTGTCTCTCTCTGTCTGTGTCCCTCCTGTCTCTCTCTGTCTGTGTCCCTCCTGTCTCTCTCTCTGTCTGTGTCCCTCCTGTCTCTCTCTCTGTCTGTGTCCCTCCTGGCTCTGTCTGTGTCCCTCCTGTCTCTGTCTGTGTCCCTCCTGTCTCTGTCTGTGTCCCTCCTGTCTCTCTATCTGTGTCCCTCCTGTATCTCGCTGTCCCTCCTGTCTCTCTCTGTCTGTGTCCCTCCTGTCTCGCTCTGTCTGTGTCCCTCCTGTCTCTGTCTGTGTCCCCTCCTGTCTCTCTCTGTGTCCCTCCTGTCTCTCTCTCTGTGTCCCTCCTGTCTCTCTCTCTGTGTCCCTCCTGTCTCTCTCTCTGTGTCCCTCCTGTCTCTCTCTCTGTGTCCCTCCTGTCTCTCTCTCTGTGTCCCTCCTGTCTCTCTCTCTCTCTGTGTCCCTCCTGTCTCTCTCTCTCTCTGTGTCCCTCCTGTCTCTCTCTCTCTCTCTGTCCCTCCTCTCTCTCTCTCTCTGTCCCTCCTCTCTCTCTCTCTGTCCCTCCTCTCTCTGTCCCTCCTCTCTCTGTCCCTCCTCTCTCTGTCCCTCCTCTCTCTGTCCCTCCTCTCTCTGTCCCTCCTCTCTCTGTCCCTCCTCTCTCTGTCCCTCCTCTCTCTGTCCCTCCTCTCTCTGTCCCTCCTCTCTCTGTCCCTCCTGTCTCTCTCTCTCTGTGTCCCTCCTGTCTCGCTCTGTCTGTGTCCCTCCTGTCTCGCTCTGTCTGTGTCCCTCCTGTCTCGCTCTGTCTGTGTCCCTCCTGTCTCGCTCTGTCTGTGTCCCTCCTGTCTCGCTCTGTCTGTGTCCCTCCTGTCTCGCTCTGTCTGTGTCCCTCCTGTCTCGCTCTGTCTGTGTCCCTCCTGTCTCGCTCTGTCTGTGTCCCTCCTGTCTCGCTCTGTCTGTGTCCCTCCTGTCTCGCTCTGTCTGTGTCCCTCCTGTCTCGCTCTGTCTGTGTCCCTCCTGTCTCGCTCTGTCTGTGTCCCTCTTGTCTCTCTCTGTCTGTGTCCCTCCTGTCTCTCTCTGTCTGTGTCCCTCCTGTCTCTCTCTGTCTGTGTCCCTCCTGTCTCTCTCTGTCTGTGTCCCTCCTGTCTCTCTCTCTGTCTGTGTCCCTCCTGTCTCTCTCTCTGTCTGTGTCCCTCCTGTCTCTGTCTGTGTCCCTCCTGTCTCTGTCTGTGTCCCTCCTGTCTCTGTCTGTGTCCCTCCTGTCTCTCTATCTGTGTCCCTCCTGTATCTCGCTGTCCCTCCTGTCTCTCTCTGTCTGTGTCCCTCCTGTCTCGCTCTGTCTGTGTCCCTCCTGTCTCTGTCTGTGTCCCTCCTGTCTCTGTCTGTGTCCCTCCTGTCTCTGTCTGTGTCCCTCCTGTCTCTCTGTCTGTGTCCCTCCTGTCTCTCTGTCTGTGTCCCTCCTGTATCTCGCTGTCCCTCCTGTCTCTCTCTGTCTGTGTCCCTCCTGTCTCTCTCTGTCTGTGTCCCTCCTGTCTCCCTCTGCCTGTGTCCCTCCTATCTCTCTATCTGTGTCCCTCCATCTGTGTCCCTCCTGTATCTCGCTGTCCCTCCTGTCTCTCTCTGTCTGTGTCCCTCCTGTCTCTCTCTGTCTGTGTCCCTCCATCCGTGTCCTTCCTGTCTCTCTCTGTCCCTCCTGTCTCTCTCTGTCTGTGTCCCTCCTGTCTCTGTCTGTGTCCCTTCTGTCTCTGTCTGTGTCCCTCCTGTCTCTGTCTGTGTCCCTCCTGTCTCTGTCTGTGTCCCTCCTGTCTCTGTCTCTGTCTGTGTCCCTCCTGTTTCTGTCTGTGTCCCTCCTGTCTTTCTCTCTGTCCCTCCTGTCTCTCTCTCTATCTCTCTCTGTCCCTCCTGTCTCTCTCTCTGTCCCTCCTGTCTCTCTCTCTGTCCCTCCTGTCTCTCTATCCGTGTCCCTCCTGTCTCTCTATCCGTGTCCCTCCTGTCTCTCTATCCGTGTCCCTCCTGTCTCTCTCTCTGTCCCTCCTGTCTCTCTATCCGTGTCCCTCCTGTCTCTCTATCCGTGTCCCTCCTGTCTCTCTCTCTGTCCCTCCTGTCTCTCTATCCGTGTCCCTCCTGTCTCTCTATCCGTGTCCCTCCTGTCTCTCTCTCTGTCCCTCCTGTCTCTCTATCCGTGTCCCTCCTATCTCTCTATCCGTGTCCCTCCTGTCTCTCTATCTGTGTCCCTCCTGTCTCTCTCTATCTGTGTCCCTCCTGTCTCTCTCTATCTGTGTCCCTCCTGTCTCTCTCTATCTGTGTCCCTCCTGTCTCTCTCTATCTGTGTCCCTCCTGTCTCTCTCTATCTGTGTCCCTCCTGTCTCTCTCTATCTGTGTCCCTCCTGTCTCTCTCTATCTGTGTCCCTCCTGTCTCTCTCTATCTGTGTCCCTCCTGTCTCTCTCTATCTGTGTCCCTCCTGTCTCTCTCTATCTGTGTCCCTCCTGTCTCTCTCTATCTGTGTCCCTCCTGTCTCTCTCTCTCTCTCTGTCCCTCCTGTCTCTCTCTCTCTCTCTGTCCCTCCTGTCTCTCTCTATCTCTCTGTCCCTCCTGTCTCTCTCTATCTCTGTCTGTGTCCCTCCTGTCTCTCTCTATCTCTGTCTGTGTCCCTCCTGTCTCTCCCTCTCTCTGTCTGTGTCCCTCCTGTCTCTCTGGGTCTGTGTCCCTCCTGTCTCTCTGGGTCTGTGTCCCTCCTGTCTCTCTGGGAATGTGTCCCTCCTGTCTCTCTGGGTCTGTGTCCCTCCTGTCTCTCTGGGTCTGTGTCCCTCCTGTCTCTCGGGGTCTGTGTCCCTCCTGTCTCTCGGGGTCTGTGTCCCTCCTGTCTCTCGGGGTCTGTGTCCCTCCTGTCTCTCTGGGTCTGTGTCCCTCCTGTCTCTCTGGGTCTGTGTCCCTCCTGTCTCTCTGGGTCTGTGTCCCTCCTGTCTCTCTGGGTCTGTGTCTCTCTGGGTCTGTGTCCCTCCTGTCTCTCTGGGTCTGTGTCTCTCTCTCTCTATGTGTTTCTCCTGTCTCAGTCTCTCTCTATGTGTTTCTCCTGTCTCAGTCTCTCTCTATGTGTTTCTCCTGTCTCAGTCTCTCTCTATGTGTTTCTCCTGTCTCAGTCTCTCTCTATGTGTTTCTCCTGTCTCAGTCTCTCTCTATGTGTTTCTCCTGTCTCAGTCTCTCTCTATGTGTTTCTCCTGTCCCTCTCTCTCTCTGTCCCTCCTGCCTCTCTCTCTGTGTCCTCTCTCTCTGTCTGTGTCTCTCTCTACCTGTCACTCCTGTCTCTCTCTATCTGTGTCCCTCCTGACTCTCTCTGTGTTACTCCTGTCACTCTCTCTCTGTCTGTGTCCCTTCTGACTCTCTCTGTGTTACTCCTGTCACTCTCTCTCTGTCTGTGTCCCTTCTGACTCTCCCTGTCTGTGTCCCTCTTGTCTCTCTTTCCCTCCAGGCTGTCTCTTTCACCTCAGTCCCCAGCATGTCTGCCGGTCCCTCCCCAGGGAGGTGTTGAGAGCAGCAGGAGGGAGGTGTTGAGAGCAGCAGGAGGGAGGTGTTGAGAGCAGCCGGGGGAGGATTTAAGACCGGCGGGGGAGGATTTAAACCGGCGGGGGAGGGGTTAAGAGTGGCAGGGGAGGGGTTAAGAGTGGCGGGGGAGGAGTTAAGAGTGGCGGGCGGGCAGGAGGAGTTGTGAGTTGTGCGAGCCCGCAAGCGTGAGCAACGGCTCGAGCGGGCTCGTATGCTCACAACTATACATGTGATATAAATATAAACGGATACATACATGTATACGGCTCACACGGACACATACATATTTGTGAAGCAGACATTTACATTACAAAGTCATTATGTGGCACAAGCTGTAGGGGAGAGTATTAAAGTACCCAACTGACAATATGTTATGTAATTCCATGCCAATTTCCTTCTGAGATCTCACCTTGATAGTGGAAATATGCACTGTAGTCAATGCTGTATAGTAATACCATGACAGCACTAGTAAAAGGTGTTGACTAAGAGAAGCTGCAGCAGGAATGTTGTGGAGAATAATAATGTGTACAGGCCAAGCATTTAAAATGGATGCTTCCATGGAGAATTTCAACAAAGAATATGAGTATAAGTAAGAAATAGAAATTTTAATTACAAAATATATATATTACCAAATATAGATCAAATAAATTAAGTATATAATATAGTCTCTTTACAATTGTTTCTTTTTCTTAATTGGCAGAGTATAGTAACTTGTGGATGGCTCCTCACATTCTCTCTTTGGGGTTTTGCTCCTGGTTTGTTCATCTGGCTTTATTACATTTATGTCCTCAAATGTCTTTCTCACAGCCGAGGGCCACCGGAGATTATAATGATCTTGTAGTCTTCCCATACAGCACTCCACATACCAGATAATGGTGTGGTCTTGTATATTAATTTCCTTATAGAGATGTTCAGGAATACAGCTGTCCTCATTGCACGTAATGGTGAGGTCTGGAACAGTCACCTGCTGGCATGGCTTCAATGTCTTGGATCTGTGAGTTGCCATAAACTCTTTCCGCTGACACAATGGTATATTCCCCGGCATGTTTGAACACTAGAGCTCCACTACCACTCCAACCTATGTCTGAACACTTGTAGGTATCAGTAGTACTGGAATGTTGATGCCAGACCATAGCTAAGTAACATTCTGTGATGTCATAATGGGTGTGATGTCAAATTCAAAATGCTTTTAAAATATACCATATTTGTAAATGTTGCTCTCTTCCCTTTAAAAGAAAGTCAGTTTTATTTAGCTTCTTTATATAGACATTGTCACAATATGGAACCAGCAGGATTGGCAAGAGTTGGAACTCCCAACTGTTAGGTCTTCACATTGATTGGTTAGGAGTATCCTCAATAACCGCAGGCAGAGTACTGAAATTCATAAAAAAAAAACAACAAATCTGTTCTTACTTTTTCCCTTGCTTCAGATCCCAGTGGAAATTGAAAAAGGGATGAGACTTGCTGGCACCACCCAACACCTGGGAATCCCCCAACCCCACTACAATCAGCTTCCTGGGTCCATGGAAGGGAGAAGAGGGTGGAAGAGACATGGGAGGGGATGGGGAGCGTGGAGGAGAGACACAGGGGAAGGAGATTGCAAGTCACAAACTAATTTCAGTACCACTAAAAGAAAAAAAACTATGATTCTAATAAAAAATAAATTTCTTAGAAAAAATTTGTGTTGGAGAAAACCAAAATAGTTCTCGGAGATATCTGTCCCTGGCCAAATTACCAATATACAGATAGTGTGCACACCTTAGAGAAATAATACACCAACACAGAGTTCTGGTATAAAGCTTTCTCTCGCCTACTGTTTATTGAATCAGCCGCCATATATAACATTTAATAATCAGATAAATGTTGCAACTAAGCAAAACATCAGTTGGTTCTGTGATGTCTGCTTTTACAGAATCTCAGCAAGGCATTGGGTTAATGCATTAAGGAGTCTCTAGGTGTCATCCCACAGTGGGATGAGTCTTTCTCTCATTGGTCAGAAGGTTAGGACAAAGGGAAGATGGTGTTCTCCTTCTTGTGTCCAAGGTGTGGTGTTGTCAACGTCATCCTTAGCAGACCGGAAGTAGTGCTGCCGACATCTTGTATGGGAGGGAAGTGGCAAATCCTCCATCTTAGAGTCTCCAATAATCAACATTGTTAATAAGATTACGTAATACTGAAAAGAGAAAATGTATGAGTAGGGCAAACAAAATGCATTTTCTTGTAGATCCTGATCCATAACAAATTATAATTATAATAGAAATCAATTTACTAACAACAGTAATAGGGAAACATACTAAATATACACAATGTACACAAATGTACAAAAAACAATACCGTAATAAAATATTTCACCACAGATATTTCATTAATCTCTTTTTATTCTGAATCAGTAAGCAAGTCTGATTCTTCTGAGCCATTTTCATCTTCATTATCCCATAATATATATAAATACAATTGTCTTTTGAGCCATTTAGATAAAAATCTGTGATTATAAGACACACCTGCGATTCTAAGATGAACCTGGTTATTAAAGACGTTTCTATGGGGGAAAAAGTGCATCTTAGAATCGGGAAATATAGTAGTTGTCTTGTTAATTCTCTATGAATAGTCACTTGTGAATGATTGCTCAAACTCTCTCTTTGGCACCTCTTGTGACTTCAGGCCCTGAAAAATCTGCCTCACTGCCAAATTCCATCTGTGAATATAATCTAACTAGCAACTTGTCCTTCGACAAAAATGACAGGAATAACATTTTAAGGTTGGGAATGCTGTACCTTCCACTAGCTGCCGTTAATATACCTCGGCTGACGGTCTCACATATGTCAGAAAACGTCTGGATTCCATCTCCCAATCCTCTTTATCATGACCTCCGGTAGTCCCAGCTGCACTGCCTTCGTAGCAGCCCCAATTATAAACGAGTGGGTCCCAAACTCCGCCTGGTTCAGACCCAAACGCTGCAGACCGAACTTCATTACCCTAGTAAACAAATCGAGAGAGTGCCGTACCATCCTTGTGTACCAGGAGTGGGCCCGTCACACCCGGACCCCGCTGTAAAAACTCCCTCAAGCATTCGCAAGCACACTATACCCACTTTCTTGAGACCTATCTCCTTCCCCTTTCCAACCTGATTCTTCTTGGATCTCCGTAACCAGAATGTTACTCTGCCATCCTGCAGACAGACCTCCACCATCTATATGCCACCCGAACAATGTTTACTTGCTGAACTAGCTCCCCAATCCGGAACGCTCTAAGGAATGTTAGTGAGAATGCGGTTTTAGATAGTAACGATTCGTAGACCATATTAAAGATGTCCACCAGCACTGCTGACAACCTTAGCAGTAACGAGAAGGTGATTTTGCGCCTCCCATCATGACTGTTCACCCTTCTACAAGCATTTCATGACACGCCTCACCACAAATTCCTTTGTCGGGTCCCTCAGCCTGGCTAGCTTAAACACGAAGGTTAGGGCCGCCATCTGCATCCTAACTGATGCCGCCGACTCCGTGACATCCCTGCATCAAATTAGGTACCATAACAGGACACCAACCACGCGTTCTGGTGCTGGAACCAACTGAGTACCCACCATCCACGCGGCTGACAGAGCTGATTGCTCTCCAGCATGAGAAGGTTCCCCATCTAAGGCCAAGCCCTACCCGCTAAACTGGACACCCACCTGCCTAGCTCAGTGTCCGGTATTTGTACTTTATGTTGCTCAAGCAATGCCCTCAACCCAATCATCAGTTGAGAGTTGCCCCACCGGGATAGTCACCCTCAGTCTGTAGAAAAGAGGTCCTGGCTGGCCCCCCTTTCTCACCTGAGCCTTGTGATACGGGCACTTCTCTGTCCACCTCTCGTTCATCCCGTTAAGGCGTCCTCTCCCGTCTCCTTCTGGAGCTAGCCTCCTGCCCAGACCCTGAGCACGTGCAACTGCCCTGGTATCCCTGATCCTCCTGGAAATTCCAGAAGAACTGTTACTGTGGCACCTGTATCTGTGCACTACAGGCTGGCGTGCGGGAACCCCTTCTGAAGAATCACTGTCAGCATAACCTATCTGGTCGGGTGGGGCTAACTGTGAAACTCTGAAACTTCTTTGATCTAAACTTAACCCGGGAGACATCTCTATGGTTGGACTAGGGTCAGAAACTAGGAGACCACCCTGCCATGGGCTACTAGGGTCCCACACCGTGACACCCCTGACCCTAGACACTGATTTCTTTGTTGTGTGTGTAGTGGAGGAGAGGGCTGTACCTTGCGGTGGATCTGCAAGCTCTGGCAGACCTTCTGGTTCTGGACGACGTGGCCTCACCCGCCCGTTCCATGACCGCAGCCCTGTCCTTCTGCTGCTCCGTCTCTAGACGTTCTTAGGATCTGACGTCCGCAGCTCTTCCGTCAAACTCCCTGCGCTGTTCGTATGTCGACTGTTTAAGAAAGCTGTGTTAGTAGATCCACCCGCTCCCTATGAAACCCTCTCACTGATTGCAGTTTGTGCTGTTGGAGCATTGTTAGGATTCTCAATTTTTCTCTTACCCCTATTGACCTTTGGGCGAGGGTGTGACGGACTCCTTGGTGGCATATCGGGGATGACTTGTTGACTGAGAGGCGTGGTACACGGCATGGGCTGGTCACTCATGCCCCTACCCGCTGCGCCTCCTAGCTCAACACCTGCTCTCTCCGAAGGCACTAACTACGGGGCTCCAGAGTCACTGCTTGTAACCTCTGCTTGATTGTTGGCCCCCTCAAGGCTGCCAGCAGCTAATAAGCACTGCATGGTGGCCCTGTCAAAAGAGCAGGATGCCCCAGGCTCTCCCTGGGCAACAGCCACCTCAGACTATGCCCAGGTTGAACTTTGGGTGCCATCAATGCCCTCTGCGGCTTGGTCTTGGCTCAAACTGTCCTCTAGCCACTCACCCCCTGGTGCAGCACTCTAGCCCTGACCATTTTTAGCAACTGCCCCAACTCTCTAGCTTCCAGCTGACTCATCCTGAGCTAGATTCCAAAGTGCACAATACAATAAAGGACAAACACAGATGCAGCCAAACAGATACACACAAGGATGAAGTAGATAATGAATGAATAAACTGATGAGCAAGTGACAAAAACAGAGCTACTCGCACCTCCAACTGCTCCTCGTGATGGCTGGCCATGGAGTGCAGCTAAAATGGCGCTCCCGCACCCTCTGTTTCAAACCCTGCCCCACTGCCGGCGCATGTGACGCGTCTAAGCCAATCTGGCTCCTCAGATCAAGGGGCACTTCCAGCGAGCCCCATGGAGCCTGGGGCCGCCTCCGTGCCCTTCATTCAGTGTGCTCCATTATTAGTTTATAAATACTAATTATCAATATACAGTGCAGTGTTCTCATTTTTAGAGTATAAATACAAATTATCATTATACAGCGCAGTGTGCTTGTTATTAGTGTATAAATACTTATCATCATACAGTGCAGTGGGCCTAGTTATCCGTATAAAGTTAGTATATTCTATATAATGCAATGTGATTTTGTATAGAAATATCATTATTATATAGTGCAGTGTGCATATTATAATTATCTAAGTACGAGACGTCGTTGTGCTTTTTGCGTGGTGCGTACAACTTAGCGATGAGCCCCGCATGCCCTCATCGCCGGCCAGCCTTGCGTAGCGAGGCGAGCCGTTAAACTCAGAGCACTTATGCAATGAGCGTCAAAGGAGCACTTAGGCAATGAGCTACGCGAGCCTCGCATAGCATTAAACTTGGAGCACTTAGCGGGACTTAGAAAAAAAAAGATCCGAGAAGCAAAAAATTACGAGATTAGCGGCCGAACCAAAAACCCGAAAAACATACTAAATGCACCCAAAAAAATTCCCAAAACATCAGAGACAGCATGGGGCAACAGCCAGGACGTCTGTGAGTGAGGTGGAACGCGAATTTAACTCGATTTAGACGACAGAAAAAAATTAAAACAAGGCTACACGATCCCGGACCGCGCAAAAAACTGCAAACTGCGTAGCACTTTACACATTACATTACGACCTACAACATACACTATTAGAAAAGCAGGAAAATGCTCACGCGTACCACATTAATAACATTACGACTATACAATGCCGCTTTACACAATAAACCAACTGCTTTACCTTGCGCACGCAGCCTATTTAGAATGCACAGTTCAAACATTCATTACACTTTATAAACAGGGAACTAACACTCAAAATGTACATTCTATGCAGACGCAAAATACAAACAGATTGTTAGCTCTTCAGCCTATTGCTCGCTGCATATATCAATTATAAATAATTAAAGTATATTATTTATTGCATAAATAATTATTAATTAATTAATTGAATAAATCATTAATTATTACTTAACTACATATGCATAGAAATATATATCTCGCTCAGAGGACCAAAATTAAACGACATGAGAGGCTCGCAATGAGCGCCGATGGCGCTCATTGCGACGCATGTGAATAGCGCCAAAGGCGCTCAGCGCAATACTCGCAATGAGCGCCAAAGATCCTGAGGCTCGCAATAAGCACCAAAAGGCCTCATTGCGAGGCATGCGATGAGTGCCAAAGGCGCTCAGCGCAAGTCTTGCAATGAGCGCCGAAGTTCCTCACAGTACAAAACAGTTTTAATTATTTCTCAAACGGCATTCCCATGGCTTTAAATTTTATTGACCATCATTTTATGACGGGCAAGTCGATAGTTAGTTTATAACTACTAATCATTATACCATGGAGTATGCACATTATCAGTGTATAAATACTAGTTATCATTATACAGGGCAGTGTGCTCATTATTCGTTTATAAATACTAATTATCATAAAATAGTGCAGTGTGCTCATTATTAGAGTATAAATACAAATTATTATCGTACAGTGTGCTCGTTATGAAAATATAGTGCCTCCTTGTGATGTCAGAGACGCTGACAAAACGCACGTCGGGGTACTCATGTCTGAGGAGCATGCTGGTTCACTGAGAGTGCTTGTGATTTGAAGTCCATCTATCTACTGCTCTATGTGCCTTCACAGTGAGGTTGCTGTGTTGAAGACTCTAAGCCTTATTTCTTTTGTATGGCTAATATTGATTTTAAGATTGGTGAGTGGGGAGAACAGCTTGGCTATTTAAAGGATCTCTTTCCTCATAAGTTCATCATCGCCATAATTTCATTGTTGTTTATATTTTTTCTAATTATGAGCCAGGTTATGCTATATTAAGATGGTAATAAGTACAGCAGTTTATTAATGCGGGTTTAAACATTTCTTGCCATAGATTTTTTTCAGTCTAATAGCGTAGCTGTTGTGTAGAATTCCCTTAAGATAGTAGCAGGGTATGCCATAAGGGCAAGCTTCCAGGCAGGAGGTACCCATTGAGGTCCTAGCCAGAATATTACTAGGTATTACTATTTCATATTTTTGATTTGCAAAATTTGCACTAAAATGTTTGTTGTCTTTTTTGATTACACTTATTTAGAATTTTAAATTGTATTAATAAAGGTTTGAATTTAATACCAATTAAAAAAATTGTGCACACCATCCGAGAGGAATGTGCGGTCATAGTCTACTGACTGAAAATGATGTGCAGCAAAGAGACATCGCCCTTTTTCTTAATAAAGGATGCTATTGTCCAATTTATCTTTTTTCTGCAATTTTCAATTTTATCCATATTAAAAAAAAAACGCGTTTGGCGGCGCTTTACAAACTTGGACCAAACAATATAGATCTGTGGGAATCTAGTAATGATCTTAATAATGTCACCTTGCATCCATTTAATTAACACTTTCATGGGTAAAAACAGTAAATCATTACTACCTGCTGAAAAACGAAAACATCAGGTGGGTCACACCAGGGGTGGAGATATCACGTCTCGGGCGGCCTGGTACAACACAACACTTGCACTTCCTTAACTTGTTTTGTTGATTTTTTTTTTGCCAGCCCAGGCCATGTCGTTTTTACCCTGTGGAAATTCTGTGCCAAGTAGTTCAATAGGTCTGAATACATGTGCAGTAAATACAAGAGTTATTGCTGTTAGTGGATCTTTGCAATGCCCCATGTAGTTTATTTTATCTATATATGATTAGTACACCCTTGTATAGCTGTGGTAAGCATGTGCTATACTATATTATCCTATGAGCACCTCAGGAGCCAACTCTACAATATGAATTCAGCAACAAAGTTTCCATGGAAGTGTTTTTTTTAACTGCTAGTAATTATGTACTAAATAAATATAGACATATACATACATGTATACGGCACACACGGACACATACATATTTGTGAAGCAGACAGACATTTACATTACAAAGTCATTATGTGGCACAAACTGTAGGGGAGAGTATTTAAGTACCCGACTGACAATATATTGGGTAATTCCATGCTAATGTCCTTCTAAGGAGGAGGGTCACACCAGGGGTGGAGATATCACGTCTCGGGCGGCCTGGTACAACACACCACTTGCACTTCCTTAACAGGAGACAGAGGCCGCACCCATAGTTTATTTTATACAGTAAAATGAGCTTGTCTGTATAAATACCGTATATACTCGAGTATAAGCCTAGTTTTTCAGCCCTTTTTTAAGGCTAAAAAGGGCCCCCTCGGCTTATACTCGAGTCACTCTCCCCCCCATGTCTGTCTAACCCCCCCTCGTGTCTCTCTAACCCCCCCTCGTGTCTCTAACCCCCCCCTCATGTCTCTCTAACCCCCCTTTGTCTCTCTAACCCCACCCATGTCTCTCTACCCCCCGTGTCTCTCTACCCCCCCTGTGTCTCTCTAACCCCCCGTGTCTCTAACCCCCTGTGTCTCTTTCCCTCCCCCCTCCTCATCCTCAACACCCTTCTCATTATAAACCCCCTCCTCATTCTCCCTCCTCAACCCCCCTCCTCAACCTAAAGCCCCCTCCTCATTCTAACTCCCCCTAAATACCTCCCCCTCTCCCCTCACTTACCTGCTTCTGCTCCGGCTTCCGCTCCTTCTTGACCCGGCGCGCATGTGATGTCACGTCATTAGCATATACTGGTTGCCGGCACCCGGTATGTTCTAATGGTGCGGCGTGCATGTGACGTCACATGCGCTCCCGGTCAAGGAGCGGAGGCCGGAGCAGAAGCAGGTAAGTGATCGGAGAGGGGGAGGTATTTAGGGGGGGGCTTAGGTTGAGGAGGGGGTTTAGGTTGAGGAGGGGGGTTGAGGGGGGGTTTAAGGTTGAGGTGGGGGTTGAGGTTGAGGTGGGGGTTGAGGTTGAGGTGGGGGTTGCGGTAGAGGTGGGGGTAGAGGTGGTGGTTGAGGTAGAGGATGGGGTTGAGGTAGAGGAGGGGGTTGAGGTTGAGGAGGGTTGAAGAGGGGTTGAGGATGGGGTGTTGAGGATGAGGATGGGGGGTTGAGGAGGGAGGTTGAGGATGGAGAGGGGGTTGAGGATGAGGAGGGAGGTTGAGGATGAGGAGGGTTGAGGTAGAGGAGGGTTGAGGAGGGTTGAGGTAGAGGAGGGGGGGTTGGGGTTGAGGAGGGTTGGAGTTGAGGAGGGTTGACGTTGAGGAGGGGGGGTTGGAGTAGAGGGGGGTTGGGGTAGAGGAGGGTTGAGGTAGAGGAGGGATGAGGTAGAGGAGGGTTGAGGTTGAGGATGGGGTGTTGAAGATGAGGATGGGGGGAGGATGAGGATGGTGTGGTTGAGGTGGGGGGTTGAGGAGGCAGGATGAGGGGGTTGAGGATGGGGTGTTGAGGATGGGGGGATGAGGAGGGAGGATGAGAAGGGAGGTTGAGGAGGGGGTTGAGGAGGGGGGTTGAGGAGGGAGGAGGAGGGGTTGAGGAGGGGGGTTGAGAGAGGAGGGAGGATGAGTGAGGTTGAGGAGGGAAGTTGAGGAGGGGGTTGAGGATGAGGAGGGAGGTTGAGGAGGAGGGGTTGAGGGGGGTTGAGGATGAGGAGGAGGGGTTGAGGAGAGGGGTTTGAGGATGGGGGGTTGAGGATGGGGGGATGATGAGGGGGTTGAGGATGAGGGGGTTGAGGATTAGAAGGGAGGTTGAGGAGGAGGGGTTGAGGAAGGGGGCTGAGGTCGAGGGGGGTTGAGGAGGATGGGGGGGTTGAGGAGGGAGGATGGGGGGTTGAGGAGGGGGGTTGAGGTGGGAGGATGAGGATGGTGAGGTTGAGGAGGGGGTTGAGGATGGGGTGTTGAGGATGAGGATGGGGGGGTTGAGGAGGGAGGATGAGGATGGGGGGTTGAGGAGGTGGGTTCAGGAGGGGATTGAGGAGGGAGGATGAGGATGGGGGGTTGAGGAAGGATGTTGAGGAGGGAGGATGAGGATGGGGGGTTTGAGGAGGGGGTTGAGGATGGGGTGTTGAGGATAAGGATGAGGATGGAGGGTTGAGGAGGGGGGTTGAGGATGAGGAGGGAGGATTAGGAGTGGGGTTGATGAGGGTGATAAAGGAGGGGGGAAGAGACACAGGGAAGGGAGAGGTTGGTAGAGACACAGGGAAGGGAGAGGTTGGAAAAGACACAGGGAAGGGAGAGGGGAGAAGAGACACAGGGAAGGGAGAGGGGAGAAGAGACATGGGAGAGAGAGGGGGACACATAGGGCACAAGAGGGACACAGGGGGCAGCACATTTCTCTCCCTTGGCTTATACTCGAGTCACTCATTTTACCCAGTATTTTATGGTAAAATAGGTGCCTCGGCTTATACTCGAGTATATACGGTACTCATCATCATTAAACAGTGCTGCATGCTCAATAATAGTGCATAGACACTCAGTATCATAGTGAAATGGCTAAAGAAGGTGAAAGATGGAGAAAAGTGACAGAGGGAATAGAAAGATTGTTGGAGGCGTAGGGTGGAAAAAACAGCTTTAGAGCAATAGAGATAGCGATCTAGATTAGTTGGTGGTCCTTTTCAGACCTGGAATGGTTAGCTTTCATCTGGCAAAATAGTTTATCACTTGTTTCTTTGATATTTTGCCAGCCCAGACCATGTCACTTTTACCTTGTGGAAATTCTGGGCCAAGTAGTAAAATAGGTCTGAATACATGTGCAGTAAATACAAGAGTTATTGCTGTCAGTGGATCTTTGTAATGCCCCATTTAGTTGCTTTTATCTATATATGAATAGTACCCCTTGTATAGCACAATATCTGTGCTGCTCTGCTGATCCTGTGCTATACTATATTATCCTATGACAACCTCAGGAGCCAACTCTACAATATGAATTAAGCAGCAAAGTTTCCATGGAATTGTTTATTCTAACTGCTAGTAATTATGTACTATATAAATATAAGCAAGATATAAAGGATTGCTAGTATCCCCAGGTGTCTACCACCTATATTGAAGTTATTAGTTAACAACAGGGAATTCAAAGAAAAAAATAATAAATACAACTTTAATGATTTTAAGGATCACAATGCTGATTAAAATTAAATTTAAAAAAAATCCAGGATTGGACACACAATTTAAAAGAAACAAAATCTTTGAAATAAGATTACCTCCTTATTAGTATGAATAAATCATTTTTATATATCACACATTGGTTGGGTAAATCTATTCCACCATACAGTGTAGTGAAAATAATTCTTCAGTTTTTACTGTCCTTTTGGAACCTTGAATGTCCTATATCAATCCCCTTAATTAATTTCTCTGTATTTATAACAACAGAAAAGCTCATAAAGGGATAGGGAGCTAAGATAGTGATATATTAATTTAATGGTCAGCTCTGTTGCCCATATTGCTGGAATAAATGCTCCTTCCCTTCAGTATTTCCCTCTTAGAATCAGTATAGTGGAGTGGGAGAAGTCAGCCCCTGAAAGCAGGCACAAATGAATACTTGTATCGTAATAATAATACTCTTATAGTTAACTTGTAAAATAAATATCCTGCATAGATTGAATCCCCCACTCGCACAGACCACTCATTAATATTGGGTAAGAACAGGTTAGGATGCACAGTCTTTCAAACACTCACACACTGCATGGTAAACGGACGCCTACGTGCTCCAAAGTAAATACGCACCAGCGTTGTGCGCCTGATGCGTTTCAACATCACTAGACGTCTTTCTTAAAGGCAAAATGTGAGTAGACGAAGGATCCGCCTATTTAACTAGTTCCTGTTACCATGAATACCTAATATGTGGTATATGAGTCCAGGGGAGTATGGGAAGTGACGAAATGATATATAAATGTCTCTGAGTAATATCTCAATATAGAGAGGCAGGATAGCCTAAAACGGATTATAAGGACAATATTTTGGCTTTAGAGGAAAAAAGGAAATATATACAGTATAATGCTTATAATAAGAGGTAATAGTATTCATCTACAAAACGCATTCTTTTGCAAACTGAGATGATTTATGTAGAGAACAGTAGTGAAAAATGGTCACTGGGAAATTCTCATCGGTGACAACTGTATATGACTATTAGAGTCTACTCCACTTTAACAAGGTATAAGAGGGAATAAACATAATGATACCTATGTGGGCATAAGTAAAAAGGGGAATAATCCATAAATAATAGACTGTAAGCGAGTACATGTATGTAAGGCTGTAGATGGCCTTAAGTGTTGTGTATATTGAATACAAGAAGCAAAGACCAAAGTGCTGAAGTGTTAGTGATAGTGTAAAACTAAAGTCAGATAGAGGACAATAAATAAAGCTGACTCTATTATAAGTGTCCGAATTCCTAAAGTCAATGAATTTATTGAGTATATGTATAATAATCGATCATATTAGTGCAAAGTGGGTTGAAAAAAATATACAACTGGTGAAAATATTTAATAAAGATAAAGAGATAAAAGGTTTATAAAAAGTAAACCTTTTATTTAAAAAGGTAAATGGTAAGTGCTGAGACAACGAGAAGTTGTCAAGCTGTCAAAAAGCATACAAGATAAGAAAAAAGCTATTGCGTATAATATATTATACACTCAACTGCTGGCAAATGGATGTAGAGACATAAAAAATGTATTTGGGGAATTATTTACAATCAAGAAAAAACAAATTAAGTCTGTATGGGATATAAGCAGTTTGCAGAATAATTTGAAAAGTAAAATAGTTACTAGAGGATTGAGGGTAAATATCACCCCTGAGATAAATCTAGGTAATGAACCTTTTTTAGACAAGTGGAAGGAGATACTTCTAAAATGTTAATTTGACTTGATAACCCTCATTATAGAAACTGAACAACAAAATCTTGCGACTATAAAGCCCAAGATCCAACTCTGTCAACAGGAGTTTAATAAATTTACTGAATCAACTGAATATGATGCATTCTGCAAAAAGCTTAATGACAATATGGATAGATTTAAAAGAGATATTAAGGAACGTAAGCAAAGAAAATTTTGGAGAGACCAAACGGACTTTAAAAATGGGAGGATTTTTAAGAAATTTGGTAACAAACAGTGGAATTCAGATATTAGTTCCTCGGATTTTGACAACTCAGATATGGAGGATAATCCAAAATATGCAAATAGGGATAGATCTAAACATACAGCTTATAGGAGAGAACCCTATGAGATGAGATCTTTTTCTAATTCGTGAGTGCCAACTACATATAACAATGAAGGTTTTTTAGAGAAAGGCCAATATCCAAGGAAAGGCCCAGAGAGAAAAACGAGAAACAGACAAAATCAGGAAGTGCAGGAGTTCAAAGAGACAACTCACTAAATAGTGAGGCACAGAACAATGCAAATTGTGAATCTATCCAATTTTAATTTAAACTCAGACCTAGAACAGATAAATTTACTCATGTTAAAGATGTTAATCTCTTTGCCCGTAAGCTTGCTTTGCATAAATTTTATAAGAACAAACAAGAGAGAGACTATATGAATCTTGGTATAAGTAAAGATGACATTGAAACTTTTCAGACATTTATGTCTTTACTTGATGAAAACAACTCTGTTTCAATAAACAAAGAGTTAAAACACAAGAGATGAAAAAACAAAAGTACCTTTATTCCCTTTTTGAAAGATTTTGCAAATATATGGGTATTTATGCAACAAGTTACCAGGGAAATTGAAAAGATTGATTACTCCAAACTTCATAAAGAGTATAACCTTACAAGAAAGGAATATATGGCATTAGATGAACTGAAAAAATGTCAAGACATGCAAATTAAACCTCCGCCGAAGGGGGAAATATAGTGGTAATGGATAATTAAAAATACAAAGGAATGTGCAACAAGATTTTGAATGACACTACTACTTGAAATTCTCGCTAAGAATCCTACAAATGAATATAGGGTTGCATTGAAGTCCATTCTGGACAATGCAAGAGCAGAGAAAATCATTGATGAACAAACTTGCACCTTCCTATATCCTAAATACCCAACTATATCTAGTTTCTATGCCCTCCCCAAAATACATAAAAATATAACACCTATCCCAGTTAGGCCTATAATATCATGCTCAAATAATCTTTCATCCAACGCAAGTATATTTGTTGATTTTCATCTGAGGGATCTGGTACAGAGTCTACCCTCGTATGTAAGGGGTACTAATGACATTCTCAAACAACTTGAAGACTTATACATTCCAGAACATTCCTGGCATCAATAGACATTGAAGCTCTATATAGCAGCATTCCCCATTATTTGGGTATGGAAGCAGTGAGATATTTCTTAAGTTCAAAAATCTCCAACGAAGCCAAGTTTAATCATTTTCTCCTACAGCTCTTAGAATATGTGCTAAAACATAACTACTTTATCTATAACGATAAATGGTACCATCAAAGCAAAGGAACTGCAATGGGCACATCTTGTGCTCCAGGATATGCAAACCTGTTATTAGGATGGTGGGAGGAGAAATTGTTTTTTGACGATACCCATATAGCATTAATGGAACATGCCATACTGTGGCGGCGCTACATAGATGATATTCTGGTAGTCTGGACAGGCAACAGAATAGAATTTGAGGAATTGATGAGAATTCTAAACACAAATGTAGTAGGCCTAAAATCACACATGAGATACATTTCACCCAGGTCACCTTTCTTGACCTAATTATTAAGAAGGGAGAACAAGGTAAAGTCTCCACCACCACCTACAGAAAAGATACAGCAACCAACACCTTGCTTAGTTGGGATAGCCAGCATTTTGCACCTCTGAAAAGGGGTATCCCCAGAGGCCAATACCTGATAATTAGAAGGAACTGTAGCACAGACAATGAATTTAGGATGGAAGCAAATAAACTTAAAAAAAGATTCTGAGAAAGGGGTTATTCCAATAAATGCTTAAAGACAGCATTTAAATATGCATTAAGCTGCAATAGAACAGAGCTCTTGAATGGCCAGTATTCTCAAAGAACAAAAATAGAAAAAGGCCAGCAAGATGCTCAACTTCGTTGCATTATGACCTTTGGTTACGACTCAGATACAGTTCATAATATCCTTTCAAAATACTGGTACCTACTTAAAAGTGATGAGGACCTAGAAGGTATTATCTCATTGAAAGCATCCGTCACTTATCATAGGGGAAGAAACCTTAAAGATATGTTGGTCCATGGATATTTCAAATATCAAACTCCCCAAACTACTTCGCTTAGACCCCTGGTAGGATGCTTTAAATGCGGTAATTGCAAATTTTGCAAATACATCAAACCCACTAAAATCTTTCAACATCCAGAAAATGGGGAGGAGTATAGACTTAAAGAATTTGTAAATTGTTGTTCCACAAATGTGATCTATGTAGCGACATGTATTTGTGGGAAAACGAGGGGGCCAAATACGTAGGAGAATAGGGGAACATGTTTACTCCATAAAAAATTACCTTGATACACCCATTGCACATCATGTTAGATATTATCACAGAGGCATTAGGGAAGTCTTGTCATTTACTGTACGTGAGAGAGTACATATGGGCCCTAGAAAAGGGGATTTGGAGAAAAAATTGCTTCAACATGAAGCACGTTGGATCTATAGACTTAAAGCCCTGGCCTCTAAAGGGCTAAATGAGGGATTCACTTTTACACCCTTTATTTAGAAACTAGATTGAAGATGTACTTGTGGGGCTGGAGAGACAACATTTAGTCTCCAGTATGGGCCTTACTTTCAATCAAGCAGTTGAGTGTATAATATATTATACACAATAGCTTGTTTCTTATCTTGTATGCTTTTTGACAGCACTTCTCGTTGTCTCAGCACTTACCATCTACCTTTTTATATAAAAGGTTTTCTTTTTATATACCTTTTATCTTTTTATCTTTATTAAATATTTTCACCAGTTGTATATTTTTTTCAACCCACTTTGCACTAATATGATCACATATATAGTTGTGAGCATGCGGGCCGTTGCTAACGCATAGCAAGGGCCTCAGTTGCTGGCCGAAGGCGCTCTTTGCCAGCAACTGCGGACCTCGCAAAATTCACAGAGTTACGAAACAAAAATACGAGACGCATTACAACCCACTACGAACTTGCAAAAAACATCCGAAACCCGCGCACATTAAAACATGAAAATAAATACACACAACAAATACATTAAAAACTTACCTACAGCAAGGGGGGGTACCCAGGACCTCGAAAACTGAAGTTACACCTCAATTTAACTCCAGATAAGAGTTTAGACACCAGAAAATCCCCTAAGCGAGAGAAAAAATGGCCGCCGAAAAAAACAAAAACGAGGCTACAGCACTCTAAAGACGCAAAAACACCACCACCTACGAATTTTCTGAAAAAGACGTATGAGATCCGAAAACAAGGACGCAACCCGCGCGACCCCAAAAACATTACAAACACAATAAATACACACAACAAACACATAAAAAGCTTACCCACAGCAAGGGGGGCACCCAGGACCTCTGCAAGTGAAGTTACACCTTGATTTAAGCACAAATTTCGGAGTTTAGACATAGGAAAATCACCTAAGCGAGAGAATAAATGGCCGCTGAACAAAACAAAAACGAGGCTAAAGGACCCTAAACACGCAAAACACGACCAAACACCTACGGATTTTCCGAAAAAGTCGGACGGCATCCGAAAACAATGACGATAAATCAGCCACAGCCGCATAACACACATTAGGCGCCATTTTAGAACACTAACTTATACAATCCAGAAGTACACAGCTACCGTAACGGATTGGCCTCGCGCACGCACACTATTACGCTACACACTGCACACATTCATGACACTTACACGGCAGCTCCACAGCACTGATGCTGCAGCAACATGAAAACAGATTGCCAGCTCTTCAACACAATGCTTCCTGCATATATTACTTCACAATAGGTAAAGTATATTAATTTCTTATTTTATTAATTATTCATTGCCATACCCAAAAAAACACCAACGCTGCTCATAGCCCACAAACAACCAAGAGCCACGCGATGAGCGCCTTAGGCGCTCAGCGCGAGGCTTGCAATGAGCACCGAAGGATCTTAAGACACCAACAAAATTAATTTTGCACTCAAACATTACCTACCTTACAATCTTATTGCCGTCATTTTTTGACGGGCAAGTCGCTAGTTGATTATTATATATATATATATATGTATATATATATATATATATATATATATATATATATATACTCAATACATTCCTTGACTTTAGGAATTAGGACACTTATAATAGAGTCAGCGTTATTTATTGTCCTCTATCTGACTTTAGTTTTACACTATCACTAACACTTCAGCACTTTGGTCTTTGCTTCTTGTATTCAATATACACAACACTTAAGGCCATCTACAGCCTTACATACATGTACTCGCTTACAGTCTATTATTTATGGATTATTCCCCTTTTTACTTATGCCCACATAGGTATCATTATGTTTATTCCCTCTTATACCTCGTTAAAGTGGAGTAGACTCTAATAGTCATATACAGTTGTCACCGATGGGAATTTCCCAGTGACCATTTTTCACTACTGCTCTCTACATAAATCATCTCAGTTTGCAAAAGAATGCGTTTTGTAGATGAATACTATTACCTCTTATTATAAGCGTTATATATATTTTCTTTTTTCCTCTAAAGCCAAAATATTGTCCTTATAATCTGTTTTAGGCTAATCCTGCCTCTCTATATTGAGACATTTATATATAATTTCGTCACTTCCCATACTCCCCTATACTCATATGCCACATATTAGGTATCCATGGTAACGGGAACTAGTTAAATAGGCGGATCTTTCGTCTACTCACGTTTTGCCTTTGAAAAAGACATCTAGCGACTTCGAAACGCGTCAGGCGCACAAGGCTGCGTACGTCCTTACGTTGGAGCACGTAGGCGTCTGTTTACCATGCAGTGTGTGAGTGTTTGAAAGACTGTGCATCCTAACCTGTCCTTACCCAATATTAATGAGTGGTCTGTGCGAGTGGGGGATACTGACTTGTATTCACGCTATGCAGGATATTTATTTTACAAGTTAACTATAAGAGCATTATTATTACGATACGAGTATTCATTTGTGCCAGCTTTCAGGGGCTGACTGCTCCCACTCCACTATACTGATCCTAAGAGGGAAATACTGAAGGGAAGGAGCATTTATTCCAGCAATATGGGCAACAGAGCTGACCATTAAATTATTATATCACTATCTTAGCTCCCTATCCCTTTATGAGCTTTTCTGTTGTTATCAATACAGAGAAATTAATTAAGGGGATTGATATAGGACATTCAAGGTTCCAAAAGCACATGACCCGTGAAAGGCCCAGTGGGTATGTACGTATGACCCTTTGGGGTAACTTCTCCTAGAAATAATTTGTTAGGCACAAACACTTCCTAAACCCTCTAATTAAATAATTAGACACAACCACTTTTTTGGGGGCGATACTGGCCACAGCGTTTATTGGTAAACCCAAATTCACATAATAACAATACCATTTGTTTAAATATACATAAAGAGAGGGGAGGAGCCTGACGACAGAGACAGTACACTCTGCGCCCTGACCCTCGTCCAGGGCCTACCTTGATGGAGCATCCGTACCCCCGTAGGGTAGGATCACCCCCACTTTACCACTGTCCCGGCGACTCCCCTCACCACCGCCACGCTGTGAGAACAACAAATACAGACACATCATAAATCAAACTGAAAATGAAAGCATATACAACTGTTAATGACGTAGACAGATTAAACTAAAATACTTGACCGCTTACTTTATTTTTTCTTTTTAACACATACTTTCCAATCCTTTTTATACCTAACACATAATTTTCCATTTACCATAGATTAACACCTATGCTCCCAATGTTAGGGATGGGTGGGTGGGATCTAACTTCTTGGCTAGCTGGGGGCATAATGGCCAAATTGGCGCCAATCACCTAGATGGCTCTGCCCCCAGCTAGCCCCTCCTACTCTCCCATACTCCCGGGCCTGCACAGGTCACGTGGCCCTCCGACCAAACCCAGTGCCTGGGTAGGTCTCCAGCCCGTTCATGACCCGTGAAAGGCCCAGTGGGTATGTACGTATAACCCTTTGGGGTAACTTCTCCTAGAAATAATTTGTTAGGCAAAAACACTTCCTAAACCCTCTAATTAAATAATTAGACACAACCACTTTTTGGGGGCGATACTGGCCACAGCGTTTATTGGTAAACCGAAATTCACATAATAACAATACCATTTGTTTAAATATACATAAAGAGAGGGGAGGAGCCTGACGACCGAGACAGTACACTCTGCGCCCTGACCCTCGTCCAGGGCCTACCTTGATGGAGCATCCGTACCCCCGTAGGGTAGGATCACCCCCACTTTACCACTGTCCCGGCGACTCCCCTCACCACCGCCATGGAGAAGGCCGCAGACTACCTTTGCGGACTACGACTCCCCCCGCAAAACGCCTAGGCCAGTCTGTTATCTACCCAGCCCCCAGCCTTAAACTCCACCTAATCCTGACTACTACCGGCTGAATCTTGAACAATTAGACCGAAAAACCTTTAGCTTATCCTTATTACAGCAAACTGCTTCTAGGCTAGTCTATTACTTTCCGTACGGGTCTTCCTCGGCCTTTGCCCTCAGACCCTCTAAGCTAGCCCATTTGGCAGCTGTTACCAAGCCTGCTCCTTTCCTACCCTTGATAAAACCTGCGGTTGTCCGGGTGTATTACTAGGGATTATAACATCACATGGAGCACTTCCCGGGTAGGCGGCACTAGAGCCACTCGCCACCTGTTCATCCCACTGATGAAATTGCCATCCTTCTAACCAATGAAAACGTACTTCCATTTTTCCTGGGCCACGCGCCCTAGCTGGGGCCCTAGATCGGCACCTAAGACAAAGCGCCTGTTTGGTCCGATGGTCAAATGCCCATCCATTAGTTTGACTTTCCCTTCTCCAAGCCCCAGGGCACACCGGCCCGTCGGCTGTTACCGTTTCTATTAATACACAAAGCTCGTGGGTAACCTGTTCCCCCACGAGATATACCCAGCTCTGAATCACGTGTCGCTCAGTTGCAGAAACCTCTTCATCGAGAACCACCTTTTCCTCGTGAGGAACAAACACCAACCAACTCACACGCGAGGTCCAAGAACCGTATTGCCACAAAAAAGGAGAGCTATCAGTGCACCTCGGACATTGTAGCTACCTCCATTTTTTACCTGGTTCCCCTCGGACCAACGCGGCCACCTGATCACCTTAGGATCCCACGACCAAAACACCTGAGGTCACCAGCGCCTCGTCTGTTTAGGCCAACCTCTCACCGCCAGCTTACCTGCCGAAAGGAGAGATACCTGTACAGAACCACAAAGCCTCGTGCTTTCCACAGACCTCTTTTTCCACAGTGGTATCCCTGGCCCTTGGGAAAGGCTACCACTTGCCTTACATCCCTTTGCCATACCCCCTGTGACACCTTCTTCCACTTGTAATACCGATACCTCCGACGACAGGTCCTTTTGGCCCGGCCTGTTTTGAAAGGCTCCAGGTCCTACCAGACGTCCTGCCTTCTGGGAGGCCTCCTCCCAGCCTTCACCGAAAAACTCCAACGTTGCCCTTTCCACTCGCGGACCACCGTGCCATTAATTTTTTATTTGTGCAACTTGGCACCCTGGGCAGGCCTTCGAGCCTCCCTTACGTGAGACGCCGACACGTGGGGAAAGAAAAAAAAAAAAAATATTCACTACCCCCTTTCATGCCATGCTTTTAGGGATACCTGCCCAAACCGGGAAACAAAAAAACGCCTGCCAAATAGGGTCCCCACATCCTGACCCCCCACCGGCTGGGTCCAAAGCGAATACCTTACCAGGTGACTCCCACCGCCATGAACCGAAAATAACACCGATGCCAAACGTACTATACCTTAATGGCACCATGAATTAGTAATATGGAGAAAAGTCCCTTGAATGGGAAACCACTTTTACCACTGAACTCTGCCTTATACTTGATTGACCCTCCCAGAACATGATGGAGACCGAAAACGTAACGACGACGGATCGGCCAGCGACCCCGCCGCTGGATATGAAGGGATAGGTCGGACGCAAACCGTTAACCAGCCCGACTAAAGCTAGCCAGGTCGCACCCTGTACTTACACCCATAAACTTGGAATCATAGGCCACCCCCGCTTGGGCTACTGGCTTCCTATTCACCTCGTAACTGGCAGCTACACAAGCTTGTACTTGTTTTCTTTGAAAAACACTGTAACTCAGCCCCTTTTCTGAGCCTGAAGCCGTTGCCTACGGACTTCCAGTGCCTAACTATTTGTGGGACTGATGCACAGTTCATGAAGGAACGTGTGCCCACAAATACCCTGCTACCTTCGGTTGTATCCGACTCTCTGTGACCATATGGGCTCCTTGTGCCGGGCACAACTGTCTTTATTCCTAACACATGTGGTCTTCATGGCACAGCTACTAGAGTGGGTTCCAGCTCGCTCACCGAGAGAACCGGAATTTGTCTGACCTCTCTACTATGCCCTGTCCTTCCTTGGTGACCTTACATGGTGTATCTACCAGCTATCAAGGTACACAAACCCCTTTACCCTGACAATGTAGCGATCCAGAAGGGAAATGACAAGTACTAAGTGCTGCTAGACGAATCCTGTCACATGACAGTAATTTACACCTTTTTTGCTTATGTCTGCTGCAATGCACGGCTCATCTGCAAAACAAACTAGATAATACTCCAGAGGGGAACTTTTTCCGGTATACTGAGACTAAACTAACCCTAACTGCGTGTCGCCACATTGGCAACTGACAAGCATGCTTATAGAGGTAGTGGGAGTACCACAACCGACTGCCCCTTTTTTTGGGGACTTTATTAACCTGGTACGTGCCGGGTAGTTTCCTAAGCATAATGCGGACGACCTGACTAACCAGACCTATAATCTTAGCCCCAAGAATACATAGACGAAATTCTAAGGGGAGGCCCGATCCCTCTACGGTGGCATGGGATACTTAGTAAGACCACCGGCCCAGTCCTGGCCCTCTCATTTATAGAGGATAATACTAATAATATGTCGCAACCCTCCACCCGAGCAAGAGCCAGATACGTGAATGTAATAAATCTAACAATATATGCATCCACACAGGACGAACCAACCCACACGCATGACAAACAAACGCATACACAGATATATATCACACGTACAAACCTATATATACACATATATACATATATATATATATATATATATATATATATATATAGACCATACATACGCCCATGAATACATATAAAAATACCAATATGTATGCGACAAACCCATATGATATGAAAACAAGACTACCCATATATGAACACACAACACTACACATACCCATATATGTAAAATATGGACAAATAAATATATAAATATCTACCCGCCAATTATAGCAGCATAAAGCCCTGACGGCTTAATACCTATGAAAGCGGGGAATTACCCCCCCTCCTAGACGAAAGACTGCTATATAAACTATCCCTGCAGGGACTAAAAGTAATAGACCTAACTACCTGAAGACCTACCAGGGCCCATGTAATATTAAATAAGATGCTCTGGCGGTGAAAAGGGGTCGTTATGAAATGGAAGACTAACTATCCCCAGGACAATTGGTGGGGGAAACAAATACCCTTGTACAACCTGGAAGTTCGTAACCAAGCTAGACCGGTATGACAAAAAAACCATACCCTAGTTGGCCTATTTTATTAGAATACATGGGCCAACATGGCTGTATTAATAACCCGAAAGGGCCTAATTATATCTTTAAAGCAAACGATAGGGCATAGCCAAATGAAAGCCTAACCTAGACAGGACACCCCTATATGTCCTGCAAACACTGTGTGAAAGGGAGAGAGGGCTGACTAAGGTCCCAACCCTGCCATACACAAAATAACTGAAGTTATAACTGGGTAAATGGCTTAAGGCTGCCTATGCTTTATAAGATGCAGGTAAATATGGACGGGGGGTGGGCTAGATACACCCGTCCTAAACTTAGAACATAGTAACTCCCCACTCCCCCGCTACCCACTGACCAGTACCTTGCTGCTGACAACATTTGTATTTAATTACAGGGGCAAACAAGGACTGAGCTAATACCCCGTAGCTTCGCAGTGCTGCTCACTGGAGAATACAGCACTGCTGCGGGCTTCCACCAACCCTGAGATGATAAGGCATGTCTGCCTACACTCTCATATGCGCTGCTGACGGCGGTCTGGAGGGTCTAGCTCCCCCTGCGCCGATACGACCCGACTGCGCCTGCAAGGAGCTCTGCCAGCCTAGACTGAGGCTCCAACGGGCCCAGAGGGACCACCAAATGGGTCAAACCGCTGGAAGAGGCGGCCCCCCCGTGGCGCAACCCCCCCCATGCACATGTAAGTCCCCGGACCTACCAGCATGTGAACTCCGCCGCAGCTCCCCCGCAACCCGGACACTCCCGTGGGACCTTCCCCTGAGTGCCCTGACGGCAGTGGGAAGGGCTGTCGAGAGGCAGTTCCGCCTCTACGGTACCCCCAGCCGCACCACCGCCTATTTCCTCTGTGGTTGCAGCCACCCTGGAGCACATATACCAGGGAAAAGGGGCTGCACACAGAACAAGTCTAACTTCTTGGCTAGCTGGGGCATAATGGCCAAATTGGCGCCAATCACCTAGATGGCTCTGCCCCCAGCTAGCCCCTCCTACTCTCCCATACTCCCGGGCCTGCACAGGTCACGTGGCCCTCCGACCAAACCCAGTGCCTGGGTAGGTCTCCAGCCCGTTCAGTAAAAACTGAAGAATTATTTTCCCTACACTGTATGGTGGAATAGATTTACCCCACCAATGTGTGATATATAAAAAGGATTTATTCATACTATATAAATATAGACATATACATACATGTACATGGCACACACGGACACATACATGTTTGTGAAGCAGACAGACATTTACATTACAAAGTCATTGTGTGGCACAAACTGTAAGGGAGAGCATTCAAGTATACCCAACTGACAGTATATTGGGTCCTTCCATGCTAATTTCCTTCTAAGATCTCACTGTGATAGTGGAAATATGCACAGTAGTCAATGCTGTATAGTAATACCAGGACAGCACTAGCGAAAGGTGTTGACTAGAAGCAGCAACAGGAATGTTGTCTAGACTAATAATGTGTACAAGCCAAGCATTTAAAATTGATGCTTCCATGTAGAATTTCAACAAAGAAGTATAAGTAAGTAAAAAGTAAGAAAAAAACATTTGTATTGCAAAAAATATATATTAACACATATAGATCAAATAATATAGTCTCTTTACAATTGTTTCTTTTTCTTAATTGGCGGAGTATAGTAACTTGTGGATGGCTCCTCACATTCTCTCTTTGGGGTTTTGCTTCTAGTTTGTTCATCTGGCTTTATTTTGTTTATGTTCTCAAATGTATTTCTTACAGCCGAGGGCCACCAGAGATTATAATCATATTCTAGTCTCCCCATACAGCACTCCACATACCAGATAATGGTGCGGTCTTGTAAATTAATTTGCTTATAAAGACTTTCAGGTACACAGCTGTCCTCATTGCATGTAATGGTGAGCTCTGAAACAGTCACCTGCTTGTATTGCTTCAATTTCTTGGATCTGTTAGTTGCCATAAACTCTTTCTGCTGACACAATGGTATCTGCCCCGGCATGTTTGAACACTATAGCTCCACTACCACTCCAACCAATGTCTGAACACTTGTAGCGATCAGTAGTACTGGAATGTTGATGCCAGACCACTTTAGATGCATAATGTTTTTAGTTGGAAGTTAGGGGTGTAAAATAGTGTCGTTTTTCTATGTGCTACGCGGTTCTCTAGCAATTGCCATCCTTTGTAATAGTGTATTTTGTACCTTGTGCGTTCCTGGGTGAAAGTGGTACGCGGTTGGCGGTGTTTTGCGCGGGTCTTGTAGCCACGTTTTAATTTGGTTTATCCGGCATTTTTTTTCTCGCTTAGGCAATTTTCGAGAGCTGAAACTTGCCAAAATCGACTTAAATTCGCTATCCACCTCACTCCCAGACATCCTGGCTGTCCCCCCGTGCTGTGTGTGATTTTTTATTTTTTGTATTTTATTTTTTGTGTTTTTCGTATTTTTCATATTTCATATTTTTTTTTCTAAGTCCTGCATCTCGTATTTTTTTTTCTAAGTCCTGCGTCTCGTAATTTTTCTCAGCCCTGCGTTCGTCAACTGCTTGCAACCTAAGGCAATCCCTCGTTTCCTAAGTGTTTGGAGGCTAAGTCCCGCATGTTTCATTGCCTCCAATGCTCGCCTCGCAGGCAATGATCGCCTTTGGCGCTCATCGCTTAAGTGCTGCGAGTTTTAGTGGCTTAACGGCTAGCCTCGCTACACTCATCGCCTAAGCCGTACGCACCACGCAAAGCATGACGACGTCTCGTAGTCTGACAATTATAATATGTAATTTGTAAATGTTGCTCTCTTCCCTTTAAAAAAAAAATGTTTATTTTTAGCTTCTTTATATACTGTAGCCTTTGCCACAATATGGAACCAGCAGGTTTTGCAAACTCTGTAACTCCTAACTGTGAGGTCCTCACATTGATTGATTAGGAGTATCCTCAATGACCGCAGGCCTAGTACAGAGATTCATTTTTTAAAAATAGCATAAATTAATTTTTTAAATCAGTTTCCCTGAAATAACAACATACAGCTTGCGTGAGTAACGGCACCTCTGGCTGCAATGAGCGCTTTCTCCCTCCCTTGTTTCTCCTTTCCCCCTCCTCTCCCTCCCTTGTATTTCATCCCCACCCTCTCCCTCGTGTCTCACCCTCCTAATCTCCCTCCCTTGTGTCGCCTTTCCTCTTTTCTCCCTCCCTTGTGTCTCATTTTCCCCTACTCTCCCTCCATCGTGTTTAATCTCCCCCTCCTCTTCCTCCCGTGTGTCTCCTTTCCCCCTCCTCTTCCTCCGTTGTATTTAAATTTCCCCCTCGTGTCTCACCCCCCTAATCCCCCTCCCATGTGTCTCCTTTCCCCCTCCTCTCCCTTCCTTGTGTCTCCTTTCCCCCTCCTCTCCCTCCCTTGTGTCTCATTTCCCCCTCCTCTCCCTCCATTGTGTCTCATTTCCCCCTCCTCTCTCCCTCCCTTGTATTTCATTTCCCCTCTCCTTTCCCTCATGTCTCACCCCCATAATCTCCCTCCCTTGTGTCTCATCCCCCCTCCTGCACTTGTGCCTCATTTTCCCCCTCCTCTCTCTCCCTTGTATCTCATTTTCCCCCTCATCTACCTCCCTTGTGTCTCATTTCCCCCTCCTCTCCCTCCATTGTGTTTAATTTCCCCCTCCTCTTCCTCCCTTGTGTCTCCTTTCCCCCTCCTCTTGCTCCGTTGTATTTAATTTTCCCCCTTGTTTCTCACCCCCCTAATCCCCCTCCCATGTGTCTCCTTTCCCACTCCTCTCCCTTCCTTGTGTCTCCTTTCCCCCTCTTCTCCCTCCCTTGAGTCTCATTTCCCCCTCCTCTCCCTCCATTGTGTCTTATTTCCCACTCCTCTCCCTCCCTTGTGTCTCATTTCCCCCCTCCTCTCCCTCCATAGTGTCTCATTTCCCCCTCCTCTCCCTCCCTTGTATTTAATGGTGTGGTCTTGTATATTAATTTCCTTAAAAAGTCGTTCAGGTATACAGCTGTCCTCATTGCACGTAATGGTGAGGTCTGGAACAGTCACCTGCTGGCATGGCTTAAATTTCTTGGATCTGAAAGTTGCCATAAACTCTTTCCGCTGACACAATGGTATCTGCCCAGGCATGTTTGAACACTATAGCTCCACTACCACTCCAACCAATGTCTAAACACTTGTAGCGATCAGTAGTACTGGAATGTTGATGCCAGACCACTTTAGATGCATAATGTTGTTAGTTGGAAGTTAGGGGTGTAAAATACTGTCGTTTTTCTATGTGCTACGCGGTTTGCAAGCATTTGCCATCCTTTGTAATAGTGTATTTTGTACCTTGTACGTTCCTGGGTGACATTGGTACCCGTTTGGCGGTGTTTTGCGTGGGTTGTGTAGCCACGTTTTAATTTGGTTTATCTGGCATTTTTTTTCTCACTTAGGCAATTTTCGAGAGCTGAAACTTGCCAAAATCGACTTAAATTCGCGTTCCACCTCACTCCCAGACATCCTGGCTGTCCCCCCGTGCTGTGTGTGATTTTTTCTTTGTATTTTCTTTTTTGTGTTTTTTGTATTTTTCATATCTCATAAGTCCTGCATCTCTTTTTTTTTTTTCTCAGACCCGCGTCTCGTAATTTTTCTAAGCCCTGCGTTCGTCAACTGCTTGCAACCTAAGGCAATCCCGCGTTTCCTAAGTGATTGCAGGCTAAGTCCCGCATGTTCATTGCCTCCACTGCTCGCATCGCTTCGGGAGGCTCGCAGGCAATGATCGCCTTTGGAGCTCATCTCTTAAGTGCTGCCAGTTTTAGTGGCTTAACGGCTCGCCTCGCTACACTCATCGCCTAAGCCGTACGCACCAAGCAAAGCGTGACGACGTCTCGTAGTCTGACAATTATAATATGTAATTTGTAAATGTTGCTCTCTTCCCTTTAAAAAAAAAATGTTTATTTTTAGCTTCTTTATATACTGTAGCCTTTGCCACAATATGGAACCAGCAGGTTTTGCAAACTCTGTAACTCCTAACTGTGAGGTCCTCACATTGATTGATTAGGAGTATCCTCAATGACCGCAGGCCTAGTACAGAGATTCATTTTTTTAAAATAGCATAAATGTATTTTTTAAATCAGTTTTGCTGAAATAACAACATACAGCTCTCATACTTGTAATTGTTGACTAGAATTGGCTATATTGGGGATTGGTAAGCATTTTTATAGGGATCTTAATAACAGTCAGACATTAAACAAGAAACCAAAACATCTCCACATACCAACTTCTCCCTCCCCCTTGAGTGTCTCATTTTCCACTAATTTACCAAGGCACTGGACCCAGAAAGCTGATTGCAGCCGGGATTGGGGATTCCCAGGAGTTCCTCTCCCCAACTTCCCCCTCCTTGCTCCCCTTGCCTCCCCCATATATAAACATGCATAAGGCACTCAGTTTCCTCTCCTTTTTCACTCCACACATGGAAATCGTGGACTCTCAGGGCTAATTCCCTCCTGAGATCTCACCCTGGTAATGAAAATACACTGTGCCAAGGCTGTGCTGTAATGCCATGAATGTAGATTTTATGGCCAATCAGCACAACTTGCTTTAGCAAGAAGACTGTGGAGTCTATAATTGTTTGTGTATGAGCCAAGGATTAAGAATGGTTGCTTCCACTGAGTAAATCATAAAATAGAGGGCACTAGTTTCAGTAAAGATCATGATAATAAAAACACCTTATACCGTATTTCATCAATTGTAAGTCGCAAACTAATTTCAGTACCACCAACAGAAAAAAAGCTTTGATTCTAATAAAAAATACATTTCTTCGAATAAATTATAATTATAACTAGGAACTTGCGCGTCAAAAATGACGGGATTAATATTGTAAGGCTGGCAATGCTGTTTGCCACACAATGTGAGTATTTTGCTCCTCTGAGCACCTTCGGCGCTCATTGCGAGCCTCGCCCCTGTGTACTTCAACTTTTCTGCTTTGCACTGATCACCTTTGGCGCTAATCGCGAGCCCCAAGCTGAGTGATTTTGGAGCTCATTGCGTGGCTCGCAATGAGCGCCATCGGCGATCATTGCAAGCCTCTACTGCATCTCATGGCTCAACCTTTCCTCCCGCATAATGTACGTGCCGCTCATTGCAGGGTTCGTTAACCTGCAAGTTTTGTGCTTGGGAATGCCATGTGTCTCTTTCCACTATCTCCTCCCGGTCCCTTCCCTGTGTCTCTCTCCTCTGTGTGTCTGCTTCATGCTGGCATGTTACGCACTGAAGGCTGTTTGTTTTATTTTCAAAGTCCTGCGTGCCAGGCGTTGTTGGTGTGTGTTACTCTCTTTGCCATCGTGTATTTTCTAAGCCCTGTGTGCCTGGCTTTGCTCAGCCTCATTTTCATGCAGTTTTAGAATCTTTTATGTTTTTCATCCGCCATTATTTTCCTTGCTTAGCCGATTTTCGATTCACAAAAAACCCCAAATATGGGTTAAAATCGCTTGCAATCTCACTCACAGGCTTCCTGGATCTCCACCTCAGCTGTCTGTGAGTGTTTTATTATATTTGATAAAAAAGTTTTTTTTGTTTCTAGAGTTACATGCTTGGTACGCAGTTGCGACCCTCAAAATGCAGCCAAACTATTGTGCGGCTGCTTCGCCTCGCTTTGTGAGGCTCGCGTGAGTAACGGCACCTCTGGCTACAATGAGCGCTTTCGCCACTCATTGCAGCCTAAGTGCTGCGTGGCTGATTGCCTCGCTTTGCTATGCTCACATTTGTGACGTCACCGCTGGCTCCAATAAGCGCTTTTGGCGCTCATCACATCCTAAGTGCTGCGTGGCTGCTTCGCATCGCTTTGCCAGGCTCGGATATGTGACGGCGCAGCTGGCTACAATTAATTTTTGTTTAAAATTTTTGAACTGCTATGGCATAATTAGTGGTTGCAATAAAAAGTTAATTATATGTTATTGCTAACTGAGTGAAGCTCTAAAATTGCAAATATTCTTTATTACATGGGATTTATTTTTTGTTTTTAAAAAAAATATTAAACACAATAATTTTGTCAACAGCAAACTTTTAATCATTATAAATATAGACTAGCAACTTGCCCATCAAAAAATATCGTCAATAAACTTTTTAGCCAGGCAATGCTGTTTGCCACACAATGCAAGGCTATGGCCCCGCTGAGCACCTTTGGTGCTCATCGCAAAGCTCTCCACCCGTGTACTTTGCAGGCCTCAATTTTAAGCCTGAAAATGCTGTTTGCCACCCAATGTGAGCTTTGGCGTTCATTGCAAGTCTCTCCCCCTTTCTACTTCCTCCCTTGTGTCTCATTACCCCCCTCCTCTCCCTCTCTTGTGTCTCACCCCCCCCCTCCCTTGTGTCTCATTTCCCCCCTCCTCTCTCTTTCTCTTGTGTCTCATTTCCCCCTCCTCTCCCTCCCTTGTGTCTCATTTCCCCCCTTCCTCCCTTGTGTCTCCTTTTCCCCCTCCTCTCCCTCCCTTGTGTCTCATTTCCCCCTTCCTATCCCTCCCTTGTGTCTCATTTCCCCACTCCTCTCTCTACGTTGTGTCTCGTTACCCCTCCTCTACGTCCCTTGTGTCTCATTCCCCCCTCCCTTCCTTGTGTCTCATTTTCCCCTCCTCTCTCTCCCTTGTGTCTCATTTTCACCCTCCTCTCTCTTTCCCTTGTGTCTCATTTCCCCATCCTCTCCCTCGTGTCTCCTTTCCCCCTCCTCCCCCTCCCTTGTATTTAATTTCCCCCCTCCCCTCGCTCGTGTATCACCCCATAATCTCCCTCCCTTGTGTCTCATTTTCCCCCTCCTCTCCCTCCCTTGTGTCTCATTTCTCCCCTCCTCTCCCTCTATTGTGTCTCATTTCCCCCTCCTCTCCCTCCCTTGTGTCTCCTTTCCCCCTCCTCTCCCTCCCTTGTATTTCATTTCCCCCCTCCTCTCCCTCGTGTCTCACCCTCCTAATCTCCCTCCCTTGTGTCACCTTTCCCATTCCTCTCCCTCCCTTGTGTCTCATTTTCCCCTCTTCTCCCTCCATCGTGTTTGATTTCCCCCTCCTCTTCCTCCCTTGTGTCTCCTTTCCCCCTCCTCTTCCTCTGTTGTATTTAATTTCCCCCCTTGTGTCTCACCCCCTAATCCCCCTCCCATGTGTCTCCTTTCCCCCTCCTCTCCCTTCCTTGTGTCTCCTTCCCCCCTCCTCTCCGTCCCTTGTGTCTCATTTCCCCCTCCTCTCCCTCCATTGTGTCTCATTTCCCCCTCCTCTCTCCCTCCCTTGTATTTCATTTCCCCTCTCCTCTCCCTCATGTCTCACCCCCATAATCTCCCTCCCTTGTGTCTCATTCCCCTTCCTGCACTTGTGTCTCATTTTCCCCCTCCTCTCTCTCCCTTGTATCTCATTTTCCCCCTCATCGCCCTCCCTTGTGTCTCCTTTACCCCTACTCTCCCTCCCTTGTATTTCATTTCCCTCCTCCTCTCCCTCATGTCTCACCCCCATAATCTCCCTCCCTTGTGTCTCATTTCCCCCCTCTTCTCCCTCCCTTGTATCCCATTTCCCACCTCCTCTCCCTCCATTGTGTCTCATTTCCCCCTCCTCTTCCTCCCTTTTGTCTCCTTTCCCCCTCCTCTCCCTCCCTTGTATTTCATTTCCCCCCTCCTCTCCCTCCATTGTGTCTCCTTTCCCTGATCTCATTTTCCCCCTCCTCTCTCTCCCTTGTATCTCATTTTCCCCCTCATCTACCTCCCTTGTGTCTCATTTCCCCCTCCTCTCCCTCCATTGTGTTTAATTTCCCCCTCCTCTTCCTCCCTTGTGTCTCCTTTCCCCCTCCTCTTGCTCCGTTGTATTTAATTTTCCCCCTTGTTTCTCACCCCCCTAATCCCCCTCCCATGTGTCTCCTTTCCCACTCCTCTCCCTTCCTTGTGTCTCCTTTCCCCCTCTTCTCCCTCCCTTGAGTCTCATTTCCCCCTCCTCTCCCTCCATTGTGTCTTATTTCCCACTCCTCTCCCTCCCTTGTGTCTCATTTCCCCCCTCCTCTCCCTCCATAGTGTCTCATTTCCCCCTCCTCTCCCTCCCTTGTATTTAATGGTGTGGTCTTGTATATTAATTTCCTTAAAAAGTCGTTCAGGTATACAGCTGTCCTCATTGCACGTAATGGTGAGGTCTGGAACAGTCACCTGCTGGCATGGCTTCAATTTCTTGGATCTGAAAGTTGCCATAAACTCTTTCCGCTGACACAATGGTATCTGCCCAGGCATGTTTGAACACTATAGCTCCACTACCACTCCAACCAATGTCTAAACACTTGTAGCGATCAGTAGTACTGGAATGTTGATGCCAGACCACTTTAGATGCATAATGTTGTTAGTTGGAAGTTAGGGGTGTAAAATACTGTCGTTTTTCTATGTGCTACGCGGTTTGCAAGCATTTGCCATCCTTTGTAATAGTGTATTTTGTACCTTGTACGTTCCTGGGTGACATTGGTACCCGTTTGGCGGTGTTTTGCGTGGGTTGTGTAGCCACGTTTTAATTTGGTTTATCTGGCATTTTTTTTCTCACTTAGGCAATTTTCGAGAGCTGAAACTTGCCAAAATCGACTTAAATTCGCGTTCCACCTCACTCCCAGACATCCTGGCTGTCCCCCCGTGCTGTGTGTGATTTTTTCTTTGTATTTTCTTTTTTGTGTTTTTTGTATTTTTCATATCTCATAAGTCCTGCATCTCTTTTTTTTTTTTCTCAGACCCGCGTCTCGTAATTTTTCTAAGCCCTGCGTTCGTCAACTGCTTGCAACCTAAGGCAATCCCGCGTTTCCTAAGTGATTGCAGGCTAAGTCCCGCATGTTCATTGCCTCCACTGCTCGCATCGCTTCGGGAGGCTCGCAGGCAATGATCGCCTTTGGAGCTCATCTCTTAAGTGCTGCCAGTTTTAGTGGCTTAACGGCTCGCCTCGCTACACTCATCGCCTAAGCCGTACGCACCAAGCAAAGCGTGACGACGTCTCGTAGTCTGACAATTATAATATGTAATTTGTAAATGTTGCTCTCTTCCCTTTAAAAAAAAAATGTTTATTTTTAGCTTCTTTATATACTGTAGCCTTTGCCACAATATGGAACCAGCAGGTTTTGCAAACTCTGTAACTCCTAACTGTGAGGTCCTCACATTGATTGATTAGGAGTATCCTCAATGACCGCAGGCCTAGTACAGAGATTCATTTTTTTAAAATAGCATAAATGTATTTTTTAAATCAGTTTTGCTGAAATAACAACATACAGCTCTCATACTTGTAATTGTTGACTAGAATTGGCTATATTGGGGATTGGTAAGCATTTTTATAGGGATCTTAATAACAGTCAGACATTAAACAAGAAACCAAAACATCTCCACATACCAACTTCTCCCTCCCCCTTGAGTGTCTCATTTTCCACTAATTTACCAAGGCACTGGACCCAGAAAGCTGATTGCAGCCGGGATTGGGGATTCCCAGGAGTTCCTCTCCCCAACTTCCCCCTCCTTGCTCCCCTTGCCTCCCCCATATATAAACATGCATAAGGCACTCAGTTTCCTCTCCTTTTTCACTCCACACATGGAAATCGTGGACTCTCAGGGCTAATTCCCTCCTGAGATCTCACCCTGGTAATGAAAATACACTGTGCCAAGGCTGTGCTGTAATGCCATGAATGTAGATTTTATGGCCAATCAGCACAACTTGCTTTAGCAAGAAGACTGTGGAGTCTATAATTGTTTGTGTATGAGCCAAGGATTAAGAATGGTTGCTTCCACTGAGTAAATCATAAAATAGAGGGCACTAGTTTCAGTAAAGATCATGATAATAAAAACACCTTATACCGTATTTCATCAATTGTAAGTCGCAAACTAATTTCAGTACCACCAACAGAAAAAAAGCTTTGATTCTAATAAAAAATACATTTCTTCGAATAAATTATAATTATAACTAGGAACTTGCGCGTCAAAAATGACGGGATTAATATTGTAAGGCTGGCAATGCTGTTTGCCACACAATGTGAGTATTTTGCTCCTCTGAGCACCTTCGGCGCTCATTGCGAGCCTCGCCCCTGTGTACTTCAACTTTTCTGCTTTGCACTGATCACCTTTGGCGCTAATCGCGAGCCCCAAGCTGAGTGATTTTGGAGCTCATTGCGTGGCTCGCAATGAGCGCCATCGGCGATCATTGCAAGCCTCTACTGCATCTCATGGCTCAACCTTTCCTCCCGCATAATGTACGTGCCGCTCATTGCAGGGTTCGTTAACCTGCAAGTTTTGTGCTTGGGAATGCCATGTGTCTCTTTCCACTATCTCCTCCCGGTCCCTTCCCTGTGTCTCTCTCCTCTGTGTGTCTGCTTCATGCTGGCATGTTACGCACTGAAGGCTGTTTGTTTTATTTTCAAAGTCCTGCGTGCCAGGCGTTGTTGGTGTGTGTTACTCTCTTTGCCATCGTGTATTTTCTAAGCCCTGTGTGCCTGGCTTTGCTCAGCCTCATTTTCATGCAGTTTTAGAATCTTTTATGTTTTTCATCCGCCATTATTTTCCTTGCTTAGCCGATTTTCGATTCACAAAAAACCCCAAATATGGGTTAAAATCGCTTGCAATCTCACTCACAGGCTTCCTGGATCTCCACCTCAGCTGTCTGTGAGTGTTTTATTATATTTGATAAAAAAGTTTTTTTTGTTTCTAGAGTTACATGCTTGGTACGCAGTTGCGACCCTCAAAATGCAGCCAAACTATTGTGCGGCTGCTTCGCCTCGCTTTGTGAGGCTCGCGTGAGTAACGGCACCTCTGGCTACAATGAGCGCTTTCGCCACTCATTGCAGCCTAAGTGCTGCGTGGCTGATTGCCTCGCTTTGCTATGCTCACATTTGTGACGTCACCGCTGGCTCCAATAAGCGCTTTTGGCGCTCATCACATCCTAAGTGCTGCGTGGCTGCTTCGCATCGCTTTGCCAGGCTCGGATATGTGACGGCGCAGCTGGCTACAATTAATTTTTGTTTAAAATTTTTGAACTGCTATGGCATAATTAGTGGTTGCAATAAAAAGTTAATTATATGTTATTGCTAACTGAGTGAAGCTCTAAAATTGCAAATATTCTTTATTACATGGGATTTATTTTTTGTTTTTAAAAAAAATATTAAACACAATAATTTTGTCAACAGCAAACTTTTAATCATTATAAATATAGACTAGCAACTTGCCCATCAAAAAATATCGTCAATAAACTTTTTAGCCAGGCAATGCTGTTTGCCACACAATGCAAGGCTATGGCCCCGCTGAGCACCTTTGGTGCTCATCGCAAAGCTCTCCACCCGTGTACTTTGCAGGCCTCAATTTTAAGCCTGAAAATGCTGTTTGCCACCCAATGTGAGCTTTGGCGTTCATTGCAAGTCTCTCCCCCTTTCTACTTCCTCCCTTGTGTCTCATTACCCCCCTCCTCTCCCTCTCTTGTGTCTCACCCCCCCTCCCTTGTGTCTCATTTCCCCCCTCCTCTCTCTTTCTCTTGTGTTTCATTTCCCCCTCCTCTCCCTCCCTTGTGTCTCATTTCCCCCCTTACTCCCTTGTGTCTCCTTTTCCCCCTCCTCTCCCTCCCTTGTGTCTCATTTCCCCCTTCCTATCCCTCCCTTGTGTCTCATTTCCCCACTCCTCTCTCTACGTTGTGTCTCGTTACCCCTCCTCTACGTCCCTTGTGTCTCATTCCCCCCTCCCTTCCTTGTGTCTCATTTTCCCCTCCTCTCTCTCCCTTGTGTCTCATTTTCACCCTCCTCTCTCTTTCCCTTGTGTCTCATTTCCCCATCCTCTCCCTCGTGTCTCCTTTCCCCCTCCTCCCCCTCCCTTGTATTTAATTTCCCCCCTCCCCTCGCTCGTGTATCACCCCATAATCTCCCTCCCTTGTGTCTCATTTTCCCCCTCCTCTCCCTCCCTTGTGTCTCATTTCTCCCCTCCTCTCCCTCTATTGTGTCTCATTTCCCCCTCCTCTCCCTCCCTTGTGTCTCCTTTCCCCCTCCTCTCCCTCCCTTGTATTTCATTTCCCCCTTCCTCTCCCTCGTGTCTCACCCTCCTAATCTCCCTCCCTTGTGTCACCTTTCCCATTCCTCTCCCTCCCTTGTGTCTCATTTTCCCCTCTTCTCCCTCCATCGTGTTTGATTTCCCCCTCCTCTTCCTCCCTTGTGTCTCCTTTCCCCCTCCTCTTCCTCTGTTGTATTTAATTTCCCCCCTTGTGTCTCACCCCCTAATCCCCCTCCCATGTGTCTCCTTTCCCCCTCCTCTCCCTTCCTTGTGTCTCCTTCCCCCCTCCTCTCCGTCCCTTGTGTCTCATTTCCCCCTCCTCTCCCTCCATTGTGTCTCATTTCCCCCTCCTCTCTCCCTCCCTTGTATTTCATTTCCCCTCTCCTCTCCCTCATGTCTCACCCCCATAATCTCCCTCCCTTGTGTCTCATTCCCCTTCCTGCACTTGTGTCTCATTTTCCCCCTCCTCTCTCTCCCTTGTATCTCATTTTCCCCCTCATCGCCCTCCCTTGTGTCTCCTTTACCCCTACTCTCCCTCCCTTGTATTTCATTTCCCTCCTCCTCTCCCTCATGTCTCACCCCCATAATCTCCCTCCCTTGTGTCTCATTTCCCCCCTCTTCTCCCTCCCTTGTATCCCATTTCCCACCTCCTCTCCCTCCATTGTGTCTCATTTCCCCCTCCTCTTCCTCCCTTTTGTCTCCTTTCCCCCTCCTCTCCCTCCCTTGTATTTCATTTCCCCCCTCCTCTCCCTCCATTGTGTCTCCTTTCCCTGATCTCATTTCCCCCCTCCTCTCCCTCCCTTCTGTACCTCATCTCATTCGTGGTTTAGCGGAGCAATGGCGTCCCACTCCTGCCGGTGCGTCCTCTCTTCAGCGTAGGGATGCAGCCAGGACGTAATGACGCTGCAGAGAGGACGCGCCAATGAAGGAGCAGCCTACAGCCAACGGGCTCCGTATTTCTTGGAAGTTAGGTTCCAGGCGCTAAGGGAGGCAGAGGGGGAGATGAGAGAATGTGAGAGGGGGAGATGAGAGAATGGGAGAGGGGGAGATGAGAGAGAGGCAGAGGGGGAGATGAGAGAGAGAGAGGCAGAGGGGAGATGAGATAGTTGCACACAGTTGGTGATAAGAGCCCTGCTTGCGAGAGCATGTGGCGCTCATTGCAGCCCTTGTATCTGGGGGTGATGGGAGCCCTGCAGATCTTCGGCGCTCACTGCAGCCTAAGTCCCCCGGGCCTCGGGATGAGCACCTGCGGCGCTCATGGTGAAGACTGCAATGAGCGCCTTTGGTGCTCATTGCAGTCTCAAAGTCTCACAGGCCTCAAGATAAGTGCCTTTAGGTCGCTCATCGCAAGGCCCGCAACGCGTGACGGCAACCTTGCAGTACCACAACTATTATAGTTGATAGATGAATCTCCAATAACTTATCCAAAAATAACACCAAATTTTTTAAATTTAGTTAAAAGACTGATTTTTTTATTACATTTAATTAGTTATTGACATAGGTAAATATCCTAAGAAGATCTTTTCATTGTAATAAGTAATAGAGCTTTTGTTAAAAGCTAATTTCTTTATACACATTGAATAAGTTTGATCTTTAAATTATTTGGGAAAATATTTTGTGCAATTATTATTTTCCATGTATGTGGATTGTGGATTTAGCTCTCAACATGGCCCATGATTCATGCAATGTGTGACAATGTCATATTGTCTGGCATGTTTTTGTGGATGTGCTAGTTCAGCAATAATCACTAAATCCACTTTCTCTGCAGTATTCAATCTATCATTTTCTTGAAGTATTATCAGAATGTGTGCATGCGGTAGTCCTCTTTTTCTTTTATTTGATGGTATAAACATAGGCCAAACACTTTCCAAATAAATTGCTGCTGGTTATTTCATGTATTAAGGCTGGTAATTTTATTTTGAAGACTCTAGCCACTAAATCTGGTCTATCGGAAGCAGTGTGTCGCAGGTTTAAATTATCAGCAATCTCTGGCCATTGAGGATTACATGTAAAAGTAATAAATAAATCTGGTTTACCAATTTTAGTTACAATAGCCATAGCATCATTGTATATTTCTTGCATATTGCGTGGAGATTCCTGGAAAGAAGAAGGTAAAATTATGGCTTTGCCAGCAGCAAGCTCTCCTTTTGTAGCTGCCTCAGCAACATAATCCATCAGTCCACAATACTTACTGTTCTACACTTAGTTTATCTTGTTGATATTTTATGAAATGTAAATTATTGACTTCTACTTGCAGGTATGAATCGATGATTCATTGTTGTGTCCGTTTTCCAGCACTTAGGACGGGATTAAATGCATCTCGAATTGCAGTTTGAGCAACTTTAAATTCAAGCATGGAAATATTATTTCTGATATGTACTTTAGTGTCTGGATAACTGTAAAGTATTAATTTTTGTTGCCATCCAGCTTCACCATTGGGATACAAAATTGGATACTTCATTGGATCCAAATTCGTACTTTAATGTACTAATATTAATGAAAGGTTACTCTTCATTTCTTGGATATATTCTAATATCCCTTTGAAAAGGTGGTTCACCCTCATCATTTTGAAATACCATTGCAACCGCATTGGATGTGGGTAATTTATAATGTCCTTTATCAGAATGCTGATGTCTTCTTAGAACCATATTGACACTTGGGATTGGCAACTGATGTTGTTCTGCATGAACTTCTTGTTGTTCTTCAACTTCTGACAGTCTTTTATAAGCTTGAGTGTATGGATTTTTGTCCATAATCTTATCAAACTCATGAAAAACAGTGTCTAAGCATATTGTATTTTCCGAAAGCTGCATACGTTGTTCCATGGCTTCCATTGTATCTAGGACATATAGTTGAGCAAATTTTCTTTGCTCTCCTTCTTCCAGTTGTTAATTGGAAGTACAGTGGTAAATTTGCCCTTGTACTTTAAAGCAGTAAGGCCCATGTCCTGCAACATTCTCAGCTAATTTTGCACCCATAGATGCAAACGAAATGGCATTATTATAAGATTGTATATTTTGTTTAACAATTTTGTAATTTGGGAAAATTGGGTCACCCATTATACCTTGTAAATATGTGGGGAATTCTTGTCTTTCTGGAAGTCTTACTTTTCCCCTTTGACAGCAACTAATGAACTTACCATCTGTTAAATATAGTCTTTTTTATACTGTAATTCTAACTGAATATCCTGACCAGTTAACTTACATCTGACTGCTATAATAAACTTCAAATACACTGTAAACTGTCAAGTGAAAAGGTTTATTAACATACAACAGTTAGTGGTAATATTAGCATATGATATACAAGGCTCCAATTTATATTAATGTCTCTGAGTGTGTGCATGCAAGTATAGAGTATTTCCTCCTGTCCTTCTGTTCCTTTCCTTAATATAATTGTACTACACAGCAAGTCCATTTGGCCCAGTTATACACATCGTCCGAGCCAATCGGATTGTTGCTGCTTCAGGTAAATTCCATCTCAGATGGCCTGTAGATGTCAAAAGAATAGAAGCTTTGACCTCTGATTGCCCCATGCCATCTTTTGGGCAAATGTTAATTCCAGCCTTGCTCCCTAAGGCCGACACACCCCTAACACCTGATTGATGAGATCCAGTTTCTGACAAAACCAGCAGGGTGCTTTGCATGAACAGAGGTCTTCTCAGCCATTGTAATCAGTAATGTAAAATGTAAATGTTTATTTTCAACCTACAGATTAGGATAATGAACCATTTTTACCTTACCTAATCATTTTATTTAGCTTACCTCAAGTTGTAATGGATTAAGATATGCAAGTTCTTTTTAAAATGTTCTTAATGTTTTCTTGCAATCAGTACAATGAACCAAATTTTAATTTAATGTAATTAATAGTGGTAGTTATGTCTAAACAGCAGTAGAGTACATGAATGTACCTTTTTTTTGGAAGTGTTTAAATTAATCTTGTTTTCATTCTCTAAATCTCCAATCATTAAAATCTTCAGCATATTCCTTAATATGATTGTTATGTCAACACAATCCCCCACATTAATTACTGCCCTTAAAACTAATAATGTCTGCAGTTATTATTTTTTATTTTATGAAATGAAATACCAAAAGACCGAACAATGTCTTAAATTTGTGAAGCATAACAAATCCAATTCCCTATAATGTAATATAATATATAATAAATAATAAATCAATTAATTTAATTAAATATAATGTACCTCATCGTTCTAAGTTGATGTCTTTTTAAATTCATGCACAGGTGGCAGTCTGTTAATAAACAGCCACTGCAGACAAATTCTGTATCACTGTCAAATTGACTGACACCTGCAAAGTGTAAAATCATATTTCCATAATTACTATCAGCCTTATTAAATTGCAATTTGGCCAATTGAAAATGGCTCTATATAAGCACAGAGCATATTTTTTTTACAGTTTTTTTACAGTAAAGTTTTTAGTTAGTGAATACCTTGCTTTTGGATAGAAGTTCACTAACTAAAAACTTCTGTAAAAAATTATGCTCTGTGCTTATAGAGCCCTATTCAATTGGCCAAATCACAATTTAATAAGGCTGTATATGTTATACTATACAAACATATACAGCTTACAGTGTGTTAAATTACGTCAGGCTAAAATATAATATTTAGCATAATTTTTTGTTTTTGTTTTAATAAATCAATTAATAAATTAATGAATAAATTATCTTTCTATGTATTTTATAAAAATCATGAGGTAACTTACAATGTCTTAAATTGTGTCATCATAAAATCTACTATTTAGCATAAGGTACTTTTTTTTATCAATTAATCAATTAATAAATTAATAATAATAATAATTTACCTATCTTTCAATGTATTTGGTCAAAATCAGCAAGAGGTAACAATCTCTTAATTAAATTTGTCCCCAGAAAACGTCCAGTCACACAGTTCATCATCTGAGGAGAAAATGAGATAATTCTGGAAAGTGTCCAGTATTTATATAGTCCAAGCGCAAGGACCAACGTGTGCAAGTGCAATTTACTGGTTTTCCGGCATTTCATGGTGTAAATCTTACGTTTTGCGAGTTACATGCTTGTTCACTCCAAAATGGACAATTTTACGGGCCTCGCAATGTTACTGGCTTTGTGATCGTGTTTACTGTGTTGCGCTAAGTGATGGACCTTGTTTTCATCCTGTTACGTTTTTTCGGCCTCAATTTTATTCTTGCTTAGCCGATTTTTAATTGCAACATCACTCACAGGCTCCTTGGCTTTCCCCCTGCTATTCTGTGTATATGTTTTATTTTTTTTATTATTTGGCGTTTTTGATGGTCTTTCGAGTTACGCGCTTGAGAATATTTCGACCATTAAATTTGGAAACTGCGTGCCTCGAGATCAGCGGCAAATTACTCCGGTTTTTGGTGGTGATTGTGGTCATCGACATGAGCACCTTCTGTCCTCATGTGTAGGCTGTGTTAAAGTCCGTGGGCCTCGCGATGAGCACCTGCGGTGTTCATCGCGAGCCCTGCAATAAGCGCCTTTGCCGCTCATTGCAGTCTAAGTTCCACGGGCCTTGCAAGGCTGTTTTTAAAGTCCTGTGGTCCACAGGCTCTCATCGTGAGCCCTGCAATGAGCGCCTTTGGCGCTCAATGCCGCCTAAATCTTGTGTGCCTCAGGCGCTCATTGCGAGGCCTGCAATGAGCGCCTTTGGCGCTCAATGCAGCCTAAATCCTGTGGGCCGCAGGCTATCATTGCGAGCCCTGCAATGAGCCCCTGTGGCGCTCAAAGCCTAACTTCCGCGGTCCGCAGGCGATCAAGCCCTCAAGGGCCGCTCATTTTTAACATTGCATGTCATTTCAAACGTGACCAACATTCGTAATATCCACAACTATATATGTGATTCAACTGTCCATAACTGCCTACAGGAGACGTTATGGTGGGGTCTTAAACATTCACCAGCTGACATGCCCATGATATATTCTCTTGGGATCTATGAGTTGCTGTAAACCCTGGTTTCTGGCACAATGGCAGTCACTGAGGGCACCTCTTTGGCACCTCTTGTGCTTTCAGGCCCTGAAAAATCTGCCTCACAGTCAAGGTCTATCTGAATATAATCTAATTCAACTGTCTATAACTGTCCACAGGGGACATTATGGTGGGGTCTTGAACATTCACCAGCTGACATGCTCAAGATATATTCTCTGGTTTCTGGCACAATGGCAGTCACTGAGGGACAATTGATCTGTGCAAAGGTGTAGCTCCACTACTACTCTCACCAATGCCTGAACAACCATATCGGTGAGTAGTACTTTCAAAAGTGCTAGTTTTCCTTTGTCATAAGATTGTCCATGTTTGTAAGGTCTTCGTTTGGGCTAGAAAATGTTCCAGGAAGATTGCAATGCATTTGTAAAAAAACAGTGAATGCATAATAAAGTTGTGTGAAAGAAATAAAAAGGAACACTCACTATGTGTGAAGGAGGCAGTGCTGAGTAACTATAGTACAGCAAAGCATATGGAGTCTGGTGAATACTACTAGAGGAGAGCGAGAAAGATGGCAGGCACATAGTATGATTATACACTACTAGCGTATTGCCCGTCAAAAAATGACGGCAATGAGATGTGTATGTTTGGAAAGTTGTATAGTTATTAACATACATATGGAGCACTTTGCTCCATAAAAAAAGGGGTCCGTATTAACGGCTCGCCTCGCTAAGCGAGGCTCGCCTGCAATGAGCGCCTGCGGCGCTCATTGCCAAAGTGGTCCTGTTTAACGGCTCGCCTCGCTATGCGAGGCTCGCCTGGAATGAGCGCCTGCGGCGCTCATTGCCAAAGTGCTCCGTATTAACGGGGCAAAAAATGTTTGGAAAGTTGTATAGTTATTAATATACATATGGAATTGTAAGGTAGCTAATGGTGTTTTGTGTGTACTACTGAAATATATAAGTTAAAATAATAAATAATTGATGAATGACTATACTTTACCAATTTGTATGCATTGTGTTTAAGAGCTGGCAATCTGTAGTGATGTTGCAGCAGCATTGGTGGTGTGGAGGTGCTGTGTAAGCGTTTAGAACGTGTGCAGTGTAATAGTGTGCATGCGCGAGCTGAAACCGTTAGCGTAGTACTTTAGTTCCGCATTATCGTAAAATGGCGGGTAATGTGTGTTATGCGTCTTAGCGGATAATCCGTACGTGATTTAATGGGCGGTAATGTGTAGTATGCGTCTTATCGGATTATCCGTACGTGTTTTCCGTGGTTATAGTGCTGTAGCCTCGTTTTCGTTTTTTTCGGCCGCCATTTTTTCTCTCGCTTTGAGACTTTTTTAGTGTCTAAACTGTTTTATTTTTAATAAAATGAAGGTGTAACTTGTTTTTTTGAGGTCGTGGATGCTCCCTCTTGCTGTCGGTAAGCTTTTTATGTATGTGCTGTGTGTATTTATTGTGATTGTATTTTTTTTTCCTGTTCGCGAGTTGCGGCCGTATTTTTGTTCTGCGTATTAACGCTGATTGGCAAAGTGCTCCGTATTAACGGCTTGCCTCGCTATGCGAGGCTCGTCTGCGGCGCTCATTGCCAAAGTGCTCCATATTAATGGCTCGCCTCGCTACGCGAGGCTCGCCTGCAATGAGCGCCTGTGGCGCTCATTGCCAAAGTGCTATGGTTTAACAGTGTAACGGCTCGCCTCGCTGTGCGAGGCTCGCCCGGCGATGAGCGCCTGCGGCGCTCATCGCTAAGCCCGCTACTGTACTACGGTTTAACGGCGAGCCTCGCTTCGCGAGGCTCGCCGAGCGATGAGCGCCTGCGGCGCTCTTCGCTAAGCCCGCAAAGTCGTACGGACCACGCAAACAGCGTGACGACGACTCGTAGTAAGACAATTATAATATGTGATAGAGTGATCATTATCAGTGTATAAATACTATTTATCATCATACAGTGCAGTGTGCTCATTGTCCGTATAAAGTTAGTATGTTTTATACAGTGCAATTTTTTTTGAATAGAAACATCAACACTATACAGTGCAGTGTGCTTATTAGTAGTGTACAAATATGAATTATATTTATACATGCTTGTTGTTAGTGTATAAATACTTATCATCATACAATGCAGTGTGCTTGTTATCCGTATAGTCTGTATATTTTATATAGTGCAATTTGTTTTTGTGTAGAAACATCATCATTATACAGTGCAGTGTGCTCATTGTTCGTTTATAAATACTAATTATCATAAAATAGTGCAGTGTGCTCATTATTAGAATATTAATAATAATTATTGTTATACGGTGCAGGGTGCTTATTATTAGTGTATAAATACTAATTATTATCATCTAGTACAGTGTGCTTGTTATGAGTTTATACAGTAGTTAGTATTAGTTAGTATGTTTTACATAGTGCAATGTGCCTCCTGGTCATGTCAGAGACGCTGATGAAACGCACGTCAGGTTTCTCATGTCTGAGGAGCATGCTGGTTCAATGAGAGTACTTGTGATTTGAACTCCATCTATCTACTGCTGTATGTGGCTTCACAGTGAGGTTCATGTGTTGAAGACTCTAAGCCTTATCTCTTTTGTATGGCTAATATTGATTTTAAGAATGGGGAGTGGACAGAACAGCTTGGCTATTTAAATGAGCACTATCCTCATAAGTTCATCATCGCCATAATTTAATTGTTGTATATATGTTTTCTAATTATGAGCCAGGTTATGCTATAGTGAGATGGTAATAAGTACAGCAGTTTATTAAAATGTGTTTAAACATTTCTTTCCTTAGATTTTTGTAGTCCAATAGCCTAGCTGTTGGGTAGGATTCCCTTAAGATAGTTCGAGGGTATGCCATAAGGGCAACCTTCCAGGCAGGAGGTACCCATCGAGGTCCTAGCCAGAATATTACTAGGTATTACTATTTCATATTTTTGTTTTGCAACTACAATTTTTGCATGTATTTTTTTATTACATCTATTTAGGATTTTAAATATTATTAATAAAGATTTGAATTTAATACCAATTTAAAAAAATTGTGCACACCATCCGAGAGGAATGTGCGGTCATAGTCTGCTAACTGAAAATGATGTGCAGCAAAGAGTCATCACCCCTATTCTTAATAAAGGATGCTATTGTCCAATTTATCTTTTTTCTGCAATTTTAAATTTTATCCATATTAAAAAACACCCACATTTGGTGGGGCTTTACAAACTTGGACCAAACAATGTAGATTTGTGGGAATCTGGGAATTTAGTAATGATCTTAATAATGTCACCTTGCATCCATTTAATTAATAATTTCATGGGTGAAAACATTAATCATTACCACCTGCTGGAAAACTAAAACATCAGGAGGGTCACACCAGGGGTGGAGATATCACGTCTCGGGTGGCCCAGTACAACACACCACTTGCACTTCCTTAACAGGAGGCAGAGGCCGCACTCCTAGTATATTTTATACAGTAAAATGTGTTTGTCTGTATAAATACTCATTATCATTATACATTGCTGCATGCTCAATAACAGTGAATAGACACTCAGTATTATAGTGAAATGGCTAAAGGTGAACGATAGAGAAAAAGGACAGTGGGAAAAGAAAGATTTTTGGAGGCGTAGGGTGGAAAATGACAGCTTTAGAGCAATAGAGATACCGATCAGTTGGTGCTCTTTTTCAGACCTCTAACTGTTGGCAAAATAGTTTCCCACTTCTTTCGTTGATTTTTTTGCCAGCCTAGGCCATGTCACTTTTACCTTGTGGAAATTCTGGGCCAAGTAATTCAATAGGTCTGAATACATGTGCAGTAAATACAAGAGTTATTGCTATCAGTGGATCTTTGTAATGCCCCATTTAGTTGCTTTTATGTATATATGTTTAGTACCCCTTGTATAGCACAATATCTGTTCTGCTCTGCTGATCCTGTGCTATCCAAATTATCCTATGACCACCTCAGGTGCCAACTCTACAATATGAATTCAGCAGCAAAGTTTACATGGAAGTGTTTTTTCTAACTGTTAGTAAATATAGACATATACATAAATGTATACGGCACACACAGACACATACATATTTGTGAAGCAGACAGACATTTACATTACAAAGTCATTATGTGGCACAACCTGTAAGGGAGAAAATTTAAGAACCCAACTGACAATATATTGGGTCCTTCCATGCTAATTTCCTTCTAAGATCTCACCTTGATAGTGGAAATATGCACTGTAGTCAATGCTGTATAGTAATACCAGGACAGCACTAGTAAGAGTTGTTGACTAAGTAGAAGCTGCAGCAGGAATGTTGTGGAGACTAATAATGTGTACAAGCCAAGTATTTAAAATGGATGCTTCCATTGAGAATTTCAAAAAGAATATCAGTATAAGTAAGAAACAGAAATTTTAATAACAAAAAAGATATATTCACAATTATAGATCAAACAAATTAAGTATATAACATAGTCTCTTTACATGTTTTTCTTTTTCTTCATTGGCGGAGTATAGTAACTTGTGGATGGCTCCTCACATTCTCTCTTTGGGGTTTTGCTTCTGGTTTGTTCGTCTTGCTTTATCACGTTTTTGTTCTCAAATGTCTTTCTCACAGCCGAGGGCCACCGGAGAGTATAATGATCTTCTAGTCTTCCCATACAGCACTCCACATACCAGATAATGGTGTGGTCTTGTATTTTAATTTCCTTATAAAGATGTTCAGGAATACAGCTGTCCTCATTGTATGTAATGGTGAGGTCTGGAACAGTCACCTGCTGGCATGGCTTCAATGTCTTGGATCTGTGAGTTGCCATAAACTCTTTCCGCTGACACAATGGTATCTGCCCAGGCATGTTTGAACACTAGAGCTCCACTACCACTCCAACCAATGTCTGAACACTTGTAGGGTTCAGTAGTACTGGAATGTTGATGCCAGACCCTAGCTAAGTAACATTCTATGATGTCATAATGGTTCTGATGTCAAATTCAAAATGCTTTCAAAATATACCATATTTGTAAATGTTGCTCTCTTTCCTTTAAAAAAAAGTAGTGTTTATTAAACTTCTTTATATAGCCATTGTCACAATATGGAACCAGCAGGATTGGCAAGCTCTGGAACTCCCAACTGTTAGCTCCTCACATTCATTGGTTAGGAGTATCCTTAATGACCGCAGGCAGAGTACAGAGATTCAGTAAATGTCTTTTAAAACAGTTTCCCTGAACTAACGACTTACAGCTCTCACACGTGTAATTGTTGACTAGAAGTGACTATATTGGGGATGAGTAAGCATTTTTATAGGGAACTTAATAACAGTCAGACATTAAACAAGAAACAAGCAACATGTCCACATACCAACTTAAATCTCCCGCCCCTTGAGTCTCTCATTTTCCACTAATTAACCAAGGCACTGGACCCAGAAAGCTGATTGCCAGGTGTGGCGTGGTGCCAGCAAGTTTTAGCCCTTTTTTAATTTCCACTGGGATATGCAGTAAGGGAAAAGTAAGGACAGATTTGAACTTAGCCGGGGCTTGGCTGGATCCTTGGCACTGGGTTTGGTACCATGTCCATTCTCACAGCCATCCTCCCTACCACTCACTTTTGCATATATAATATACAGAGGGTATGCAGCCAATAAAAGCTGTGCTGTGCCTTGTATGAAGCTCTATGGGGATTCTTGCGATTTACAGAATTTCCCCATTAGCTGCCTTTATGCTTTATAAAGCAACCAGTGAGGAAAAAGAAGCACTGCAGTACTGGGATGACGTCCTGAGTGAACAGTACAGAGAAGTGTGTCTCACAGAGAAGCAAACCCGCCATCAAGAGCACATTCTCAGATAATTTTATCTGCCACAGCCATGATCTATGGTGCTGAATTCAGTTACAATTCCCACTTCTGCATTTTGCATTCCAGCAATTTGATTGGGTGTGACAAAGGAAGCTTCTCCATTTGCGCCTTTACTAGTATATTTGTATTACCTGACACTGCTGTAAGGTCACTGGCTCTGTACTAAGCACTGCCCATTTTCCACACCCTTACCGTTCCCACCATTAAATAACAAGGAAATATTACCTGGAGAAGTTAGGTCACATCCACATTATTAACTTTTTGTCAACATGACAAACCAACCATAGGTCACATGACTATCTTACAGGGTTCAGGCCCCATTGCTTTGCTGCTAGGATGTCCCCATCCCTTGGACTGCCTACTAACCATAAAAATCTACCAAGTCCCACCCTCCAAGGGCCAGAACTTAAGATATAGGCACACACAAGTCCACGGTTGTCCTCGCTACCTGGGCATGTGGCAGCAAAATCACCCATTGCATGCTGTGACTACCAATAATTTAAATAAACATCCAACTGAACAGGGAGGGTGGGTGGTCATTGGTTTTACAATAAGTGTTTTTCTGGATGAGGGTAGCACCTGAGAAGAAGTGAAGAAGAAGGCTAGGGTCTGCTTTAGCAAGAAGACTGTGGAGTCTATAATTGTTTGTGTATGAGCCAAGGATTAAGAATCGTTGCTTTCAGTGAGAAAATCATAAAACAGAGGTCAATAGTTTTATTAAATAAAGTATGCATTAACAAATATAGCTCAAATTAAAGTTTTTGAATATGATAATAAAAACTCCTTATACCGTATTTCATCAATTGTAAGTAGCAAACTAATTTTACTACCACCAACAGAAAGAAAGCTATGATTCTAATAAAAAATTAATTTCTTAGAATAAATGATAATTATAATAGAAATTAATTTACTAACAACAGTAATAGGGAAAGATACTAAATATAAACAATGTACAAAAATCAATACGGTAATACCAAATTTCACCACAGATATTTCATTAATCTCTTTATTCTGAATCAGTAATCAAGTCTGATTCTTCTGAGCCGTCTTCATCTTCATTATTCCATAAACAGTATCTCACAAAAGTGAGTACACCTCACATTTTTGTAAACATTTTATCATTTCATGTGACTATGTAATGTAAAGTAGTAAGTGTATAGCCTGTATAACAATGTAAATTTGCTGTCCCCTCAAAATAACTAAACACACAGCCATTGTGTCTAAACCATTGGCACCAAAAGTGAGTACACTCCTACATGGAAATGTCAAAATTGGGCTCTAGGTGTCAATATTTTGTGTGGCCAACATTATTTTTCAGCAGTGCCTTAACTCTCATGGGCATGGAATTGACCAGAAGTTCTCAGGTTGTCACTGGAGTCCTCTTCCACTCCTCCATAATGACATCACCGAGCTGGAGGATGTTAGAGAACTTGCACTCCCCCACCTTCCGTTTGAGGATGCCCCACAGATGCTCATTAGGGTTTAGGTCTGGTGACATACTTGGCTAGTCCATCACCTTTACCTTCAGCTTCTTTAGCAAGGCAGTGGTTGTCTTGGAGATGTGCTTGGGGTCGTTGTCTAGTTGGAATACTGCCCTGCGGCCCAGTCTCTCAAGGGAGGGGATCAAGTTCTGCTTCAGTATGTCACAGTACATGTTGACATTTATGGTTCCCTCAATGAACTGTAGCTCCCCAGTGCCAGCAGCACTCATGCAGGCCCAGACTATGACACTCCCACCACCAAAAGTATACATCTATACTGAGAAAAGGTAGTTGAAATTATCCCTAAATGGTAGATAAATGGATAAGGCAGAAAGAACACAAAAACACTGATATGAGATGAAACCCTCAGTTTGATCATAAACAGTGATGCAGAGAGAGTGAAGGCAGCATCTGACATCAGCAGGTAAACGCATATAGGGGGAATCAACACAACATATTATAGAAAACATATATATACACATATTGACCTATTAGTATATATGTTTGATCTGGGCCTGCATGAGTGCTGCTGGTACTGGGGAGCTACAGTTCATTGAGGGAACCATGAATTCCAACATGTACTGTGACATACTGAAGCAGAGCATTTTCCCCTCCCTTTGGAGACTGAGCCGCAGGGCAGTATTCCAACATGATAACGACCCCAAACACACCTCCAAGACGATCAATGCCTTGCTAATGAAGCTGAAGGTAAAGGTGATGGGCTGGCCAAGCATGTCTCCAGACCTAAACCCTATCGAGCATCTGTAGGGCATCCTCAAACAGAAGGTGGGGGAGTGCAAGGTCTCTAACATTCACCAGCTCGGTGATGTCATCATGGAGGAGTGGAACAGGACTCCAGTGTCAACCTGTGAAGCTCTGGTGAACTCCATGCCCATGAGGGTTAAGGCAGTGCTGTAAAATAATGGTGGCCACACAAAATATTGACCCTTTGGGCCCAATTTGGATATTTCCACTTAGGGGTGTACTCACTTTTGTTGCCAATGGTTTAGACATTAATGGCTGTGTGTTGAGTTATTTTGAAGGGACAGCAAATTTACACTGTTATACAGGCTGTACATTTACTACTTACATTGTAGCAGAGTGTTATTTCTTCAGTGTTGTCACATGAAAAGATATAATAAAATATTTACAAAAATGTGAGGGTGTACTCACTTTTGTGACATACTGCATATATGTAAAATTATCTTCTGAGCCATCAAGATAAACATATGGAAGATGCAAGTGAATAAATATGAGATGGGAGATAGAACAGGTAAATATTTGGCTAATAAGAGGAAAAAACAAAGATTAGTTAATTCGATTGTGGAGATGAGAGGGGATGATGGAAAGGTTCATCAACACCCTAAAGAGATAGGGAATATTTTCTCTCAATATTATTCTAAGCTTTACAATCTAGAATTGCAACATAAGACAAATAAAGTGGATGTAAGTGATATTGATGAATTTATAAGTAATATCGATCTACCTAGAATTTCTGCGATAGAATTGGATTCTCTAAATAAAAATATAACTGAAAAGGAGGATGAGGAAGTGATGGAGGGATGTAAGAATAACAAGGCACCTGGTATAGATGGGTTAGATAAGTTATTCTATCAAACATTTCTAGATATAGTGAAAGTTCCTTTAGCCAAGATGTTCAATGAATGTAAAAATAGTGGGAATATACCAGCTGAACTGACTGAAGCTAAAATTATAGATATATTAAAGGAGGGTAAGGATCCAGCAGATAAGAAGAGCTATAGGCCGATATCATTAATAAACTTCGACCTGAAGGTATACCCTAAAATCCTGGCAAACAGGCTAGATCCCTTTATTAATAGACTCATCCACCCTGATCAAGTGGGATTTGTTAGGACCCGTCAGCGATGTGATAACATTAGGAGTTTAATCAATCTTTTTGCATTTAGTGCAAAGGAGAGAGTGCCCATGCTGGCTCTGTCATTAGATGCTGAAAAAACGTTTGACAGAGTCAACTGGGACGTTCTTCAAGTGGTACTTCAGAAATGTGGTTTGGGAGATTTTGCCAGTAAAGCAATAAGAGCTCTCTATAGCAATCTAAGAGCAAAAATTGTGGGTATAAACCTTGAGACAGATTTTTTCTATATTAGTAATGGAAGGAGGCAGGATTGTCCCCTATCCCCACTACTGTTTACTTTATTTTTAGAACCGTTGATTGAAAAAATAAGGATGACAAAAGACATTAAAGGGGTCAAAATAGGGAATATGGAATATATAGCAACGGTATATGCAGATCATATGATCGTTACTCTCACCGACCCGGAGAAATCACAATTCAATCTTGATAAATTACTGTGTAAGTTTGGTAGAATTTCATATTTTAAGACAAAAAACAGATATTATCACGAGGGGCCTTTCTCTCGAAACTAAAAATAAGTTAAGAGATCTTTATTCTTTTAACTGGAGCGCTAAAGAAATAAATCATTTGGGTATAAGTTTATCTTTTAAAATAAAAAATATTTTGAAAAACAATATGGCTATCATTTAAAGGAAAAATATTAAAGATTTTGACAGATTGGAGATCGATCTATTTATCATGGACAGCCAGAATTGCGATAGTAAAAATGATAGCTATTCCTAAATTAACATATATTTTTAGATCTATACCAGATGTACCCCCGGAATACTGGCTAAAAAAGATCCAGCGAGATATAGATCGTTATATTTTGCAGGGGAAAAAAGCTAGAATCTCTATTGAGATTACTAAACGAAGGATTGAGACTGTGGGCTTGGCATCCCCCTGTATAAAGGATATATACACTGCTATAGCGTTATCTCATAATACAGTGGGGTACACCATTACCAATTTCTAACTGGAAATTAATGGAGGGAGAATTTTTTGGGAAAAAACATATCCAGGTATTACTATGGATTCCTAACTTGGAGGAATTGAAAAATAGTTTTATTCCAAGAAATATTAAGTTATTGTTAACATTTTGGATAAAAATTAGGACAAAAATGAAATTATCAGAATATCCATCGTTAGGTAACCCTATAGAAATCTTAAATGTAGGTCGAGAGCAAGCCAGTATGGAATCCTGGAAAAAATATGGTATAAACTATATGAATGATTTTTATGAAGGAGGAATGATGCTTAGCTGGTAAAAAATTGGGGAAAAGTTTAAATTAAATAAAAATATGTGGCTGCAGTTTATGTCGATTCAGAAATTACTTAAACAGAGAGGATTCAAAAAGAAAAATATGAAACCTTTATCCACATTCGAATTAATGATATATAAAAAAAAAGAATACTCATAGAATATCGAGATGTCAAAAGATCCTCCATTTGAATAAGCAATGTGGCAAAACTGCAGGCAAGGTGGAGTGGGAGAAAAAAGGAGGATATCTTAGCTCTATTGAAGAATGGCAGAATACTATTAAATTAGTTAGAACATCTGCAAAATCTCTGGCTTATTACGAATTATATTTTAAAATCATTAATATGTGGCATTGTACTGAATCTATTAGTAAAATGATAAAGAAAGATGCCATATTGTGTTGGAAAGAGTGTGGGTTAAGGGTCTGATACCATACATGTTTGGTGGGACTGTACTAAACTGTGATCTTTTTGGAGAAAGTGTGTTGCTTGGTTATCCAATGTATTTGAGGAAGAAGTTCCTTTTAATATAGAAATTATAATATTACATTTACATCTTAAGTTTTATTATTTGTTATCACACATTTTATTGGTAATTAAGGGATTAATCTCCAAATCATGGAAAGTGAGTACAATGCCATCAATCACTGAAATCTTTAGATTCATTAATAGAAATAGAGATTTTGACCATTTAAATCAAAGTTCTCAAGTAAAAATGAAGGGATTGTTAACCCGGTGGAATATATGGGATAAATACTTGGAGAGGAAAAGGGAAGGAAGCAAGATGTAAAGATATAAGAACGTTTGTAATGCACAAACCCTTATGATTAAGGATTTGATGCTTACCTTATCCTTTTTTTCTTTTCCTTTTACAATATAGGATGGTCCTTTAAGATACAAAAAATCATATCCTCTTATATATAAAATGATAATGATAAATATCCTATCCTGCGATGATTTTATGAATGTATGTTTTGAAAGATTGTATATGTTTTGCTTGTTTTTATGTCATTTTGATGTATATGATGTTGTTTTTGTATTGATTAAAAAAAATTAAAACAATAATAAAAAAAAAGATAAAAACCTTTGATTATTAGACACACCTGCCATTCTAAGACGCACCTGGTTTTTAGAGACGTTTATATGGGAAAAGAATTGCATCTTAGAATCGGGAAATACACTAGTTGTCCTGTTAATTCTCTATGAATAGTCACTTGTGAATGGTTGTGCACACTCTCTCTTTGGCACCTCTTGTGCTTTCAGGCCCTGAGAAATCTGCCTCACAGTCAAGGTCTATCTGAATATAATCTAATTCAACTGTCTATAACTGTCCACAGGGGACATTATGGTGGGGTCTTGAACATTCACCAGCTGACATGCTCAAGATATATTCTCTGGTTTCTGGCACAATGGCATTCACTGAGGGATACTTGATCTGAGCAAAGGTGTAGCTCCACTACTACTCTCACCAATGCCTGAAGACCCATATCGGTGAGTAGTACTTTCAAATGTGCTATTTTTCCTTTTTCATAAGACTGTCCATATTTTTAAGGTCTTCCGTTGGGCTAGAAAATGTTCCTGGAAGATGTCCAGGTTTTTCAAGACTGTTTTAATGCATTTATTAAAAAAACTATGAATGCATAATAAAGTTGTGTGAAAGAAATAAAAAAGAACACTTCCTCACTATGGGTAAAAAGCAGCCAGCAGGAGGCAGTGCTGAGTAACAATAGTACAGCAAAGCATATGGAGTCTGGTGAATACTACTACGTATGATGAAGAAAGATGGGAGGAACATAGTATACACTATAGAGTGATCATTATCAGTGTATACATACTATTTATCATTATATAGTGCAGTGTGCTTATTATTAGTGTATAAATACTAATTATCATCATACAGTGCAGTATGCTCATTATTAGTGTATAAATACTATATATCGTTATACAGTGCAGTGTGCATGTTATTAGTGTATAAATACTAATTATCATTATACAGTGCAGTGTGCTCATTATTAGTTTATAAATACAAATTATCGTTATACAGTGCAGTGTGCTTGTTATTAGTGTATCACATATAAAGTTGTGGATCTTGCAATGTTGGGGACGTTTGCGATGTTGGTCACGCAGTTGTAACCTCGCAAAGCGAGGTCGCCAGCCTTTGCGAAGTGAAGCAGCCGCGCAGCACTTAGGCTGCAATGAGTGCTGAAGGCACTTATTGCAGCTAGCGGCGCCATCGCACATGCAAGACTCGCAAATCGAGGTGAAGCAACCGCGCAGCACTTAGGCTGCAAAGAGCGCCAAAGGTGCTCATTGCAGCCAATGGCACCGTCACACATCTGAGCCTTGTGAAGCAAGGCGAAGCAGGCTTGCAGCACTTAGGCGGCAATGAGCGCCTTTGGAGCTCTTTACAGCCAGCGGTGCCATCACACATGAGAGCCATGCGAAGAGAGGCGAAGCATCAACGCAGTACTAAGGCTGCATTGTGAGGGGAGCAACTGCGAGCAAAGCGCGTAACTCTAAAAACCATAAAAACATTAAAAAAAAATAACAAATATAATAACACACTCACAGACAGCACAGGGGGAGAGCCAGGAAGCCTGGGAGTGAGGTTGCAAGCGATTTTGAGCCATGTTTGGGGGTTTTCGTCAATCCAAAATCGGCTAAGTGAAAGAAAAAATGACGGACGAAAAACTAAATTTTTTTTTAAACTGCATCAAAACGAGGCTGAGCAAAGCAAGGCACGCAGGACGGATGGTGTTGAGAGGAATGCGCTAGGGGGATAAACGAAAGCTGTGCCGCTTTATAATACAATTAAAAATTTGTACATAAGAGTCCCCCTTTTGTTCTATGTTTATACATATTAGATTTTGAAATCCTTGAGGATTTGTAGCTCCAGATATATTTAAAAATTTGATTTTGAAACCTCTTGAGATCCCTATAAACAATTTGAATCGGAAGCATGCGAAAAAGGTATAAAAGCCGGGGGAGAATATTCATTTTAACCGCATTTATCCTACCTAACCACGAGATTCTCCCTTTTGACCATCTCTGCAAATCCAGCATTATATCTTTGTACAAAGATATATAATTAGCTTTATATAAATCCACCAATTTACTGGTATTAACCGCTAAATAATTATTATGCCATTTAGGCCATGAAAACTTAAATTTCATTTTAAGATATTGAATCTCTGAGAGAGTGCTATACCTAATGCTTCCATCTTAGCAACATTTATTTTGAGTCCAAAATGAGGTTTCCAAAATGAGTAAGAATTCATAGTAGTCATCAGCAAACAGACTGCTTTTAAAATGATGACCAATCTGAATCCCATGGGTATCTGGATTTGATCGTATAGACTGAGCTAGTGGCTCTATTGCCAAAGCGAAGAGCAAAGGTGAGAGGGATGTCCTGTCTGATGCCCCGTTGCACCTCAATTTGCACCGTGGAATTGCCTGGTAATTTTGAGTTTTGGGAGATCTATAGTAAATCTCAATCAGATCCATGAATTTTCCCCCAAAGCCAAATTTAAGTAGAACCGCTTTAAAATAAGGCCATTCTAAAATATCAAAAGCCTTTTCTATGTCTAAGGCCAATAAGCAGGTTGGGATACGGTTTTGGGATGCCCATGATATTAAATTCAAAGTACGCCTAATATTATCCCCCGTTTGTCTGTAATGGACAAAGCCCACTTGGTCTTTATGAATGAGTCTAGGAAGGAATTGGGAGATTCTATTAGCCATCAGCTTTGCTAAAATATTGATATCTCCGTTTAGGAGTGATATTGGAGGATAATTTTTAATGTCTAGGGGATCCCAACCTTTTTTGGGGAAAAAGAGCATATCTGCTTGATTAAATTCTTGGGCATTTGGTGACCTTCTAAAATGTGATTAAAAAGATTTGTTAAATGAGGGGCGAGAATGTCAATATATTTTTTAAAATATAAGGTAGGGAATCCATCCGGGCCAGGGGCCTTCCTACCCTTCAAGCTGTTAATAGTCTTCCTAACCTGTTTTTCCGTAACCTTAGAGTTAAGGAGATCCCCTTCTTCTGAAGAGTGGGCAAATCACATGAGCTAAGGGAGGCACTTCTGTTGCTCCTGCTGAGGCTGGTGCGGACAGGATGAATATATTTTCTGGAAAAAGTCTAAGAAGTTTTTTTTGTATAATATTAGAGCTTGCCGTGATATTGCCTGCAGAAGTTGGCCAGTAAGCTTTCTGGTTTATTAGGATTGGCATAAAACCTGGGATTTGTCCATCTGATTGCTTTTTCAGTATGATTAGACAGTAATAAATCTAGTCAGTCTAATTTTATCTATTTTTTAATGTAGGGCCTTGGAGGGACTACATTGGTTTAGTCTTTCTAGGTCTATCAAGTCCTTCCTGAGGGACTCCTCTCTCAGTTTTGTTTGTCATTTGTGTCTACAAGCGATTTTTATGAGAGAGCCCCCGATAAAGGCCTTGTGAGCCACCCAGGACCATCCCATGTCTGATTCTTGGGTAATATTGGTCCAGAAATATATCTCAAGATCCTTGGCTATTTGTTCTGCAACAATCGGGTCTGATAAAAAATTTTCATTGAGTCTCCAAGTATATGGAGGTTTACTTTTCTGACCTAGATCGACTGAGATACTAACCTCGGAATGGTCAGACACCGGGAACAGATGGATATCTGTCTTATCTATATGATCTGATAGTGACAAATCTATCATAATAGCATCTATTCAGGAATACGTCCCATGTACTGAGGAATAAAAGGTATATCCCCTCTCACCCTGATGTAGCAGTCTCCATGCATCTAACATGTGCAGGTCATTGAGTAATGAGTTTATCTGCTTCAATTTATTTGAGTACTTGCCACTCCTGTCATGTCCCGATCTGTCTAACTTAGGATCCAAGACCAGGTTAGGATCTCCCCCTAGCACAATCCTCCCTAGTTTCACTGACTTTAAGTATTTGAGCAGACTAATAAATGAATTATGTGGGGTAGTAGTTTGGGAGTAAAATGATACCAGAGATAGTTTCGTACCCATAAGTGTACCTGTTAAAACCACAAAATTGTCCCCTGAGTCTACTTTCTTGTGCTCAATGTTAAATGGATTTTTTTTTGTAATAAAATAGCCACTCCTGCCTTCTCGGTAGGTTGGGTTGTAGTTGCAAAATTGGGATACGTTTTATGCACGAATTTGGGAAGTCTATTATGTGCGAAATGTGTTTCTTGTAAGAAAATCACATAAGGATGTAAGGGTTTATAGGACAAAAATGCCTTGAGCCTCTCATACTGGGTGTTACAACCCCTAACATTATGTGAAACAAAAACAAAAGAGCTGTCTGTCATGGTACCTCAGTAGGTATGGAGACGCTCTGCCAATCCCAATTGATTTCGCTATAGCCCCGTACGGCCATATGAACTGGAGACCTGACGGCAAGTGGAACTGGCCCTGAAGGCTGCGGAGGGATCTCATTGTGTAGCCTGAAATCTGCAACCAAAGTAAGCAAAACAAAAAACATAACAAAAATTACTATAACATAGTAACATATAAACTCTGACCCTTCCTCAAACAGGTACTTAAGGCACTTTGGTGCCAGGGGAGGAAAAGTAGAAATTCCATTTTCCTACAAATCTACATTAGTTAGGAAGAGATACCCGATAAATAATCGGTTATATATTATTTCAAACAGTCAATGAAACAATACCTCACAAAAAGCTTACACCTAGGGACCCAACCCACTGTTTACCCTCCACTAAGAAGCCCATGTGTAATAACTCCAGGTTCAGTGATTGGAGGATTCTCTGCCCATTTTCGCATAACACCCGTTCATCAAACTATGTTACAAACATTATATGGTGCTTGAACATTTTGTTGCAAAGTATACAGTAATCTCAATGTTCAACCACAATCCAATGTTATGAACGTCTTTGACCATGGCTCCCTGCCCATATAGTCTCAAGTCTCATATCTGCTATGTTGTGAACCCAAGTCAGGGTCCATGAGCTATGAGAAATGTACTCATTTTGTAGAGTGTGTCCTTCTGCCACATTGTACCTGAAAAAGTTAGTTTTATAACTCCTCTTTAATATTGAACCAAAAATACTGAAAAATACTTTATAATAACTAGATGCTAAAGCAAACTCCTTACACCTCACTCTATCCTAGTTTCTCTATAGTCCAAAGTGGTCATTCCAGTTTAGCTCTCTGCCGATGGGCTTGGAGCCGAAGTTACTGGCTCTGAAAGCCGATCCATCCGTCTACACTGACGTTGGGACCATTGGGCTTCTGTCCACTGTCTCGCCGGCCTTTTAGGCAGACTTGATCCTTGTGGAATTTCTAGAGTGTCTCCTGATAAGAGATTCAAATTTAAGAGAACCGAATGGCACTCCTCTAGAGAGTGGACTATATGATTGATCGCACCCACCTGGAATGATAGACTAAAGGGGAACCTCCACCTGTACTTAATATTATTTTTAATCAAAATGGATAAGGCCGGTTTAAATTGCATGCATTTTTTAGGAGTGGAGGGAGCCAAGTCAGGGCAGACAATAGACTGTGATTTTCTGGATGTTGCAAGAATTAGGTCTCTCATCCCCTGACGCAAGAATCCAGCTATGACATCCTTTGGCTGTTCTGATTAAGCTGAACCACCCAGTACCCTATGCGCCCTTTCAATTTCTCAAGAGTCCTGAGGGTGGTTTGGTAACATATTATGAATAATCGCATTCAAATACATTTTTGGATCCACTACTGACTTTTTAATCCCTCTGAATCTTACATTATTCCATCTGGACCTTTTTTCCAGGTCTTCGAGTTTATTTTCCAAAGTAGCTATATGGGTAGTATTCTGAGTTATATCCAGACGATCTTTCTGTTTGGTATCCACAATTTGGTTGGTTACCGTTTCCAGTACATGGGTACGGTGCCAAGATACTGCAAGTCCTGCCTGATTTCTTTAACCGCCTTGTCAAACTGAGACTGAAGCAGGTTGTTAAAGATATATCTGACAATTAGAAGGTGGAGTATCCTCCGCTGTATATGAGCCTTCCGAAGAGCCCATTGCTGATGTATGTGGGGAGGCTTGGGCTTGTTGTTGTGCCCTAAAATGTTCTGAGATACTCATGGAGGGCAAATTCCGTTTTGATTTACATATCATCCATTAAATCCAGCTAAAGAAAACGGCAACATTAAATATGTGAGATAGAGATTTGAAGTCTCAAAACAAAACAACAAAATATATATATACTGTATATATATCTATATAAATATATTTTTTTTTTAAATAAAAGCCTAGAGCTTTCCCAAGGGCAGGGGTTCCCTGTAGCCTAAGCCTATCTGTTCACAGCATTGGAAGGACCAGAAGGTTGAGCCCAGTGGCTAGTGTGGGGATTACATATTAGTGAACCTCATTTGCAGAGACTGCCACATTTGAGTGGTGACATCATAAATTGAGCATGCAGGGGGTATATATGAGCTTTTACACCTCCACTATGGTATATACTGTAGAAACGTTCTACAGGGAGTGCAGAATTATTAGGCAAGTTGTATTTTTGAGGATTAATTTTATTATTGAACAACAACCATGTTCTCAATGAACCCAAAAAACTCATTAATATCAAAGCTGAATATTTTTGGAAGTAGTTTTTAGTTTGTTTTTAGTTTTAGCTATTTTAGGGGGATATCTGTGTGTGCAGGTGACTATTACTGTGCATAATTATTAGGCAACTTAACAAAAAACAAATATATACCCATTTCAATTATTTATTTTTACCAGTGAAACCAATATAACATCTCAACATTCACAAATATACATTTCTGACATTCAAAAACAAAACAAAAACAAATCAGTGACCAATATAGCCACATTTCTTTGCAAGGACACTCAAAAGCCTGCCATCCATGGATTCTGTCAGTGTTTTGATCTGTTCACCATCAACATTGCGTGCAGCAGCAACCACAGCCTCCCAGACACTGTTCAGAGAGGTGTACTGTTTTCCCTCCTTGTAAATCTCACATTTGATGATGGACCACAGGTTCTCAATGGGGTTCAGATCAGGTGAACAAGGAGGCCATGTCATTAGATTTTCTTCTTTTATACCCTTTCTTGCCAGTGTGGAGTACTTGGACGCGTGTGATGGAGCATTGTCCTGCATGAAAATCATGTTTTTCTTGAAGGATGCAGACTTCTTCCTGTACCACTGCTTGAAGAAGGTGTCTTCCAGGAACTGGCAGTAGGACTGGGAGTTGAGCTTGACTCCATTCTCAACCCGAAAAGGCCCCACAAGCTCATCTTTGATGATACCAGCCCAAACCAGTACTCCACCTCCACCTTGCTGGCGTCTGAGTCGGACTGGAGCTCTCTGCCCTTTACCAATCCAGCCACGGGCCCATCCCTCTGGCCCATCAAGACTCACTCTCATTTCATCAGTCCATAAAACCTTAGAAAAATCAGTCTTGAGATATTTCTTGGCCCAGTCTTGACGTTTCAGCTTGTGTGTCTTGTTCAGTGGTGGTCGTCTTTCAGCCTTTCTTACCTTGGCCATGTCTCTGAGTCTTGCACACCTTGTGCTTTTGGGCACTCCAGTGATGTTGCAGCTCTGAAATATGGCCAAACTGGTGGCAAGTGGCATCGGGGCAGCTGCACGCTTGACTTTTCTCAGTTCATGGGCAGTTATTTTGCGCCTTGGTTTTTCCACACGCTTCTTGCGACCCTGTTGACTATTTTGAATGAAACGCTTGATTGTTCGATGATCACGCTTCAGAAGCTTTGCAATTTTAAGAGTGCTGCATCCCTCTGCAAGATATCTCACTATTTTTTACTTTTCTGAGCCTGTCAAGTCCTTCTTTTGACCCATTTTGTCAAAGTAAAGGAAGTTGCCTAATAATTATGCACACCTGATATAGGGTGTTGATGTCATTAGACCACACCCCTTCTCATTACAGAGATGCACATCACCTAATATGCTTAATTGGTAGTAGACTTTCGAACCTATACAGCTTGGAGTAAGACAACATGCATAAAGAGGATGATGTGGTCAAAATACTCATTTGCCTAATAATTCTGCACTCCCTGTATATTACTCCTCTGCTTATATTATATACCCCTTTGTAAAGGAAGATCTGGCCTCACTCTATAGAAGTTTTTGCTAAGTACCTCCTATTTTTGGAGTAGAGAAAATCCCTGCAAAGACCAGTGACTGCAGAATGCAATGCTATGTAATCAATGCCTGTCCCAGCAGGGTGTTCTGGCAAGTTTGGATTTTGAGCTAAAAAGTCTTAATAAAGTTGAGCATACAGGCTGTTGTATCAGTAAACATTTTTCCAGCTAATGTGTATAATGTTTTTTATAAGGCTATATTGAGTTGCAGTGCCTGTCCACAAGATGGCACTGTTGCGTAGACTTTCCTGTAGGATTATGCACTTAAATGGTTTTCTTTGCAAGCTGTTTGCTAATCCCAGAAGCATAGCATGGGTGACAGAGCCCTTTCAATTTAACGGTGTTGTTGATTTGTAGATAATTTTATCAGTGGAGTGCCCGATAGTCCAATGGTGTATTTACAGTTTAGGCACTAAACGAGACATTTAGCAAGACTTTCTAGTTTAATAAACCTTAAGTTTGCACACATATGGGTGAAATAAGGTAAAAGTAAGATGGCTGTCAAGTTCTGGATCCCATCCTGCTGATAGGGGGAAAAGGTGCCAAAACGTTTAAGATGCTTCTTTATTTACAATTGCAGGCTATGTAGTCAAAATGGCACAGTTTTTCCCGCCCTAGCGTGGATGACCTCTCTTTTAGCATCCACCTCCTTTTGGCAGTCTTTGTTATTATAAGAACACATCACTGTAGATTTTATGAATAGTTTAGTGTGTGTCTCATTATATGGGGGATCCTACACTGTCCTCTGTTATGCATACCAACCCCTGGGTCGGTTTATGCCTATTGCAGGCTATCTGGGGGCAACACTTTCTAAGATGGCGGCTCCGCTCCACCCGATCTCAGCGATCGCGTAGTCCACTTTGTGTCTCCCACCAGGGGCAAGGAATGAGACAGCCCTGTATGTCCTGAATGTGTCAGGCGTCACCCGGAACTCGGAAGCCTCAAATATTATACACCATTCTGCTCCGATTAATTAGCTGCAGATGGTTCTTTTTTTTTTGTATAAAACAGTACACAATATATTTACTATACAATTTGAGATTACAAATATAGAAATACAAGAATGTAATAATAAGAAAATTACAATTAATCATTCACTATATCAGCCTTACCACATTCATAGAGCCTACATACTCCTCGAACTTAGGTGTTCCTTGAGAAGAAAACCGGTAAGGAAAAAGTGAGGCAAATAATTTTTATTGGGCAAAGAGAAGCAGACTGTTTTCCATTTTAAGTTGGTGTTCCTTGATGAACTATAAGGCTTGAAGTTTTCTTCCAAAGCTCTTACCCGTTGGACAATTATTCTAATTTCGTTCCAGCTAAAGGATTCTTTACATTTCCAGTGGGAAATGATTGACCTTTTAACTGACATGAAGATTTGAATCGCAAAAGCTTTTTTGTCCATAGAAAGATTATCCAAAAAAATGTGGAACAAGCCACATTGAGGCAAGAATGGTAGATTAACTTTTATTTTATCAATAATATAATTGAAACAGTCCATCCACAAAGGTTTAATTACTGGATAATACCAAAATATGTGAAGAAACTCGCCAAGCATTCCACATTGTCTCCAACACACCTTATCAGAGCAGATATATGAAAACTGGTAGATTATGGTAGGGACCATATACCACCTGTTTATTATCTTAATATGAAGCTGAGTATTTGACAAACCTATTAATAATTGCTAACAAGGATTCCAAAGTTTCCCTACTAAAAGAAGCACAAAGATTATTTTCCCATAATTCCATACCTAATGTTTTATTAGTTTCTAAAGTTTTACTCAGTATGTCATGGCATTTAGATAACGTGAGAATTCACCTGGGATTTAATAAGATTTTCTAAGGGGATCAACACTGTACCTCGAGTGCTTACAGGGAAATATGCCGATAGTAATGATGTATATTGGTTAATCTTAAGCCAATTATTTGAAGAAACCCTGAGTTTAACCTCAGTTTGCTATAGAGATAACAACTCTCCTTCTTCCAATAAATCATTTATACAAAAATCCGCCTTGTTTTGACCCTCACTTAAAGTGGAGATATAGTTATGGGAAGTTCCTAAACCAGGGAACTAAATTCTGGAATCAAACGATATTTCTTGTTTATGGATTTCCAAGATTTGTAAATGTTTTTAATGAGATAAGCTCCGCCTTCGAAACTGTTAACAGAAACATTATTCATAAATAATAGTAATCTAAGACCCAGGTCTGGGACCAGTGCTTTTTCAATCTGGTACCAAACCTGGGCCTTACTAAAATCGTGGTAACATCATGGTAGAGTTGCAAAAGAGGGTAGGCAAGGCCACCCGTTAAAAATTCTCCTGCCAATATAGTCTTTTTTAATCTAATATGTTTTGACGAGTGAAAAAACCTGTCTAAAATGGTTTGAAGTTTTTTGATCCAAAAGGGCGGGATCTTATAAGGAATACAACTAATAAGGTTAATTGAACCTAGGAAGTAAAGCCATTTTAATAATGGTAATTTTGCCACCAAAATATGCTTTTATACTTTTCCACCCTCTTGTGATATCTAAGAATTTCTGATTCAGGGATTTATAGTTGATTTCCAACATTCTACTTGGAACAGCAACAAATTTAACCCCCAAGTGAGAGGATTTGGAGTCCCAGTTAAAAGGATAGTCATTATTCATGTCATTTTGTATATTAACAGACACATTGACAAATAAAGTATAAGATAAGATTTTAGAGGGTTTAGTTTATAATTAGAAATTAAATTATAGTTGTCAATTAAACCCATAAGAGACTTCAGGGATTCCCTGGGACGAGTAATAGATAGAACTACATCGTCCGCGAACAGGCACATTTTTGTGTTCTCTCTCTCCCATCCGAATGCCCCTTATGTCTGAAGAGGATCTTATAGCCTTTGCAAAAGGCTTTATCAATAGGGCGAATAGGAAGGGTGAGTGAGGACACCCTTGTCTAGTACCGTTCGAAATCCCATCCGTTCGTGAAAAACAACCCGCTCCAGCTACCAAAGCGGACGGAGCCTTGTATAGGGCTTCGATTGCTTGGGTTCCAAAATTCCCCAGACCAAAACTGGTCAAAGTAATATTCATATATTCCCACCTTATTCTGTCAAACACTTTTTCAGCGTCTAGTGACAGAAATAGGATGGGAATCTTGAATAGGAAATCAGATTAGTTAGTTTTCTAACGTTATCAGACCCACATCTGCCCAATATAAACCCTGATTGGTCAACATTAATTAGTTTGTTAATAACTTTTTGGAGTCGGGTTGCCAGTATTTTTGAATACAACTTGACATCCACGTTCAATAACGAAATTGGTCTATAACTAGAGCAGTGATTCAAGTCTTTTTTCTCTTTCGGAATCATAATTATTGAGGCTTTGATAATTTCTGGGGGGATAGCACCTTCTAATTAAATTTCATTAAACACATTTTTAAGCTGTCTGCTTAAAGATGATAAAAATGTTTAAAACAAAATTACTAAACCCATCAAGTAGTGTATGCTTTTAACTATTTAATTGCTTCCATGATTTCTTGGTCCGACATGGGAGTATTCAATTCCTCCAACTCTAATGAAGAGATTGAAGGAAGATTAAGCTGCTCCAAGAAGTCTTGAATTTGTTTTTTAGTTGATTTTCTAACGGATTGATCATTAGATAAATTATAGAGGTTTTCATAATAATCTGCAAACATATTGGCGATCTGGTTGGGTGATGTAATTCGATCACCATCCTTTAACAGAAAATCAATTTTCCTTCTCGTCGTTTTCTGTTTAATTTTGTTAGCTAACAATTTACTAATTTTATTGTCATGATGAAGAAAAGATTGTTGCATACGCCAAATTATCTTATCAAAAAGATGTTGATTAATTGTATTAATTTTATTTTGAATTTCTTTGATTTCTATCATAATTGAATGCCTAGGATCTCTTTTATTAATAGTTTCATGTTTACTTAAGTTAATATACAACTCTCTCAAACACTGTCCTCTTTGTTTAACAGTTTGGGACTTAAATTTTATTAATACACCTCTAATAAAGGCCTTAAATGTAATCCAAAGATTACCATTTGAGGATGCCGAACACTCATTCCATTCAAACAAATTGGCAATCTCCTCCTTGATTATCCTTCAACTGGGCTCATCCTTCAGCAAAAAGTCATCAAGTTTCCACTGGGGGCGATTCATTCTATACTTATCAAGACTAAGTTCCAATTTGATGCTAGCATGGTCAGACAGTGCTATGGGACCTATATGTACTTTATTGATCCCTTTTAAAATGTAATTGTCAACCAAAAAAATGTTGATTCGGGAATAAGCTTTGTGTGGATTAGAATAAAATGTAAAATCCCTTTGCCCAGGGTGAAGAATGCGCCAAGCATCAAATAAATTATTGCTTTTAATCCAATTGGAAAATCTCTTGGACAATTTATCAATTCTCTGGGAATTTTTGCATAATTTTTGTGATTTCCTATCAATCTCAGGATTAGGTGTAACATTAAAATCACCTGCAATAACTAAAGAGCCTTGAATATATTTATTAAAAGTTTTTCATAAACAGTTAAAAAATTTCAATTGGTTATCGTTGGGAGCGTATAGATTAACCAAATTAACTTTGTGACCATTAATTGTACCTACCCACAAAATAAAACGTCCCTGTGGATCTATTTCAGAAAATTCCTCAGTTAAAACTAAGTTATTTCTAAACAAAATTGCAACACCACGTGACTTTTTACTGAAATAGAATAGCATTTAGGTTCAAATATTTTGCCCCCAAAATTAGGGGTTTTAGAATGTACCCAATGGGTCTCTTGTAAGAATACAATGTCTGCCTTTTCTTGTTTACAAAATCTAATTATCATGTTTCTCTTGCCCGGGGGATTCGAACCCTTAACGTTAAAGCTTAAAAATTTTATTGACATAAAAAAAAAAAAAAGAGTAAAAAAATATTCTTGATCCAAATCGGTTAACCAAATATTTACACATTGAGTTATAAAACATCCATACCAGATTCATGACACAATCAAACTTGACAAACATACACATCCGACAACTCTTAAACTGCCGTACAACGTAACAGCAGTTTGTGGAAACGAGGCTCAAAGCCTTTGTTTAGAAATGATAGGCCATTCCTTGATAGGAGGCAATTGATCTGTGCAACTCTCTTTTTAATAAATATCTAATTATCAGAATTACATTCTATCTTATTTTACTTATTTATTCTACTAGTGTTTGAGAAGTTTTCCTTGTGGAGTCAATTTTAAAAATGTGCAATTCAGCTTGTGGAAAAAACTACCTATAAATAATGATTTGTAAAAGTTAGGATGTTCTCAACCTTAAAAGTGTTTGTGGGTATAGTTTCTAAAACTAATTTTATGTAAAAGACTAATAATTAGTTAATTTTATTTATTTTTTGTTAACAAGTGCACTATTATAATGTGATATTCTTCTAGTGTCTGAAAAGTTTTCCTTCTGGAATTAGTTTTAGAATTGTGCAAATCAACTTGTGAAAAAAACTACCTATAAATAATGACTTGTGAAAATAGATAAGAGTTTTTTAAACAATATTAAATTACGATCTTCTCAACCTTAAAAGTGTTTGTGAGTATAATTTCTAAAAACCAATTCTATATCAACGACTAGTAATTAGTTAAAAAAAAATATTTTGTAAACAAATACAGTACTATAATGTGAGGTTGCTCTTTATGGTACATATCAAATTTGAGTGACCATCTTAAACACAAAAAAGCAAAAACATTCACTAAATAAGATTTGACCCTAGAACTTAAAGGGTTCACAATTCAACATTGGGAAGATTCAAGTCCATTTCCCAACTTGTTAATAATGATAAACCCTCCTTAGGATAATTAATTCTATGCCAGACCTCTCCTTTTTTAATTGATAAACCCACTGGAAAACCATTTATAGGTCATAGCGTCGATCCTTAGGACTTGAGTTATGAGTGAAAACTCACGTCTACTACTTAAAGTGACGGGAGAGATCCGAAAATATTTTAATATGATCATAGGGGGCATCAAAGGTTTTTTTTTCTATAACCAACTTTAGAAATGTCTTCTTTAAATGGGAAAAAATGAAATTTAACGATAACATCTCTTGGGCCCTTGATCTGCAGATGAGCAGGAAAAGGAATCCGGAGGACTGCATTAAACTTGTGTTGTGTATGGACAAACGCTGCAAATAGTTCTAATGATCCCAGGGCTTTTGGGTCCAAATTTTCCCATAATTTGCTCCAAACTTAGATCTCCTCACAGAGCTCTCTCAGAACACGTCTGAGTCGGTTACTTGCAGGCCACGCCCCCCAGCATGCTCATTTTTAGAGTATAAATACAAATTATCGCTATACAGCGCAGTGTGCTTGTTATTAGTGTCTAAATACTAATTATCATTATACAGTTCAGTGATCTCATTATTAGTTTATAAATACTAATTATCAATATACAGTGCAGTGTATTCATTTTTAGAGTATAAATATGAATTATCGTTATACAGTGCAGTGTGCTTGTTATTAGTTTATAAATACTAATTATCAATATACAGTGCAGTTTGCTCATTTGTAGAGTATAAATACAAATTATTGTTATACAGCGCAGTGTGCTTGTTATTAGTGTATTATTATTGTGGAGACTAATAATGTACAAGCCAAGCATTTAAAATGGATGCTTCCATTGAGAATTTCAACAAAGAATATCAGTATAAGTAAGAAATAGAAATTTTAATTATAAAAAATATATATTAACAAATATAGATCAAAGAAATTAAGTATATAATATAGTCTCTTTACAATTGTTTATTTTTCTTAATTCGTGGAGTATAGTAACTTGTGGATGGCTCCTCACATTCCCTCTTTGGGGTTTTGCTTCTGGTTTGTTCATCTGGCTTTATTGTTTTTATGTTGTCAAATGTCTTTCTCACAGCCGAGGGCCACCAGAGATTATAATGATCTTCTAGTCTTCCCATACAGCACTCCACATACCAGATAATGGTGTGGTCTTGTATTATAATTTCCTTATAAAGGCGTTCAGGTATACAGCTGTCCTCATTGCACGTAATGGTGAGATCTGGAACAGTCACCTGCTGGCATGGCTTCAATTTCTTGGATCTGTTAGTTGCCATAAACTCTTTCCGCTGACACAATGGTATCTGCCCTGGCATGTCTGAACACTATAGCTTCACTACCACTCCAACCAACACTTGTAGGGATCAGTAGTACTGGAATGTTGATGCCAGACCCTAGCTAAGTAACATTCTGTGATGTCATAATGGTTGTGATGTCAAATTAAAAAAGGCTTTCAAAATATAGCATATTTGTTAATGTTGCTCTGTTCATTTAAAAAAAGTAGTTTTTATTGAGCTTCTTTATATAGCTATAGGATTGGCAAGCTCTGGAACTCCCAACTGTTAGGTCCTCGCATTCATTGGTTTGGAGTATCCTCAATAACCGCAGGCAGAGTACAGAGATTCTTTTTTTTTTTTTAAATATAGTCTTTCAAAATCGTTTCCCCGAACCAAACGACTTACAGCTCTCATACTTGTAATTGTTGACTAGAAGTGACTATATTGGGGATGAGTAAGCATTTTTATAGGGAACTTAATAACAGTCAGACATTAAACAAGAGACAAACAACATGTCCACATACCAACTTAAATCTCCCGCCCCTTGAGTTTCTCATTTTCCACTAATTAACCAAGGCACTGGACCCGGGAAGCTGATTGCAGTGGGGGTGGGGGATTCCCAGGTGTGGCGTGGTGCCAGCAAGTTTTAGCCATTTTTTAATTTCCACTAGGATCTGCAGCAAGGGGAATAGTAAGGACAGATTTGAACTTAGCCGGGGCTTGGCTGGATCCTTGGCACTGGGTTTGGTACCATGTCCATTCTCACAGCCATCCTCCCTACCACTCACTTTTGCATATATAATATACAGAGGGTGTGCAGCCAATAAAAGCTGGGCTGTGCCTTGTATGAAGCTCTATGGGGATTCTTGCGATTTACAGAATTTCCCCATTAGCTGCCTTTATGCTTTATAACGCAACCAATGAGGAAGAAGAAGCACTGCAGTACTGGGATGACGTCCTGAGTGAACAGCATAGAGAAGTGTGTCTCACAGAGAAGCAAACCCGCCATCAAGAGCACATTCTCAGATAATTTTATCTGCCACAGCCATGATCTATGGTGCTGGATTCAGTAATGATTTCTCCTTCTGCATTTTGCATTCCAGCAATTTGATTGGGTGTGACAAAGGAAGCTTCTCTATTAGCCCCTTTACTACTATGTTTGTATTACCTGACACTGCTGTAAGGTCACTGGCTCTGTACTAAACACTGCCCATTTTCCACACCCTTACTGTTCCCACCATTAAATAACAAGGAAATATTACCTGGAGAAGTTAGGTCACATCCACATTATTAACTTTTTGTCAACATGACAAACCAACTATACGTCACATGACTATCTTACAGGGTTCAGTCTGGTCAAATGACTAACCTACAGGATTCAGGCCCCAGTGCTTTTGCTGCTAGGATGTCCCCATCCCTAGGACTGCCTACTAACCAAAAAAATAGACCAAGCCCCACCCTCCAAGGGCCAGAATTTAAGCCATAGGCACACACAAGTCCACGGTTGTCCTCCCTACCTGGGCACCCATTGCATGCTGTGACTACCAATAATTTAAATTAACATCCAACGGAACAGGGAGTGTGGGTGGTCATTGGTTTTACAATAAGTGTTTTTCTGGATGAGGGTAGCACCTGAGAAGAAGTGAAGGAGAAGGCTATGGTCCTCATATAGCCTCTCCCCAACTTCCCCCTCCTTGCTCCCCCTCCCTACCCCATATATAAGCATGCATATAGCACTCCGTCTCCTTTTCTTATTAACTCCACACATGGAAATTGTGGTCTCTCAGGGCTAATTCCCTCCTGATATCTCACCCAGGTAATGAAAATATACACAGTAGCCAAAGCTGTGCTGTGATACCATGAATGTAGATTTTATGGCCAATCAGTACAACTTGCTTTAGCAAGAAGACTGTGGAGTCTTTAATTGTTTGTGTATGAGCCAAGGATTAAGAATGGTTGCTTCCACTGAGAAAATCATAAAACAGAGGGCACTAGTTTCATTAAAGAAAGTATACATTAACAAATATAGCTCAAATTAACATTTTTGATTATGATAATAAAACCCCTTATACCTTATTTCATCAATTGTAAGTCGCAAACTAATTTCAGTACCACCAACAGAAAAAAGCTTTTATTCTAATAAAACATTAATTTCTTAGAATAAATTCTAATTATAATAGAAATCAATTTACTAACAACAATAATATGGAAACATACTAAATATAAACAATATACACAAATGTACAAAAAACAATATTGTAATACCCAATTTCACCACAGATATTTCATTAATCTCTTTATTCTGAATCAGTAATCGAGTCTGATTCTTCTGAGCCGTCTTCATCTTCATTATTCCATAAAATATTCAGTATCTCACAAAAGTGAGTAGACCCCTCACATTTTTGTAAACATGTTATTATATAATTTCATGTGACAACACTGAAGAAATGACACTCTGCTACAATTTAAAGTAGTAAGTGTATAGCCTGTATAACAATGTAAATTTGCTGTCTAAACTTTGTGTCTAAACCATTGGCACCAAAAGTGAGTACACTGCTACGTGGAAATGTCAAAATTGGGCTATAAGTGTCAATAGTTTGTGTGGCCACCATTATTTTTCAGCAGTGCCTTAACTCTCATGGGCATAGAATTAACCAGAAGTTCTCACGTTGTCACTGGAGTCCTCTTCCACTCCTCCATAATGACATCACCGAGCTGGTGAGTTTAAGAAACCTTGCACTCCCCCACCTTCCGTTTGAGGATGCCCCAAAGATGCTCATTAGGGTTTAGGTCTGGTGACATGCTTGGCCAGTCCATCACCTTTACCTTCAGCTTCTTTAGCAAGGCAGTGGTTGTCTTGGAGATGTGTTTGGGGTCGTTATCTGGTTGGAAAACTGCCCTGTGGCCCAGTCTCTCAAGGGAGGGGATCATGTTCTGCTTCAGTATGTCACAGTACATGTTGGCATTCATGGTTCCCTCAATGAACTGTAGCTCCCCAGTGCCAGCAGCACTCATGCAGGCCCAGATTATGACACTCCCACCACCAAAAGTATACATCTATACTGAGAAAAGGTAGTTGAAATAATCCCTGAATGACGGATAAATGGATAAGGTATAAAGAACACAAAAACACTGATATGAGATGAAACCCTCAGTTTGATCGTAAACAGCGATGCAGAGAGAGTGAAGGCAGCATCTAACATCAGCAGGTAAATGCAAAAAAGAGAAATCAACACAACATATTATAGAAAACATATATATACACATATTGACCTATTAGTATATATGTTTGGTCTGGGCCTGCATGAGTGCTGTTGGCACTGGGGAGCTACAGTTCATTGAGGGAACCATGAATTCCAACATGTACTGTGACATACTGAAACAGAGCATGATCCCCTGCCTTCGGAGACTGGGCCACAGGGCAGTATTCCAACATGATAACGACCCCAAACACACCTCCAAGACGACCACTGCCTTGCTAAGGAAGCTAAAGGTAAAGGTGATTGGCTGGCCAAGCATGTCTCCAGACCTAAACCCTATCGAGCATCTGTAGGGAATCCTCAAACAGAAGGTGGGGGAGTGCATGGTCTCTAACGTTCACAGCTTTGTAATGTCATCATGGAGGAGTGGAAGAGGACTCCAGTGGCAACCTGTGAAGCTCTGGTGAACTCCATGCCCATGAGGGTTAAGGCAGTGCTGGACAATAATGGTGGCCACACAAAATATTGACCCTTTGGGACCAATTTGGACATTTCCACTTAGGGGTGTACTCACTTTTGTTGCCAATGATTTAGATATCAATGGCTGTGTGTTGAGTTATTTTGAGGGGACATCTAATTTACACTGTCATACAGGCTGTACACTTACTACTTTACATTGTAGCAGAGTGTCATTTCTTCAGTGTTGTCACATGAAAAGATATAATAAAATATTTACAAAAATGTGAGGGTGTACTCACTTTTGTGAGATACTGCATATATGTAAAATTGTCTTCTGAGCCATCAAGATAAAAACCTGTGATTATAAGACACACCTGCCATTCTAAGATGCACCTGTTTTTTAGAGATGTTTATATGGGGAAAAGAGTGCATCTTAGGATCGGGAAATACAGTAGTTGTCCTGTTAATTCTCTATAAATAGTCACTTCTAAATGGTTGTGCACACACTCTCTTTGGCACCTCTTGTGCTTTCAGGCCCTGAAAATTCTGCCTCACAGTCAAGGTCCATCTGTGAATATAATCTAATTCAACTGTCTGTATAGTGGGGTCTTGAACATTCACCAGCTGACATGCCCAAGATATATTCTCTGGTTTCTGGCACAATGGCAGTCACTGAGGGATACTTGATCTGAGCAAAGGTGTAGCTCCACTACTACTCAATGCCTGAACACCCATATCGGTGAGTAGTACTTTCAAAAGTGCTATTTTTCCTTTTTGAAAAGACTGTCCATATTTGTAAGGTCTTCCTTTTGGGCTAGTAAATGTTCCAGGAAGATCTTTTTTGAAGGCTGTTTTAATGCATTTCTAAAAAAAACTATGAATGCATAATAAAGTTGTGTGAAAGAAATAAAAAAGAACACTTCCTGTGTGAAGGAGGCAGTGCTGAGTAACTATAGTACAGCAAAGCATATGGAGTATAAGAGTGAGTATATGATTCATTTGAAAAGTTTGCTATACCCCGCTATGTGTGTGTGTTTCTGCTATTTTACTAGAGCCGTTTCAATACGTATACCATAGTACAAATGATATATACGTGCTATCATGGATTTTAGATAGCAACACATGCATATCTGAACAATAATACATAATATAGACATAACAAAAATAATTATGAATGGATGTAATATCATATTTCCAAAAGCAGAACCCCATGACGAGTGTTTTGAAAAGGAATTAACTAATTTCTGCCACCAGGATGCACTTGACAGATCAGAAAATCTATGTTCAATCCTTTGGAGTTCTTGCTGTTGATGGTGAAAATGTATGTGTACCCTTACTCCCAAATTTTGTAGGTGTTTGAGCAGTATATGATCATCTTTAAGTTGCATTACCCATTTCTGCCAAGGTGTGTTGTCTGATACAATTGGTACAATCAGAGGAGACTCCAGGGTTTTATTGTAGGTTAATATCTGTGGCACTGTGAGATTAAACTGCTGTGAACTTATTCTCACTGGATAGTCTATGATACAGTAAATTCCCTGAGTAATCTGTTCCCTAGATATACAATGTTAATTTCAGCTTGCTGCCAACTTCCCAAAGGGGTATGGTTATTATCCATAGCTTGCGCCAGGATCTTAAAATCAGCTCGGTTTGCATGGAAAGACATACAAAATCCCAAGACACTTCCCTTAACCTCCCAATTACCCCTACCAATATCTCCTGAATATGCTGTACAGCAGGTCCCTGTATATCTATAACTGCTTTTGTCAGTCCCTCTACAAGTGTATTTATGGTTTGTTGTGTGTGTAAACCTTAACTATAGCTGCCTGTAGTGAGTGTTGTGTTCCCCAGTCAACTAGCTTCCTCAAAGCCATTGCATGTGACAAAGGTTTTCCTGCTGAATCCACCATTCCCCTTAGATCCCATATTGGTAGGTACTCTGTCAGTGACCTAGTAACATAGGCACTGTCACTGTAAATACTAATAGGTTGTGTGTCAAACCTGTGACATGCCATAGAAATGGCTTCTAGTTCTGCTCTCTGTGCTGAAAAGGAAAGTGGCAACATAATCTTGACTTCCAATTGCGTAGAAGGGACCCATATTGCAAATCCAGTATGGAATCTACCATCCTGCCAAAATCTTGATCCATCCACATAGATCTGTAGATCTTGGGAGATGGTTTTGTCCCTAAATAATTTAGGTGGTGACTCTCTGTGAATGTGGATCTCTACACAATCATGTGGTTCTCCCTGTATGTACATTAACTGTGGCAAGATGTATTTTATGCTGTACAGTAATGTCACGGTGTTGTACATCTGTCAGCCACCTGGTAAGGCGCTGAGTTGAGACTCCACTTAAGGTTTTCTCAAACAACAACAACTTCAGTGGTGTATGAGGTGTTTGGAGAATTAGCTTCCTAAATCCCACTATATGCTCTGTAGCTTGAACTGCCCAATGTACCCCTAACAAAGCTTTGATGCACGAATCATATTCCTCTCTCTACTGGAGTAAGGAGTCTGGAAAAATAGCCTACAGGCCTCCATTTCCCAGCCTTCTCCTGCAGCAGAACTGAAGAAATTGAAGTGTCAGTAGTACATGTTTGTAGGGCAAATGGAGCCTCACTATCGACAGTGGCAAGAGCTGGAGCTGATGCTAAATCCTCCTTTAACACCCTGAATGAATCCTCATGTTCACTACCCCATGTAATCAGTCCTGTCTCTTCTCCTTTCAAGGGATCCTAGAGAGGCTTTGCTTTTTCAGCAAAACCTTCAATGAAGTCTCGTGAAAAGTTCACCAATCCCAAAAATGTTCTTAATGACTGTCTATTGAAAGGTCTGGGTACCTGTAGTATTGCTACCACTCTATCCATAGTAGGACATCTTGTTCCCCTTTGGATTGACACCCCCAAAAATGTTACCTTCTCTTTCATCAACTGAACCTTTGCAGTATTTAACTTCAGGCCTGATTTGGAAATTAAACCAAACAATTATCTTAGCAATTCAATGTGTTCCTCAACTGTCTCTGTCTGTAACAAGATATTATCCACATATTGTATGATACTGTCTGGGGCAGAGAAAATTTCTAAAACCTTTGCTAGGGCCTGATGAAAGTAAGTAGGGGAACTATGGAACCCTTGTGGGAGAGAATTGAATGTATACTGAATATTTCTGAAACTGAAAGCAAACTTATATTGACATTCTGGAGCAAGTTTAATAGCCCAGAATCCATTGGCTACATCTAGCACTGAATACCATAATCAGGTGGCGCTCAGCTTAGATATAACTTCAGGAGTGGAAGCAACTAAATTTGTTACTGGAGGAGTAGATTTGTTGATCATCCTAAAATCTGCAGTTAATCTCCAGCTTCCATTACTCTTCTTTACTGGCCACAAAGGTTAATTATTGGAAGAAAAACATTTCCTAATCACACCCTGCTGTTCAAACTGATAAATAATTTCAGTAACTGGTTCTATAGCATCTGTTGGGAAGCGGTACTGTCTTTGTGGAGGAGGGGCAGGACCTGTAATCTTAATCTCTACATCTCTCAATATCCCACAATCATTTTTATGTTGAGCCCACATGTCAGGGAAATCCATAACCAACTTCCTCAGATCAGAGTGGCTACCAGTGTCCGGCCACACCCTTTCTGAAGGAACTGATACAATGGATGCCACTGGACTCTGGGAAGACTCCTCTAATATAACAGGTTTCCTTCCTCTTGTGTCCCTCCACAATACATTGTTACAAAGATCCACTATCATCCCTTCTGCTCTCATAACATCAGCACCAAGTATAGTACCTTCTGTTTTTCTACTCTGCCATATTGGAATTTCTTTAATCCACTGCTGTCCTAATGTCACAGTTACTTTTGGAATTAGAAAAGCCTGGGACTGGGATCCCCCAAGTCCCACTAGAAATATCTGTTTTGCCCCATATGGGGGACTTAGTGGCAAATCCGTCAAAGTCACTAAAGCACTTGTGTCAATGAGCAATTTTGTGTGATGGCCCGCAATCACACCATTGACATAGGGGCGTCCAGAATGATCCCTAAATGTACCACAAATAGGAACCATGTCTCCCAGGCCGGTGTTAGTCAGTCAGATAAGGATGTCTGAGAGGAATTATTCTCATACTGCCTCTCTTGATTCCTATCCATCCCTACCATCATCATCCTTAAAGCTTCCTGTGCTGGCCCATACAGATTATTAACAGTCCTGGTCTTTGGAGCAAATTCCTGGCCTGATTTATCTGTAGGTTTATGCCTGTCCTGTCTAAAGGAAAACTTGTGATCCTGCCTATCCTTTGTAGGCCCTGAAGTATTTGAGTATGCCTGATCATGCTTATGTTTTGGAGGATCTGATGTATGTGCCTGCCATCCCTCCCTTTGCCTATGCTCTCTCATCCTCAGCCTGCAATCTCTGAATCTGTGTCCAGGCTTATTACAATAATTACAAATCCCTCTGAAGGACATTTCCAAGGGATTACATTTTCCTTTATTAGTAGTCACAACTGCAATTTTACGTGGCCCTGTGACTCCTTTCCTTAAAATGTTTTGCCGTGCTTTACCAATAATACACAACACAGCCTCCATGGTGTCTTTCTCTTCTGCCATCATTTGTATGCTAGGGTCCAAATAAGTACATTTTCTTACTAGATACTGTAACATATCTGATAGGGTCTTATCTGGGGGCACGCTATGTGTGAGTCTGTACACTTGCTCAAATTTAGAAGCAAACACCCATGGGTCATCCTGTACAGTTACTCTCATCTCAGCAAGGGAATGGCTATCTAAGTCTTTGTTCCCTCCTCTAAAGTATCCCCATAGTCTGCACTTATGCCACATTTTGGACAACAGTCTGTTTCTTGACTAGTCTCTGTAACTGCTGCAACTGGAATACTCCCCATTATACCCATATTCATCTGGTTCTTAATACACATTAACAATTTCATACAGTTCTGTAATTTATTTCTCTCTTTGGTTAAACACCATTTTTTCTTATCAATTTGCTTATTTTGCTTTTCACACTGTAACCATAAATCATGTATTCTGCTAAGCATGCTTTCATTTTCAACAATCACTGGTTCAAAATCGCTACATTCAGCATATTTAGCAATTATCTCCATTACTTACACTTTGATGTGTCTTCAGCACGGTCCCTAATCAAAGAAGGTGTGCACCCCAAATGGATGTCTCCGCCTGGATAACAATGGATCCACAGAAATGACGTCCGTCTTACTTCAATTGCGTCTCACTCTGTTGCCCCTGGATCCCAAAAATCAAAAACGTTGTGGCCAACGACTTTCTTCGTAGAAAACGCTCGACAATATCACCAATTACCACAGGTTAAATTTTTCGTCCGCTAAGTTCACTTGTAACATCAAAGAGACTTTGGATTAACTCCCCCCAAATGCAAGCGAATGTACACGGTAAGAAAAATGGGCTGACTTGCCATTAACTGTTATAAAAACGGTTACATTAATTAATTACAATATTATTATTCATAATCATATTAATTATGATTATAATAATTATTCTAATCGCATCCTATGAGATTCTTGTTTTCTACGGAAAAACTAATAAATAAATATATATTCAAGAGGCGTTACAGATTTATGGTTACAAAATGTGCATTTATTAGAACACAATACTTAATACAAATACATTAATAATATATGATAATACTATGGAAACAACATCTCTTAACTTAGCAGAAAGGCATCCTAACACTACCAATTATGTCCATGTGTGTGTATGAGAGTAAGATACTTTACCAGGCCTCCACAGTTTAGTGAAGATAGAAGAGAGTTGCAGATTGCACAGAGCCAGGAAACCAAGAGAGGGTTTGCCTATGTTTGATATGGCCTATATACCCAATATTTAAATCCCACCCACATACTCATATCCTAGCTCTCATTGGTCAATTAGGTCACATGTCCTTCACAAAGTCCTCTCACTGGTCAGCTGTTCCGCACAAAGGATTCTTTAAACCACATGTAAAACTAGACATATCTCAAAGTTACACACACACCCCTGCGTTCAAGAATACCATATATGGTCTTCTGCTAATTCTCTGGATAAACCTGGGCTTAGTGAAAACCAGCGCCATCATGTGTTCATTCGGCAAATCCATCCACTATTCAGAGTGTACCCTCCAACTTAGTGAGGAAAAGAACGAATATAGATAGCCTTTCAGCCTTATATTAAAGCTGGTAATTATTCCTTACTTCTAACGCTAGGTGTGTGTTACACGAAGGAAAAAAATTGGGGACAAAAAAATTCTGAAACTGCATCAAAACGAGGTTGAGCAAAGCCATGCACGCGGTACTTAGAAAATACACAACGGCAAAGACCCACAGTGGATGGTGTTGAGAGGAATGCGCTAGGGGGATAAACGAAAGCTGTGCCGCTTTATAATACAATTTAAAATTTGTACATGAGAGTCCCCCTTTTGTTCTATGTTTATACATATTAGATTTTGAAATCCTTTAGGACTGGTAGTTCCAGATATATTTAAATCTTTGATTTTGACACCTCTCGAGATCCCTATGAACAATTGGAATTGGAAGCATGCGAAAAAGGTATAAAAGCCGGGGAGAATATTCATTTTAACTGCATTTATCCTACCTAACCACGAGTTTCTGCCTTTTGACCATCTCTGCAAATCCAGCATTATATCTTTGTACAAAGATATATACTTAGCTTTATATAAATCCACCAATTTACTGGTATGAACTCCTAAATACTTAATATGCGATTTAGGCCAGAAAAATTAAAATGTTGTTTAAGATATTGAATTTCTGAGAGAGTGCTATACCTAATGCTTCCATCTTAGCAACATTTATTTTGAGTCCCGAGAGGTTTCCGAAATGAGTAAGAATTCATAGTAGTTCAGGAATTGAGGTAGTATGTCTCATAAATGAACCTAAGGAGTCATCAGCAAAGAGACTGCATTTAAAATGATGATGACCAATCTGAATCCCATGGATATCTGGATTTGATTGTATAGACTGAGCTAGTGGCTCTATTGCCAAAGCGAAGAGCAAGGGTGAGAGGGATGTCCTGTCTGATGCCCTGTTGCACCTCAATTTGCACCGTGGAATTGCCTGGTAATTTTGAGTTTTGGGAGATCTATAGTAAATCTCAATCAGATCCATGAATTTCCCCCCCAAAGCTAAATTTGAGTAGTACCTCTTTAAGATAAGGCCATTCTAAAGTATCAAAAGCCTTTTCTATGTCTAAAGCCAATAAGCAGGTTAGGATACGGTCTTGGGATGCCCATGATATTAAATTCAAAGTGCGCCTAATATTATCCCCCATTTGTCTGCAATGGACAAAGCCCACTTGGTCTTTATGAATGAGTCTAGGAAGGAATTGGGAGATTCTATTAGCCATCAGCTTTGCTAAAATATTCATATCTCCATTTAGGAGTGATATTGGATGATAATTTTTATCGTCTAGGGGATCCCAACCTTTTTTGGGGAAAAAGAACATATCCGCTTGATTTAATTCTTGGGCATTTGGTGACCTTCTAAAATTTAATTAAAAAGATTTGTCAATTGAGAGGCTAGAATGTCAATATATTTTTTAAAATATAAGGTAGTGAATCCATCCGGGCCAGGGACCCTCCCACCCTTCAAGCTGTTAATAGTCTTCCTAACCTCTGTTTCTGTAACCTTAGAGTTAAGGAGATCCCCTTCTTCTGATGACAGAGTGGGCAAATCACATGAGCTAAGGAAGGCAGATCTCTGTTGCTCCTGCTGAGGCTGGTGCGGACAGGATGAATATATTTTCTGGAAAAAGTCCAATAAGGTTTTTTTTTGTATAATATTAGAGCTTGCCGTGATATCGCCCGCAGAAGTTCTAATTTGAATATTTTAGACTGAGAAATTTTGCTTCTGAGTTTCCTGGCCAGTAAGCTGTCTGGTTTATTAGCATTGGCATAAAACCTGTTATTTGTCCATCTGATCACTTGTTTCAATATGATTGGACAGTAATAAATCTAGCCAGTCTAATTTTAGCTATTTTTTTACGTAGGGGCTTTTAGGGACTACGTTGGTTTAGTCTTTCTAGGTCTATCAAGTCCTTCCTTAGGGACTCCTCTCCTCTCCTTTTGTTTGTCTTTTGTGTCTACAAGTGATTTTTATGAGAGAGTCACTGATAAAGGCCTTGTGTACTACCCAGGACCATCCCATGTCTGATTCTTGGGTAATATTGGTTGAGAAATATAGCTCAAGATCCTTGGCTATTTGTTCTGCAACAATCGGGTTTGATAAAAAAATGTAATTTGAGTCTCCAAGTATATGGAGGTTTACTTTTCTGACCTAGATCCACTGAGACACTAACCTCGGAATGGTCAGACCACGGGCACGGGTGGATATCTGCCTTATCTATATGATGTGATGGTGAAAAATCTATCATAATAGCATCTACGTCCCATGTACTGAGGAATAAAAGGTATATCCCCTCTCACCCTGATGTAGCAGTCTCCATGCATCTAACATGTGCAGGTCATTGAGTAATGAGTTTATCTGCTTCAATTTATTTGAGTACTTGCCACTCCTGTCATGTCCCGATCTGTCTAACTTAGGATCCAAGACCAGGTTAAGATCTCCCCCTAGCACAATCCTCCCTAGATCCACTTACTTTAAATATTTGAGCAGACTAATAAATGAATTATGTGGGGTAGTAGTTTGGGAGTAAAATGATACCAGAGATAGTTTCGTACCCATAAGTGTACCTGTTAAAACCACAAAATTGCCCCCTGAGTCTACTTTCTTGTGCTCAATGTTAAATTATTTTTTTTCCTGTAATAAAATAGCCACTCCTGCCTTCTCGGTAGGTTGGGATGTAGTTGCAAAAATGGGATACGTTTTATGCAAGAATGTGGGAAGTCTATTATGTGCGAAATGTGTTTCTTGTAAGAAAATCACATCAGGATGTAAGGGTTTATAGGACAAAAATGCCTTGCGCCTCTTAAACTGGGAGTTAAAACGCCTAACATTATGTGAAACAAAAACAAAAGAGCTGTCTGTCATGGTACCTCAGTAGGTATGGAGACGCTCTGCCAATCCCAATTAATATCGATATAGCCCTGTGCGGCCATATGAACTGGAGTGGAACTGGCCCTGAAGGCGGCGGAGGGATCTCATTGTGTAGCCTGAAATCTGCAACAAAAGTAAGCAAAACAAAAAACATAACAAAAATAACCATAACATAGTAACATATAAACTCTGACCCTTCCTCAAACGGGTACTTAAGGCACTTTGGTGAAGTAGAAATTCCATTTTCCTACAAATCTACATTAGTAAGGAAGAGATACCCGATAAATAATTGGTTATATATTATTTTAAACAATCAATGAAACAATACGTCACAAAAGCTTTTTATTTTTTAAATTTTTATTTTTTTTAAACAATATCCTAGAGCCTTCCCAATGGCAGGGGTTCCCTGTAGCCTAAGCCTATCTGTTCACAGCATTGGAAGGACCAGAAGGTCGAGCCCAGTGGCTAGTGTGGGGATTACATATTAGTGAACCTCATTCGCAGAGACTGCCACATTTGAGTGGTGACATCAAGTTGAGCTTGCAGGGGGTATATATGAGCTTTTATACCTCCACTATGGTATATACTGTAGAAACGTCCTCTATTACCCTTCTGCTTATATTATATACCCCTTTGACGAGCAGGGCTCACTCTATAGAAGTTTTTGCTAAGTACCTCCTATTTTTGGAGTAGAGAAAATCCCTGCAAAGACCAGTGATTGCAGAATGCAATGCTATGTAATCAATGCCTATCCCAGCAGGGTGTTCTGGCAAGTTTGTATTTTGAGCTAAAAGTCTTAATAAAGTTGAGCATACAGGCTGTTGTATCAGTACATTTTTTTCCAGGTAATGTGTATAGTGTTTTTTAGAAGGCTATATTGAGTTGCTGTGCCTGTCCACAAGATGGCACTGTTGCCTAGCCTTTCCTGCAGGATTATGCACTTAAATGGTTTTCTTTGCAAGCTGTTTGCTAATCCCAGAAGCATAGCATGGGTGACAGAGCCCTTTCAATTTAACGGTGTTGTTGATTTGTAGATAATTTTATCAGTGGAGTGCCCGATAGTCCAATTGCGTATTTACAGTTTAGGCACTAAACGAGACATTTAGCAAGACTTTCTAGTTTAATAAGCCTTAAGTTTGCACACATATGGGAGAAATTAAGTAAAAGTAAGATGGCTGTCAAGTTCTGGATCCCATCCTGCTGGTAGAGGGAAAAGGTGCCAAAACGTTCAAGATGCTTCTTTATTTACAATTGCAGGCTATGTAGTCACATCCAATGTGGTTTAACAATGATTTAAAGATCAAGATACGGAGTAAAAACAGGCATTTAAATTATACAAACAAGAGGGGACACAGACTGCTTTACAGGAATACAAAGACATCAACAAGGCTTGCAAAAGGGCGATTAGACTGGCTAAAACAGAAAATGAAAAATTAATTGCAAAAGAGAGTAAGACTAACCCTAAAATATTTTTTAAGTATATTAATGGGAAGAAGGCGAGGAAGGAAGCTATAGGAACATTACAATGTGACACAGGCTGTCTGATAATTAGTGATCAATAAAAGGCAGATGAGCTAAATATGTTCTTTTCTTCGGTATACACAAGGGAGGTACTAGTGGTTGGGACATGGCAACATAATGGGGCTACACTACCTTTGCCAAATAATTGGTTAACACAGGAAGTAATCCAAAAGGAAAAAATAAATGTTAATAAAGCCCCTGGTCCTGATGGAATACATCCAAGGGTACTGAGGAAACTGGGTTCTGTAATAGCCAAACCATTATATTGAATTTTTCAAGATTCACTCAACACAGAGTCTCTACCAGATGACTGGAGAAAAGCCAATGTGATACCTATATTTAAAAAGGGAGCAAGAGCAAATCCAGGGAATTATAGACCAGTGAGCCTCACTTCTGTAGTGGGAAAGCTTTTAGAAGGGTTAATAAGGGATAATATACAAGAATATATCTATTTGAACAGGATTATAAGTAGGAGTCAACATGGATTTTTGAGGGATAGGTCATGTCAAACAAATCTAATTAGTTTCTATGAGGAGGTTAGTAGGAACCTGGATCAAGGCAACTCAGTGGATGTAGTCTTTTTGGATTTTGCAAAGGCTTTTGATACAGTGCCATATGTGAGACTATTGTGCAAACTAAGAGATACAGGAGTTGCAGTAAATATCTGCTCATGGACTGAGAGTTGGCTAAAAGACAGGAAGCAAAGGGTTGTTGTAAATGGAACATACTCCGATTGGACTAATGTGGTAAGTGGGGTTCCTCAGGGTTCAGTATTAGGTCCTCTCCTTTTTAACATATTTATTAATGACTTAGAGGTAGGATTGGAGTGTTGTGTCTCCATTTTCGCTGATGACACGAAGTTGTGCAAGGTAATTAAATCAGATAGTGATGTGCTTTTCCTCCAAAGGGATTTACATAAAATTGAGGAATGGGCATCTAAATGACAGATGAGATTTAATACGAATAAATGTAAAGTTATGCATCTGGGAAGGAAAAATAGCCATGCAATTTATAATCTTATTGGAGCAAATCTAGGTGTATCAGATATTGAAAGGGATTTGGGAGTGCTTGTGGACAACCACCTAGTTAACAGTGCTGAAAGCCAAGCAGCAGCTGCAAAGGGAAATAAAATATTAGCGTGTATTAAGAAGGGTATAGAAGCCAGGGAAGCAAATATAATTCTGCCACTATACAAATCTCTAGTACGCCCTAATTTGGAATATGGAGTCCAATTTTTGGCACCACTTCATAAAAAAGGACATTTTAGAGCTGGAAAGGGTACAGAGGAGGGCAAGAAAACAAATAAGGGGAATGGAGGGGCGAAGTTATGAAGAAAGACTAACCAAATTAAACTTATTTTCTCTAGAAAAAAGGCGTCTAAGAGGAGATATGATTACCTTATATAAATACATCCAGGGTCAGTATAAAGATACATCAAGGGAGCTTTTTGTGCCAAGAGGTTTTCAACTGACAAGAGGACATCCCTTGAGGTTAGAAGTAAAAAGATTCCACCTTAAAGAAAGAGAAGGGTTCTTCACAGTAAGGGTGGTTAATCTGTGGAATTCTCTAGCAGAGGAGGTGGTGACAGCGGATTCTATAACTTTAAAAGGGCACTGTATTTATTTCTAATTAAAAAGGGAATTCAGGGTTATCATGGATAATTAGAGAGGCTGTATTGATGGAGGGAGAAGTCCGGTTGCCGGTGTCTGGGATCAGGAGGGAATTGATTTTTTTTTTTATACAACTAATTAATTAATAGTTAATCCGCATATTGCAGATCAGAGGAGATCTTAAAAGGTTGAATTTGACGGACTGAAAGTCTTTTTTCAACTTTAAATACTATGGGCCTCATTCTATTATCGGCCGTAAATCGTCCGTAAGGCTGCGATTCCTTGCGGGGGTTCTGTTACCTCGCAATTCTATTATACGGCCCCGCAAGGATCTCCTCTTACGGCCGGCCGCATATCTTGCAACCGGCCGTAAGCTCAGAAATATTTAAAGTCAAAAATAAATTCAAGACGGCACTGTACAGCTCTGTAAATGCTAGGGATCATATTGGGGGACATGAGGATTAATAGTAACCCCCTCTCAAGCTTGCACATCAGCCCAAATCCGAGTTTACATTAACTGTTTATTTTCCGGCCGCAGCGTGGCCAGGTCTGAGGTGCTCCAAGCACTCTGGACTTTTTACATGGATATTTGACATATATAATAAAATGTATTTTTTACGTATTTGAGTATAGGGGAATGTTGTGCTATTTTTGCTAACACCTACAATCACTTTATAGTCTCCTCAAAGTGCAGGATGGCTTTATTTGGGCTATATTATGTGCTTAATTGGTGCTAGCGGGACCTTTTTCCTGCAAGTAAGCTGCGGCTCGCTTTTAGCCTTGCAGAGAGGGTTCCCGGAGCAATAGAATAGCAACCAGGCTTTTCTTGCGGCCGAAACTCTTGCGGACGTTTTAGATCAAAGGCTTTCCTCCGGCGCGTGCGGCCGCAAGAGATAGCAAGGCGTTGGCCGCAAGCCTGCCGGAATCCCCGGCCGGAGGGGAATAGAATAGCAGAATAGCTTGCGGCCGGTCCTTGCGGCCCCGCAGTGCCTACGGCCGATAATAGAATGAGGCCCTATGTAACTATGTAAAATGGCGCAGTTTTTTCCGCCCTAGCGTGGATGGCCTCTCTTTTAGCATCCACCTCCTTCTGGCAGTCTTTGTTATTATAAGAACACACCACTGTAGATTTTATGAATAGTTTATTGTGTGTCTCATTATATGGGGGATCCCCCACTGTCCTCTGATATGCATAGAAACCCCTGGGTCGGTTTATGCCTATTGCAGGCTATCTTGGGGCAGCACACTTTCTAAGATGCCGGCTCCACTCCACCCGGTCTCAGCGATCGTGTAGTCCACTTTGTGTCTCCCACCAGGGGGAAGGAAGGAGACAGCCCTTTCTGTCCTGAATGTGAGTATATCAGGCCTCACCTGGAGCTTGGTCAGCCCGAATCCACGTAGCTTCTAAGTTCACGGAAGCCTCAAATATTATACACCATTCTGCTCCGGTTAATTAGCTGCAGATGGTTCTTTTTTTTTTGTATAAAACAGTACAAGATACATTTACTATACAATTTGAGATTACAAATATAGAAATACAAGAATGTAATAATAAGAAAATTACAATTAATCATTCACTATATCAGCCTTACCACATTCATACAGCATACATACTCCTCAAACTTAGGTGTTCCTTGAGAAGAAAACCGGTAAGGAAAAATTCAGGCAAATAATTATAATTGGGCAAAGAGAAGCAGACTGTTACTAAGTAGAGTCCCAAATTTTCCATTTTAAGGCAGTGTTCCTTGAGGAACTATAAGGCTTGAAGTTTTCTTTCAAAGCTCCTACCCGTTGGACAATGATTCTAATTTCATTCCACCTAAAGGATTCTTTACATTTCCAGTGAGAAATTATTAACCTTTTAACTGAAATGAAGATTTGAATCGCAAAAGCTTTTTTGTCCATAGAAAGATTATCAAAAAAAATGTGGAACAAGCTTCATTGAGGCAAGAATGGTAGACAAACCTATTAGTAATTGCTAACAAGGATTCCAAAGTTTCCCTACTAAAAGAAGCTTGAAGATTCTTTTCCCATAATTCAATACCTAATGTTTTATTAGTTTCTAAAGTTTTCCTCAGTATGTCGTGGCATTTGGATAACATGTGAGAATTCACCTTCGATTTAATAAGATTTTCTAAGGGGGTCAACACGGTACCTTGAGTGCTTACAGGGAAAAATGCAGATAGTAATGATGTAAATTGGTTAATCTTAAGCCAATTATTTGAAGAAACCCTGATTTTAACCTCCAATCGCTTGAGAGATAACAACTCTCCTTCTTCCAATAAATCCTTTATACAAAAATCCACCTTGTTTTGACCCTCACTTAAAGTAGAGATATTAGGTATAGTTATGGGAAGTTCGTAAACAAGGGAACTAAATTTTGCAATCAAACAATATTTCTTGTTTATGGATTTCCAAGATTTGAAAATGTTTTTAATGAGATAAGCTCCGCCTTCGAAAGTTGTTAAAAGAAACATTATTCATAAATAATAGTATTCTAAGATCCAGGTCTGGGACCAGTGCTTTTTCAATCTGGTACCAAACCTGGGCATTACTAAAATTCGGCCATTTTAATGAGTGTACCACCATGCTAGCACCATGGTAGAGTTGCAAAATGGCTACCCTTTAAAAATTCTCAAGCCAGTATACTCTTTTTTAATTTAATATGTTTTGAGGAGTGTATAAACCTCAATTAACAAAACTTTAACTTTAGGTGGCTCAAGGTATAACAAAGATCTGGGGCCAATAGGGGTGCTACTGAGGATAAAATATGGAGTAATAAACAAAAAGAGGAAGAACAGGTATCCTTTTGTGTATTAGTGCACACCCTCTGCCCAAGCAACAATATAGAAAAAACTAAAATTTTAAAACTTTACATTTAATATAAAATTAAAATTGTCTGTTATAAAATCCTAACACTCTGACTTAATGAAAAAATTGAAGGGATAGGTGAAAATTGCCATATAAATATATCTTCATATTTCGGATCCTATATATCGAGATGACAGACCCTAAGGGCCCTATTAAATTATCCCTCGTAGTTCTCTCGGTGCTCGCAAAAGGCAGTTTTCCTGCTGTTTGCGAGTACAGAATCTCTTGCAGCCTGCTTTCGATATGACTGCGAGAAAATGGCCGAGAATAGGCTCCGAGAGAGCTACGTAGCCTTAAATCTACGCATGATTCTCGCATATTGTAAGAATCCCTAAGTGGACAAAAAGTCCACGCAAGGGATCCGAAAGCCTCTACGTGCTGCCTCGGAACAGCCCGAGACAGCAGTGTGAGGCTCCCCCCTGCACCCTATACACATCCCCATGCTGCAGGGGTCTCTATCAGGACCCCTGCAGCACCCCCACATTAACCCCTTGCAGCGGGGGTCCCCGATCTGCATAGATCAGGCCCCCCGCTGCATTTAAAACTTTTAAATTCCCCGCCGCGACTCCTTAAAGGGGCCGCGGCACACTATTATCCAATTCCGGCCGCGGCACCTAAAATTAACCCCCCTCTATGCTGGGGGTCCCTATCGAGACCCCCGAAGTGTCCCCACATAAACCCATTGCAGGGGGGGCCCGATCTGCATAGATCAGGCCCCCAGCTGCATTTCAAACTTTTAAATTCCCCGCCGCGGCTCCTTAAAGGGGCTGTGGCACACTATTACTCAACCCCGGCCGCGGCACCTAAAATTAACCCCCCTCTATGCTGGGGGTCCCCATCGGGACCCCCGAAGAGTCCCCATATAAACCCCCTGCAGCGGGGGTCCCCGATCGGCACCGATCGTGACCCTGCTGCAATTCAATTTTAAATTTCCCGCCTTGCAGGTCCTTAAAGGACCGTAAAGGTCCTGAAAGGACTCGCACTAAAAATATTAACCCCAACTATAATTAACCCTATAACTCATGGTGGTCAATACAGACCACCATAAAGCCTTAATTAACCCATTAACTCATGGTGGTCAATCCAGACCACCATAAGGCTCTATTTAACCCATTAACTCATGGTGGTCAATACGGACCACCATAAGGCCTTAATTAACCCATTAACTCATGGTGGTCAATACAGACCACCATAAGGCTCTATTTAACCCATTAAATCATGGTGGTCAATACAGACCACCATAAGGCCTTAATTAACCCATTAACTCATGGTGGTCAATCCAGACCACCATAAGGCTCTATTTAACCCATTAACTCATGGTGGTCAATACAGACCACCATAAGGCCTTAATTAACCCATTAACTCATGGTGGTCAATACAGACCACCATAAGGCCTAAATTAACCCATTAACTCATGGTGGTTAATACAGACCACCATAAGGCCTAAATTAACCCATTAACTCATGGTGGTCAATACAGACCACCATAAGGCTCTATTTAACCCCATCAGTCCCATAAGGGTATATTATTACCATTATGGGCCTGTTACAACCCAACATTAACCACATAAGTGCCATGACGGTCCTCAAGGACCATCATGACACTAACTACAAACACTACACTATAACCCCCAATAAACCATTTAATCTAAACTAACCCCCCTCTACACTAATCTATTAACACTTACACTACCTACCCCCTAATAAACCTCCCCAACACTCTAATTACAAAAACAAACAAACTACCTTACAGATTTTTAAACTGTCTGCTTAAAGATGATAAAAAAGTTTACTAAACCCATCAAGTACGGTATGCTTTTAACTGTTTAATTGCTTCCATGATTTCTTTGGGAGTATTCAATTCCTCCAACTATAATGAAGAGATTGAAGGGAGATTAAGCTGCTCCAAGAAGTCTTGAATTTGTTTTTTAGTTGATTTTCTTACGGATTGATCATTTAATAAATTATAGAGGTTTTCATAATAATCGGCGAACATATTGGCGATCTGCTTGGGTGATGTAATTCGATCACCATCCTTTAACAGAAAATCAATTCTCCTTCTCGCCGTTTTCTATTTAATTTTGTTAGCTAACAATTTACTCATTTTATTGTCATGATGATGGAAAGATTGTTGCATACGCCAGCTTATCTTATCAAAAAGATGTTGATTAATTGTATTAATTTTATTTTGAATTTCTTTGATTTCTATCATAATTGAATCCCTAGGATCTCTTTTATTAATAGTTTCATGTTTACTTAAGATAATATACAACTCTTTTAAACACTGTCCTCTTTGTTTAACAGTTTGGAATTTCATTTGTATTAATTTTATTAATACACCTCTAATAAAGGCCTTAAAAGTAATCCAAAGATTACCATTTGAGGATGCCGAGCACTCATTCGATTAAAAAAAAAATGGCGATCTCCTCCTTGATTATCCTTCAACTGGGCTCATCCTTCAGCAAAAAGTCATCAAGTTTCTACTGGGGGCGATTCATTCTATACTTATCAAGACTAAGTTCCAATTTGATGCTAGCATGGTCAGACAGTGCTATGGGACCTATATCTACTTTATTGATCCCTTTTAAAATGTAATTGTCAACCAAAAAAATGTTGATTCGGGAATAAGCTTTGTGTGGATTAGAATAAAATGTAAAATCCCTTTGACCAGGGTGAAGAATGCGCCAAGCATCAAATAAATTATTGCTTTTAATCCAATTGGAAAATCTCTTGGACAATTTATCAATTCTCTGGGAATTTTTGCATAATTTTTGTGATTTCCCATCGATCTCAGGATTAGGTGTTACATTAAAATCACCTGCAATAATTAAAGAACCTTGAATATATTTATTAATAGATTTTCATAAACAGTTAAAAAATTTCAATTGGTTATCATTGGGAGTGTATAGATTAACCAAAATAACTTTATGGCCATTAATTGTACCTACCCACAAAATAAAACGTCCCTGTGGATCGATTTCAGAAAATTCCTCAGTTAAAACTAAGTTATTGATAAACAAAATTGCAACACCACGTGACTTTTTACTGAAAGTAGAATAGCATTTAGGTTCAAAAATTTTGCCCACAAAATTAGGGATTTTAGAATGTACCCAATGGGTCTCTTGTAAAAATACAATGTCTGCCTTTTCTTGTTTCCAAAATCTAATTATCATGTTTCTCTTGCCCGGGGGATTCGAACCCTTAACGTTAAAGCTTTACATTTTTATGGACATAAACAAACAAAATAAGAGTAAAAAAATATTCTTGTTCCAAATCGGTTACCCAAATATTTACACATCAAGGCATAAAACATCCATACCAGATTCATACCACAATCAAACTTGACAAACATACACATCCAACAACACTTAAACTGCCGTACAACGTAACAGCAGTTTGTGGAAACGAGGCTCAAAGCCATTGTTTAGAAATGATAGGCCTTCCTTGATAGAAGGCAATGGATCTGTGCAACTCTTTTTAATAAATATCTAATTATCAGAATTACATTTTATCTTATTTTACTAATTTATTCTACTAGTGTCTGAGAAGTTTTCCTTGTGGAGTTAATTTAAAAAATGTGCAATTCAGCTTGTGGAAAAAACTACCTATAAATAATGACTTGTAAAAGTTAGGATGTTCTCAACCTTAAAAGTGTTTGTTTCTAAAACTAATTTTATGTAAAAGACTAATAATTAGTCAATTTTTTATTTTTTTTTGTGAACAAGTTCACTATTATAGCGTGATAGTCTACTAGTGTCTGAAAGGTTTTCCTGGTGGAATTATTTTTAGAATTGTGCAATTTGACTAACTATAAATAATGACTTATGAATACAAGAGTTTTTTAAACAATATTAAATTAGGATCTTCTCAACCTTAAAAGTGTTTGTGAGTATAATTTCTAAAAACTAATTCTATATAAACGACTAGTAAAAAAATGATAATGTGATGTTGCTCTCTATGGTACATATCAAATTTGAGTTACCATCTTAACAAACACAAAAAAGCAAAAACATTCACTCAATAAGATTTGACCATACAACATAAAGGGTTGACAATTCAACATACATCACTTAGGAAGATTCAAGTCCATTTCCAAACTCGTTAATAATGATAACTCCTACTTAGGAGAATTAATTATATGCCAGACCTCTCCTTTTTTAATTGATAAACCCACTGGAAAAATCCATTTATAGGTCAGGGGAAAGATCCGAAAATATTTTAATATGATGATAGGGGGCATCAAAAGTTTTTTTTCTATAGCCAACTTTAGAAATTTCTTCTTTATATGGCAAAAAAATGAAATTTAATGATAACATCTCTCGGGCCCTTGATCTGCAGATGAGCAGGAAAAGGAATCCGGTGGACTGCATCAAACTTGTGTTGTGTATGGACAAACGCTGCAGATGGTTCTAATGATCCTAGGGCTTTTGGGTCCAAATTTGCCCATAATTTGCTCCAAACTTAGATCTCCTCACAAAGCTCTCTCAGAACACGTCTGAGTCGGTTACTTGCAGGCCACGCCCCCCAGCATGCTCATTTTTAGAGTATAAATACAAATTATCGTTATACAGCGCAGTGTGCTTATAATTAGTGTATTATTATTATTATTATTATTATAGTTCATTTATAATGCACCGACATATTCCGTAGCGCTGTACATAAATTAATAAATACTAATTATCATTATAGAGTTCAATATTCAATTATTAGTTTATAAATACAAATTATCGTTATACAGCGCAGTGTGCTTGTTATTAGTGTATTATTATTGTGGAGACTAATAATGTACAAGCCAAGCATTTAAAATAGATGCTTCCATGGAGAATTTCAACAAAGAATTTCAGTATAAGTAAGAAATAGAAATTTTAATTATAGAAAATATATATTAACAAATATAGATCAAAGAAATTAAGTATATAATATAGTCTCTTTACAATTGTTTCTTTTTCTTCATTGGCGGAGTAAAGTAACTTGTGGATGGCTCCTCACATTCTCTCTTTGTGGTGTTGCTTCTAGTTTGTTCATCTGGCTTTATTGTGTTTATGTTGTCAAATGTATTTCTTACAGCCGAGGGCCACCAGAGATTATAATGATCTTCTAGTCTTCCCATACAGCACTCCACATACCAGATAATTGTGTGGTCTTGTATTATAATTTCCTTATAAAGACGTTCAGGTATACAGCTGTCCTCATTGCACGTAATGGTGAGGTCTGGAACAGTCACCTGCTGGCATGGCTTCAATTTCTTGGATCTGTTAGTTGCCATAAACTCTTTCCGCTGACACAATGGTATCTGCCCCGGCATGTCTGAACACTAGAGCTCCACTACCACTCCAACCAATGTCTGAACACTTGTAGGGATCAGTAGTACTGGAATGTTGATGCCAGACCATAGCTAAGTAACATTCTGTGATGTCATAATGGTTGTGATGTCAAATTTAAAATATACCATATTTGTTAATGTTGCTCTTTTCCCTTAAAAAGTAGTTTTTATTGAGCTTCTTTATATAGCTATAGGATTGGCAAGCTCTGGAACTCCCAACTGTTAGGTCCTAGCATTGATTGGTTAGGAGTATCCTCGTTGAACGCAGGCAGAGTACAGAGATTCTTTTTTTTTAAAATAGAGTAAATGTCTTTCAAAACCGTTTCCCCGAACTAACGACTTACAGCTCTCACACTTGTAATTGTTGACTAGAACTGACTATATTGGGGATGGGTAAGCATTTTTATAGGGAACTTAATAACAGTCAGACATTAAACAAGAGACAAACAACATGTCCACATACCAACTTAAATCTCCCGCCCCCTTGAGGCTCTCTCTTATTCCACTAATTAACAAAGGCACTGGACCCCGGAAGCTGATTGCATCGTGGGTGGGGGATTCCCAGGTGTGGCATGGTGCCAGCAAGTCTCATCCCTTTTTTAATTTTCACTGGGATGTGCAGCAAGGGGAAAAGTAAGAACAGATTTTAACTTAGCCGGGGCTCAGCTGGATCCGAGGCACTGGGTCAGGTACCATGTCCATTATCACAGCCATCCTCCCTACCACTCACTCTTGCATATATAATATACAGAGGGTGTGCAGCCAATAAAAGCTGTGCTGTGCCTTATATTAAGCTCTATGGGGATTCTTGTGATTGACAGAATTTCCCCATTAGCTGCCTTTGTGCTTTTATAGAGCAACCAATGAGGAAACAGAAACATCTTTGTATGTATTTTATATAAGTCATACATTTAAGTTATCATGTTTTTAATTATGTAATCTTAAGATTTACTATTTCTGTTTTTTTTATTAATACATTCATAAATGAATAAATAATAATACTTTACCTATTATCTTTTAGTGTATTTGTTCAAATTAATCAAGAGTTAACAATCTCGTAATCAAATTTGTCCTCTGATAACGTCCAGGCACTCAGTTTATCATCTGAGGAGAAAGTGAGAACATTCTGGAAGCTTTCCAGTATTTATAGAGTGTCAGCACAAGGACAAACTTGCGCATGCTCAATTTACCAATTTTTTCGCCATTTGAGGGTGTAAATCTTAAGATTTGCGACTTACGTGCTTCAACACAAAATGGATGATTTTACATCCCTCTCGATGAGCGTATGAATGAGTGTTAGAGTTTTTGGCGTCCTGCGTTGTTCGAGTGTGTTACTGTCTTCGGTGCTGTGTATTTTCGAAGAATCACGTGCCTGTCATTGTTCGTGCAAGTGTTACTGTCTTTGGCGTTGTGTATTTTCTAACTTCTGCGTGCCTGGCATTGGAGAGCCTAATTTTCATCCAGTTTCAGACTTTTTACGTTTTTGAGGCCGCCATTTTTTCCCTCACTTAGCCGAGTTTTGAGGCGTGAAAAGCTTCAAATATGGCTCTAATTCGTTTGCAACTTGACTCCCAGGTTTCCTGCCTCTTCCTTTGTGCTGTGTGTGAGTGTGTTATTTAGTTTTTTTATTATTATTTTTGTTGTTTTTCAGTGTTTTGGAGTTACGCGTTTGAACCAACTGCGTTCTGTTCTGCTCCAACTGCGTTCTGTTCTGCTCCAACTGCGTTCTGTTCTGCTCCGTCTGTGAATATAATCTGATTCAACTGTCTATAACTTTCCACAGGAGACGTTATGTGGGGTCTTGAACATTCCCCAGCTGACATGCCCATGATATATTCTCTTGGGATCTATGAGTTGCTGTAAACCCTGGTTTCTGGCAAAATGGCATTCACTGAGGGATACTTGATCTGAGCAAAGTTGTAGCTTTACTACGGGACGGTGTAAAAGCCGGAACGGACTAGAACAGGCCATTTATAAAAGAAATCAATACCAATATTACTGGCATGTGTTAGATAATATTGAGAACAATATATAAGAACCAAAACCAATTTGATATAATACTTTATTAAACACCCAAAAACCAAAATATCAAACGGAACAGGCAAAAACAGGTTGGAACGCACACTTTATAAAGGGAATTCATGCTAAAATCATTGGGATGTGTTAAATATAATTGAGAACTATATTTAAGAGGCAACCCCCATGCTTTATTAACCCTTTAACATGACAGAATACAATATTTAGCAAAATGACCCAGAACAGCGACTTTCCATAGGATCAGTATTGCCACATTCACCAAATACACATAACTAGGTGGGATTCATGTAATAAGCTTCATAAATTCCACAGAAATTAATTTCAAGTACCTGTTCTGGGCCAAAATACAATATTTCACGAAATGACTCGGAACGGCAGCTTTCAAGAGGGTCAAAAATACCAAATTCACCAAATACACGTAACTAGGTGGGATTCATGTAATAACATTCATAAATTCCACAGAAACTAATTTCAAGTACCGTTTCAAACCAGAATACAATATTTCACAAAATGACCCGAACAACAGCTTTTTAGAGTGTAAAAAATGCAGAGTTCACCAATTACACATAACTAGGTAAGATTCATGTAACATTCATAAATTCCACAGAAATTAATTTTTAAGTACCCGTGCTGGGCCAGAATACAATATTTCACAATAAATGACCCAGAATGGCGAGGTCAAAAATATGAAATTCACCAAATACACATAACAAGATGGTATTCATGTAATAACCTACAGAAATTCCATAGAAATTAATTTCAAGTATCTTTTCCGGGCAAAAATAAAATATTTCGAAAAATGACCCGATACGGACACTTTAAAGGGGGTCAAAAATACCAAATTCACCAAATACACATAACCAGGTGGGATTTTAAAATGAACTATTTCTGTTTTTTTTTTTTTATTATTCAATTCATAAATTCAGAAATAATAATACTTTACCTATTATCTTTTAGTGTATTTGTACAAATTAATCAAGAGTTAACAATATCTTAAACAAATTTGTCCTCTGATAACGTCCAGGCACTCAGTTCATCATCTGAGGAGAAAGTGAGAACATTCTTGAAGCTTTCCAGTATTTATAGAGTGTCAGCGCAAGGACATGGGATTCATGTAATAAGCTTCATAAATTCCACAGAAATAAGTACCTGTTCTGGGACAAAATACAATATTTTGCAAAATGACCCGGAACGGCAGCTTTCCAGACGGCCAAAAATACCAAATTCACCAAATACACATAACTAGGTGGGATTCATGTAATAACATTCATAAATTCCACAGAAATTAATTTCAGGTAATTTCCGAGTTGGAAAAAATACGAAGTTAACGGGCGAACCGCGCACATCGAAAAACACACACAAAAATAAAACACACATAAAAAAAAAACACACAGCACGAGGGGACAGCCAAGACATCTGGGAGTGAGGTTGCACGCAAATTTAAGTTGAATTTCACAAGAGTTGGCACTTAAAAATCGGCTAAGAGAAAAAAAAATGGCAGACAAAAAAAGAAAACAAGGTCCCCTTTTGTACCCCTAACCGCACAATACACCGCCAGGCATGTACGACTTTTACCCAGGAATGTACAAGGTACAAATTAAACTATTAGGAAGGAGTGAAAATGCTTGCGAGCCGCGTAACACATAGACAATCACTGCCATATTACAACACTAATTAGCTACTAATAACATTACGATTTTAAAACAGCGCTTTACACGACTAAACAAGCGGTTTGGCCTCGCGCACGCAGCCTATTTATACTGCACACTTGGCACATTGCTGACTTTTTCTCCTAAGGTCAGCAACAGTCCAACTGTACATTGTATGCTGCAGGAAAATAAAAAGAGATTGTTAGCTCTTCAGGATATTGAGTGCTGGATATATTATTTAGAAATAGGTAAAGTATATTAATTAATTAGCATGTTTCACACTGCCGTTACTTTATGAATACATTAATGCTTCGCACTTCCTAATACATTTATTCATTACTAATTAATTATTAACATACATTAATTTAATAATTATTAATTAGTAATGGAAAATAAAAAATATAATTTCCACTGCACTTAAAAAAATTTACATTTCAAACTGCCCTTTTATATCTGGATTACTGCTCATTGGCTGACAGCGATATGACTCTCAAAGTAGTTACATATTTACATGACTTTATTATGCTCTGAGACCTGAATTATTATTTTTTTATTTACACTGCACTAAAAAATGTGTATATTTGACACTGTACTTATATATCTGTCTTTGTGATAAGAGCCGGAAATTATCCTTGGAAAGCGTGAAACTTGAAGTACACGAGGGGAGAGGCTTGCAATGAGTGCCGAAGGTGATCATTGAGAGTCACGCAATGAGCGCTAAAGGCGCTCAGCATGGGGCTCACAATGAGCGCCCTAGGAGAAAAAGTACACGAGAGAGAGATTTGCAATGACCCCCGAAGGCTCTAATTGAGAGCCACATGATGACCGCCGAAGGCGCTCAGCGCGAGGCTCACAATGAGCTCCGAAGGTACTCAGAAGAGCAAAAACCTTACATTCTGTGGCAAACAACATTGCCATGGCTTCAAATTTTATTGATGTAATTTTTTGATGGGCAAGTCGCTAGTATTGTAATAAAGACCTTACTTCAGCCGATAGGAGATACCATGATCTCAGTTTTAAACACACATTCCCATTAGTACAATGTATTTTTGTAACTATGGCCGTTTACAATTGGATTCCTTACTGAAAACTAAGTTTCATTCATTCAAGGCAGTAAATGTATCTATATATTTGCTCTGATATTAACATTGGCATATATGACCGATATTGTTTATATACCTTCTACCTATCAGAATGTTGACCCAATTCAGCTGTCTCTCATATAGCTAATAAGATAGTATTTTCCCCTTCATTACGGTTATCCACATTATTTATACTCTGGGTTGTCATGTGATCATAAGGAAGGCATCCTCCTATAATCATCCATGACTCATATTAAACTTCCGAATATATGTACTGAAGGAACTACGAGTAATAGGAACTCTATGTTACTCTATATTACCTTATATATATAATTGTGTATAGACTCTATGATATTTGAATTACAGATATAGGAGTATACCAGCTCTATGGTATTTCATTCGTCTTAACCCGATCTTAGGCAATATATTAGTTGTTCGACCATTATTGGTCAAATTCTTTCAATGTTTATTTCACTGTGGCATTTTGATGATGTAAGCTATCCACTGTATGCACAGTATATACAGCATTTGGCATAACTAGGTGGGATTCATGTAATAACATTCATAAATTCCACAAAAACTAATTTCAAGTACCAGTTCTGGGCCAGAATACAATATTTTGTAATAATGACTGGGAACGGTGACTTTTTAGAGGGTCTAAAATACCAAGTTCACCAAATACATATAACTAGGTAGGATTCATGTAATAACCTTCATAAGTTCCACATAAATTAATTCCAAGTACCTGTTCTAGGCCAGAATACAATATTTTGCAATAAATGACCCAGAACGGCAACTTTCCAAAAATAAGCTTGTTCCCTAATAATAGCTCCTTCTATTTGTAAGACTAATTTTGACTTACATTTTCATCACCTCTTTTGCAACCTGTACGAACACCATAACTCCCACCATATTGTACTCTAACTACTAAATTATGGGAGTAATAAGTCTTATTGTAATAAAGGCCTTACTTCATCCGATAGGAGATACCATGATCTCAGTTTTAAACACACATTCCCATTAGTACAACATATTTTTGTAACTATGGCCGTTTACAATCGGATTCCTTACTGAAAACTAAGTTAAATTCATTCAAGTCAGTAAATGAATCTATATATTTGCTCTGATATTAACATTGGCATATATGGCCGATATTGTTTATATACCTTCTACCTATCAGAATGTTGACCCAATTCAGCTATCTCTAGTATAGCTAATAAGATAGTATTTTCACCTTCATTATGGCTATCCACATTATTTATACTTTGGGTTGTCATGTGATCATAAGCAAGGCATCCTCCTATAATCTCTAATCATCCATGACTCAGATTAAACTTCCGAATATATGTACTGAAGGAACTACAACTAGTAATAGGAACTCTTTAAGTTATTCTATATTACCTTATATACTGTATGTAACTAGCGACTTGCCCGTCAAAAATGACGGCAATAAAATTTGAAGCCTGGCAATGCTGTTTGCCACACAATGGGAGCCTCTCCCCCTCTACTTTACTGGCCTCGCAATGATCGCCTTCGGTGCTCATTGCCAGCCTCTCCCTTCCTCTACCTCTCCCGCCCTCTACTTGACGGGAGGCTCTCATTGCGAGCCTCTCCCCCCTCTATTTTACTGGCCTTGCGATGAGCGCCTTTGACGCTCATCACAGGCCTGGCAATGAGTGCCTTTGGTGCTCATCACGGGCCACTCATTGCGAATCTCTCCTCCTGTCTACTTCCTCCCTTGTGAGTCATTTCCCCCCTCCTCTCCCTCCCTTGTGTGTCCTCCCCCCTGGGTTTTTACCCCTCTCCCTCCCCTGTGTTTCTTCCCCCAACCTCTGTGTCTTCCCCCCCCCATCATGTCTCTCCCTCCCCTGTGTCTGTTCCCCCTTCCCCTGTGTCTGCCCCCTCCTTTCCCTCCCCTGTGTCTCTTTCACCACCTTTGTCTCTCCCCCCCTTGTGTCTCTTCCCCCCATTTCCCTTCCCATTTGTCTTTCCCCCCACTCCTGTGTCTCTTCCCCGCTCCTCTTCCTCCCCTGTGTCTCTTCCCCCTCCTCTCACTCAGATGTGTCTCTGCCCCCCTCCTCTCCCTCCCCTGTGTCTCTCCCACCCCTGTGTCTCCCACCCTTCCTCCCCCACCCCTGTGTCTCTCCCCCTCCTCTCCCTCCTCTGTGTCTCCCCCTTCCTCTGCCACCCCTGTGTCTCTCCCCCCTCCTCTGTGTCTCTTCCCCCCTCCTCTCACTCCCCTGTGTCTCTTCCCCCCTCCTCTCACTCCCCTGTGTCTCCTCCCTCCTTTCTTTCCCCCGTGTCTCTCCCCCCTGCTCTGACTCCCCTGTGTCTCTCCCCCTCCTCTGTGTCTCTTCCCCCTCCTCTCACTCCCCTTTATCTCTCCCCCCTCCTCTCATTCCCCTGTGTCTGTTCCACCTCCTCTCTTTCCCCTGTGTCTCTCCCCGCCTCTTCTAACTCCCCTGTGTCTCTCCCACTCCTCTCTTTCCCCTGTGTCTCTCCCCCACCTCTTTCCTCTGTATCTCTCCGCCTCCTCTCTTTCCCCTGTGTCTCTCCCCCTTCTCTCTTCCCTGTGTCTCTCCCCCACTCCTCTGACTCCCCTGTGTCAACCCCCTCCTCTGACTCCCCTGTGTCTCTCCACCCCTCCTCTCCCTCCCATGTGTCTCTCCCCCCTCCTCTGTGTCTCTCCCCCCTCCTCTGTGTGTCCCCCCCTCCTCTGTGTTTCCCCTCCTCTCCCTCCCCTGTGTTTCTCCCCATCTTCCCCTCTGTCTCTTTCCCCCTCCTCCCCTGTGTCTCTTCCCCCCTCCACTCTTTACCCTCTGTCTCTCCCCCCACCTATCTTTCCTCTGTATCTCTCCCCCTCCTATTTTTCCTGTGTCTCTCCCCCACTCCTCTGACTCCCCTCTGTCTCCTCCCTCCTTTCTTTCCCCTGTGTCTCTCCCCCTCCTCTGTGTCTCTTCCCCCCTCCTCTCACTCTCCTGTGTCTCTTCCCCCCTTCTCTCACTCCCCTGTGTCTCTCCCACCTCCTCTCTTTCCCCTGTGTCTCTCCCCGCCTCCTCTAACTTCCCTGTGTCTCTCCCACTCCTCTCTTTCCCCTGTGTCTCTCCCCCACCTCTTTCCTCTGTATCTCTCCCCTCCTCTCTTTCCTGTGTCTCTTCGCCCTCCTCTGACTCCCCTGTGTCTCTCCCCCATTCTCTCTTCCCTGTGTCTCTCCCCCACTCCTCTGACTCCCTTGTGTCTCCCCCCTCCTCTGACTCCCCTGTGTCTCTCCCCCCCTCCTCTGACTCTCCTGTGTTTCTCCCCCCTCCTCTGACTCCCCTGTGTCTCTCCCTCCTCCTCTCCCTCCCATGTGTCTCCCCCCCTCCTCTGTGTCTCTCCCCCCTCCTCTGTGTTTCCCCTCCTCTCCCTCCCCTGTGTTTCTCCCCATCTTCCCCTCTGTCTCTTCCCCCTCCACTCTTTCCCCTGTGTCTCTCCCCCACCTCTCTTTACTCTGTATCTCTCCCCTCCTCTCTTTCCTGTGTCTCTCCCCCACTCCTCTAACTCCCCTGTGTCTCCTCCCTCCACTCTTTCCCCTGTGTCTGTCCCCCCTGCTCTGACTCCCCTGTGTCTCTCCCCCCTCCTCTCCCTCCCATGTTTCTATCCCCTCCTCCTCTGTGTCTCTCCCCCCACCCCTGTGTGTCCCCCTCCTCTGTGTTCCCCTCCTTTCCCTCCCCTGTGTCTCTCCCTCATCTTCCCCTGTATCTCTCCCCCCTCCTCTGACTCCCCTGTGTCTCTCCCCCTCCTTTCCTTCCCCTGTGTCTCTCCCCCTCCTCACTTTCCCCTGTCTCTCCCCCCTCCTCTGACTCCCCTGTATCTCCCCTCACCTCTCTTTCCCCTGTGTCTCTCCCCCCACTTTTCTTTCCCCTGTGTCTCTCCCCCTCCTCTGACTCCCCTGTGCCTCTCCCCCCTCCTCTGTGTTTCCCCTCCTCTCCCTCCTCTGTCTCTCCCCCCCCCTCCCCTGTGTCTCTCCCCCCTCCCCTGTGTCTTTCCACCCTCCCCTGTGTCTTTCCCCCCTCCCCTGTGTCTCTCCCCCTCCTCTGTGTCTCTCCCCCTCCTCTGACTCCCCTGTGTCTCTCCCCCCTCCTCTCTTTCCCCTGTGTCTCTCTAAGGCGTAGAGAGGATATACGGACTTACACACAAGAAAATACGACCCGCGGGACTTATACGAGGTCACAAAAATACGAACTTAACGGCCAAAACGCGTACAGAAAAAAACAATGAAAATAAAAATAAAAAATTACAAAAACATCACACACAGCTCGGCGGGACAGCCAGGACCTCTGGGGGTGAGGTTGCACGAAAATTAAAGTCGATATTACGCTGTTTCGCCACTTGAAAATCTGCTAAGTGAAAAAAAAATGGCGGCGGCAAAAATTTAAAACGAGGCTCAACGACCCCAAAGCGCAGAAAACACTGACAAGGACGTACGACTTTTAATTACGACCCGCGGAACTTAGAAAAAAAACTATGAGGGTGCAAAAATACAAAGTTAACGGCCGAAATGCGTACATTCAAAAACAACACAAAACAATACAAAATACAAAAAAAAAAAAACACACAGAGCATGGGGGGACAGCCAAGAAATCTGCCAGTACGGTTACACACTAATTAAAGTCCACTTTAACGAGTGTAGAAAATTGAAAATCGCCTAAGTCAGGAAAAAAATGGCGGACAAAAAAAATGAACACAAGTCTACACGTACGACTTTTGCCAGGGACGTACAAGGTACATGAATACACACTTAGAAAGCATGGAAAATGCTTGCGACCCGCGTAGCACATAGACAAACAACCCCATTTTACAACACTAACACATTACAATTCTAAAATGGCGATTTACACAACTAAAACAACGGTTTGCCCGCGGGCATGCAGCATATTTCTAATGCACAGCTGGGACATTGATGACACTTTATCCTCAGAGCAGCAGCGCCTTAGCGTGAGGCTCGCGATGAACGCCAAAGGTCCTCAGAGTAGAAAAAGCTTTACATTGTGTGTCAAACAGCATTGTCATGGCTTAAAATTTTATTGCCCCGTCATTTTTGGGCAAGTCGCTAGATAGTTTATAAATGCGAATTATCAATATACAGAGAAGTGTGCTTTTTATTAGTGTATCACATATATACAGTAGTTGTCGTAATTATGAGTTGTCGTCATGCAATGTTAAAATGAGGGGAGGGAGAGAGGGGCAAAGAGACACGGCGGAGGGAGAGAGTGCATGACGAGGCCTGAAATGAGCACCAATGCCGCTCATTGTGGGGCCCGCGATGAGCTCCAAAGGCGCTCATCACGACAACCGTAAGAGGGGGGGAGAGGGAGGTGCTCATTGTAAGGCACGCAAGTTGCGGGTTTGTCCAAAACCTGCAATGAGCGCTGAAGCAACTGATTGCGGGGCTCGCTATGAGCGCCGAAGTCGCTCATCGCGAGGCCCACATATGTGTTATATTCTTATTGGATATCATATGTAAATAAAATGTTATTGGCTGTTAGTGGGAAGTACCATGTTGCTAGATGGGGGAAAGATGGATTATTTCATTGTATTATGTAAACATGTATAAAAGCTGTGTCTGGATATATTTCTGTCAGTTCAGTTCAGTGAGTGAGTCGTTGGCAGCCATTTTAGGTGTCCTTGCTACTGATCCACATTTTTTTAAAATAAACTCTAATAATGAGAAAATTACCAAAAAGACTCTGTTTTTGTTATCATGATTGGGTTCAAAGTACAAAGGAGTATGTAAGTATGTTTTTTTTCCTAGACAGTTTAAACATTTCTTGCCATACATTTTTTCAGCCTAATAGCCTAGCCTAGTTTTCCCTTAAGATAGTACCAGGGTATGCCATAAGGACAACCTTCCAGGCAGGAGGTACCTATCGAGGTCATAGTCGGAGTATTACTAGGTATTACTATTTAATATTTTTGATTTGCAAAAATTGAACTACAATTTTTGCATGTCTTTTTTTATTACATTTATTTAGTATTTCAAATATTATTAATAAAGGTTTGAATTTAATACCAAATTTAAAAATTGTGTTAGTATATTTTATACAGTAAAATGTGTTTGTCTGTGTAAATACTCATTATCATTATACAGTGCTGCATGCTCAATAACAGTGTGTAGACACTCTGCCGACGCGGAGGCTGCACAGGCTCCCTGGGTCAGCCCGCAGCGTCTCGTGACCCAGCGGAGCCTGTAAGGCGCAACAGCCAATAAGAAGCGGCGGGGGCGGGACTGCCGCCGCATTCACGCGCCGGGAGTTAGTTCGGCGCGGTCTACGTGGAAAACGGACGGAGGTCTGAGGGCTCCTGCATTTAAAGAGCAAAGTAGGAAGGTTAAAACTGAGATACTCCCCAGCTACAAAAAGCACATAAGGGGCAAAGTGAGAGTGCTGTCTGCGTGTGTGTTGTGTGTTTTCTGTGTTTTTCTATTGTCCTGCGGTCCTTTTTTTGTTGTCTAGGGGGGGGTCTTGTGTGTTTGGGGTATGGATGCTTTAGAGCTAGAGGCCTTGCTGGCTGATGTTAGGACCCGGGCCTTAAGCCAAGGGGTCAGGTGGGTGCAGGACAGGCTGGGCCCTCCCATGTCTTTTGTAGGAGGCCCCCATTACATTGGACAGGCTCAGCATGTAGTTGCTGGAGGCCTAGACAATATTGGGGATGCCGTTGGGCTTGTCTCTCCCCCTTTCCATGCAGAGCCACTAGACGACCGTCCAGTGGATGACCAGGCCACGGGTGACAGGGGTAATATGGGGCAGGTTAGCCAAGACCCTTTACCCCTCAGACAAGAGAGAGACGGGCCCACAGGTGGTGAGTGTGAGGGCCTAGAACTCCGGCCACCACCAGTCATTTTGCCTAAAGGGCTCCGGCCGCGGCAAAGAGTAAAGAACTTCCCGGTACCACCCCAAAAAGTGGGCGCAGGGGGTAAAAGTAAAGACAGGAGCCCTAAAAAAGCTCCTACAGTGCTAAAAGGTGCCGACCATGCGGTCCCCTCTAACCCCAATAGTAACATCGCTTCTGGTGCTTTGCAGGGACGCAGCCGCGGCAAGAAGATGGACACGGTTACCACACGTGAGAGAAGAGACAGAGTGGTCAGAGAGATGAACAGCCAGGACAGCATGGTCATGATCGATGACATGCCCGTAACAGCGGCGGTGGGGAGGCCGGCGCGCCCCACCAGAGCTAGAAAGACCACAAGCAGGTACAGCCCGCTGCTATTTACCCATACCCCCCTAAGACGACAGAGGACAGAGAATGAGGGCGTTACATTTAGGCCACAGCAAAAAGTGACTAATCCTGACCCACAGGTAGAATTTGCAACGCCCCAAGCAGTTCCCAGGTTACTGGTACAAAGTGCAGAGCCCGCGGCACTAGCCCATTCCAGCCGCGCAAGCTTAGGTGACCAGGACCAGTCCTCAGGGGAGGAACAAACGGTATGGGCACGTGCATGCAGGTCACAGAGAACTAGTGACTGTTCCTCTTGCACCCACAGGTCTGAACTAAGATCAAGATCAAGGAGCAGGAGATCCTGCCGATGCAGCTGTGCCTGCAGATCGGAAAGAGGACGGAGCCCACTGAGGGCCAGACGGTCAGAATCCCCAAGACGTCAAGAAAGACGTAGGGACACCCCGTTGGCAGTATCCACTCCGAGGCTCCCAGAAGCAGGTGAGGCAGTTGGTGGAGTAGAGGAAGCAGACAAATGCATACTGCCACACACTAAAGGGGGATTTTTGGGGTCCCTTAAGGCCCTCTTAGCCACACACAACATCGCGGTAAGCGAGCAGGACATGGGTACGTGGATAGGAGGGCTAGCCAGAGGGGCTTGGGCAGAGCAGTCCAATAGAGCAAGCAATGTGGAGCCGGCGGCACTAGGCCCCCCGGTCACGGTGAGCGGGTTGGGCCCGCAAGCAAGCAGCACCAAGGCAGTAGCCTCTGACGGAGCCATGAGCCCAATCGTCTTATGTGCGCTAGACAACCTGGGGGCGCATTTAACCCAGGAAGTTAAAGAAAAAAATTGGAGGAGGGAGTTTGTCGAATTGTTCTCTCTGCTGCCTATGTCCAGACAAATGGACTCAGGAGAGAGGAGTCTACGTGAAGGAGGGGCTTATAGGAGGTTGCCCAGAACCTTCGACACGTGGCTGCAGGCCTTTTCAATCATGGCATGCGTGCTATGCGAGCAGCACCCTGAACAATGCCCGGGGCTGTTCGTATACATAGACGAGATTCGCAACGCCCACAAGGTGTACGGGGGCATGGCTTGGTGGCGGTACGATGAAGAATTCAGCCAGTATCTGGCATCTAGGCCAGCTATGGCATGGAGCGACAAAGCGGTAGCATACTGGCTTAACATTATGACACCCATGCGGGCTGGAGGGGGTGGGGTCAAGACCTGTTTTGCCTACAACGAAGGGGTATGTAAATGGGCTCCCAACTGCAGGTTCAAGCACGTGTGCTCCAACTGCGGCGGGGAGCACCCCCTGGCCAGATGCGCCAGGCCAAAGGAAAGCAGAGCAGAGCCTCCTGCCAAATGGCAGGACGCCCATACGCCTCCCCGGCATGCTGCCATGGCTAAAACGCTACGGTAGGTCGGCGGGCAACGGCGCCGTGGCTCGCCTCCTGGAAATGGGTTTCCAGGAGGTTTTTAGGATCCCATGCACAACAGAATTGCGGGGGTCCACGGCCCCAAACTTACGCTTGGTGCGGGAGTTCCCCGGGGTAGCGGAAGCTAAGGTGCTCAATGAGGTACAGCTGGGGAGGATGGCAGGGCCCTTCGTTTCCCCCCCCATTAGGGACCTCATTGTTTCCCCCCTAGGCGTCGTTCCCAAAAAAGAGACTGGAAAATTTAGGTTGATCCAGCACCTTTCCTACCCGAGAGGCGGGTCAGTAAACGACGGCATTGCAAAGGAGCAATCAGCAGTATCCTACGAATCGTTTGACCGGGCCACTGAAATGGTCAGGGCTGCCGGCACAGGGGCGCTCATGTCAAAAGTTGACATTGAAGCGGCCTTCAGATTATTACCGGTGCATCCAACGAGCCACCGGCTCCTCGGTTGCTACGTCGATGGAAAATATTTTATCGATCTATGTTTACCTATGGGGTGCTCCATATCATGTGCCTACTTCGAGGCTTTCAGCTCCTTCTTACAATGGGTTGCACGCAAAGAATCCGGGTGCAGGAGCATTACGCACTACCTGGACGACTTCCTGTTCAGCCGGCCAGGACACCTGCCGGTTCATTTTGGAAATGTTCACCAAAATCTGTAGGGATTTTGGGGTACCACTGGCCCACAATAAAACGGAGGGCCCCACGACAAAATTTACCTTCCTCGGGATTCGGATAGATTCCAAGACCATGGAATGTAGTCATCCCCTGGAGAAGGTAGCGGACATGAGAGCGGAACTTAGTGCACTTGCAGGTGCACGTAGGGTTACTCTGCAACGGTTACAGTCCATTATAGGTAAGTTAAACTTTGCCTGTAGGATTATTCCTATGGGTAGGGTATTCTGTAGGAGAATGTCACTTGCTACTGCGGGCGTCATCAGGCCGCATCACTTCATAAAAGTGTCCCGGGCCATGCGGGACGACGCTTAGGTGTGGTCGGTCTTTCTGGCCGACTTCAATGGTTCTGAGATCATTCAGAAAAAGCGCGCTAACAGCGCCGATCTGAAACTGTTCACCGGCGTAGCAGTTGGATGCGGCGCCTATTTTCAAGGAAAATGGTGCGCCGCACCATGACCAGACGAATGGGAGGTGGCAGGTCTCACAAAAAAACTGACATTCCTCGAAATCTTCCCCATAGTAGTGGCGGTGCACTTATGGGGTTCAGAGTTTAGAGACCGGCGGGTGCAGGCAAGTACCGGAGTTAGAGAATGGCATTGCTGACGCCCTTTCTCGGTTTCAGGAAGAACGGTTCAGGGCTCTGACCCCCCGGGCGAACACGCTGGGGGAGGCCATTCCCGAAGAAATCTGGGAGCTTGGAGCAGCCAGGTGACGAGACTCATCAGACAGTCTGTCGCCCCGGCAACGTGGTCCGCGTATAAACGCGTATGGGCAAAATGGAACGACTTAGTAAAGATCGCTGGTGGGTCTACATCAGAGGATAAGACCCTAGGTATACTGCTTTGGTTTCTGCTGTGGTGTGCTGAAGAGGGCGAGAAAAAAGCAGTAGTCGATAGACAGGTCACGGCCCTGGCCTTTATGTTTAAACTGGCGGGGCAGAGGGACCTTACGAAGGAATTTATAGTGCGCAAGGTGGTGCGCAGCATGTTTAACGGTGATCGCAGGCCAGACACTAGGCGGCCGATCACCTTCTCTTTGTTACTGCAAATGGCGCAGGTGTTGGCAGTAAAGTGTAGGACCCCTTTTGAATCTCTGCTTTTCCGTACGGCTTTTTCCCTGGCGTTCTTCGGAGCATTCCGAATAAGGGAGTTAGTCGCGAACAGTAGATCCGGTAAGGGGGCTTACAAGTGTTGGATACCTGTCTCAAGGAAGGCACGGTGGTGGTATGGCTCCGGAGGTCTAAGACTGACCAAAGGGGAAAAGAGGTGGTGTTACACCGAGTAGGCACGGAGTGCTGCCCCTACGGGTGTATGGTAGAATATCTTGGTCAGCGACCAGTGGGACGGTGTTCGCTGTTAGTACATGCCGACGGGACGGCGTTACCCCGGTATCAGTTTGAAAGGATGCTGAAAGTTGCACTACACAGTTTGGGCCTGGAGCAGGTAGATTTCGGAACACACTCGATCATAATAGGGGCCGCGGCGGTCAAGCATATTGGTAGATGGGAATCAGAACGTTTTCGGTCTTACGTAAGACCCAAGGCTGTAGTCTAACGACTGTTGCTTTCTGCTTTCAGAAGCAACTGTGGATTGTGGGCCACTCGTACGTGTACTGGGCCCACAGGTTGGCTGCAGTTACAGAAGGAAGGACACAACTGGGTTTTCCTGTTACGGACTTACACATGCGGTGGCTCGGGGTTCGAGGCCTGCGGTGGGCCCAGTTGGATGGATTGTTGGACACTTACGGTCAGCGGTACGGTCAACCCACGATAATTATAATTCACGCCGGCGGTAATGATCTAGGAACGGTGGCCATGCGAAGAATGCTGAAGGTTATGAAGAGAGACGTGGAGAACTGGACCAAGAAGTTCCCGTGTACAACCCTGATATGGTCAGAAATGATAAAGAGACGATCCTGGCGAAACGCACGAGATCCCGTCGGTCTGGATAAAGCGAGGCAGAAGATTAACCAGCAGCTGTCAAGTTTCGTTCGGAAGCTAGGCTTCATCGCCATTAGGTACAAAGAATCTGAGCCGGCCGGTGCCGATGATTTTTTCGGGCCAGATAAGGTACATCTTACGGAGATGGGTCTGGAGTTAGTTACGTTAGAGTTTAGGGAGAGCGCTGTTAGGGCCTTGGCTTTGATGGAAAGCAGGTAGGGTCGCAGGCTCAGGAGGAGTCCCTCGCGTGCCCTACCTCACAGGGCGTGCTTAAAATAAGCATTGGGGGCTTTGGGCAGGGCCCAAGGTGTGAGGTCACTGTCCGTGGCCGGGCTCCTCCCCCTATAGTTTAATATGTTAATATGCATAATATATGCAAGTTTTTTAAGTTACGTTAATCGGTTATTTATAATAAAGCTGTGGCCCGTGTTTTCTCCAAAACAATCGGTGTGGTGTCAGTAATTTTAAGATAAGCCTAAATGGATCATGCTTGGGTCATGCCGACGCGGAGGCTGCACAGGCTCCCTTGGTCAGCCCGCAGCGTCTCGTGACCCAGCGGAGCCTGTAAGGCGCAACAGCCAATAAGAAGCGGCGGGGGCGGGACTTCCGCCGCATTCGCGCGCCGGGAGTCAGTTCGGCGCGGTCTTCGTGGAAAATCCCTCCCTCCCACCCTAATTTACTGTATGATAAAAAATGGTTATGAATGTTTAAAAAAATTTTTAAAAAATCTTTATTGGAGAAGTGGCAATTTTCTGAGATGTTGTTTGTATTATTGGTTTGGCGGGAGGTGAGTTGCCCGGCCCACTGGCCTAAGTGGCGTGGCCCTACCTCACAGTTCGTGCTTAAAATAAGCATTTGGGGCTTTCCGCAGGGCCCAAGGCGTGAGGTCACTGTCCGTGACCGGGCTCCTCCCCCTATAGTTATATGTTAATATGTTAATATGCATAATATATGCAAGTTTTTTTAAGTTATGTTAATCGGTTATTTATAATAAAGCTGTGGCCCGTGTTTTCTCCCAAACAATCGGTGTTTTTGAGATAAGCCTAAATGGATAAAGCTTGGGTCAAGTTTCATTGTGAACTGGCTAAAGAAGGTGAAAGATAGAGGAAGATGACAGAGGGAATAGAAAGATTGTTGGAGGCTTAGGGTGGAAAATGACAGCTTTAGAGCAATATAGATAGCCATTGGGATTAGTTGGTGCTCCTTTTCAGACCTCTAGCGATTAGCTTTCATCTGGCAAAATAGTTTCCCACTTGCTATGTTGATTTTTTGGCCATGTCACTTTTACCTTGTGGAAATTCTGGGCCAAGTAGTTCAATAGGTCTGAATACATGTGCAGTAAATACAAAAGTTATTGCTGTTAGTGGATCTTTGTAATGCCCCATTTAGTTGCTTTTATCTATATATGTTTAGTACACCCTTGTATAGCACAATATCTGTTCTGCTGTGGTAAGCCTGTGCTATACTATATTATCCTATGAGCACCTCAAGAGCCAACTCTACAATATGAATTCAGCAGCAAAGTTTCCATGGAAGTGTTTTTTCTAACTGCTAGTAATTATGGACTATATAGATATAGACATATACATACATGTATACGGCACATACAGACATACATATTTGTGAAGCAGACAGACATTTACATTACAAAGTCATTACGTGGCACAAACTGTAAGGGAGAGTATTTAAGTACCCAACTGACAATATATTGCGTCCTTCCATGCTAATTTATTTCTAAGATCTCACCTTGATAGTGGAAATATGCACTGTAGTCAATGCTGTATAGTAATACCATGACAGCACTAGTAAAAGGTGTTGACCAAGTAGAAGCTGCAGCAGGAATGTTGTGGAGAATAATAATGTGTACACGCCAAGCATTTAAAATGGATGCTTCCATGGAGAATTTCAACAAAGAATATCAGTGTAAGTAGGAAACAGAAATTTTAATTACAAAAAATATATATTAACATATATAGATCAAATAAATTTATTATACAATATAGTCTCTTTACAATTGTTTCTTTTTCTTCATTGGCGGAGTATAGTAACTTGTGGATGGCTCCTCACATTCTCTCTTTGGGGTTTTGCTCCTGGTTTGTTCATCTGGCTTTGTTGTGTTTATGTTCTCAAATGTCTTTCTCACAGCCGAGGGCCACCGGAGATTATAATGATCTTCTAGTCTTCCCATACAGCACTCCACATACCAGATAACGGTGTGGTCTTGTATTTTAATTTCCTTATAAAGACATTCAGGTATACAGCTGTCCTCATTGCACGTAATGGTGAGGTCTGGAACAGTCACCTGCTGGCATGGCTTCAATTTCTTGGATCTGTGAGTTGCCATAAACTCTTTCCGCTGACACAATGGTATCTGCCCCGGCATGTTTGAACACTATAGCTCCACTACCACTCCAACCAATGTCTGAACACTTGTAGGGATCAGAAGTACTGGAATGTTGATGCCAGACCATAGCTAAGTAACATTCTGTGATGTCATAATGGTTGTTATGTCAAATTCAAAATGCTTTAAAAATATACAATATTTGTAAATGTTGCTCTTTTCCCTTTAAAAAAAAAATGTTTCTATTCAGCTTCTTTATATAGACATTGTCACAATATGGAACCAGCAGGATTGGCAAGCGTTGGAACTCCCAACTGTTAGGTCCTCGCATTGATTGGTTAGGAGTATCCTCAATGACCGCAGGCCTAGTACAGAGATTCATTTTTTTTTTTTTTTGTAAATGTCTTTTATAATAGTTTCCCCGAACTAACGACTTGCAGCTTTCACACTTGTAATTGGTGACTAGAAGTGACTATATTGGGGATGGGTAAGCATTTTTTTATAGGGAACTTAATAACAGTCAGACATTAAACAAGAAACAAACAACATGTCCAAATACCAACTTAAATCTCCCTCCTTCCTGAGTCTCTCTCATTTTCCACTAATTAACCAAGGCACTGGATCCAGGAAGCTGATTGCAGTGGGGGTGGGGGATTCCCAGGTATGGCATGGTGCCAGTCTCATCCCTTTTTTAATTTCCACTAGGATGTGCAGCAAGGGAAAAAGTAAGAACAGATTTTAACTTAGCCAGGACTCGGCTGGATCCTAGGCACTGGGTCAGGTACCATGTCTATTGTCACAGCCATCCTCCCTACCACTCACTCTTGCATATATAATACTAGCGACTTGCCCGTCAAAAAATGACGGCAATAAGATTGTAAGGCAGGTAATGGTGTTTGTGTGCGAAATACATTTTGTTGATGTTTTAAGATCCTTCGGCATTCATTGCGAGGCTCTTGGTTGTTTGTGTCCTATGGGCAGCGTTGGTGTTTTTTTTTGGTATGGCAATGAATAATTAATAAAATAAGAAATTAATATACTTTACCTTTGTGAAGTAATATATGCAGGAAGCATTGTGTTGAACAGCTGGCAATCTGTTTTCATATTGCTGCATCATCACTACTGTGTAAGTGTCATGAATGTGTGCAGTGTAATAGTGTGCGTGCGCGAGGCAAATCTGTTAGGGTAGCTGTGTACTTCCGGATTGTATAAGTTATTGTTCTAAAATGGCGCCTAATGTGTGGTATGCGGCTGTGGCTGATTTAGCGTCCGTCGTTTCGGATGTTGTCCGACTTTTTTGGAATATCCGTAGCTGTTTGGTGGTGTTTTGCGTGTTTAGGGGCCTGTAGCCTCGTTTTCGTTTTGTTCAGCGGACATTTGTTCCCTTGCTTCGGTCATTTTCGGGTGTCTAAAATTTGGAATTAAATCGAGGTGTAACTACACTTGCAGAGGTCCTGGGTGCACCCTCTTGCTGTGGGTAACCTTTGTATGCGTTTGTTGTGTGTATTTATTGTGTTTGTAATGTTTTTGGGGTCTCGCGGGTTGCGTCCTTGTTTTCGGATCTCGTACGTCTTTTTCGGGAAATCCGTAGGGGTTTGGTGGTGTTTTGCGTCTTTAGAGTGCTGTAGCCTCGTTTTTATTTTTTTTTCGGTGGTCATTTTTTCTCTCGCTTAGGGCATTTTTGAGTGTCTAAACTCTTTTATTTGCAGTTAAATTGAGGTGTAACTTCAGTTTTCAAAGTCCTGGGTGCCCCCCCCCCCCTTGCTGTAGGTAAGCTTTTTATGTATTTGTTGTGTGTATTTATTGTGTTTTTCATGTTTTCATGTGCGCGGGTTTCGGATGATTTTTGCGAGGTTGTAATGGGTCGTAACCTGTCTCGTATTTTGCTTTCGTAACTACATAAATTTGGCGAGGTCTGCAGTTGCTGGCAAGGAGTGCCTTTGGCGCTCCTTGCCAGCAACTGCAGCCCTCGCTGCGCAAGCCCGCAAGAGTTAGCAACAGCTCGCATGCTCACAACTATATTTGTGATACAGAGGGTGTGCTGTAAATAAAAGCTGTGCAGTGCCTTGTATTAAACTCTATGGGGATTCTTTTGATTGACAGAATTTCCCCATTAGCTGCCTTTATGCTTTATAAAGCAACCAATGAGGAAACGGAAGCACTGTAGTACTGGGATGACGTCCTGAGTGAACAGCACAGAGAAGTGTGTCTCACAGAGAAGCAAACCCGTCATCAAGAACACATTCTCAGATAATTTTATCTGCCACAGCCATGATCTATGGTGCTGAATTCAGTAATGATTTCTCCTTCTGCGTTTTGCATTCCAGCAATTTGATTGTGTGTGACAAAGGAAGGTTCTCCATTAGCCCCTTTACTAGTATGTTTGCATTACCTGACACTGCTGTAAGGTCACTGGCTCTATACAAAACACTGCCCACTTTCCACACCCTTACCGTTCCCACCAATAAATAACCAGGAAATATTACCTGCAGAAGTTAGGTCACATCCACATTATTAACTTTTTTGTCAACATGACAAACCAACCATAGGTCACATGACTATATTACAGGGTTCAGTCTGGTCATCTGACAAACTTGCAGGATTCAGGCCCCAGTGCATTGCTGCTAGGATGTCCCCACCCATAGGACTGCCTACTAACCATAAAAATAGACTAAGACCCGCCCACCAAGGGCCAGAACTTAAGCCATAGTCAAACACATGCCCACGGTCGTCCTCCCTAACTGGGCATGTGGCAGCAAAATTACCCGTTGCATGATGTGACTACTAATCATTTAAATAAACATCCAACTGAACAGGGAGGATGGGTGGTCATTTTTTTTGCAATAAGTGTTTTTCTGGATGAGGGTACCACCTAAGAAGAAGTGAGGGAGAAGGCTAGGGTCCTCATATAAACTCCCCAACTTCCCCCTCCTTGCTCCCCTTCCCTGCCCCATATATAAACATGCATACGGCACTCAGTTTCCTCTCCTTATTAACTCCACACATGGAAATTGTGGTCTCTCAGGTCTAATTCCCTCCTGAGATCTCGCCCTGGTAATACAAATATACACAGTAGCCAAGGCTGTGCTGTGATGCCATGAATGTAGACTTTTTTCTTAATTAAGAATGGTTGCTTCCACTGAGAAAATCATAAAACAGAGGGCACTAGTGTCATTAAAGAAAGTATGCATTAACAAATATAGCTCAAATTAACGTTTTTGATTATGATAATAAAAAAAACCTTATACAGTATTTCATCAATTGTAAGTCGCAAACTAATTTCAGTACCACCAACAGAAAAAAAGCTTTGATTCTAATTAAAATACATCTTTTAGAATAAATTATAATAGAAATCAATTTACTAACATACTAAATATAAACAATGTACAAAAACAATACCGTAATACCAAATTTCACCACAGATATTTCATTCATCTCTTTCTTCTGAATCAGTAATCAAGTCTGATTCTCCTGAAAGTCTTCATCTTCATTAGCCCATAATATATATAGATATAGATATAAAATTGCCTTCTGAGCCATCAAGATAAAAACCTGTGATTATAAGACACACCTGCGATTCTAAGATGCCTCTGGTTTTTAGACACGTTTATATGGGGAGGGGAAAGTGCATCTTAGAATCGGGAAATACAGTAGTTGTCCTGTTAATTCTCTATGAATAGTCACTTGTGAATGGTTGCTCACACTCTCTCTTTGCCACCTCTTGTGCCTTCAGGCCCTGAAAAATCTACCTAACAACCAAGGTCCGTCTGTGAATATAATCTAATTCAACCAATTCAGCAAATCTAAGTGTATCAGATATTAAAAGGGATTTGGGAGTACTTGTGGACAACCACCTAGGTAACAGTTCTCAAAGCCAAGCAGCAGCTGCAAAGGCAAATAAAATATTAGCATGTATTAAGAAGGGTATAGAAGCCAGGGAAGCAAATATAATTCTGTCACTATACAAATCTCTAGTACGCCCTCATTTGGAATATGGAGTACAATTTTGGGCACCACTTCATAAAAAGGACATTTTAGAGCTGGAAAAGGTACAGAGGAGGGCAACAAAACTAATAAGGGGAATGTGATTACCTTATATAAATACATCCAGGGTCAGTATAAAGATTTGTCAAGGGAGCTTTTTGTGCCAAGAGGTTTTCAACTGACAAGAGGACATCCCTTGAGGTTAGAAGTAAAAAGATTCCACCTTAAAGGGTTCTTCACAGTAAGGGTGGTTAATCTGTGGAATTCTCTACCAGAGGAGGTGGTGACAGCGGATTCGATAGATAGCTTTAAAAGGGGACTGGATTTATTTCTCATTGAAAAGGGAATCTAGGGTTATCATGGATAATTAGAGAGGCAGTATTGATCCAGGGAGAAGTCCATTCGCCGGTGTCTGGGATCAGGAGGGATTTTTTTTTTTTTTTTATACAACTAATTAATTAATAGTTATTTCGCATATTGCAGATCGGAGGGGGTTTTGAAAGGTTGAACTTGATGGACTGAAGGTCTTTTTTCAACCTTAAATACTATGACCCTCATTCAATTGCAATTTGACCAATTGAATAGGGCCCTAAATAAGCACATAACATATATTTTTTAAAGAAGTTTTTAGTTAGCAAGCATCTATCCAAAAGAAAGGTTTTCACTAACTAAAAACTTCTTGAATAAAAATATGCTATGTGCTTCTTTAGGACCCTATTCAATTGACCACATCGCAATTGAATGAGGCCCTATGTAACTATGTAACTGTCTGTAACTGTCCACAGGAGACGTTATGGTGAGGTCTTGAACATTCACAAGCTGACATGCCCAAGATATATTCTCTTGGGATCTATGAGTTGCTGTAAACCCTGGTTTCTGGCACAATTGCAGTCACTGAGGGATACTTGATCTGAGCAAAGGTGTAGCTCCACTACTACTCTCACCAATGCCTGAACACTCATATCGGTGAGTAGTATTTTCAAAAGGGCTATTTTTCCTTTTTTATAAGTCTTTCCATATTTTTTAAGGACTTCCTTCGGGCTAGAAAATGTTCCAGGAAGATGTCCAGTTCTTTCAAGACTGTTTTGAATGCATTTGTAAAAAACTGTGAATGCATAATAAAGTTGTGTGAAAGAAATAAAAAGGAACACTTCTTCACTATGTGTGAAAAGCAGCCAGCAGGAGGCAGTGCTGAGTAACTATAGTACAGCAAAGCATATGGAGTCTGGTGAATACTACTAGGGGAGAGGGAGAAAGATGAGAGGAACATAGTATGATTTTACACTATAGAGTGATCATTATCAGTGTATAAATACTATTTATCATTATATAGTGCAGTGCGCTCCTTATTGGTGTATACATACTAATGATCATCATACAGTGCAGTGTGCTCATTATTATTTTATCACATATATATAGTTGTAGATCTTGTGAGGTTGGTGACGTCTGCGATGTTGGTCAAGCAGTTGCATCCCTCGCGTAGCTAGGGCGCAACAGGCGAGCCCTGTGAGCCGTCACACATGCGAGCCTCGCGAAGTGTGCTGAAGCAGCCACTCATCACTTGGGCTGCAATGAGCGTCAAAGGTGCTCATTGCAGCCTGCAGCACCGTCACACATGCGAGCCTCGCAAAGCTCACAATGAGCGCCGAAGGTGCTCAGAGGACCAAAAGCCTTACATTGTGTGGCAAACAGCATTGCCAGCCTTACAATTTTTATCCCGCCATTTTTGATGGATGAGTTCCTAAGCAATACTAATTATTAATATACAGTGCAGTGTGCTCGTTATCCGTATAAAGTTAGTATATTTTATATAGTGCAATGTGTTTTTGTGTAGAAATATCATCATTAAACAGTGCAGTGTACTCATTTTTAGAGTATAAATACGAATTATCGTTATACAGTGCAGTGTGCTCATTATTAGTGTATAAATACTAATTATCATTATAAATTGCAGTGTGCTAATTTTTAGTGTATAAATATGAATTATCGTTATACAGTGCAGTGTGCTTATTATTCGTTTATAAATCCTAATCATTATACAGTGCAGTGTGCTCATTATTCGTTTATAAATACTAATTATCATAAAATAGTGCAGTGTGCTCATTATTAGAGTATAAATACTAATTATTGTTATACAGTGCAGGGTACTTGTTATTAGTGTATAAATACTAAATATTATCATACAGTACAGGGCGCTCGTTATAAGAATATAGTTAGTATATTATTTATAGTGCAATGTGCCTCCTGGTTATGTCAGAGACGCTGACGAAACGCACGTCAGGTTTACTCATGTCCGAGGAGCATGCTGGTTCAATGAGAGTGCTTGTGATTTGAACTCCATCTATCTACTGCTGTATGTGGCCTCACAGTGAGGTTCCTGTGTTGAAGACTCTAAGCCTTATCTCTTTTGTATGGCTAATATTGATTTTAAGAATGGTGAGTGGGGAGAACAGCTTGGCTATTTAAATGAGCACTATCCTCATAAGTTCATCATCACCATTACTTACTTGTTCTATATATTTTTTCTAATTCAGGTTATGATATAAAGAGATGGTAATAAGTACAGCAGTTTATTAATACGGGTTTAAACATTTCTTGCCATAGATTTTTTCAGTCTAATAGCCTAGCTGTTGGGTAGGATTCCCTTAAGATAGTAGCAGGGTATGTTATAAGGGCAACCTTCCAGGCAGAAGGTATCCATCGAGGTCCTTGTCAGAATATTACTAGGTATTAATATTTCATATTTTTGATTTGCAAAATTTGCACTACAATTTTTGCTTGTCCTTTTTTATTACATTTATTTAGGATTGTAAATATCACATATATAGTTATGAGCATTGTAAGTTGGTGGTAATGTTGCGGGCTCGCACAGCGAGGGCCGCAGTTGCTGGCAAGGAGCGCAAAAGGCGCTCCTTGCGCTGGGGGAGATGAGCGCCATAGACGCTCTTCCCTACGACCCTGCACAACTTTGGTAGTGAGCGCCGAAGGCGGTCATTGCGTTGGTGGAGATAAGCGCCATAGGTGCTCATCCCTACGACCCGCAGGACTACAGTTCAACACAAATCTCAATTACACCATTAACAAAGCGCGAGACCCGTAGCAGTCTGAAATAATCACCAGGACAAAATACGTCCCGTAACACTTGCAAAAAGGAAAGCGGCACTCAGAAAAAAATATATATGGCCCATGGCACTTAGAAAAAAAAATACAAGGTCCAAAAAATATGAGGTTAACGACCAAATCACTCACATACAAAAACAACAATAACACAAATAAAATAAACAAAAATACAGAAAAAATATCACACACAGCACGGGGGACAGCCAGGACGTCTGGGAGTGACATTGCACAACAATTTGAACCCAATTTGCCGAGTTCCAACACTCGAAAATCGCCTAAGCGACAACAAAAAATGGTAGCTGAAAAAAATGAAAACGAGCCTACACAACCCCTAACCAGGCAATACACCCCAGGCACATAAGACTTTTACACAAGAACGTACGAGTGATCAGACACATTATTACAAAGTACGCTAACACATGCACAATCACCGCCATTTTCAACCATAACTTACAACTAATAACATTACCATTCTAAAATGCCGCTTTACACAACTAAACTAACGGTTTGCCCTCGCACACGCAGCATATTTACACAGCACACTTGCCACATTGCTGACACTTTCTCCTCAGCTCAGCAACAGTCGAAATGTACATTGTATGCTGCAAGAAAATAAAAAAGGGATTGTTATCTCATTAGGATATTGATTGCTGGATATATTCCTTACAAATAGGTAAAGTATATTAATTTATTATTTCATTAATTAATTATTATTATATATATATATATATATATATATATATAAAATAAAAATACCAGAGCAGAGGCTTGGAATGAGCGCCAAAGGCGCTCATTGGGAGCAACGCGATGAGCACCGAAGGCGCTCAGCGTGGGGCTCACAATGAACGCACAGGGTGCTCAGAGAACCAAAAGTACACAAGGGGAGAGGCTCGCAATGAGCACCAAGGTTTTCAGAGGACCAAAAGCCTTACACTGTGTGGCAAACAGCATTACCTGCCTTACAATTTTATGACCGTCATTTTTTGAATAGCAATTCGCTAGTTATTAATTAAAGGTTTGAATTTAATACCAATTTAAGAAATTGTGCACACCATCCCAGAGGAAAGTGCGATCATAGTCTGCTGACTGAAAATGATGTGCAGCAAAGAGACATCACCCTCTTCTGTGGAAATTCTGGGCCATGTAGTTCAATAGGTCTGAATACATATGCAGTAAATACAAGAGTTATTGCTGTCAGTGGATCTTTGTAATACCGCATATAGGGCCATATTAAATTAGAAAACGTAGTTCCCTCGATCCTTGCAAAAGCCATCTTAGTGCTGTTTGCGAGGACCGATTCCTCAATATGTTCCTTGTAGCATCCATTGCGAGATGACACCCAAAAGCGTCCGAAAATAGGCTCAGAGGGAGCAACATAGTAACACGCACCCAGAAATCTATGGGGTAAAGCTCGGACATCGGAAGAATCCCTACAGGCACAAAAAAGTGCCAGAAAAAAGTGCCTTGGTGTCTGCCCCCCCCCCTCCCCCCTGCTCACTAAACACATCCCCATGCTGCAGGGGTCCCAATCGTGACCCCGAAAACCTCCCCATATTAACACTTGCAGCGAGGGACCCTGATCGGCATCGATTGGGCCCTCTGCTGCATTTAAAATGTTCAAAATTCCAGCCGCAAGTCCTTAAAGTGCCCGCGTCACACTATTAGTCAATCCCTGCCACGGGGCTACTCCCGCGGCACCTTAATTAGGTACCCTCATTGCACCTAACATTAAACCACCTCTATGCCGGAGATCCCAATCGGGACCCCGCAGTGCGCCCACGTTAACCCCTTACAGCGGGGGTCCCCGATCGTCATCAATCGGGACCCCTGCAGCATTTAAAAGTTACATTTCCTTCCTCATCCTGAAACTGGGACTGTAAAGGCCCTTAAAGGACCCGCTCTAAAAAAAATAGTAACCCCTGCCGCGGGGGTACTATAAGTACCCCGCAGGCAGCTAAAATTAACCCTATCACTCATGGGGTTCTATACAGAGCCCCATGAGCCCCTAATTACCCTATCACTCATGGGGCTCTATACAGAGCCCCATGAGCCCCTATTTAACCCTATCACTCATGGGGCTCTATACAGATCCCAATGAGTCCTTAATTAACCCTATCACTCATGTGGCTCTTTACAGAGCCCCATGAGCCCCTAATTAACCCTATGACTCATGGGGCTCAATAAAGAGCCCCATGAGCCCCTAATTAACCCTATCACTCATGGGGCTCTATACAGACCCCAATGAGCCCTTAATTAATCCTATCACTCATGGGCTCTTCACAGAGCCCCATGAGCTCCTAATTAACCCCATTAGTCTCAGAACGGTCTATATAGACCCCTAAAGGACACTAATTAACCCCTATAATAACGCTATAAGTGCCATGAGGGTCCTCCTTAGGACGCTACACTACACTATTAACCCTAACTATACCCCATTAACCCCTTACCCCTAACTATACCCCATTAACCCATACTAAACCCTGTTAACCCCATCTAGACCTATCTAATCCCATCTAGACCTATCTAACCCCATCTAGACCTATTTAACCCTACCCTGGCCTATCGACCCCTAACTTGGCCTATCTAACCCCATCTAGAGCTATCTAACCCTACCTGGACCTATCTAACCCTAACTGGGCCTATCTAACCCTAACTGGGCTTATATAAATGTAACTGGGCCTATCTAACCCCATCTAGACCTACTTACCCTAACTGGGCCTATCTAACCCAATCTAGACCTTTATAACCCTAACTGGGCCTATTTAACCCTAACTGGGCCTATCTAATCCTAACTGGGCCTATCTAGCCCATCTAAAACTATTTAACCCTAGCTGGACCTATCTAACCCTAACTGGGCTTATATAACCCTAACTGGGCCTATCTAATCCCATCTAGACCTATTTTACCCTAACTAGGTCTATCTAACCCGATCTAGACCTATTTAACCCTAACTGGGTCTATCTAAACCAATCTAGACCTATTTAACCCTAACTGGGCCTATTTAACCCTAACTGGGCCTATCTAAACCCATCAAGACCTATGTAACCCTAACTGTGCCTATCTAACCCCATCTAGACCTATTTAACCCCATCTAGTCCTATTTGACCTTAACTGGGCCTATTTAACCCCAAATGCACCCAGTAAACCCCATCCTACCCTACACTATTAACCCCCCCTCTAAACCTGTTAAATCCTGCACTACGTACCTACCACCTTAATAAAATACCTATTACCCCACTAATTACAGAAAAAAAAACACCTAAATACAGAAAACAATAAAACCTAGAATTACAGAACAAAAGACATTACAGAAAATAAAAAAGGACATTACCAAAATAAAGAAAACCTATATTACCAACAAATAAAAAACCTAAGTTACCAAGATTACAAAAAAGTTAAGTTACACAAAATTAAAAAAAGAACTACGCACCTGAAAAGAAAATACATGCGCAAATAACACATTACATAATCACATAAAATACATCAATCAATACAATAAATACAGTTACAATACATCAATAAATACAATACAGTTTAAATATACCCCTAACTACATATTATTAACCCCCTAACTACATACTATTAACCCCCTATCTACAATACATTAACCCTATCTACAATACAGTAACCCTGTATGTATTGCATTGTAGATAGGGTTACTGTATTGTAGTTAGGGGATTAATAGTATGTCGTTACGGAGTTAATAATATGTAGTTAGGGGTATATTTTGAACTGTATTGTGTTTATTGATGTATTGTAACTGTATTTATTGTATTGATTGCTGTATTGTAATGTAATGTGTTATTTGTGCATGAAGTTTCTTTATTTTCTGTAATTCTAGGTTTTATTATTTTCTGTAATTAGGTGTTTTTTCTCTCTATTTAGTGGGGTAATAGGGATTTTATTAGGGTGGTAGGTACCTAGTGTAGGGTTTAACAGGGTAGAGGGGAGTTAATAGTGTAGGGTAGGATAGGGTTTACTGGGTACATTCAGGGTTAAATAGGCCCAGTTAAGGTTAAATAGGACTAGATAGGCTTACATGGGACTAGACGGGCTTAAATAAGTCCAGCTAGGGTTAAATAATCCCAGTTAGGGTTAAATAGGTCTAGATGGGGTTATGTAGCCCCAGTTAGGGTTAAATAGGTCCAGAAGGGTTTAAATAGGCCCACTTAGCGTTGAATAGTCCCAGTTAGTGTTACATAGTCCCAGTTAGCGTCAAATTGGTCCAGATGGGGTTAGATAGGCCCAGTTAGGGTTAATTAGTCCCAGTTAGGGTTAAACGGGCCTAGATAGAATTAGATAGGCCCAGTTAGGGTTAAATAGGTCTAGATAGGGTTAACTGGGTTTAGTATGGGGTATAGTTATGGTTAAGAGGTTAATGGGGTATAGGTAGGGTTAATAGTGTAGTGTAGTGCTTAGACTTTGTGTCATGAGGGTCCTGGAGGACCCTCATGGCACTTATAGTGTTATGATAGGGATTAATTAGTGTCCTATATGGATCTATATAGACCCCTATTGGCCTAATGGGGTTAATTAGTGTCCCATAAGGGCCTGTATAGACCCTTATGAGACTAATGGGGTTAATTAGGGGCTCATGGGGCTCTGTATAGAGCCCCAAGAGTGATACGGTTCTTTCAGGGCTTATGGGGCTCTGTATAGGTACTTATAGTACCCCGCGGCAGGAGTTAATATTTTTATGAACGCTAGAAATTTTTAATGCAGCGGGGGTCCGGATAGATGCCGATCAGGGCCCCCCCCCCGCTGCAAGGGGTTAATGTGGGAACACTGCGGGGTCCCGATGGGTACCTCTAGCATAGAGGGGGGTTAATTTTAAGTGCCACGGGAGTACTTCCAGTAACCCTGCGGCAGGGATAGGTTAATAGTGTGAAACTTTTTCAAATTTTAAGCAGGGCTTAAATTCTAACCTCGTATTTCTGAGGCTGGAATTGAATAGGGCTGTTAGCTGCTTTTATCTATATATGTTTTGTACCACTTGTATAGCACAATATCTGTTCTGCTATGCTGAGCATGTGCTATTCTATATTATCTTATGACCAGCTCAGGAGCCAACTCTACAATATGAATTCAGCAGCAAAGTTTCCATGGAAGTGTTTTTTCAAACTGCTAGTAATTATGTACTATATAGATATAAACATATACATACATGTTATCGGCACACACGGAGACATACATATTTGTGAAGCAGACATTTACATTACAAAGTCATTATGTGGCACAAACTGCAAGGGAGAGTATTTAAGTATACCCAACTGACAATATATTGGGTCCTTCCATGCTAATTTCCTTCTAAGATCTCACCTTGTTAGTGGAAATATGCACTTTAGTCAATGCTGTATAGTAATACCGTGACAGCACTAGCGAAAGGTGTTGACTAGAAGCAGCAACAGGAATGCTGTGGAGACTAATAATGTGTACACGCCAAGTATTTAAAATGGATGCTTCCATGGAGAATTTCAACAAAGAATATCAGTATAAGTAAGAAACAGAAATTTTAATTACACAAAATATATTAACAAATATAGATCAAATAAATTAAGTATATAATATAGTCTCTTTACAATTGTTTCTTTTTCTTCATTGGCGGAGTATAGTAACTTGTGGATGGCTCCTCACATTCTCTCTTTGGGGTTTTGCTCCTGGTTTGTTCATCTGGCTTTAAAGTGTTTATGTTCTCAAATGTCTTTCTCACAGCCGAGGGCCACTGGAGTTTATAATGATCTTCTAGTCTTCCCATACAGCACTCCACATACCAGATAATGGTGTGGTCTTGTATATTAATTTCCTTATAAAGACGTTCAGGTATACAGCTGTCCTCATTACATGTAATGGTGAGGTCTGGAACAGTCACCTGCTGGCATGGCTTAATTTTCTTGGATCTGTGAGTTGCCATAAACTCTTTCCGCTGACACAATGGTATCTGCCCCGGCATGTTTAAACACTAGAGCTCCACTACCACTCCAACCAATGTCTGAACACTTGTAGGGATCAGTAGTACTGGAATGTTGATGCCAGACCATAGCTAAGTAACATTCTGTGATGTCATAATGATTGTGATGTCAAATTCAAAATGCTTTAAAATTATGCCATATTTGTAAATGTTGCTCTCCCTTTAAAAATACTATTTTTTATTGAGCTTCCTTATATAACCATTGTCATAATATGGAACCAGCAGGATTGGCAAGCTCTGGAACTCCCAACTGTTAGGTCCTTGCATTGATTGGTTAGGAGTATCCTTAATGACGGCAGGCCTAGTACAGAGATATATATTTTTTTAAATAGTGTAAATGTCTATTAAAGTAGTTTCCCTGAACTAACGACTTACTGCTCTCACACTTGTAATTGTTGACTAGAAGTGACTATATTGGGGATAGGTAAGCATTTTTATAGGAAACTTAATACCAGTCAGACATTAAATAAAGAAACAAACAACATGCACATACCAACCTAAATCTCCCTCCCCTTTGGGTCTCTCTCATTTTCCACTAATTAACCAAGGCACTGGACCCAGGAAGCTGATTGCAGTGGGGGTGGGGGATACCTAGGTGTGGCCTGGTGCCAGCAAGTCTCATCCCTTTTTACATTTACACTGGGATGTGCAGCAAGGGAAAAAGTAAGAACAGATTTTAACTTAGCCGGGGCTCGGCTGGATCCTAGGCACTGGGTCGGGTACCCTGTCCATTGTCACAGCCATCCTCCCTACCACTCACTCTTGCATATAAATTATACAGAGGGTGTGCAGCCAATAAAAGCTGTGTCTTATATTAAACTCTACGGGGATTCTTGTTATTTACAGAATTTCCCCATTAGCTGCCTTTGTGCTTTATAGAGCAACCAATGAGGAAACAGAAACACTGTAGTACTGGGATGACGTCCTGAGTGAACAGCACAGAGAAGTGTGTCTCACAGAGAAGTAAACCCGCCATCAAGAGCACATTTTCAGATAATTTTATCTGCCACAGCCATGATCTATGGTGCTGGATTCAGTTGTAATTTCCCCTTCTGCGTTTTGCATTCCAGCAATTTGATTGGGTGTGACATAGGAAGCTTCTCCATTAGTCCCTTTACTAGTATGTTTGCATTACCTGACACTGCTGTAAGGTCACTGGCTCTATACTAAACACTGCCGACTTTCCACACCCTTACCGTTCCCACCAATAAATAACCAGGAAATATTACCTGCAGAAGTTAGGTCACATCCACATTATTAACTTTTTGTCAACATGACAAACCAACCATAGGTAACATGACTATCTTACAGGGTTCAGTCTGGTCACATGATTAACTTAGAGGATTCAGGCCCCAGTGCTTTGCTGCTAGGATGTCCCCACCCCTAGGACTGCCTACTAACCATAAAAAGAGACCAAGTCCCGCCCACCAAGGGCCAGAACTTAAGCCATAGTCACACACAAGTCCACGGTCATCCTCCCTAACTGGGCATGTGGCAGCAAAATCACCCGTTACATGATGTGACTACCAATCATTTAAATAAACATCCAACTGAACAGGGAGGGTGGGCATCAGTTTTGCAATAAGTGTTTTTCTGGATGAGGGTAGCACCTGAGAAGAAGTGAGGGAGAAGGCTAGGGTCCTCATATAGACTTTCCCCAACTTCCCCCTCCTTGCTCCCCCTGCCTGCCCCATATATAAACATGCATACGGCACTCAGTTTCCTCTCCTTATTAACTCCACACATGGAAATTGTGGTCTCTCAGGGCTAATTCCCTCCTGAGATCTCGCCCTGGTAATGAAAAAATACACCGTAGCCAAGCTGTGCTGTGATGCCATGAATGTAGATTTTTTTCTTAATTAAGAATGGTTGCTTCCACTGAGAAAATCATAAAACAGAGGGCACTAGTGTCATTAAAGAAAGTATGCATTAACAAATATAGCTCAAATTAACTTTTTTGATTATGATAATAAAAAAAACCTTATACAGTATTTCTTCAATTGTAAGTCGCAAACTAATTTCAGTAACACCAACAGAAAAAAAGCTTTGATTCTAATTAAAATAAATTTCTTAGAATACATTATAATTATAATATAAATCAATTTACTAACAACAATAATAGGGAAACATGCTAAATATAAACAATGTACAAAAAACAATACTGTAATACCAAATTTCACCACAGATATTTCATTCATCTCTTTTTTCTGAATCAGTAATCAAGTCTGATTCTCCTGAAAGTCTTCATCTTCATTATCCCATAATATATATAGATATAGATATAAAATTGCCTTCTGAGCCATCAAGATAAAAACCTGTGATTATAAGACACACCTGCGATTCTAAGATGCCTCTGGTTTTTAGACACGTTTATACGGGGGGAAAGGTGCATCTTAGAATCGGGAAATACAGTAGTTGTCCTGTTAATTCTCTATGAATAGTCACTTGTGAATGGTTGCTCACACTCTCTCTTTGTCACCTCTTGTGCCTTTAGGCCCTGAAAAATCTACCTAACAACCAAGGTCCGTCTGTGAATATAATCTAATTCAACTGTCTGTAACTGTCCCCAGGAGACGTTATGGTGAGGTCTTGAACATTCACCAGCTGACATGCCCAAGATATATTCTCTTGGGATCTATGAGTTGCTGTAAACCCTGGTGTCTGGCACAATGGCAGTCACTGAGGGATACTTGATCTGAGCAAAGGTGTAGCTCCACTACCACTCTCACCAATGCCCGAACACCCATATCGGTGAGTAGTACTTTCAAAAGTGCTATTTTTCCTTTTTCATAAGACTTTCCATATTTTTTAAGGACTTCCTCGGGGCTAGAAAATGTTCCAGGAAGATGTCCAGTTCTTTCAAACTGTTTTCAATGGATTTGTAAAAAACTGTGAATGCATAATAAAGTTGTGTGAAAGAAATAAAAAGGACACTTCCTCGCTATGTGTGAAAGCAGCCAGCAGGAGGCAGTGCTGAGTAACTATAGTACAGCAAAGCATATGGAGTCTGGTGAATACTACTACGGGGGAGAGGGAGAAAGATGGCAGGCGCATAGTATGATTATACACTATAGAGTGATCATTATCAGTGTATAAATACTATTTATCATTATATAGTGCGGTGCGCTCCTTATTAGTGTATACATACTAATGATCATCATACAGTGCAGTGTGCTCATTATTATTTTATCACATATATATAGTTGTAAATCTTGTAAGGTTGGTGACGTCTGCGATGTTGGTCAAGCAGTTGCATCCCTCGCGTAGCTAGGGCACAACAGGCGAGCCTTGTGAGCCGAGCCAGCTGCGCCGTCACACATGCGAGCCTCGCGAAGTGAGGTGAAGCAGCCGCTTAGCACTTAGGCTGCAATAAGCGTCAAAGGCGCTCATTGCAGCCTGCAGCACCGTCACACATGCGAGCCTCGCAAAGCTCACAATGAGCGCCGAAGGTGCTCAGAGGACCAAAAGCCTTACATTGTGTGGCAAACAGCATTGCCAGCCTTACAATTTCTATCCCGTCATTTTTGATGGGCTAGTTCCTAAGAAATACTAATTATTAATATACAGTGCAGTGTGCTCGTTATCCGTATAAAGTTAGTATATTTTATATAGTGCTATGTGTTTTTGTGTAGAAATATCATCATTAAACAGTGCAGTGTACTCATTTTTAGAGTATTATTAGTGTATAAATACTAATTATCATTATAAATTGCAGTGTGCTAATTTTTTGTGTATAAATACGAATTATCGTTATACAGTGCAGTGTGCTTATTATTAGTTTATAAATCCTAATCATTATACAGTGCAGTGTGCTCCTTATTCGTTTATAAATACTAATTATCATAAAATAGTGCAGTGTGCTCATTATTAGAGTATAAATACTAATTATTGTTATACAGTGCAGGGTGCTTGTTATTAGTGTATAAATACTAAATATTATCATACAGTACAGGGCGCTCGTTATAAGAATATAGTTAGTATATTATTTATAGTGCAATGTGCCTCCTGGTGACGTCAGAGACGCTGACGAAACGCACGTCAGGTTTCTCATGTCCGAGGAGCATGCTGGTTCAATGAGAGTGCTTGTGATTTGAACTCCATCTATCTACTGCTGTATGTGGCTTCACAGTGAGGTTCCTGTGTTGAAGACTCTAAGCCTTATCTCTTTTGTATGGCTAATATTGATTTTAAGAATGGTTAGTGGGCAGAACAGCTTGGCTATTTAAAGGAGCACTATCCTCATAAGTTCATCATCACCATAACTTAATTGTTGTATATATTTTTTCTAGTCAGAATATTACTAGGTATTAATATTTCATTTTTTTTGATTTGCAAAATTTGGACTACAATTTTTGCTTGTCCTTTTTGATTACATTTATTTAGGATTTTAAATATCACATATATAGTTATGAGCATTGTGAGTTGGTGCTAATGTTGCGGGCTCGCACGGCGAGCCTGCCGCAACTGCGGTACTCGCCAAGCGAGGTGCTCATCCCTACGACCCGCAGGACTACAGTTCAACACAAATCTCAATTACACCATTAAAAAGGTGCGAGACCATTAGCAGTCTGAAACAATCACCAGGACAAAATACGGCCCATAACACTTGCAAAAAGGAAAACGGCACTTAGAAAAAAAAATATATGGCACTTAGAAAAAAAAATACAAGGTCCAAAAAATATGAAGGTAACGACCAAACCACTCACATATAAAAACAACAATAACACAAATAAAATAAACAAAAATACAGAAAAAATATCACACACAGCACGGGGGACAGCCAGGACGTCTGGGAGTGACATTGCACAACAATTTGAACCCAATTTGCCGAGTTCCAACACTCGAAAATCGCCTAAGCGACAAAAAAAAATGGTGGCTGAAAAAAACGAAAACGAGCCTACACAACCCCTAACCAGGCAATACACCCCAGGCACATAAGACTTTTACACAAGAACGTACGAGTAATAAGATACATTATTACAAAGTACGCTAACACATGCACAATCACCCCCATTTTCAACAATAACTTACAACTAATAACATTACCATTCTAAAATGCCGCTTTACACAACTAAACTAACGGTTTGCCCTCGCGCACGCAGCCTATTTACACGGCACACTTGGCACATTGCTGACACTTTCTCCTCAGCTCAGCAACAGTCGAAATGTACATTGTATGCTGCAAGAAAATAAAAAAGGGATTGTTATCTCATTAGGATATTGATTGCTGGATATATTCCTTACAAATAGGTAAAGTATATTAATTTATTATTTCATTAATTAATTATTATTTAAAAAAAAAAAATATATATATATATATATATATATATATATATAAAATAAAAATACCAGAGCAGAGGCTTGCAATGAGCGCCAAAGGCGCTCATTGGGAGCCACGGGATGAGCACCGAAGGCGCTCAGCGTGGGGCTCACAATGAACGCACAGGGTGCTCAGAGAACCAAAAGTACACAAGGAGAGAGGCTCGCAATGAGCACCAAGGTACTCAGAGGACCAAAAGCCTTACATTGTGTGGCAAACAGCATTACCTGCCTTACAATTTTATGACCGTCATTTTTTGAATGGCAATTCGCTAGTTATTAATTAAAGGTTTGAATTTAATACCAATTAAAAAAATTGTGCACACCATCCCAGAGGAAAGTGCGATCATAGTCTGCTGACTGAAAATGATGTGCAGCAAAGAGACATCGCCCTCTTCTTAATAAAGGATGCTATTGTCAAATGTATCTTTTTTCTGCAATTAAAAATTTTATCAATATTAAAAATATTAAAAATGGCATCTATTTAATTAACACTTTCATGGGTAAAAACAGTAACTCATTACCACCTGCTGGAAAACTAAAACATCAGAAGAGCCATAACAGGGGTGGAGATATCACGTTTGTGGTGTCCTGGTACAACACACCACTTGCACTTCCTTAACAGGAGGCAGAGGCCGCACCCCTAGTACATTTTATACAGTAAAATGTGCTTGTCTGTATAAATACTCATGATCATTGTACAGTGCTGCATGCTCAATAACAGTGTATAGACACTCAGTATTATAGAGAAATGGCCAAAGAAGGTGGAAGATAGAGGAAAATGACAGAGGGAATAGAACGATTATTGGAGGTTATGGGTGGAAAATGGCAGCTTTAGAGCAATAGACATAGCCATCTGGATTAGTTGGTGGTACTTTTCAGACCTCTAACGGTTAGCTTTCATCTGGCAAAATAGTTTCCCACTTGTTTCGTTGATTTTTTTTGCCAGCCTAGGCCATGTCACTTTTACCTTGTGGAAATTCTGGGCCATGTAGTTCAATAGGTCTGAATACATATGCAGTACATACAAGAGTTATTGCTGTCAGTGGATCTTTGTAATACCCCATATAGGGCCATATTAAATTAGAAAACGTAGTTCCCTCGATCCTTGCAAAAGCCATCTTAGTGCTGTTTGCGAGGACCGATTCCTCAATATATTCCTCGTAGCATCCGTTGCGAGATGACACCCAAAAGCGTCCGAAAATAGGCTCAGAGGGAGCAAAATAGTAACACGCACCCAGAAATCTATGAGGTAAAGCTCGGATATCGGAAGAATCCCTACAGGCACAAAAAAGTGCCACAAAAAAGTGCCTTGGCATCTGCCCCCCTCCCCCCTGCTCCCTAAACACATCCCCATGCTGCAGGGGTCCCAATCGTGACCCTGAAAACCTCCCCATATTAACCCTTGCAGTGAGGGACCCTGATCAGCATTGATTGGGCCCTCTGCTGCATTTAAAATGTTCAAAATTCCAGCCGCAAGTCCTTAAAGTGCCCGCGTCACACTATTAGTCAATCCCTGCCACGGGGCTACTCCCGCGGCACCTAAATTAGGTACCCTCATTGCACCTAACATTAAACCACCTCTATGCCGGAGGTCCCAATCGGGACCCCGCAGTGCGCCCACGTTAACCCCTTACAGCGGGGGGCCCCGATCGTCATCAATCGGGACCCCAGCTGCATTTAAAAAAGTTACATTTCCTGCCTCATCTTGAAACTGGGACTGTAAAGGTCCTTAAAGGACCCGCTCTAAAAAAAAAATAGTAACCCCTGCCGCGGGGGTACTATAAGCCCCCCCCCAGGCAGCTAAAATTAACCCTATCACTCATGGGGTTCTACACAAAGCCCCATGAGCCCCTTATTACTCTATCACTCATGGGGCTCTATACAGACCCCAATGAGCACTTAATTAACCCTATCACTCATGGGGCTCTATACTGACCCCAATGAGCCCTTAATTAATCATATCACTCATGGGGCTCTTTACAGAGCCCCATGAGCTCCTAATTAACCCCATTAGTCTCAGAACGGTCTATATAGACCCCTAAAGGACACTAATTAACCCCTATAATAACGCTATAAGTGCCATGAGGGTCCTCCTTAGGACGCTACACTACACTATTAACCCTAACTATACCCCATTAACCCCTTACCCCTAACTATACCCCATTAACCCATACTAAACCCTGTTAACCCCATCTAGACCTATCTAATCCCATCTAGACCTATCTAACCCCATCTAGACCTATTTAACCCTACCCTGGCCTATCGACCCCTAACTTGGCCTATCTAACCCCATCTAAACCTATTTAACCCTACCCTGGCCTATCTACTCCTAACTTGGCCTATCTAACCCCATCTAGAGCTATCTAACCCTACCTGGACCTATCTACCCCTAACTGAGCCTATCTAACCCTAACTGGGCTTATATAAACGTAACTGGGCCTATCTAACCCCATCTAGACCTACTTATCCTAACCGGTGCCCATCTTACCCAATCTAGACCTTTCTTACCCTAATTGGGCCTATTTAACCCTAACTGGGCCTATCTAATCCTAACTGGGCCTATCTAGCCCATCTAAAACTATTTAACCCTAGCTGGACCTATCTAACCCTAACTGGGCTTATATAACCCTAACTGGGCCTATCTAATCCCATCTAGACCTATTTAACCCTAACTATGTCTATCTAACCCGATCTAGACCTATTTAACCCTAACTGGGTCTATCTAAACCAATCTAGACCTATTTAACCATAACTGGGCCTATCTAAACCCATCAAGACCTATGTAACCCTAACTGTGCCTATCTAACCCCATCTAGACCTATTTAACCCCATCTAGTCCTATTTGACCTTAACTGGGCCTATTTAACCTCAAATGCACCCAGTAAACCCCATCCTACCCTATACTATTAACCCCCCCCTCTACCTAGTTAAATCGTGCACTACGTACCTGCCACCTTGATAAAATACCTATTACCCCACTAATTACAGAAAAAAAAAACTAAATACAGAAAACAATAAAACCTAGAATTACAGAACAAAAGGACATTACAGAAAATAAAAAAGGACATTACCAAAATAAAGAAAACCTATATTACCAACAAATAAAAAACCTAAGTTACCAAGATTACAAAAAAGTTAATTTACACAAAATTAAAAAAAGAACTACGCACCTGAAAAGAAAATACATGCACAAATAACACATTACATAATCACATAAAATACATCAATCAATACAATAAATACAGTTACAATACATCAATAAATACAATACAGTTTAAATATACCCCTAACTACATATTATTAACCCCCTAACTACATACTATTAACCCCCTATCTACAATACAGTAACCCTGTATGTATTGCATTGTAGATAGGGTTACTGTATTGTAGTTAGGGGTTCATGTATTGTAGTTAGGGGATTAATAGTATGTCGTTACGGAGTTAATAATATGTAGTTAGGGGTATATTTTGAACTGTATTGTGTTTATTGATGTATTGTAACTGTATTTATTGTATTGATTGCTGTATTGTAATGTAATGTGTTATTTGTGCATGAAGTTTCTTTATTTTCTGTAATTCTAGGTTTTATTATTTTCTGTAATTAGGTGTTTTTTTTCTCTATTTAGTTATTAGGGTGGTAGGTACCTAGTGTAGGGTTTAACAGGGTAGAGGGGAGTTAATAGTGTAGGGTAGGATAGGGTTTACTGGGTACATTCAGGGTTAAATAGGCCCAGTTAAGGTTAAATAGGACTAGATAGGCTTACATAGGACTAGACGGGCTTAAATAAGTCCAGCTAGGGTTAAATAATCCCAGTTAGGGTTAAATAGATCTACATGGGGTTATATAGGCCCAGAAGGGTTTAAATAGGCCCACTTAGCGTTGAATAGTCCCAGTTAGTGTTACATAGGCCCAGTTAGCGTCAAATTGGTCCAGATGGGGTTAGATAGACCCAGTTAGGGTTAATTAGTCCCAGTTAGGGTTAAACAGGCCTAGATAGGATTAGATAGGCCCAGTTAGGGTTAAATAGGTCTAGATAGGGTTGACTGGGTTTAGTATGGGGTATAGTTATGGTTAAGGGGTTAATGGGGTATAGGTAGGGTTAATAGTGTAGTGTAGTGCTTAGACTTTGTGTCATGAGGGTCCTGGAGGACCCTCATGGCACTTATAGTGTTATGATAGGGATTAATTAGTGTCCTATATGGATCTATATAGACCCCTATTGGCCTAATGGGGTTAATTAGTGTCCCATAAGGGCCTGTATAGACCCTTATGAGACTAATGGGGTTAATTAGGGGCTCATGGGGCTCTGTATAGAGCCCCAAGAGTGATACGGTTCTTTCAGGGCTTATGGGGCTCTGTATAGGTACTTATAGTACCCCGCGGCAGGAGTTAATATTTTTATGAACGCTAGAAATTTTTAATGCAGCGGGGGTCCGGATAGATGCCGATCAGGGCCCCCCCCGCTGCAAGGGGTTAATGTGGGAACACTGCGGGGTCCCGATGGGTACCTCTAGCATAGAGGGGGGTTAATTTTAAGTGCCACGGGAGTACTTCCAGTAACCCTGCGGCAGGGATAGGTTAATAGTGTGAAACTTTTTCAAATTTTAAGCAGGGCTTAAATTCTAACCTCGTATTTCTGAGGCTGGAATTGAATAGGGCTGTTAGCTGCTTTTATCTATATATGTTTTGTACCACTTGTATAGCACAATATCTGTTCTGCTATGCTGAGCATGTGCTATTCTATATTATCTTATGACCAGCTCAGGAGCCAACTCTACAATATGAATTCAGCAGCAAAGTTTCCATGGAAGTGTTTTTTCAAACTGCTAGTAATTATGTACTATATAGATATAAACATATACATACATGTTATCGGCACACACGGAGACATACATATTTGTGAAGCAGACATTTACATTACAAAGTCATTATGTGGCACAAACTGCAAGGGACAGTATTAAAGTACCCAACTGACAATCTATTGGGACCTTCCATGCTTATTTCCTTCTAAGATCTCACCTTGTTAGTGGAAATATGCACTGTAGTCAATGCTGTATAGTAATACCGTGACAGCACTAGCGAAAGGTGTTGACTAGAAGCCGCAGCAGGAATGCTGTGGAGACTAATAATGTGTACAGGCCAAGCATTTAAAATGGATGCTTCCATGGAGAATTTCAACAAAGAATATCAGTATACATGTAAGTAAGAAACAGAAATTTTAATTACACAAAATATATTAACATATATAGATCAAATAAATTCATTACAATATAGTCTCTTTACAATTGTTTCTTTTTCTTCATTGGCGGAGTATAGTAACTTGTGGATGGCTCCTCACATTCTCTCTTTGGGGTTTTGCTCCTGGTTTGCTCATCTGGCTTTGTTGTGTTTATGTTCTCAAATGTCTTTCTCACAGCCGCGGGCCACCGGAGAGTATAATAATCTTCTAGTCTTCCCATACAGCACTCCACATACCAGATAATGGTGTGGTCTTCTATATTAATTTCCTTATAAAGTCGTTCAGGTATACAGCTGTCCTCATTGCATGTAATGGTGAGGTCTGGAACAGTCACCCGCTGGCATGGCTTAATTTTCTTGGATCTGTGAGTTGCCATAAACTCTTTCCGCTGACACAATGGTATCTGCCCCGGCATGTCTGAACACTATAGCTCCACTACCACTCCAACCAATGTCTGAACACTTGTAGGGATCAGTAGTACTGGAATGTTGATGCCAGACCATAGCTAAGTAACATTCTGTGATGTCATAATGGTTGTGATGTCAAATTCAAAATGCTTTAAAATTATGCCATATTTGTAAATGTTGCTCTCTTCCCTTTAAAAAGACTAGTTTTTATTGAGCTTCCTTATATAACCATTGTCATAATATGGAACCAGCAGGATTGGCAAGCTCTGGAACTCCCAACTGTTAGGTCCTTGCATTGATTGGTTAGGAGTATCCTTAATGACTGCCGGCCTAGTACAGAGATATATATATTTTTTTAAATAGTGTAAATGTCTATTAAAGTAGTTTCCCTGAACTAACGACTTACTGCTCTCACACTTGTAATTGTTGACTAGAAGTGACTATATTGGGGATAGGTAAGCATTTTTATAGGAAACTTAATAACAGTCAGACATTAAATAAAGAAACAAACAACATGTACATACCAACCTAAATCTCCCTCCCCTTTGCGTCTCTCTCATTTTCCACTAATTAACCAAGGCACTGGACCCAGGAAGCTGATTGCAGTGGGGGTGGGGGATACCTAGGTGTGGCATGGTGCCAGCAAGTCTCATCCCTTTTTACATTTACACTGGGATGTGCAGCAAGGGAAAAAGTAAGAACAGATTTTAACTTAGCCGGGGCTCGGCTGGATCCTAGGCACTGGGTCGGGTACCCTGTCCATTGTCACAGCCATCCTCCCTACCACTCACTCTTGCATATAAATTATACAGAGGGTGTGCAGCCAATAAAAGCTGTGTCTTATATTAGGCTCTACGGGGATTCTTGTTATTGACAGAATTTCCCCTGTAGCTGCCTTTGTGCTATATAGAGCAACCAATGAGGAAACAGAAACACTGTAGTACTGGGATGACGTCCTGAGTGAACAGCACAGAGAAGTGTGTAAACCCGCCATCAAGAGCACATTTTCAGATAATTTAATCTGCCACAGCCATGATCTATGGTGCTGGATTCAGTTACAATTTCCCCTTCTGTGTTTTGCATTCCAGCAATTTGATTGGGTGTGACATAGGAAGCTTCTCCATTAGTCCCTTTACTAGTATGTTTGCATTACCTGACACTGCTGTAAGGTCACTGGCTCTATACTAATCACTGCCGACTTTCCACACCCTTACCGTTCCCACCAATAAATAACCAGGAAATATTACCTGGAGAATTTTGGTCACATCCACATTATTAACTTTTTGTCAACATGACAAACCAACCATAGGTCACATGACTATCTTACAGGGTTCAGTCTGGTCACATGACTAACTTAGAGGATTCAGGCCCCAGTGCTTTGCTGCTAGGATGTCCCCACCCCTAGGACTGCCTACTAACCATAAAAAGAGACCAAGTCCCGCCCACCAAGGGCCAGAACTTAAGCCATAGGCACACACAAGTCCACGGTCATCCTCCCTAACTGGGCATGTGGCAGAAAATCACCAGTTGCATGATGTGACTACCAATCATTTAAATAAAAATCCAACTGAACAGCGAGGGTGGGCATCAGTTTTGCAATAAGTGTTTTTCTGGATGAGGGTAGCACCTGAGAAGAAGTGAGGGAGAAGGCCAGGGTCCTCATATAGACTCTCCCCAACTTCCCCCTCCTTGCTCCCCCTCCCTACCCCATATATAAACATGCATACAGCACTCAGTTTCCTCTCCTTATTAACTCCACACATGGAAATTGTGGTCTCTCAGGGCTAATTCCCTCCTGAGATCTCGCCCTGGTAATACAAATATACACAGTAGCCAAGGCTGTGCTGTGATGCCATGAATGTAGACTTTTTTCTTAATTAAGAATGGTTGCTTCCACTGAGAAAATCATAAAACAGAGGGCACTAGTGTCATTAAAGAAAGTATGCATTAACAAATATAGCTCAAATTAACGTTTTTGATTATGATAATAAAAAAAACCTTATACAGTATTTCATCAATTGTAAGTCGCAAACTAATTTCAGTAACACCAACAATTGATTCTAATTAAAATACATTTCTTAGATTAAATTATAATTATAATAGAAATCAATTTACTAACAACAGTAATAGGGAAACATGCTAAATATAAACGATGTACACAAATGTAAATCGTTTATATTTAAAAAACAATACTGTAATACCAAATTTCACCACAGATATTTCATTCATCTCTTTTTTCTGAATCAGTAATCAAGTCTGATTCTCCTGAGAAGTCTTCATCTTCATTATCCCATAATATATCACATATATAGTTGTGAGCATGCAAGTTGTTGGTAACGCTTGTGGGCTCGCATAGTGAGCCCGCGGCACTCGCGAAGGCGCTCTTTTCCAGCAAATGCGACCCTCACAAAATTTACGTTGTTACGCAAGGAAAATACTAGACACGGTACAACCCATAACGACCTCACAAAAATCGGCCGCAACATGAGCACATGAAAACATGAAAAATACAACAAATACACACAACAATTACATAAAAAGCTTACTTACAGGAAGAGGGAGCATCCAGGACCTCGAAAACTAAAGTTACACCTCAATTTAACTCAAATTAAAAGAGTTTAGACACAAAAAAATTCTCTAAGCGAGAGAAAAAATGGCCGCTGAAAAAAACGAAAACGAGGCTACAGCAGTCTAAAGACACAAAACACCACCAAACAACTACGGATATTCTGAAAAAGTCGCTCGACATAGAAAACGAAGGACACTAAATCAGCCACATTATATACACAAACACCATTAGCTCACTTGCAATTTCATTGCCGTCATTTTTTGACTGGCATTTCGCTAGTATATATATATATATATATAGATATAGATATAAAATTGCCTTCTGAGCTATCGAGATAAAAACCTGTGATCATAAGACACACCTGCGATTCTAAGATGCTTGTGGTTTTTAGAGACATTTATACGGGGGGAAAGGTGCATCTTAGAATCTGGAAATACAGTTGTTGTCCTGTTAATTCTCTATGAATAGTCACTTGTGAATGGTTGCTCACACTCTCTCTTTGGCACCTCTTCTGCCTTCAGGCCCTGAAAAATCTACCTCACAGCCAAGGTCCGTCTGTGAATATAATCTAATTCAACTGGCTGTAACTGTCCCCAGGAGACGTTATGGTGAGGTCTTGAACATTCACAAGCTGACATGCCCAAGATATATTCTCTTGGGATCTATGAGTTGCTGTAAACCCTGGTGTCTGGCACAATTGCAGTCACTGAGGGATACTTGATCTGAGCAAAGGTGTAGCTCCACTACTACTCTCACCAATGCCTGAACACCCATATCGGTGAGTAGTACTTTCAAAAGTGCTATTTTTCCTTTTTCATAAGACTTTCCATATTTTTTAAGGACTTCCTTCGGGCTAGAAAATGTTCCAAGAAGATGTCCAGTTCTTTCAAGACTGTTTTCAATGCATTTGTAAAAACTGTGAATGCATAATAAAGTTGTGTGAAAGAAATAAAAAGGACACTTCCTAGCTATGTGTGAAAGCAGCCAGCAGGAGGCAGTGCTGAGTAACTATAGTACAGCAAAGCATATGGAGTCTGGTGAATACTACTACGGGGGAGAGGGAGAAAGATGGCAGGCACATAGTATGATTATACACTATAAAGTGATCATTATCAGTGTATAAATACTATTTATCTTTATATAGTGCAGTGCGCTCCTTATTGGTGTATACATACTAATTATCATCATACAGTGCAGTGTGCTCATTATTATTTTATCACATATATATAGTTGTAGATCTTGTAAGGTTGGTGACGTCTGCGATGTTGGTCAAGCAGTTGCATCCCTCGCGTAGCTAGGGCACAACAGGCGAGCCTTGTGAGCCGAGCCAGCTGCGCCGTCACATATGCGAGCCTTGCAAAGTGAGCGAAGCAGCCGCTCAGCACTTAGGCTGCAATGAGCGTCAAAGGCACTCATTGCAGCCAGCAGCATCGTCACACATGCTATTTTTTAGTGCATAAATACGAATTATCGTTATACAGTGCAGTGTGCTCATTATTCGTTTATAAATACTAAATATCATAAAATAGCGCAGTGTGCTCATTATTAGCGTATAAATACTAATTATTGTTACAAAGTGCAGGGTGCTTGTTATTAGTGTATAAATACTAAATATTATCATATAGTGCAGTGTGCTCGTTATGAGAATATAGTTAGTATATTTTATATAGCGCAATGTGCCTCCTGGTGATGTCAGAGACGCTGACAAAATGCACGCCGGGGTTCTCATGTCTGTTCTCATGCATGTTGGTTTAATGAGAGTGCTTGTGATTTGAACGCCATCTATCTACTGCTGTATGTGGCTTCACAGTGGGGGTCCTGTATTGAAGACTCTAAGCCTTATCTCTTTTGTATGGCTAATATTGATTTTAAGAATGGTGAGTGGTCAGAACAGCTTGGCTATTTAAAGGAGCACTATCCTCATAAGTTCATCATCACCATAACTTAATTGTTGTATATATTTTTTCTAATTCAGGTTATGCTATAACGAGATGGTAATAAGTGCAGCAGTTTATTAATACGGGTTTAAACATTTCTTGCCATAGATTTTTTTCAGTCTAATAGCCTAGCTGTTGGGTAGGATTCCCTTAAGATAGTAACAGGGTATGTCATAAGGGCAACCTTCCAGGCAGGAGGTATCCATCGAGGTCCTAGCCAGAATATTACTAGGTATTAATATTTCAGATTTTTGCTTTGCAAAATTTGCACTCCAATTTTTGCTTGTCCTTTTTGATTACATTTATTTAGGATTTTAAATATCACATATATAGTTGTGAGCATTGTGGGTTGGTGCTAATGTTGCGGGCTCGCACAGCGAGGGCCGCAGTTGCTGGCAAGGAGCGCAAAAGGCGCTCCTTGCGCTGGGGGAGATGAGCGCCATAGACGCTCTTCCCTATGACCCTGCACGACTTTGGTAGTGAGCGCCGAAGGCGGTCATTGCGCTGGTGGAGATGAGCTCCATAGGTTCTCATCCCTACGACCCGCAGGACTACAGTTTAACACAAACCTCAATTACACCATTCACAATGCGAGACCCGTAGCAGTTTGAAAAAATCACCAGGAAAAAATAAGGCCCGTAACACTTGCAAAAAGGAAAGCGGCACTTAGAAAAAAATATATATGACCCGCGGCACTTAGAAAAAAAAATACACGGTCCAAAAAATATGCAGTTAACGACCAAACAGCTCACATACAAAAACAACAATAACACAAATAAAATAAGCAAAAATACAAAAAAATCATCACACGCAGCACGGGGGACAGCCAGGACGTCTGGATGTGACATTACACAACAATTCGAACCCAATTTGCAGAGTTCCAAAAATGGCGGCCAAAGGAAAACGAAAACGAGGCTACACGACCCCTAACCACGCAATACACCCCAGGCACATAAGACTTTTACACAAGAACGTACGAGTGATAAGATACACTATTACAAAGTACGTTAACACATGCACAATCACTGCCATTTTACAACACTAACTTACAACTAATAACATTACCATTCTAAAATGCCGCTTTACACAACTAAACAAACGGTTTGCCCTCGCGCACGCAGCCTATTTACACTGCACACTTGCCACATTGCTGACACTTTCTCCTCAGCTCAGCAACAGTCGAAATGTACATTGTATGCTGCAAGAGGTCAAAAGGAATTGTTATCTCTTCAGGATATTGATTGCTGGATATATTCCTTACAAATAGGTAAAGTATATTAATTTATTATTTAATTAATTAATTATTATTAGCAAATAAATATATATAAAAATACCAGAGTAGAGGCTTGCAATGAGCGCCAAAGGCGCTCATTGGGAGCCACGGGATGAGCACCGAAGGCGCTCAGCGCGGGGCTCACAATGAACGCACAGGGTGCTCAGAGAACCAAAAGTACACAAGTAGAGAGGCTTGCAATGAGCACCAAGGTACTCAGAGGACCAAAAGCCTTACATTGTGTGGCAAACAGCATTACCTGCCTTACAATTTTATGACCGTCATTTTTTGAATGTCAATTCTCTAGTTATTAATTAAAGGTTTGAATTTAATACCAATTTTAAAAATTGTGCACACCATCCCAGAGGAAAGTGCGATCATAGTCTGCTGACTGAAAATGATGTGCAGCAAAGAGATATCGCCCTCTTCTTAATAAAGGATGCTATTGTTCAATTTATCTTTTTTCTGCAATTTTAAATTTTATCCATATTAAAAACCACCTGCGGCGCTTTACAAACTTGGACCAAACAATATAGATTTGTGGGAATCTAGTAAAGATCTTAATAATGTCATCCTGCATCCATTGAATTAACACTTTCATGAGTAAAAACAGTAAATCATTACCACCTGCTGGAAAACTAAAACATCAGAAGGGCCACACCAGGGGTGGAGATATCACGTTTGTGGTGTCCTGGTACAACACACCACTTGCACTTCCTTAACAGGAGGAAGAGGCCGCACCCCTAGTACATTTTATACAGTAAAATGTTCTTGTCTGTATAAATACTCATGATCCTTGTACAGTGCTGCATGCTCAATAATAGTGTATAGACACTCAGTATTATAGTGAAATGGCTAAAGAAGGTGGAAGATAGAGGAAAATGACAGAGGGAATAGAACGATTATTGGAGGCTATGGGTGGAAAATGGCAGCTTTAGAGCAATAGAGATAGCCATCTGGATTAGTTGGTGGTACTTTTCAGACCTCTAACGGTTAGCTTTCATCTGGCAAAATAGTTTCCCACTTGTTTCGTTGATTTTTTTTGCCAGCCTAGGCCATGTCACTTTTACCTTGTTGAAAATCTGGGCCAAGTAGTTCAATAGGTCTGAATACATGTGCAGTAAATACAAGAGTTATTGCTGTCAGTGGATCTTTGTAATGCCCCATATAGGGCCATATTAAATTAGAAAACGTAGTTCCCTCGATCTTTGCAAAAGCCATCTTAGTGCTGTTTGCGAGGACCGATTCCTCAATATGTTCCTCGCAGCAGCCATTGCGAGATGACACCCAAAAGCGTCTGAAAATAGGCTCAGAGGAAGCAACATAGTAACATGCACCCAGAAATCTATTTGGTGAAGCTCGGACATCGGAAGAATCTACAGGCACAGAAAAGTGCCTGTAGCGGAGCAGCCCGACTCGGCGTCTGATGTCCCCCTGCTCCCTAAACACATCCCCATGCTGCAGGGGTCCCAATCGTGACCCCTGAAGCCTCCCCATATTAACCCTTGCAGCGGGTTAATATTTTTAAAAACGCTGGAAATTTTAAATGCAGCAGTCTAGTTTAATAGCGTTGTAACTTTTTCAAATTTGAAGCAAGTAGGGCTTAAATTCTAACCTCGTATTTACGAGGCTGGAATTTAATATGGCTGTTAGCTGCTTTTATCTATATATGTTTTGTACAACTTGTATAGCACAATATCTGTTCTACTATGCTGAGCATGTGCTATACTATATTATCTTATGACCAGCTCAGGAGCCAACTCTACAATATGAATTCAGCAGCAAAGTTTCCATGGAAGTGTTTTTTCTAACTGCTAGTAATTATGTTCTATATAAATATAGACATATACATACATGTATACGGCACACACGGACACATACATATTTGTGAAGCAGACAGACATTTACATTACAAAGTCATTATGTGGCACAAACTGTAAGGGAGAGTATTTAAGTATACCCAACTGACAATATATTGGGACCTTCCATGCTAATTTCCTTCTAAGATCTCACCTTGATAGTGGAAATATGCACTGTAGTCAATGCTGTATAGTAATACCGTGACAGCACTAGTAAAAGGTGTTGACTAGAAGCCGCAGCAGGAATGTTGTGGAGACTAATAATGTGTACAAGCCAAGTATTTAAAATGGATGCTTCCATGGAGAATTTCAACAAAGAATATCAGTATAAGTAAGAAACAGAAATTTTAATTACAAAAAATATATTAACAAATATAGATAAAATAAATTAAGTATATAATATAGTCTCTTTACAATTGTTTCTTTTTCTTCATTGGCGGAGTATAGTAACTTGTGGATGGCTCCTCACATTCTCTCTTTGGGGTTTTGCTTCTGGTTTGTTCATCTGGCTTTGTTGTGTTTATGTTCTCAAATGTCTTTCTCACAGCCGAGGGCCACCGGAGATTATAATGATCTTCTAGTCTTCCCATACAGCACTCCACATACCAGATAATGGTGTGGTCTTGTATATTAATTTCCTTATAAAGATGTTCAGGTATACAGCTGTCCTCATTGCACGTAATGGTGAGGTCTGGAACAGTCACCTGCTGGCATGGCTTCAATGTCCTGGATCTGTTAGTTGCCATAAACTCTTTCCGCTGACACAATGGTATCTGCCCCGGCATGTCTGAACACTATAGCTCCACTACCACTCCAACCAATGTCTGAACACTTGTAGGGATCAGTAGTACTGGAATGTTGATGCCAGACCATAGCTAAGTAACATTCTGTGATGTCATAATGATTGTGATGTCAAATTCAAAATGCTTTAAAATTATACCATATTTGTAAATGTTGCTCTCCCTTTAAAAATACTATTTTTTATTGAGCTTCCTTATATAGCCATTGTCACAATATGGAACCAGCAGGATTGGCAAGCTCTGGAACTCCTAACTGTTAGGCCTTCGCATTGATTGGTTAGGAGTATCCTCAATGACCGCAGGCCTAGTACAGGGATAATTTTTTTCAAAATAGTGTAAATGTCTTTTAAAGTAGTTTCCCGGAACTAACAACTTACAGCTCTCACACTTGTAATTGTTGACTAGAACTGACTATATTGGGGATGGGTAACCATTTTTATAGGAAACTTAATAACAGTCAGACATTAAACAAGAAACAAACAACATGTACATACCAACCTAAATCTCCATCCCCTTTGAGTCTCTCTCATTTTCCACTAATTAACCAAGGCACTGGACCCAGGAAGCTAATTGCAGCGGGGTGGGGGATTCCCAGGTGTGGCGTGGTGCCAGCAAGTCTCATCCCTTTTTACATTTACACTGGGATGTGCAGCAAGGGAAAAAGTAAGAACAGATTTTAACATAGCCGGGGCTCGGCTGGATCCTAGGCACTGGGTCATGTACCATGTCCATTGTCACAGCCATCCTCCCTACCACTCACTCTTGCATATATAATATACTGAGGGTGTGCAGCCAATAAAAGCTGTGTCTTATATTAAGCTCTATGGGGATTCTTGTGATTGACAGAATTTCCCCATTAGCTTCCTTTGTGCTTTATAGAACAACCAATGAGGAAGAAGAATCACTGCAGTACTGGGATGACGTCCTGAGTGAACAGCATAGAGAAGTGTGTCTCACAGAGAAGCAAAACCGTCATCAAGAGCACATTTTCAGATAATTTTATCTGCCACAGCCATGATCTATGGTGCTGGATTCAGTTACAATTTCCCCTTCTGTGTTTTGCATTCCAGCAATTTGATTGGGTGTGACATAGGAAGCTTCTCCATTAGTCCCTTTACTAGTATGTTTGTATTACCTGACACTGCTGTAAGGTCACTGGCTCTATACTAAACACTGCCGACTTTCCACACCCTTACCGTTCCCACCAATAAATAACCAGGAAATATTACCTGGAGAATTTTGGTCACATCCACATTATTAACTTTTTGTCAACATGACAAACCAACCATAGGTCACATGACTATCTTACAGGGTTCAGTCTGGTCACATGACTAACTTAGAGGATTCAGGCCCCAGTGCTTTGCTGCTAGGATGTCCCCACCCCTAGGACTGCCTACTAACCATAAAAAGAGACCAAGTTCCGCCCACCAAGGGCCAGAACTTAAGCCATAGGCACACACAAGTCCACGGTCATCCTCCCTAACTGGGCATGTGGCAGCAAAATCACCCGTTGCATGATGTGACTACCAATCATTTAAATAAACATCCAACTGAACAGGAAGGGTGGGCATCAGTTTTGCAATAAGTGTTTTTCTGGATGAGGGTAGCACCTGAGAAGAAGTGAGGGAGAAGGCTAGGGTCCTCATATAGACTCTCCCCAACTTCCCCCTCCTTGCTCCCCTTGCCTCCCCCATATATAAACATGCATACAGCACTCAGTTTCCTCTCCTTATTAACTCCACACATGGAAATCGTGGTCTCTCAGGGCTAATTCCCTCCTGAGATCTCGCCCTGGTAATACAAATATACACAGTAGCCAAGGCTGTGCTGTGATGCCATGAATGTAGATTTTTTTCTTAATTAAGAATGGTTGCTTCCACTGAGAAAATCATAAAACAGAGGGCACTAGTGTCATTAAAGAAAGTATGCATTAACAAATATAGCTCAAATTAACGTTTTTGATTATGATAATAAAAAAAACCTTATACAGTATTTCATCAATTGTAAGTCGCAAACTAATTTCAGTAACACCAACAGAAAAAACGCTTTGATTCTAATTAAAATACATTTCTTAGATTAAATTATAATTATAATAGAAATCAATTTACTAACAACAGTAATAGGGAAACATGCTAAATATAAACGATGTACACAAATGTAAATCGTTTATATTTAAAAAACAATACTGTAATACCAAATTTCACCACAGATATTTCATTCATCTCTTTTTTCTGAATCAGTAATCAAGTCTGATTCTCCTGAGAAGTCTTCATCTTCATTATCCCATAATATATCACAGATATAGTTGTGAGCATGCGAGTTGTTGCTAACGCTTGCGGGCTCGCATAGCGTGCCCGCGGCCCTCGCGAAGGCGCTCTTTTCCAGCAAATGCGACCCTCGCAAAATTTACGTCGTTACGCAAGGAAAATACTAGACACGGTACAACCCATAACGACCTCACAAAAATCGGCCGCAACATTAGCACATGAAAACATGAAAAATACAACAAATACACACAACAATTACATAAAAAGCTTACTTACAGGAAGAGGGAGCATCCAGGACCTCGAAAACTAAAGTTACACCTCAATTTAATTCAAATTAAAAGAGTTTAGACACAAAAAAATTCTCTAAGCGAGAGAAAAAATGGTCGCTGAAAAAAACGAAAACGAGGCTACAGCAGTCTAAAGACGCAAAACACCACCAAACAACTACGTATTTGCCGAAAAACACCTACAAGATTAAAAAACAAGGACGCAACCCGCACGACCCCAAAAACATTACAAACACAATAAATACAAACAACAAACACATAAAAAGCTTACTCACAGCAAGGGGGAGGCACCCAGGACCTCTGCAAGTGAAGTTACACCTCCATTTAAGCACAAATGTTGAAGTTTAGAGACCCGAAAATCACCTAAGCGAGAGAAAAAATGGCCGCCGAACAAAACGAAAACGAGGCTAAGGGTCCCTAAACACACAAAACACCACCATAAACATGCAAAACACCACCAAACAGCTACGGATATTCTGAAAAAGTCGCACGACATAGAAAACGAAGGACACTAAATCAGCCACATTATATACACCAAACACCATTAGCTCACTTGCAATTTCATTGCCGTCATTTTTTGACTGGCAATTCGCTAGTATATATATATATATATATATATATATATATATAGATATAAAATTGCCTTCTGAGCTATCATAAGACACACCTGCGATTCTAAGATGCTTGTGGTTTTTAGAGACATTTATACGGGGGGAAAGGTGCATCTTAGAATCTGGAAATACAGTTGTTGTCCTGTTAATTCTCTATGAATAGTCACTTGTGAATGGTTGCTCACACTCTCTCTTTGGCACCTCTTCTGCCTTCAGGCCCTGAAAAATCTACCTAACAGTCAAGGTCCGTCTGTGAATATAATCTAATTCAACTGTCTGTAACTTTCCACAGGAGACGTTATGGTGAGGTCTTGAACATTCACCAGCTGACATGCCCAAGATATATTCTCTTGGGATCTATAAGTTGCTGTAAACCCTGGTTTCTGGCACAATGGCAGTCACTGAGGGATAATTGATCTGAGCAAAGGTGTAGCTCCACTACTACTCTCACCAATGCCTGAACACCCATATCGGTGAGTAGTACTTTCAAAAGTGCTATTTTTCCTTTTTCATAAGACTTTCCATATTTTTTAAGGACTTCCTTCGGGCTAGAAAATGTTCCAGGAAGATGTCCAGTTCTTTCAAGACTGTTTTCAATGCATTTGTAAAAACTGTGAATGCATAATAAAGTTATGTGAAAGAAATAAAAAGGACACTTCCTCGCTATGTGTGAAAGCAGCCAGCAGGAGGCAGTGCTGAGTAACTATAGTACAGCAAAGCATATGGAGTCTGGTGAATACTACTAGGGGAGAGGGAGAAAGATGAGAGGAACATAGTATGATTATACACTATAGAGTGATCATTATCAGTGTATAAATACTATTTATCTTTATATAGTGCAGTGCGCTCCTTATTGGTGTATACATACTAATTATCATCATACAGTGCAGTGTGCTCATTATTATTTTATCACATATATATAGTTGTAGATCTTGTAAGGTTGGTGACGTCTGCGATGTTGGTCAAGCAGTTGCATCCCTCGCGTAGCTAGGGCACAACAGGCGAGCCTTGTGAGCCGAGCCAGCTGCGCCGTCACACATGCGAGCCGAGCGAAGTGAGGCGAAGCAGCCGCTCAGCACTTAGGCTGCAATGAGCGTCAAAGGCATTCAGTGCAGCCAGCAGCATCGTCACACATGCTAATTTTTAGTGCATAAATACGAATTATCGTTATACAGTGCAGTGTGCTCATTATTCGTTTATAAATACTAAATATCATAAAATAGCGCAGTGTGCTCATTATTAGCGTATAAATACTAATTATTGTTACACAGTGCAGGGTGCTTGTTATTAGTGTATAAATACTAAATATTATCATACAGTGCAGTGTGCTCGTTATGAGAATATAGTTAGTATATTTTATATAGCGCAATGTGCCTCCTGGTGATGTCAGAGACGCTGACGAAATGCACGTCGGGGTTCTCATGTCTGTTCTCATGCAAGTGGGTTCAATGAGAGTGCTTGTGATTTGAACTCCATCTATCTACTGCTGTATGTGGCTTCACAGTGGGGGTCCTGTATTGAAGACTCTAAGCCTTATCTCTTTTGTATGGCTAATATTGATTTTAAGAATGGTGAGTGGTCAGAACAGCTTGGCTATTTAAAGGAGCACTATCCTCATAAGTTCATCATCACCATAACTTAATTGTTGTATATATTTTTTCTAATTCAGGTTATGCTATAACGAGATGGTAATAAGTACAGCAGTTTATTAATACGGGTTTAAACATTTCTTGCCATAGATTTTTTTCAGTCTAATAGCCTAGCTGTTGGGTAGGATTCCCTTAAGATAGTAACAGGGTATGTCAAAGGCAGCCTTCCAGGCAGGAGGTATCCATCGAGGTCCTAGCCAGAATATTACTAGGTATTAATATTTCAGATTTTTGATTTGCTAAATTTGCACTCCAATTTTTGCTTGTCCTTTTTGATTACATTTATTTAGGATTTTAAATATCACATATATAGTTGTGAGCATTGTGGGTTGGTGCTAATGTTGCGGGCTCGCACAGCGAGGGCCGCAGTTGCTGGCAAGGAGCGCAAAAGGCGCTCCTTGCGCTGGGGGAGATGAGCGCCATAGACGCTCTTCCCTACGACCCTGCACGACTTTGGTAGTGAGCGCCGAAGGCGGTCATTGCACTGGTGGAGATGAGCTCCATAGGTTCTCATCCCTACGACCCGCAGGACTACAGTTTAACACAAATCTCTATTACACCATTCACAATGCGAGACCCGTAGCAGTTTGAAAAAATCACCAGGAAAAAATAAGGCCCGTAACACTTGCAAAAAGGAAAGCGGCACTTAGAAAAAAATATATATGACCCGCGGCACTTAGAAAAAAAAATACAAGGTCCAAAAAATATGAAGTTAACGACCAAACAGCTCACATACAAAAACAACAATAACACAAATAAAATAAGGGACATCAATCGGGACCCCCGCTGCATTTAAAAATTTTACATTTCCTGCCTCTCGGGTCCTGAAACTGGGACTGTAAAGGTCCTTAAAGGACCCGCTCTAAAAAAAAAAAAACTAGTAACCCCTGCCGCCGGGGTACTATAAGTACCCCCCAGGCAGCTAACATTAACCCTATCACTTCTATACAGAGCCCCATGAGCCCCTAATTAACCGTATCACTCATGGGGCTCAATACGGAGCCCCATGAGCCCCTAATTAACCCTATCACTCATGGGGCTCTATAAAGACCCCAAATGAGCCCCTAATTAACCCCATTAGTCTCAGAACGGTCTATTCAGACCTTTATGGGACATTAATTAACCCAATTAGGTCAATAGGGATCTATATAGACCCCTATAGGACACTAATTAACCCCTATAATAACACTATAAGTGCCATGAGGGTCCTCCAGGACCCTACACTACACTATTAACCCTAACTATACCCCATTAACTCCTTAACCCGAACTATACCCCATTAACCCATACTAAACCCTGTTAACCCCATCTAGACCTATCTAACCCCATCTAGACCTTTCGAACCCCATCTAGACCTTTCTAACCCCATCTAGACCTATTTAACCCTACCCTGGCCAATCAAACCCTAACTGGGCCTATCTAACCCCATCTAGAACTAACTAACTCTTACTGGGCCTATCTACCCCTAACTTGGCCTATCTAACCGCATTTAGAACTATCTAACCCTACCTGGGCCTATCTAACCCTAACTGGGCCTATCTAACCCTAACGGGGCCTATCTAACCCTAACGGGGCCTATCTAACCCTAACTGGGCCTAATTAACCCTAACTGGGCCTATCTAATCCTAACTGGGCCTATCTAATCCTAACTGGGCCTATCTAGCCCCATCTAAAACTATTTAAACCTAGCTGGACCTATCTAACTCTAATTGGGCTTATATAACCCTAACTGGGCCTATCTAATCCCATCTAGACCTATTTAACCCTAACTAGGTCTATCTAACCCGATCTAGGCCTATTTAAGCCTAACTGGGTCTATCTAACCCAATCTAGACATATTTATTCCTAACTGGGCCTATCTATCCCCATCAAGACCTATGTAACCCTATCAGTGCTTATCTCACCCCATCTAGACCTATTTAACCCTGTCTAGTCCTATTTAACCTTAACTGGGCCTATTTAACCCCAAATGCACCCAGTAAACCCTATCCGACCCTACACTATTAACCCCCCTTCTACCCTGTTAAACCTTGCACTACGTACCTACCACCTTAATAAAATACCTATTACCCCACTAATTACAGAAAAAAACACCTAAATACAGAAAACAATAAAACCTAGAATTACAGAAAAAAAGGACATTACAGAAAATAAAAAAAGGACATTACCAAAATAAAGAAAACCTACATTATCAACAAATAAAAAACCTAAGTTACCAAGATTACAAAAAAGCTGTTACACAAAATTAAAAAAAAGAACTACGCACCTGAAAAGAAAATACATGCACAAATAACACATTACATTACATTACATAACAATACATCAATCAATACAATAAATACAGTTACAATACATCAATAAATACAATACAGTTTAAATATACCCCTAACTACATATTATTAATCCCCTAACTACATACTATTAACCCCCTATCTACAATACATAACCACTAACTTCAATACAGTAACCCTATTTACAATTCAATACATACAGGCCCTGTATGTATTGCATTGTAAGTAGGGTTACTGTATTGAAGTTAGGGGTTCATGTATTGTAGTTAGGGGGTTAATAGTATGTAGTTACGGAGTTAATAATATGTAGTTAGGGGTATATTTGTATTGTGTTTATTGATGTATTGTAACTGTATTGTATTGATTGCTGTATTGTAATGTAATGTTTTATTTGTGCATGAAGTTTCTTTTCAGGTGCGTAGTTCTTTTTTTTATTTTCTGTAATTCTAGGTTTTACTATTTTCTGTAATTAGGTGTTTTTTTCTTCTCTATTTAGTGGGGTAATAGGGATTTTATTATGGTGGTAGGTACGTAGTGTAGGGTAGAGGGGAGTTAATAGTGTAGGGTAGGATAGGGTTTACTGGGTACATTCAGGGTTAAATAGGCCCAGTTAAGGTAAAATAGGACTAGATAGGCTTACATAGGACTAGACGGGGTTAAATAAGTCCAGCTGGGGTTAAATAGTCCCAGTTAGGGTTAAATGGGTCTAGATGGGGTTAGATAGGCCCAGTTAGCGTTGAATAGTCACAGTTACAGTTAGCATCAAATTGGTCCAGATGGGGTTAAATAGGCCCAATTAGGGTTAAATAGTCCCAGTAAGGGTTAAACAGGCCTAGATAGGATTAGATAGGCCCAGTTAGGGTTAAATAGGTCTAGATAGTGTTAACTGGGTTTAGTATGGGGTATAGTTAGGGTTAAGCGGTTAATGGGGTATAGGTAGGGTTAATAGTGTAGTGTAGTGCTTACACTTTGTGTCATGAGGGTCCTGGAGGACCCTCATGGCACTTATAGTGTTATGATAGGGATTAATTAGTGTCCTATAAGGATCTATATAGACCCATATTGGCCTAATGGGGTTAATTAGTGTCCCATAAGGGTCTGTATAGACACTTATGAGACTAATGGGGTTAATTAGGGGCTCATGATACAGAGAGTGATACAGTTCATTAAGGGCTTATGGGGCTCTGTATAGAGCCGCGTGAGTGATAGGATTTATTAGGGGCTCACAGGGTTCTGTATAGAGCCCCATGAGTTATAGAGTTCATTTTAGGTGCCTGGTGGGTACTTATAGTACTTCGCGGCAGGAGTTAATATTTTTATGAACGCTGGAAATTTTAAATGCAGCCGTCTAGTTTAATAGCGTTGTTTCAAATTTGAAGCAAGTATGGCTTAAATTTTAACCTCGTATTTACGAGGCTGGAATTTAATATGGCTGTCAGCTGCTTTTATCTATATATTTTTTGTACAACTTGTAAAGCACAATATCTGTTCTACTATGCTGAGCATGTGCTATACTATATTATCTTATGACCAGCTCAGGAGCCAACTCTACAATATGAATTCAGCAGCAAAGTTTCCATGGAAGTGTTTTTTCTAACTGCTAGTAGTTATGTTCTATATAAATATAGACATATACATACATGTATACGGCACACACGGACACATACATATTTGTGAAGCAGACAGACATTTACATTACAAAGTCATTATGTGGCACAAACTGTAAGGGAGAGTATTTAAGTATACCCAACTGACAATATATTGGGACCTTCCATGCTAATTTCCTTCTAAGATCTCATCTTGATAGTGGAAATATGCACTGTAGTCAATGCTGTATAGTAATACTGTGACAGCACTAGTAAAAGGTGTTGACTAGAAGCCGCAGCAGGAATGTTGTGGAGACTAATAATGTGTACAAGCCAAGTATTTAAAATGGATGCTTCCATGGAGAATTTCAACAAAGAATATCAGTATAAGTAAGAAACAGAAATTTTAATTACAAAAAATATATTAACAAATATAGATAAAAAAAAAAGTATATAATATAGTCTCTTTACAATTGTTTCTTTTTCTTCATTGGCGGAGTATAGTAACTTGTGGATGGCTCCTCACATTCTCTCTTTGGGGTTTTGCTCCTGGTTTGTTCATCTGGCTTTGTTGTGTTCTCAAATGTCTTTCTCACAGCCGAGGGCCACCGGAGAGTATAATGATCTTCTAGTCTTCCCATACAGCAATCCACATACCAGATAATGGTGTGGTCTTGTATTATAATTTCCTTATAAAGTCCTTCAGGTATACAGCTGTCCTCATTGCACGTAATGGTGAGGTCTGGAACAGTCACCTGCTGGCATGGCTTCAATTTCTTGGATCTGTTAGTTGCCATAAACTCTTTCCGCTGACACAATGGTATCTGCCCCGGCATGTTTGAACACTATAGCTCCACTACCACTCCAAACAATGTCTGAACACTTGTAGGGATCAGTAGTACTGGAATGTTGATGCCAGACCATAGCTAAGTAACATTCTGTGATGTCATAATGGTTGTGATGTCAAATTCAAAATGCTTTAAAATTATACCATTTTTGTAAATGTTGCTCTCTTCCCTTTAAAAAGACTAGTTTTTATTGAGCTTCCTTATATAGCCATTGTCACAATATGGAACCAGCAGGATTGGCAAGCTCTGGAACTCCCAACTGTTAGGTCTTCGCATTGATTGGTTAGGAGTATCCTCAATGACCGCAGGCCTAGTACAGGGATAATTTTTTTCAAAATAGTGTAAATGTCTTTTAAAGTAGTTTCCCTGAACTAACGACTTACAGCTCTCACACTTGTAAATGTTGACTAGAACTGACTATATTGGGGATGGGTAAGCATTTTTATAGGGAACTTAATAACAGTCAGACATTAAACAAGAAACAAACAACATGTACATACCAACCTAAATCTCCCTCCCCTTTGAGTCTCTCTCATTTTCCACTAATTTACCAAGGCACTGGACCCAGGAAGCTGATTGCAGCGGGTTGGGGGATTCCCAGGTGTGGCGTGGTGCCAGCAAGTCTCATCCCTTTTTACATTTCCACTAGGATGTGCAGCAAGGGAAAAAGTAAGAACAGATTTTAACTTAGCCCGGGCTTGGCTGGATCCTAGGCACTGTGTCATGTACCATGTCCATTGTCTCAGCCATCCTCCCTACCACTAACTCTTGCATATATAATATTCTGAGGGTGTGCAGCCAATAAAAGCTGTGTCTTATATTAATCTCTATGGGGATTCTTGTGATTGACAGAATTTCCCCTGTAGCTGCCTTTGTGCTTTATAGAGCAACCAATGAGGAAACAGAAACACTGTAGTACTGGGATGACGTCCTGAGGGAACAGCACAGAGAAGTGTGTCTCACAGAGAAGCAATTATTTTAGGAGAATAAAGGAACTAGAGTAGTTTATGGATGGATGGTTACTCTTAAAGAGCTAGTGACAACCAATGTCCCATATCACATGCAATGTTCCCTCATATGGCAAAATTACTTTGCTAATCCTTGGGAAGCTTGAAAACATGTGTGTTATTATATTTAGCTCAAAAAAGTGTGATTAAAACCAATTTAGAAAAAAGCGCACCTTAGTACTCATATGGTTATAAAAAAGGAAACAATTTTAATTATATAGGGGGTACATATAATAAATAAATATCTTATATGCAAATAGTTAAATCCATCACTCCTTATTGCCTTAGACTACTTTGTGTCATTAATGCAGACTAGCAATTCAAAGTAGTCAACAGGAGTAAAAAAATACATCCAAAAATTGCCAAATATATGTAACCTCCCTTTTAAGATATCAGCTTAACCAGAGTACTTGCGCTTTGTTGAGAATAGTCCCGACGGTCCCGTTTCGCCCCTCCTAGGGCTTACTCATGGGCTACTGAATACTGGTACAAATTGGGCTTTTATAGCCCTTTTCCATCCATTTCCGTCTACCAAACGCAATCTGCGCCGTTTACGCCACCACGTAGTGACGCAATCAACGTAAAAACGTCACTAGGTCTTGTACCTCTCCCTTCCAGGATGTTAATCCGCCAACCACGCGTGATCTGCCAACCAACTCCAGGAAGTTGATTCGCAAACCACGCGTGATCTGCCCACCAACTCCATTTTGACATATTTTGCCAACCACACGCTATTTTGCCAATCTTTTACTTAATGTTAATACTATACGATTACATTTATAAGCTTTGTAAATGCTTATCTCACACTACATATAATATTATTGATCATACAGAGATAGAAGGCATCTTTTCAAGCATATTATCATGTTCATTCATGAATATATATATATATATATATATATATATATATATATATAAAAAATAAAATAAATTTAAAATGTGAATAGAAAATGAAGCTAACACTTTCAGAATAACATTAGAGATATTATTACTCACAATGAACATTAACTCTATTCAAAGAATAATCATTTTCTGTAACTCCATATGGAGAAAAATGAATTTTGGTAGATTACTTAAAATACTAAAATATAAATTGTGTGTGTTGAATATAAAAATAAAAATATTTTTAAAAACTTATAAGTGAAGAGAAGTAACAGATATAGTTATTGGATCATAAAATAAAGTGATACTAAAGAGAAAATATATGTGAATATATTTGTGCTTATTCTAAGATATGTGATTAATGTAAATCTAAAGTGTAAGATCTATAATTTGACTATAGTCAATTTTGTAGATGTTCTATGTCGTCTAAATAGTGGTGTTTCCTCAATTATAGAAAAGCAGAATATGAAAATCCTTCATTGAGTCCTTGTGGACTTTGCGTATTCAGTAAAAAGATCGATTTACTTTCTAACTTTAAAAGATCTTTATCAATGTCTCCCCCTCTGGGTCTCTGTGAAATTTGATCAATTATTGAAAACTTCATTACTTCAGGTTTGTTATTATGAAATTGTTTCATGTGACGAGACACTGACGTGTCCATTTCTTTGACCACTGTATAAGTATGCTCCAAGATTCGTCTCCGTAATTGGCGTGTAGTTTTGCCTATATATAACTTGGGACAGGAACAAGTTATTATATAAACAACATGTGTGGAGCTACAGTTGATAAAATTCTTAATCTGATATTTGTTATTAGTATTTGGATCAATGAATTCTTTACTTGGGACGATGAACTTGCAGGCTTTGCATTTTCCACACCTAAACAATCCCTTTGTAGATGGCAACCATGATGTTCTCATTTGTTTAGATGGCTTAAAAAAGCTATTCACCAATTCATCTTTGATACTTTTATTCTTCCGATAAGTGATAGAGACTTTTTCTGATAGACTTGTACGTAATGTAGAGTCCTCTGTTAGTATATACCAATGCTTGTCTAGAATTTCTTTAATTTCTTTCCAATCTTTTCCAAATGACATAATGCATCTTATTTGATCATTTGTTTCCACCTTCTTTTTTGAAAACAATAGATCCTGTCTATCAGATTCCAAAGCTCTTTTATATGCTTTTTTCAGTAGACGATTGGGATATCCTCGAGCTTTGAATTTTTCCCTTAGTTGATCTGCTTGGGTCTTAAAAACTTCTGGATTACTACAGTTTCTTTTCACCCGTAGATACTGACTGATCGGGATCCCTGATTTTAAAGCTCTGGGATGCTGACTCGTCCATTTCAATAGTTAATTTAATTATTTAAGTATAAGACCTATAGAAGATTTGAATATGAACGTATTCATTACATCATTGCTTCGTTTTATATTAACACAAAACTTTTTCATCTTTAATAACCATTGGTATCATCAAATCAATGGTACTGCCATGGGGACTCTGTGTGCCCCGAATTATGCAAACCTGTATTTAGGCTTTTGGGAACAAACCCATGTATTTTCTGAAGATATGTCAGGATATAATGATAAAATATTATCCTGGCATAGATATATTGACGATATCATGGTATTATGGATCGGAGATGTTAAAGAATTCAAAGAGTTCATTGAAAGATTAAATACAAACTCTCTAGGTCTAAAATTCAAGAATGTTATGGACGAAGAAAGTTCCTAGACCTAATAATATCAAAGGATTCAATGGGAAAAATACATACATCTACCTTTACGAAACCTACTGCAACAAACTCACTATTAAAATGGTCGAGTCAGCATCCCAGAGCTTTAAAATCAGGGATCCCGATCAGTCAGTATCTACGGGTGAAAAGAAACTGTAGTAATCCAGAAGTTTTTAAGACCCAAGCAGATCAACTAAGGGAAAAATTCAAAGCTCGAGGATATCCCAATCGTCTACTGAAAAAAGCATATAAAAGAGCTTTGGAATCTGATAGACAGGATCTATTGTTTTCAAAAAAGAAGGTGGAAACAAATGATCAAATAAGATGCATTATGTCATTTGGAAAAGATTGGAAAGAAATTAAAGAAATTCTAGACAAGCATTGGTATATACTAACAGAGGACTCTACATTACGTACAAGTCTATCAGAAAAAGTCTCTATCACTTATCGGAAGAATAAAAGTATCAAAGATGAATTGGTGAATAGCTTTTTTAAGCCATCTAAACAAATGAGAACATCATGGTTGCCATCTACAAAGGAATTGTTTAGGTGTGGAAAATGCAAAGCCTGCAAGTTCATCGTCCCAAGTAAAGAATTCATTGATCCAAATACTAATAACAAATATCCGATTAAGAATTTTATCAACTGTAGCTCCACACATGTTGTTTATATAATAACTTGTTCCTGTCCCAAGTTATATATAGGCAAAACTACACGCCAATAACGGAGACGAATCTTGGAGCATACTTATACAGTGAAATGGACACGTCAGTGTCTCGTCACATAAAACAATTTCATAATAACAAACCTGAAGTAATGAAGTTTTCAATAATTGATCAAATTTCACAGAGACCCAGAGGGGGGGACATTGATAAAGATCTTTTAAAGTTAGAAAGTAAATGGATCTTTTTACTAAATACGCGAAGTCCACAAGGACTCAATGAAGGATTTTTATATTCTGCTTTTCTATAATTGAGGAAACACCACTATTTAGACGACATAGAACATCTACAGAATTGACTATAGTCAAATTATAGATCTTACACTTTAGATTTACATTAATCACATATCTTAGAATAAGCACAAATATATTCACATATATTTTCTCTTTAGTATCACTTTATTTTATGATCCAATAACAGACTATATCTGTTACTTCTCTTCACTTATAAGTTTTTAAAAATATTTTTATTTTTATATCTCTAATGTTATTCTGAAAGTGTTAGCTTTATGCTTGCACTTAAATATATATATATTGGGAAAAATAAACATAGAAAAATAACATACTTGGAGAAGTATTAATATCTCCAATAATATATTTTTAAAGTTTAAAGTGTTCATTTTCTATTCACATTTTAAATTTAAATTTAAATTTAAATTTTTATATATATATATATATATATATATATATTCATGAATGAACATGATAATATGCTTGAAAAGATGCCTTCTATCTCTGTATGATCAATAATATTATATGTAGTGTAAGATAAGCATTTACAAAGCTTATAAATGTAATCGTATAGTATTAACATTAAGTAAAAGATTGGCAAAATAGCGTGTGGTTGGCAAAATATGTCAAAATGGAGTTGGTGGGCAGATCACGCGTGGTTTGCGAATCAACTTCCTGGAGTTGGTTGCAGATCACGCGTGGTTGGCGGATTAACATCCTGGAAGGGAGAGGTACAAGACGTAGTGACGTTTTTACGTTGATTACGTGGTGGCGTAAACGGCGCAGATTGCGTTTGGTAGACGGAAATGGATGGAAAAGGGCTATAAAAGCCCAATTTGTACCAGTATTCAGTAGCCCATGAGTAAGCCCTAGGAGGGGCGAAACGGGACCGTCGGGACTATTCTCAACAAAGCGCAAGTACTCTGGTTAAGCTGATATCTTAAAAGGGAGGTTACATATATTTGGCAATTTTTGGATGTATTTTTTTACTCCTGTTGACTACTGAATTGCTAGTCTGCATTAATGACACATAGTCTAAGGCAATAAGGAGTGATGGATTTAACTATTTGCATATAAGATATTTATTTATTATATGTACCCCAATATAATTAAAATTGTTTCCTTTTTTATAACCATATGAGTACTAAGGTGCGCTTTTTTTTAAATTGGTTTTAATCACACTTTTTTGAGCTAAATATAATAACACACATGTTTTCAAGCTTCCCAAGGATTAGCAAAGTAATTTTGCCATATGAGGGAAGATTGCATGTGATATGGGACATTGGTTGTCACTAGCTCTTTAAGAGTAACCATCCATCCATAAACTACTCTAGTTCCTTTATTCTCCTAAAATAATTTAATATAAATTAGGTATTAAGCACCAGGGAACCGTTGTACAGTGATACATTGAATTATTCACAGAGAAGCAAACCCGCCATCAAGAGCACATTTTCAGATAATTTTATCTGCCACAGCCATGATCTATGGTGCTGGATTCAGTTACAATTTTCCCTTCTGCGTTTTGCATTCCAGAAATTTGATTGGGTGTGACAAAGGAAGCTTCTCTATTAGCGCCTTTACTAGTATGTTTGTATTACCTGACACTGCTGTAAGGACACTGGCTCTGTACTAAACACTGCCCATTTTCCACACCCTTACCATTCCCACCAATAAATAACCAGGAAATATTACATGGAGAAGTTAGGTCACATCCACATTATTAACTTTTTGTCAACATGACAAACCAACCATAGGTCACATGACTATCTTACAGGGTTCAGTCTGATCACCTGACAAACTTGCAAGATTCAGGCCCCATTGCTTTTGCTGCTAGGATGTCCCCACCCCTAGGACTGCCTACTAACCATAAAAATAAACTAAGTCCTGCCCAACAAGGGCCAGAACTTAAGCCATAGGCACACGCAAGTTCACGGTTGTCCTCCCTAACTGGGCATGTGGCAGCAAAATTACCTGTTCCACGACTCCCAATCATTTAAATAAACATCCAACTGAACAGGGAGGGTGGGTGGTCATCGGTCTTGCACTAAGTTTTTTTTTGGATCATGGTAGCACCAGAGAAGAAGTGACGGAGAAGACTAGAGTCCTCATTTAGCCTCTCCCCAACTTCCCCCTCCGTTCTCCCCCTCCCTGCCCCATAAAAAAAAAACATGCATAAGGCACTCAGTTTCCTCTCCTTATTAACTCCACACATGGAAATCATGGTCTCTCAGGGCTAATTCCCTCCTGAGATCTCACCCTGGTAATGAAAATATACACAGTAGCCAAGGCTGTGCTGTGATGATCTGAATGTAGATTTGATGGCTATAATTGTTTGTGTATGAGCCAAAGATTAAGAATGGTTGCTTCCACTAAGAAAATCATAAAACAGAGGGCACTAGTTTCATTAAAGAAAGTATGCATTAACAAATATAGCTTAAATTAACGTTTTTGATCATGACAATAAAAAACCCTTATACCTTATTTCATCAATTGTAAGTCGCAAACTAATTTCAGTAAAAAAGCTTTGATTCTAATAAAAATAAATTCATTAGAATGTCTTTCACAATTTCTAAAAAAAATCTTAGAATACATTTTTATTATAAAAGAATTTAATTTATTAACAATAGTAATAGGGGAACATACTAAATATAAACAATGTACACCAATGTACAAAAAACAATACCATAATACCAAATTTAACAAAAGATATTTCATTACCGTATATACTCGAGTATAAGCCAACCCGAGTATAAGCCGAGGCACCCATTTTACCACAAAATACTTAGTAAAATAAGTGACTCGAGTATAAGCCGAGGGTGTGAAATGTGCTGACCCCTGTGTCCCTCTTGTGCCCTCTGTGTCCCCCTCTCTCTCCGTGTCTCTTCTCCCCTCTCCCTTCCCTGTGTCTCTTCTCCCCTCTCCCTTCCCTGTGTCTCTTCTCCCCTCTCCCTTCCCTGTGTCTCTTCCAACCTCCCTTATCACCCTCCTCAACCCCACTCCTCAACCTCCCTCCTCATCCTCAACCTCCCTCCTCATCCTCAACCTCCCTCCTCATCCTCAACCTCCCTCCTCATCCTCAACCCCCTCCTCATCCTCAACCTCCCTCCTCATCCTCAACCTCCCTCCTCATCCTCAACCCCCTCCTCATCCTCAACCTCCCTCCTCCTCAACCTCCCTCCTTATCCTCAACCCCCATCCTTATCCTCAACCCCCCATCCTCAACCTCCCTTCTCAACCTCAACCCCCCTCCTCAACCTCAACCCCCCTCAACCCCAACCCACCTCCTCAACCTCCCACCTCAACCCCAACCCCCCTCCTCAACCTAAACCCCACTAAATACCTCCCCCCCTCCCCTCACTTACCTTCTTGTGCTCCGGCCTCCGCTCCTTGACCCGACGCCGGCGCGCATGTGAGGTCACATGCGTGTCACGTCATTAGCATATATCGGGTGCCGGCACCCGGTATATGCTAATGACGCGGCGCGCATGTGACGTCACATGCGCCTCGGCGCCGGGTCAAGGAGCGGAGGCCGGAGCACAAGCAGGTAAGTGAGGGGAGAAGTATTTACGGGGGGTTAGGTGGAGGAGGGGGGTTGAGGGCGGTTTAGGTTGAGGAGGGGGAGGGAAAGAGACATGGGGTGGTAGAGAGACACACGGGGGGGGTAGAGAGACACACGGGGGGGGGTAGAGACACACAGGGGGGTTAGAGAGACACGGGGGGAGAGTGACTCGAGTATAAGCCGAGGGGGCCCTTTTTTGCCTTAAAAAAAGGGCTGAAAAACTCGGCTTATACTCGAGTATATACGGTAATCTCTTTTTATTCTGAATCAATAATCAAGTCTAATTCTTCTGAGCCGTCTTAATCTTCATTATCCCAGAATATATATAAATATATATATATATATATATATATATATATATATATATATATAATATAAAATGGTCTTCTGAGCCATCGAGATAAAAACCTGTGATTATAAGACACACCTGCGATTTTAAGATGCACCTTGATTTTAGTGACGTTTTTTTATGGGGGGGAAAGTGCATTGTAGAATTGAGGAAATACAGTAGTTGTATTAATTATCTATGTAAAGTCACTTGTGAATGGTTGCTCGCACATTCTCTTTGGCACCTCTTGTGCCTTCAGGCCCTGAAAAATCTGCCTCACAGCCAAGGTCCGTCTGTGAATATAATCTAATTCAACTGTCTATATCTGTCCACATGAGACATTATGGTCGGGTCTTGAACATTCACCAGCTGACATGCCCATGATATATTCTCTTGGGATCTATGAGATGCTGTAAACCCTGGTTTCTGGCACAATTGCATTCACTGAGGGATACTTGATCTGGGCAAACACCACTACGGGACGGTGTAAAAGCCGTAATGGGCTGGAACAGGCCATTTATAAAGGAAAAGAATACCAATATTACTGGCATGTGTTAGATAATATTGAGAACAATATAAAAGAACCAAAACCAATTTGATATAATACTTTATTAACCCTTTAAAAAACAAAATATTAAAATGAACAGGCGAAAACAGGCCAGAACGCTCACTTTATAAAGGGAATTCATGCTAAAATTATTGGAAAATGTTAAAGACAAATGAGAACTATATTTTAGAGGCAACCGCCATCGGATAGTATGCTTTATTAACCCTTTAACACGACTGAATACAATATTTCACAAAAATGCCTAGAACTGCAACTTTCCAGAGTGTCAAAAATACAAAATTCCCCAAATACACATAACGAGGTAGGATTCATGTAATAACATTCATAAATGCCACATAAATTTATTTCACGTACCTGTTCTGGGCCAGAATACAATATTTTACAATAAATGACTCGGAACAGCGACTTTCCAGAAGGTCAAAAATAAGCTTGTTTCCTAATAATGGCTCCTTCTATTTGACTTACATTTTCATCACCTATTTTGCCACCTGTACAAACACCATAATTTCCACCACTATATTCACAATAAATTACCCGGAATGTCGACTTTCTAGAAGGTCAAAAATATGAAATTCACCAAATACACATAACTAGGTGGGTTTCATGTAAAAACCTACAGAAATTCCACAGAATAAAAATGACCTGGAACGGCGACTTTCCAGAGTGTCAGTATTACCAAATTCACTAAATACACATTCATAAATGCCACAGAAATTAATTTCAAGTACCTGTTCCGGGTCAAAATAGATTATTTCACAGAATTACCTGAACGGCGACTTTCCCCAGGGTCAAAAATACCAAATACACATAACTAGGTGGGATTCATGCAATAACCTTCATAAATACAGCAGAAACTAATTTCAAGTACCCCTTCCGGGCAGAATACTAAAGAATGTCGAAGATATCTGTTATATTTTAATTATTCAGGTGTGGAAAGAGACAGACTTCTTATCTCATTGAATGATTTAGAACAGCTTTAATTAATCCCTTATACCATGGGGGTCTATATGGACTAATACAGTATTTAGTTGCCACAGGGTCTGTTATGTAAATTCTGTTACTAAATATTAACCTTTAAGGCCCTCTGTGGCTCAGGGTTAATCATTAGATGGCATGAGGGGGTCTAAAAACACCCCCATGGTTATAGTTTAAAAAAGCGACTGGGTGAACAGGAAGGAATCCAAGGGGTTCCCTTCAGACCATGGTAGGAGGGAATCCTCAGGGGGTCCCTGGGCTTATATGGCTGATTGACAGTGTGTCTTAAACCTCCATCCGAGTACTCAATATTTGTAACAACTTCTGTGTAGTGGGACGGTTTTTATTTGGTTTGATTTGAGGAGGCGGGTATATAATTTATACTGTACCACTGCTGCATAGACTACTAAGCTAACAGCTCAGTGTCTCCTTCAGCAGGCTACATGGGGACCACAGAGCATCAGGGCTGAGGTGAAACAGCCCTGGTGCATGGCCCCAATTTACTATTAGTTATGTAGACATTGTAATTTGAATTTATATGAATCTTGCAAAAAAAAAAGCTCTCACATTTATGAAGGAGACTTTTTGCACAGATGTGATTTGGAATCGGGGCCGTGCAGGAACTGATCTACCACAGGGGCCCTGCTCTGGAACCCTCACCCATTCCTCTCCTGTCCCCTATAGCCCTCCCCTCCATGCTTCTTTGTTCTTATCATCTCTGCTCTTCTGCACTGCCTGAACATCTTCTGGCTGTTGCAGGAAATCCCGAAGACGTCATTCGGTATACCCTGGCGCTGCCCGAACACACGCAGAGCTGGTGAGACCAAGTGAGCCTGGAGCGAGAGGAGAAGAAGAAGGTGGAGGAGCTGGGGTGGTAAGGGACAGGAAGGGAAGTGATGAGATTATATATATTTATACTAGTGAATTGCCCATCAAAAAATTACGGTCATAAAATTGTAATGCTGTTTGCCACACAATGTAAGTCTTTTGGTCCTCTGAGTGCCTTCGGCGCTCATTGCGAGCCTCTCCCCTTGTGTATTTTCGGTCGTCTGAGCACCTTTGGTGCTCATTGCAAGCCATGCGCTGAGCGCCTTTGGTGCTCATTGCAAGCCTCTCCCCTCATGTACTTTTGCTCCTCTGAGCACCCTTTGCGCTCATGGCCAGCCTCTCCCCTGCTCTTTATATATATATATATATATATATATATATATATATATAGTATTAATAATTAATTAAATACATTAATATACTTTACCTATTTGTAATTAATAAATGCAGCAATCAATATCTTGAAGAGCTAACAATCTGTTTTGAATTTCCTGCAGCATACAATGTACATTTGGACTGTTGCTGCCCTCAAATGTCAGCAATGTGTCAAGTGTGCAGTGTGCGCGAGGGCAAACCGTTTGTTTAGGTGTGTAAAGCACCATTTTTCGAATGGTAATGTTATTAGTTGCAAGTTAGTGTTGTGAAATGGCTGTGATTGTGTATGTGTTACGCGGGTCTGGAGCATTTTCCATACTTCCTAATAGTGTAGTTTTACCTCGTACAATCCTGAGTAAAAGTCTTATGTGCCTGGCAGTGTTTAGCGTGGTTAGGGGTCGTGTAGCCTCGTTTTCGTTTGTTTCGTCCACCATTTGTTTGTTTGTTTTTATTTTTATTTTCTTTGTCTTTTTGTTATTTTTGGATGGGTTCGGTTCGGCCGTTAACTTCGTATTTTTTTGATCTCGTATTTTTCTTTTCCAAGTGCCGCGGTTCGTACTTTTTTTTTCAAAGTCACGCTTTCGTTTTTGCATAGTTTTAGGGGCTGTAATTTTTCCACTTTTTTTTTCGTACTGCTACGGGTCTCGCATTGTGAATTTTGTAATTGAGATATCTGATGTTCTGGAGTGCTGCGGGCGGGTCATAGGGATGAGCGCCATAGGCGCTCATCTCCACCAGCGCAGTGAGAGCCTTAGGCACTCACTGCCTAAGTTGTGCGGGGTCATAGGGATGAGCGCCTATGGCACTGATCTCCACCAGCGCAAAGAGCACCTTTTGCGCTCCTTGTTACTCGTTTTGTGAGGGCCTCAGTTGCTACGGGCTCGATGTGCAAGCCCGCAAATGTTAGCAACATCCCGCAATGTTCACAACTATATATATGACTAGCGAATTGCGCGTCAAAAAATGACGGCAATAGAATTGTAAGTCAAGGAATGGCGCAGACATTATTTTTTGTGGTGGTCTGAGATCTAGGCGGTAATTGCAAGCCTCTTGGTTCTTGTATTTTTTTTTTATCAGAGGCGCTTTTGCTGTCATTATAAAGTTCGGCGCTGATATGCTTTTTGCGCTTATTGCAAAACTGTCCCCGGTGTAGTTTGTGTGGTATGAGCAGCGTTGGCGCTCGTTGTGAGGCGCGCAGTGAATGTCTTTTGCGTTTATTGCAATAGTTTTTTTTTGTGTATATGTTTTTTGTGATGCTAATGAAATAAGTATTAAATTAATTAAGTAATATACTTTACCTATTTGTAAGCAATAGATGCAGAAAGCATTGTGCTGAAGAGCTGACAATCTATTTTCATGTTCCTGCAGCATAGAATGTAGGTTTGCAGTGTTGTGGAGCTGAGGTGTAAGTGTCAGCAATGTGTGCAGTGTGTAGTGTAAATAGGCTGCGTGCTCGAGGGGAATCCGTTAGTGTAGCTGGGTACTGCCGCATTCTGTAAATTAATGTTGTAAAATGGCGGCGAATGTGTAGGTAGGCGGGTTTGTATGATGAAGAATGGTCCTTGCTAATGGTGTATGTTGTGGGTCGTACGGGTTTTTGTAAAAGCCGTATTTGCTTTGTGGAATTTAGCGGCTTTAGGGGTCGTGTAGCCTCATTTTCCTTCTTTTTTTTTTTGGTGGCCATTTTTTCTCTCACTTAGGAGATTTTCAAGTGTCTAAACTTTGTAAATTTGACAGAATTCGAGGTTTAAGCTGTGTTGCAGAGGTCCTGGGTGTCCCCCTTGGTGTGGGTAAGGTTTTTATTTTATTTTTGTGTGTATTTTTATGTTTTTTAAGGTTTGGCGCTGTGCGCGGGTTGTCCGTTAAGGTCGTATTTTTATGAGTCCGCAATGAAGTCCCGCGGGTCCCTCCTAGTTATGTGTATTTTGTGAATTTGGTATTTTTGACCCTCTGGAAAGTCGCTGTTCAGGGTCATTTTGCAAAATATTGTATTTTGGTCTGGAACGGGTACTTGAAATTAATTTCTGCAGAATGTATGAATGTTATTACATGAATCCCACCTAGTTATGTGTATTTGGTGAATTTCGTATTTTTGAACCTCTGGAAAGTTGCCGTTCCGGGTCATTTTTGTGAAAAATTATATTCTGGTATGTTAAAGGGTTAATAAAGCATACTATCAGATGGGGGTTGGCTCCTAAATATAGTTCTCAATTATATTGTATTGTGCCTGGAATGGGTACTTGAAATTAATTTCTGTGGAATTTATGAATGTTAATAAATGAATCCCACCTAGTTCTTTGTATTTGGTGCATTTGGTAATGTAAATGACGTCACTCAGTTATGTTTAACTCTCCGTGACCGCATGGACAACACACCATGTAGATCCACTTGGTTTTCATGGCAGAGATACTGGAGTGGGTTGCCAGTTCCTTCTCCAGTGGACCACAGCATACAGCCCCTTGTATTCCCAGGTGGTCTCCCATCCAAGTGGTGGCCAGTGTGACCTCTTGGTTCCCTGGCTGGATTTAAGCCTATAATGCTGTGGTGAAAGCACCTGCATCCTCACCACCCGAATTTGGTAATACTGATCCTCTAAAAAGTCGCTGTTCGGTGTCATTTTGCAAAATATTGTATTCTGGCCCCAAACGGGTACTTGAAATTAGTTTCTGTGGAATTTATGAATGTTATTACATGAATCTCACCTAGTTATGTGTCTTTGGTAATACTGATCCTCTGAACTGTTGCCGTTCCGGGTCATTTTGCAAAATATAGTATTCTGCCTGGAACAGGTACTTGAAATTCATTTCTGCTGTATTTATGAAGGTTATTTTACATGAATCCCACCTAGTTATATGTTTTTGGTGAATTTGGTATTTTTGACCCTCTAAAAAGTCACTGTTCCGGGTCATTATGCGAAATATAGTATTCCGCCTGGAACGGGTACTTGAAATTAGTTTCTGCAGTATTTATGAAGGTTATTACATGAATCCCACCTAGTTTTGTGTATTTTGTGAATTTAGTATTTCTGAACCTCATAAAAGTCGCTGTTCCGGGTCATTTTTGCTAAATATTATATTCTGGTATGTTAAAGGCTTAATAAAGCATACTTTCAGATGGAGGTTGGCTCTTAAATATAGTTCTCAATTATATTTAACACATCCCAATTATTTTACCATGAATTCCCTTTATAAAGAGTGCGTTTTGGCCTATTTTTGCCGGTTCTGTTTGATATTTTGTTTTTTAAAGGGGTAATAAAGTATTATATCAAATTGGTTTTGGTTCTTATATATTGTTCTCAATTTTATCTAACACATGCCAGTGATATTGGTATTGATTTATTTTAGAAATGGCCGGTTCCGGTCTGTTATGTTCCGTTACGGTTTTTACACAGTCCCCTCCACTACTACTGTCACCAATGCCTGAACACCCATATCGGTGAGTAGTACTTTCAAAGTGCTATTTTTCCTTTTTCATAAGATTGTCCATATTTTGAAGGTCTTTCTTTGGGCTAGAAAATGTTCCAGGAAGATGTCCAGTTCTTTCAAGACTGTTTTCAATGCATTTGTGAAAACTGTGAATGCATAATAAAGTTGTGTGAAAGAAATAAAAAGGACACTTCCTCGCTATGTGTGAAAGCAGCCAGCAGGAGGCAGTGCTGAGTAACTATAGTACAGCAAAGCATATGGAGTCTGGGGAATACTACTAAGGGAGAGGGAGAACGATGGGAGGAACATAGTATGATTATACACTATAGAGTGATCACTATCAGTGTATAAATACTTTTTATCATTATACAGTGCAGTGTACTCATTAGTATATTTTAAATAGTGCAATGTGTTTTTGTTTAGAAATATCATCATTATTCAGTGCAGTGTGCACATTTTCAGTGTATAAATACTAATTATCATTATACAGTGCACTGTGCTCATTATTAGTTTATAAATACTAATTATCAATATACATTGCAGGGTGCTTGTTATTAGTGTATCTCATATATAGTTGTCGTAATTACGAGTTGTCGTCACGCAATGTTAAAAGTTACGGACTTGTGCATGCGAATGAGCGCCAAAGGCTCATCGCGAGGCCAGAAAGTTACGGGATTGACGCTAAAGTTACGTTTTGACGCTGAAGGCACTTATTGCGGGGCTCGCGATGAGCACCAAAGACGTTCATTGCGAGGTCCGTGAAGTAGAGGAGGGAGAAGAGGCTTGCAATGAGTGCCCAATGCCATAGGCCTTGGGCGCTGATCGTGAGGCCCGCAATGAACACCAACGCGAGGCTCGCAAGTTAAAGGAGGGGGGGGGGGGTTCTCATTCTGTGGCAAGGCTTCACATTTTATTGCCGTTATTTTTGCCGGGAAAGTCGCTACTAAATATTAATTATCATGATACAATGCAGTGTGCTTATTATCAGTATAAAGTTAGTGTAATTTATATAATGCAATGTGTATTTGTGCATCATCAATATACAGTGCAGTGTGCTTATTATTAGTTTATAACTACTAATCATTATACAGTACAGTGTGCTCATTTTTAGTTTATAAACACTAATTATTAACTAGTGCATTACTAGTGTATACAGTGCCTTGCAAAAGTATCCACCCCCCCCTGGCATTTTTCATGTTTTGTTGCCTCACAACCTGGAATTAACATGGATTGTTTTAGGATTTGCATCATTTAATTTACAGAACATGCCCACAACTTTGAAGTTGTTTTTTTTTTTTATTATTCTGAAGCAAGCAACAAATAGGACAAAATAACAGAAAAAGTAAATGTGCATAACTATTCACCCCCTAAAGTCAATACTTTGTAGAGCCACCTTTTGCGCCAATCACAGTTCCAAGTCGCTTTGGATAAGTCTCTATGAGCTTGCCACATCTTACCACTGGAATTTTTGCCCATTCCTCCTTGCAAAACTGCTCCAGCTCTTTCACGTTGAATGGATTTGCGCTTGTGAACAGCAGTCTTTAAGTCTGACCACAGATTTTCTATTGGATTGAGGTCTGGGATTTGACTAGGCCATTCCAACACATTTACATGTTTCCCCTTAAACCACTCAAGTGTTGCTTTAGCAGTGTGTTTGGGGTCATTGTCCTGCTGGAAGGTGAACCTCCATCCTAGCCTTAAATCACGCACAGAGTGGTACAGGTTTTGCTCAAGAATATCCCTGCCTTTAGCACCATCCATCTTTCCCTCATCTCTAACCAGTTTCCCAGTCCCGGCTGAAAAACATCCCCACAGCATGATGCTGCCACCACCATGTTTCACTGTAGGGATGGTGTTCTTTGGGTGATGTGATGTGTTGGGTTTGCGCCAGACATAGCGTTTTCTTTAAAGGACGAAAAGTTTAATTTTCACCTCATCAGACGAGAGCACCTTCCTCCATACATTTTGGGAGTCGCCCACATGCCTTTTCGCAAACTCAAAACGTGCCATTTTGTTTTTTTATGAAATTAATGGATTTCTCCTGGTCACTCTGCTATAAAGCCCAACTCTATGGAGCGTACGGCTTATTGTTATCCTATGTACAGATACTCAAGTCTCTGCTGTGAAACTCTGCTGCTCCTCCAGGGTTACCTTAGGTCTCTGTGCTGCCTCTCTGATTAATGCCCTCCTTGCCCGGTCCATGAGTTTTGGTGGGCGGACGTCTCTTGGCAGGTTTGCTAGTGTGCCATGTTCTTTCCATTTGGTTATGATAGATTTTATAATGCTCCTGGGGATTATCAAAGATTTGGATATTTTTTTTATAACCTAACACTGTTTTGTACTTCTCAACAACATTGTCCCTTACTTGTTTGGAGATTTCCTTGGTCGTCATGGCAATGTTTGGTTAGTGGTGCCTCTTGCTTAGGTGTTTCAGCCTCTTGGGCCTTTCAAAAAAGGAGATTATATATAATTATATAATATTTCACTAATTATGTGACTTCTGAAGGCAATTGGTTGCACCTTTTTATGGTCTTCATAACAAAGGGGTGAATACATACGCACATGCCAATTTTCTGTTTTCTAGTTCTAAAAAATAGTTTTATGTATATATTTTTCTCATTTCACTTCACCTACTTAGACTATTGTGTTCTGATCCATCACATAAAATTCAGATTAACAAAACATTGAACTTAAGGCTGTAATGTAACAAAATAGGTAAAAAGTTGAGGGGTGTGAATACTTTTGCAAGGCACTGTAAATAGTAATTATTGTTATACAGTGCTTGTTATTAGTGTATAAATACTAATTATTATCGTGCAGTACAGTGTGCTTGTTATGAGAATGTAGTTAGTATATTTTATATAGTGCAACCTGATGTCAGAGACGCTTATGAAACGCACGTCGGGGTTCTCATGTCTGAGGAGCATGCTGGTTCAATGAGAGTGCTTGTGATTTGAACTCCATCTATCTACTGCTGTATGTAGCTTCACAGTGGGGTTGCCGTGTTGAAGACACTAAGCGTTATCTCTTTTGTATGGCTTATATTGATTTTAAGCATGGTGAGTGGGCAGAACAGCTTGGCTATTTAAAGGAACACTATCCTCATAAGTTCATCATCGCTATAATTTAATTGTTGTATATATTTTTTCTAATTATGAGGCAGGTTATGCTATATTGAGATGGTAATATATACAGCAGTTTATTAATACAGGTTTTGTTGGGGTAAATATACAAATATCCTTAAATTTTTAGCATATATAAGTTATCATCAACTTATTTTAGACATTCAAATATATATATATAAAATGTTTACTCTTTCCAGTTAGTGTGATATTTGGCTGGGATGTAAGCTGTGAGCCAATATTTTCTATTTGTGTAATATATAGTTATGAATGGTTAAGTCTACATGACCCATGACTTAGCACTTTCAGTTAGAGACAGTACACAAGTTCTTAGTACTAACCAAAATGGATTTTCAGTCATCCCCAGGGTTCCATAAGTGTTATTTACTGCACACAAGTGTATCATATAAAGTAGATATACGCACAGATTTTATCAAAGTATGTGTTATATTATTATTGGATATCATATGTAAATAAAATGTTATTGGTTGTTAGTGGGTAGTACCATGTTGCTAGGTGGGGGAAAGATGGATTATTTCATTGTTTTATGTAAACAAGTATAAAAGCTGTGTCTGGTTATATTTGTCAGTTCAGTTCAGTGAGTAGGCGAGAAAATTACCATAAGACTCTGTTTTTGTTATCATAATTTGGTTTGAAGTACAAAGGAGTATGTGAGTATGGGTTTTTTCCTAGACATATTGCATCCCAATGCGGGGCTGCGCTTAAATGTCCGTAAATACAGTCAGGCTTCGGAGCTTTGTATGGGGGGATGCTTGGCAACCATTCATGGCCATAAATCTGTGTATAATTGATTGATTGTTATGCCTTCCTTCCAAGAAAGCCTGTGGCTTGTAGATATGAACGGAACATGAGCTGCACAAACTTAACTCCCCCAGACCTTCTATGATTTGTGTATTTGTGTTGCTAACCTACAATGCAAAATAGTGTAATTAAGAGAGACAAGGAGAAGCAGTGTGTTTCTGTGTATCTGTGTTAATTAATTCAGCGAGACACGGAGCCCAGGCTTGCTCCTGCCCCCCACCTAAGGAAATTGTTAAGATGGCATTTGAAGTTGTTTGAAATGGCACATTGCCCATAGTTCCAGAAAGAGATCTGAACATTTTTCTTTCCCTTAAGGTGGATTGAAGTTATATAAAGAACAGAGGAAAAGAGTGTTATGTGTTTTATTTTTTTGAAGGTTAGAAGATTTTTTTTAGGTGGGTTTTTTGCTTGTGATTAAGAGGTTCAGATGAGAGGTGTACATTATTTTGGAAATTTGCAAGTTGGTATGGAACTTGAGAGAGAAAGGAATGTGATTCCTTTGTAAAGATAGTTCCTAAAAGAATTTAGCAAGTAATTAAAAAACGGCTTTTGGTATGTGAAGTCAGACCATAAACATAGTTTTGGAATGTATTGTGAAGAGTACAGAAACAGAGAGAGCGATAAACAGAGAACGCCCCATTATTTTAGATCAGATAATAAGTGACAGGGAGTTATGGTATATTTCTAAATTGTATTTTGTAAAAACTGAGAAGTCTAATTTTTGTGTGCTGTGTCACTGCCAAGAGCCAGCAGAACGTGCTGATTAAATTACAGTAATAGATTATTTTAGTTCCTGCATTTGGGAGGTTGTGTTATTTTACTGTGAACACACATAAATGTTCATGTATAAGTTAGTGTAAGGATAGTATTAGGATTTTTTTAGTAAACTTTGTGTTTTGCTATGTATGTTTTTTTCTCCGTCATTCTAAATCCTAGCTGGTATTAAAAAAAAAAAAAAGTTCTGAGGATATCCAATTTTTAGAGTCAAAGATTTTATTGTGTTACATTTTGTTTTTTAACGAGTGCATATGTATTTTGTGTTGACTTAATATGTCTTGTGTTTGGTTTTGTGAAGTTGTGATTAAAAGACCATTATTAATAGTGACATATTTGTTTTTAAAGTTAGTATAAGGTTTTGAGCGGCTGCTGAGACCACCTTAAATGATATCTGAGACCACCTTAAATGATATCCGTAGCAATGTTTATACTGATAAGACAGAGTCTGTTTCATTTTATATTCTGTGGCACTAAACTGTTAGTAACGAGAGTGCCACCCTGTTGTGGTCTCAGGTGTTTTGCACCTGCTGCACCAGCAGTAGCTCCAAGGCTGCTTTAATGATAACACAAGTATTTGAGGAAAATATTGGTAAGAAACAGTTCTTTTAGTATCTAATTATAGCAAATAGTATGTATTTATCCCAATAAAGTGTTAGATGTAATTTGAGAATCTGATTTTATATTATATATTATAAGTTTGGTGGCCATATAAAGTTGTTTTTGTTTAGATTTGATTCCTTTTGGCTTAATTATGTTTAGGATTTTTTGGTTCTTACAAAGTGATTTAAAAACATTTATGCGTATGCAAATTTTGTGAGCTTATAATTATGTAATTATATGTTGTGTCTTGTTTGTATATGTTTGGATCCCGTATTTATGTTGTATTATCAGCAGATTTTTATACCGGCAAGAAAAACATTTTTTTTTCCTGTAGAAATTATGTTTTCCAAGTGGAGAAAGGGGCATCTTGTTTAAAGTGTGAAGTACAGAGTTTAGAGACGTTCAGTGCGTCTCTGTATATGGATTTTTTTTTCTATGTTATCAGATACTGTGATTGAAATGAATAGAAGTAGAATTGATTTAGATATTTTTACATGCAAAGGTGTTAGTTATTCAGACTAGATTAGGGGATATTAAAGAGATATTGTACCTGACGAGGTAGTATTTTAAGAAGCGCTATAGATTTTAATTAAAGCTTAACAGAGGTGAGCCTTCCTATTTAAAGGTGAGAGACAAAGGTGAGCCTCCCTAGAAAGGTGATAAAGATAATAAGATTATAAAGAAAATATAGGTGTGCCTCCCTAGAAAGGTGAATACAGGTGTACTTACCTACAAAAGTAAAAAGGTTCACTTTACCTAGGAAAAAGTGGAGAATTTTGCTTTACTAAGAAAAAGTGAGAGGTGTACTTACCTACAAAAATGATAGGTTTACCTTACCTTTGAAAGGTGTTATGTCTAGATGACGATTTTGAGAGCGGAGCTGTTAGATTAAAAGATAAGAGTGTAGATGTGCTATCTACACTAGCAAGACTCTGAAGTGACAAGTGGCTGTTGGCAAGAAACTGCAAATGAAATTGGGCCCATGAATGTGAGTGTGAGTACTGTGTGTACTGAGTGTAAGTACCATGTGCAGTGAGTGCTGTGTGAGAAATTGAAGAAGAGGAAGATTGGTCCTCTGTTCCGTGTTATTGTTGAGTATGTTTGAACATATGTTTACAGTGTTTGGAAGTGTGTGAGCTAGATTGAGATCTGTCTATGTGTGAGGACATCATGTATGTACTGATTGTCATGTGAAGTTGTGTTTCTTGAAAGAGAAGATCTGCAGTTGATCTCCTAGAATGGTGTATACTGAATATTGGTATTCATATAGGAAAATAGTGTCCAAAATATATCATTGCATTTTTGTGCAAAGATTGTCCATTATATCTGACCTACAGTGTAATAAAATTGCTTATAGAGAATATATAATCGAAAATCTGATCAATTTCAGATTAATTTTTGTGTTTTTATATTTGTGGGAGAGTTTTATGCCGTCGATCATTTTGGATTATCAGAATTAAGGTTTTTTGAAAATCTTGTTTATAATTGTGTTAAATGTTTTTTTCTTATTAAAAGGTTAATATTTGAGAACATTAGTTACAAGCAAATATAGTTATTGGTAAAAAAAACTGGGTCATCAAAAATAATAAAAAGAAAAAGATTTTTTAAGGTTTTATTACAATAAAAAAAAAAACAGTTTAAAAGCATATAATGTGCAAATTATATTAAATTAAATGAAGCTGTATGCTATTTATTCATTATACTGATATACTGGCCAAAAACCAATGTTTACAGAACTGTTAGTCCTATTCAAGGTTGTGTACAGAAAATGTTTTGATAAGAAGGAAACTGCTTTGTTTTTACCAAAGAACAGTTTGAAATACCCACTATATTTAGGTGCAAAAGTACATGTTCAATAAAAATTATTAATTTTAAGGTTGAAAAAGGTGAAATTATTTTATGTGTTATGTTTTATTTATTCATGTTGGATAAACACTATAATATTGTGACATCTATTTCTCCAGGCCCATCCTCAGCTCACATGATGGCCATGGTACAAATTGGCAGAAAAGATCTCCTGGATACATCTGATCCACTGCAAAAGGGTCCCTCTGTCTGCATCTTCCTGGGAACCTAACTGTTAACCTGAGTAACCCTGCACCTGTCTACTACACAAAGTCTGGCTACAAAGGGGAGTAAAACCAATAGGGTCACTCGTCTCAAACCCAGTGAAGATACTGCCGTGTTCAGACAGATTAGACGGGCCTCGGGGATGCAGGAAGGGATCCCAAGAATGATGCCGAAACACAGACTGTGGCTCCCCTTCAGAAGTCCAGGATGGTGTGGGATGAGAAAGTCCATATTAATCTTAGTCCGTTTCACTGCCATTATAGTAATACCTACCCTGATCTGGTAGAATACACAAAACAGATTAAGGGACACATCTACAAAGTCCTTGACCCAATCTAAGAGATCCACCCCAAGTGGCAGCTTTGATGACAGAATCTACATCAACTCCATTGGAGTACCGCATGCACTATCAGACGAGTTCAAGGACAGAAATCAAATTGCAGCAGGATTTAAATCTATGTCCACCTGGTCTGTGACAATAAATAAGAATGTTTACTGGATAAATTACATCTACTATAACCAACAAAGATTTGTGAAATATACAAGAGATGAGGTACAAGGTTTGACTGAACAACTAGATAAAACAAGTCTGATGGCGTGGCAAAACTGCAATGCCCTTGACATGCTTCTAGCAAAAGAAGGGGGTGTTTGTAAAATGTTTGGCACTGCCTGCTGCACCTTAATCTGTAATAATAAGGCACCTGATGGGACAGTTACCAAAGCCCTGGAGGGATTGACCGCACTGTCAAATGAACTAGCAGAAAATTCAGAGATTGAAAACCCATACACTAGCTGGCTTCAGTCGTGGTTCGGAAGATGGTAAGGCATAGCCCTTTCTATGATGACTTCAATCGGTGTAATGCTTGCCATTTTGGTTACTTGTGATTCGTTATGTGGTTCCCTGCGCAAGGGGACTGATACAGAAATGGGTTTACACAACCATCACCCAGAAAGAATACCTATATGAAACTTTGCAATTCTACGCTACACGCTTGCCTAAGGACATGGAAGAAGAGGAATACAAGAATCATGCCTAAAATCAAGGCCCATCCCCATGAAGGACATATTCAAACTCTTGCTCATTGACATTACAATACGCTAATACATATATCTGCTGCAAAATATGGAAGAAGAGGAATACAAGAATCATGCCTAAAATCAAGGCCCATCCCCATGAAGGACATATTCAAACTCTTGCTCATTGACATTACAATACGCACTTCTTGTCTTCTGCCTGAAGATCTGCACAGGATGGCCTATTGCTTTGACCAGAGAATCTCACCACCCAGAAGAAAGTGGTCCACCTGTTTACCGTATGGAAAAAGAAGAACCTACCCTAAGTGTGATGTGTAAGACTAGGATTGTATGAAGTTTATCCGAACATACGTTTTCATTGTGTTGTCATTTTCCTTTTTTCTGCTATTTACTATACCGGTCTTCCTTTTTTACTATTGTTTGGCTTCTAACATTATGCACATTGTTCTATCAACTTGCTAGGATCTAGTACATACTAACATCTGATAGGGAATAGTAATTAGGGATAGAAAAAGTTATGATGCATACACTCTGGGTTATTAGTCATGTCAGTGCAAACTTTATTGGTTATTAAATTATACTTATTGTCTCATGAGACTTTTAGCTGGTAGATATAAAGGGGAATTGGTTATATGGCCCAGTTATTGGTAATTGGTTAAAAAAAATAAGCAAGACTATTTTCTCTGTTTTAACCATTGTATTTTTTACATATCTGGACTTTTATATCTATGGCACCGCTATCTGGACTATATCTTGGTAACATATAACAGCATATGTGGATGTTTTCATTCACTCCATTGGACTCTTTCTTTGTTATATGGACTTTGTCAAACAGGTGCTCACTTGTTTTCCTGGATGTATTGCTTTACCATCATGATTAGATCTTTTCTTGCTACTGCTTTATAATCGCTATATTATAAAGCTTTCATTCAACAGACACTGAACTTCGTGCTATGGATTCCATTTGTGAAAGACTTTTAGATTATTCCACGGATCATAGCGGTTTATTAAAATTGTGTTATTATATATTTTATTGTTTCTATGTATAATTATGTTTTCTTTTGCAATGTTCTTGTTGGGAAGGTATTACGGTAAAAGGTGCAAAGGACTCCATGAGATAAGATCTAATATTTCCATGTTGTAGGAAACTCATTTGATTGAATTTTTTAGAGAACTTAAGTCTCTTTAAATGCCAGTCTGAAGATCTTACCTCTACTTCCTAATAAGTTAATATTCTTATTGTTTAGCTATAGCTGTCAAATTTATATTGAGATTATACCCTATCATATTTGGATTTTTTCTTTTTTATGACAATTTTTTATTATGATAGGGGTTAGTGTTGGGGGAAAGATACAAGTATCCTTAAATTTTTTGTGTATATTTATACAAAAATTATAACTCTTTCCAGTTAGTGTGATATTTGGCTGGGATGTAAGCTGTGAGACAGTATTTTCAATTTGTGTAAGATATAGTTATGAAATGGTTAAGTCTACATGACCCATGACTTGGCACTTTCACTTAGAGATAGTACACAAGCTCTTAGTAATAACAAAAATATATTTTCGGTCATCCCAACAGTCTAATCAGCGTTATTTACTGCGCACAAGTGTATCACATATATAGTTGTGAGCGTACGGGTCGTTGCTCACGCTTGCGGGCTCGCGTAGCGAGCCTGCGGCCCTCGCGTAGCGAGGTCACTGGGCAAGGGCCTCAGTTGCTGGCATGGAGCGCCGAAGGCGCTCCATGCCAGCAACTGAGGCCCCTCGCGAAGCGAGGGCCTCAGTTGCTGGCGAGGTCACTGGGCACGGGCCTCAAACCCTCGCAAACTTCACGTCACTACTCAAAAAACACGACACACAAATTACGACACTCGCTAAATTTTACGAGGAACGCAAACAACCTACGAAACACGTTACCACACATTACGACCTCGCAAACATCGGACGCAACACGCCGACATACAAACATTTAAAACACAATACATACACACAGCACATACATAAAAACCGTACCTACACCAAGAGGGAGCACCCAGGACCTCAAAAATGCAACTTAGACCTCGATTTTACTCGAAATAAAAGAGTTTTGAGACAAAAAAAAAATCTAAGCGACAGAAAAAATGGCCGCCGAACAAAACGAAAACGAGGCTACAGCACTCTAAACTCGCAAAACACCACAACAAACTCGCAAAACACCACAAGAAACTCGCAAAACGCCACAAACCACCTACGGATATTCATACCACACAGTGCACACATTCAGCACGCTTACACAGCAGCTCCACACCACTAATGCTGCAGCAACATCAACACAGATTGCCAGCTCTTCATCACAATGCTTCAAAATAGGTACAGTATATTCATTTAGTAATGTATTACATATTTCATTATTACACACCAAACAGCATTAGCTACCTTACAATTTCATTTTTTGACGGGCAATTCGCTAGTATCATATAAAGTAGATATACGAACATATTTTACCAAAGTATGTGTCATATTCTTATTAGATATCATATGTAAAAAAAATATTATTGGCTGTTAGTGGGTAGTACCATGTTGCTAGATGGTGGAAAGATGGATTATTTCATCGTTTTATGTAAAGTATAAAAGCTGTGTCTGGATATATTTCTGTCAGTTCAGTTCAGTGAGTGAGTTGGTGGCAGCCATTTAGGGTATCCTTGCTACTGATCCACATTTTTTCTAAATAAACTCTAATAATGAGCAAATGGCCAGAAGACTCTGAACCCAATCATGATAACAAAAACAAAGTACAAAGAAGTATGTGAGTATGGCTTTTTTCGTAGACCGTTTAAACATTTCTTGCCATAGATTTTGTTATGTATTTTAATTTTCTCATTATGAAATAATTAGGTAAGAATATCATGATTATAAAAAGTATATCAGCTTGTATCTCACTAGAATGTTTAAGTGCGTCATCTGTAGAATGTTTACGTTAATGTTCTTTAAAACATCTGTTTCCTGTATCCTGTCTTTGTTTCAGAAACTAATGAGACAAGATATCTATAGGAAGCCGGGATTAGATAAGGATCGTTTTGCTGAGTTAGACAGAGAAAGACACTTTTGTATTTAACACTATTTTCAACTATGCTTTTAGCAGCTGTGACGTATGTTATGCTATATAAGGAACTGGCCGTCCAAATAAACTCAGAGATTATTCTGATGACACTCTGACTTCTGTGCATTATTTTCTCTCATTATATCTTGGTACTCAGATATAATAATATACACACATCAGAATACATGATTACTCACTAATCTGATCCTATCATTTTGGTCCTTCGAGCCAGATGTTGTTTCCCTTATCATTCCTCGGACGGAGCAAAACTCCTTTTACCGTGCACGGGGGGTAAGTCGCTGAGGACTCCCTTACCTTGAGAAAGACCTCAGGCCTGATATATACGATCAGTTGGACCACAGAGGCAAGGTGTTTTTCCGAGGGATGACAAGGCACAGCTTACAGCGAACTGACAGTGAGTATATGAATTTCTGTTGCATTTGCATGTGTGTGTATGTCCCAGGTCCTTGCCTAACAGTGATATTAGGTAAAAGAGTTGTACAACTAGGTTTCTAGCCTAGTAATAGGTAGAAGGGTTGACACTTACCCACAGAGAGGTAAGTCATTATCCTGAGGAAAAGACTATAAAATAAGTTCTCCGTACGTAACGTTATTGAGAAAGCTTACCATGAAAAAGGGGTAAATGAGTCTGACTTTCAAATGAGCTCTTGCAAGAAAATATGTATGTGTGTGCATGTTACCATTTTGTATGATTTAAATACCGGTACCGGGTGTATGTATGTTTGTGAGGGGTGTAACACGCATAACAGATTTATTGGTTATGGTATATACCTGTCAACATTCTGTATATTTCTGTGTACTTGTGAGTGTATGTATATATATACACATGTATTCTTTTGTGTTGTTCTCAAAATTCTTTGAGCTATACTTGTAAGGGATACGTCCACATAGGCACCACACGGTATATGGTGAAGTTGGACTTTGAGTGGTTTACCTGTCGACCCTGAAGGTTGGGTGGCAAGGTTTACACTAAAGGGAACTGCACAACAAGACTTCCCATCAGAAGCTACGGGCTTTATGGGTCCTTGATGTGCCGAGTATATGTGGTGGTGTTTGAGGTGTAGCGTGCGAGAGGTAGCGTGAACGACTCTCTATGTGAACCCGGTTTCCACACTCGGGTGTGGAGAAGGCAGATGGTCCAAGGTGTGGGAGATATACAGATTATTTCTGGAAAATGTATAAAAGGTCTGTTGGTTGTTGTATGTATATGTAATGCTATGTATATTTCCATGTACCTGTGATCTTATTTTTTTGTGTACATCTATTAACTTTAATTGATCCTATAGGAGTTTATAGTGGATAGGCTCTCAGGGCATAAATCGCACTGCCAGGTGTGTGGTTTCTAGACCCTGCAGTTTTCAAGGTTATCTCTACAGAAATGTTTAATATGCAAAGGGTTTCTGGTGTGCATCTGTAACTTATGTCTGGTAAAAACACACTTATGTGTGGGAAATGTGAACACTGTATTCTAGAATTGTTTTCTTATGTGTATTTGTGTATATATATATAAAGTTTCTGTATGTATGTAACTTTACTCGATGCTTTACCTTTGGGCAGGGAGGTGACTGATCTGCATTATGTGAAGATGTGCAGGGTCTGGCCAACCACACACATAGCAGACCACTCCCCTTTCCTACTCCCATTTTTTCCTCTGTGTGTGTGTGTGTGTTAGTTTTTGTGTGACAATATGTCTGTGTGTAACCTTGAGGGAACATATCAGAAGGGTGAAAGTGTGGTTGCGGTAAAGAGAGACAAAGGCATGTTATTACAGCCCCTTTTTAAGTGATGACGATGCTCACCGCACCCACTGGATACACAGCATCTACTATACTACCTCTGCTGGAATCAGTGCCCTGTATCCACTACTTCTTGGCAATATTAATCCTTATTAAGATGGTATAGGAGACGTTCAAACTTTATTGAGCTTTACTATATACAAAGAAGTATAGGAAAGGAAAAGTAAACGCAACGTTACTTAATTAAGGAAATAAAAATCAAAAAAAAGTAAATACATTTTCTATACTAAAAATAAAAAATTGTTGAAGATGAAAACAAAAAGGCAAATGTGTATTACAATGACGGAGCCTACGGGGGGAGGGACATGTAATGTTAATCACCTCTCTCCTTCGAAAGAGGATATGTTTATGTGTACACAGAAAAGACTTCCACGACTGACCGCCCCTCCAACTCCTGGATATATGGTCACTTATAGTGATGATGTAGAGGACGAATTTGATGATGCCCGCAAATACCTGCTTGCCGCCACCGCTCCAAATCCACCTCCTCCAACACCACCACCTTATGAAGGATGGCCCGCCAGAATCAGGCGGGCACCAGATCATCAATACGGAGGTAAGGGAACAACATCTGTGCCATTTTATCCCTTAATTGAGGTTCTCAATCCTAGGGGGGGGGGGGGGGGGGGGAGAGCTTGTAGATGGGGGAAATGTGTTGCCACCCACAATGCTAGTATACCGAGCATGGACAGATGCAGATGTGAGGAGAGCTGTAGAAGGAGTCCCCCACCAAAACGACAATATGGGAATTTTCAGACTTAAGTTCGAGCGAGTGCAGCAAAGTTTTAAATTAAATGGTGTTGAGGTTGTACGGTGTCTGAGGCAGATATTAGGGTCCGATTGGATCCTTAGTGAAGGTGACTGGAATCCACTGGACCCAAGGTGGGAGCCATTGCAATATGGATCACAAGAACTGACCCAACGAGTAGACGCTCTAATAGGCAGAATAGCTGACAGACACAGAAAACACGCAGACTGGACTAAGATAAACGAGTGTGTACAAAAAGATGATGAAAGTGTGGAACAATATATGGGGAGGTTGCGGGTAGTATTTGACAGCCATAGAGGGGTAGCCAGACCTAACCCATATGATGATGCTGGACCATATGCTCAGCAACTAAAGAAAATAAATGACTTTGTGATACAACACCAAATTACTTACAAAACATGTCCCCTTAGGGAAACCATAGAATATGCTAGACATGCAGAAGAGCAGTGTAAGAGAGCAAATGAAAAGAAACAGATAAAGCAAGATAGTAAACCAAAGGAGGTGTATTTGATGACTTCTGTTGATGGGAAAGCGCAACCTATAACTTTTGCTTTCTTTTCTGGTGATGGTGGAAATAACCAAAAATGTGGAGGGAGAGGAGGTGGACGAGGTCGAGGTGGAAGCAGAGGAACATTTTATGGAAATTGTTACGTGTGTGGCAAGGCCGGCCACTTAGCACGTTCCTGCAGAAACAGAAAGTACCAGGAGGAAGAGGGAGTGGGTGACGATGACCAGACTGACAAATGACTAGAATCAGGTTGTACCCTTCCTTTACAAATATTTGCTGAACAAGAATTGCTTGAATCTGAATTGTATGAGTATGGCAATAATGATGCAAAATTGCCAGGAAAAAATGATGTGTTGAATTAAGAATCATGTATAGACTTAATGGCTCTAGAAGAACAACCAGTCATGCAACTAGATGTAGAGGGGGTAATGATAACATTTTTATGCGATACAGGAGCATGTACGTCAGTGTTGAGCGATGATGGCACATGGACTAGTTACACGTCATCACAAAACATACTGGTTAGGTCAGCAGCAGGACAGACAAATAGCGAACCTATATCATGCCCACTCACAGGGAGATTGTTCAACGGCCAAACATTTGAGCATCCTTTTATACTCTCCCCTAGATGTCCGATAAATCTCTTGGGTAGAGATCTGATGCTGAAATGCAACATTAGAGTGGTTCCTACAGAGTAAGGCATGAAAGCATACATGGGGGCATACCTGTCGATGTAAATGTAGTGCAGGGGATGGGTGAACCACATTACTTTTACACATTAGACATGGTGTCGAAAGGGCCAGGACAAGTATCAAGCACTTTGGTAGCCATGGCTAATGACCTAGCTCCATCTTCCAGTGTAAAACAAAGCACAGGGTCATTACACTGCACTATGAAATTTGAAAGTACACCGGGGAGGGATGTGGACTATGAAAAAACATTTTTTCAAACACACCAATACCAGAATAACCTTTGATTACATATACTGGACAGAAAATGGGTATACAGGGGTGTGAGTAAAATTGAATAATCAAGACCAGTTACTCTATGCAGGACACACAGTGCCACACATATCACTAACTATGCCAGCTGGTGGAAGGTGGGTACAGGTAGGAGGGATGGTAGAAGAGGCTCAGACAGATAAAACACAATGGGAGTACTTGCCCTATGACCTCGGAGTGCAGTACTCACCGAGCACGAAAATATATAGGAAAAGCCTGGACTGCGTAACTGAGACATACACCAACAGCCAATATGCATTCTCAACTGTGCACATATTTGCACAATTAGGGAAGAATAGAGGCATGGTCACATCTACTGGCAGGCAAGTCACTCATAAACAACTCCTTTTGCAGTTACTTGAAGCCATTTAACTGCCCTTGAAGATTGCGGTATGTAAATGTGTGGCTCATACCACGACCACAGACGCAATTTCAATAGGAAATGGCAGGGCAGATGCAGCTGCAAAGCAGACGGCTCTAACGGGATAAATACACATTTTTCTCTTACACAGCTACACATCTGTGTATTTCGTAAACCACATTGACAAGAGTATTCTACAGCAACTACAGGCAGATGCACCCTCACAGGAAAAAACATACTGGTTGAAGAAAGGGAGTAAACTGAATGCTGATAATATTTATGAGAGTATAGAAGGGAAACCAATTTTACCAAAATCACTATTCAGATATGCAGCTATGTTGAGCCATGGCATTAGTCATGTCTCAAGAGGGAGTATGGTAGACATGGTCAGCAGAATATTTTCAGCCTATGGATTAAACACCTATTTAAAAAATGTTGTGCAGGGTGCCTTGTTTGTGCACAACACAACCCTCAGGGTAACTATCACCCCATAAGAGGCACATTCCCAGAACCAACATACCCCTTCCAAACAATATGTATGGATTTCATTGAGCTAACAAAGTGTGAAGGGAAGAAATCTTGCCTAGTGATAATTGATGTATACTCTAGGTGGGTGGAAACGAAACCATGTGCACACCCTGACGCAATCACAGTGGCTAAAACCTTAGTGACACAAATAATTCCTAGGTTTGGCATACCAGAGAAAATATATAGCGATAACGGCACACATTTTGTGAACAAAATTATCGACCACTTGAGTAAAGCATTACACATAGAGTTGAAAAACCACTGTGCGTACCACCCACAGTCAGCTGGATTAGTGGAGAGAACTAATGGTACCATTAAAAATAAATTAAGGAAAACGATGGCAGCGACAGGGAAAAATTGGCTTTACTGTTTACCATTAGTCATGCTAAACAAGCACATGCTTTCAGGCAGGAAGAAGTTAACCCCCGTTTGAAATATTGTATGGGAGACCATTCCTACTACCAGAATTTAAACCTTTTATCTTAGAAGATGAGAACATGAGTGAAAACTTAGCAGACTATATGAGAAAAATGTTAAGTAAGAAAGATATTATCTCCATCTCTCTCTCATCCACAGCAACAGCAGGGACCCTTCTTGGTACAACCAGGCCAGTGGGTCCTAATTAAAGTAATCAAGCGCAAAAATTGGGCATCGGCCAGGTGGGAAGGACCGTACCAAGTTCTGCTGTCAACACCCACTGCCTTGAAAGTTGCCGAACAAGCCACCTGATTACACCTGACTCACTGCAAGAGAGTAAAAGTGCCAGAGCTTGAGCCGGTTGATTCCTAAAACCTGCTAGCTGACTCATTGCGAGTCAGGCTGGGCTACAAAGGGGGGGAAACTCGTCTCAAACCCAGTGAAGAACCGAATGGTGCGGGTTTGGGGGTTCCCAACTGGCCCAAGAAAATGTCCTGGCACCTGTTCAAAAGACCTAACTGGTGTGGCCTAAGAATCTCACTGACATGCCTCATCTTGATAACTCTTTACATAGTAGCACCCATAATCATATGGGAAGAAGTAACAAGACCCAGAGGCAACCAGACGCAATCTATTAAAGAGATGTGGATGCACAGAATGAAAAGAGACATGATGGAAGTCAATTTAACTGGCCAAGTGACCCTAGTGTTCAAGGAAGAGCAGATAGGAACCAACCAAATAGACCTATGTCAAGTACTAAGATGTGGACTTTCTGGAGGAAGACGTAGTGGAGGGGTGAGAAAAGCGCCAGTATACTTGTGTATAGCCTCTCCGTATGGAAATGAGATGTCCTAGCTGGAAACTGGCCTTATGGAATACAGGAGCTGACAGGGGTTACTCCCCACCTTATCACAGGAAGTGCAAAAGTACAAAGAGACGCTTAAAGCTGACACGGGGTGTGGAGCCATTCTCCTGCAGCCAAAATCAGCTATACAAAAGTGTGATGAAGGGAGACATACTTTTGGAATCTACACCTCAGGCAGAGGTAACAACATGGAATATTTGCATATTCAGGTACTGCAAAAAGAGGAGCCCAGAGAGACTATTGATCTTACCAAGGTGAGCCCTGTGAATAGGACTGTGCCCTCACAGATCATCTATTTGGAACCTGTTCCACTGCCAGACCGTCAATGGCAATGTTACCATTTAAACTGAACCTTGCTTTAAGACCTTTGTTTAATACATTTATAAGAGCAGGGACTGTTACGTATTTTAATTTCCTCATTATGAAATAATTAGGTAAGAATATCATGATTATAAAAAGTATATCAGCTTGTATCTCACTAGAATGTTTAAGTGCGTCATCTGTAGAATGTTTACGTTAATGTTCTTTAAAACATCTGTTTCCTGTATCCTGTCTTTGTTTCAGAAACCAATGAGACAAGATATCTATAGGAAGCCGGGATTAGATAAGGATCGTTTTGCTGAGTTAGACAGAGAAAGACACTTTTGTATTTAACACTATTTTCAACTATGCTTTTAGCAGCTGTGACGTATGTTATGCTATATAAGGAACTGGCCGTCCAAATAAACTCAGAGATTATTCTGATGACACTCTGACTTCTGTGCATTATTTTCTCTCATTATATCTTGGTACTCAGATATAATAATATACACACATCAGAATACATGATTACTCACTAATCTGATCCTATCAGATTTTTTCAGTCTAATAGCCTACCTGTTGGCTAGGTTTCCCTTAAGATAGTACCGTGTTATGCCATAAGGGCAACCTTCCAGGCAGGAGGTACCCATCGAGGTCATAGTCGGAGTATTACTAAGTATTACTATTTCATATTTTTGATTTGCAAAATTTGCACTACAATTTTTGCATGTCTTTTTTTTTCCATTTATTTAGTATTTAATAAAGGTTTGAAACTTTCAAAATTGTGTTAGTATATTTTATACAGTAAAATGTGCTTTTCTGTACAAACACTGTACAACACTCAACATCATTATACAGTGTATAGACACTCAGTATCATTGTGAAATGGCTAAATAAGGTGAAAGATAGATGAAAGTGACAGAGGGAATAGAAAGATTGTTAAAGGGTTAGGGTGGAAAATGACAGCTTTAGAGCAATAGAGATAGCCATCTGGATTAGTTGGTGCTCCTTTTCAGACCTCGGATGGTTAGCTTTCATCTGGCAAAATAGTTTGCCACTTGCTATGTTGATTTTTTGGCCATGTCACGTTTACCTTGTGGAAATTCTGGGCCATGTAGTTCAATAGGTCTGAATACATGTGCAGTAAATACAAGAGTTATTGCTGTCAGTGGATCTTTGTACTGCCCCATTTAGTTGCTTTTATCTATATATGTTTAGGACGCCTTGTATAGCACAATATCTGTTCTGCTCTGCTGAGCTCACCTTGATAGTGGAAATATGCACTGTAGTCAATGCTGTATAGTAATACCATGATTGCACTAGTAAAAGGTGTTGACTAAGTAGAAGCTGCAGCAGAAGTGTTGTGGAGACTAATAACGTGTACAGACCAACAGCTTTATTAAATTGCAATTCGGCCAATTGAATAGGGCTCTATTTAAGCACATAGCATTTTTTTTTTTACAAAAGTTTTTAGTTAGTGAATTTCCAAACAAAAGCAAGGTCTTCATTAACTAAAAACTTCTGTAAAAAAAATATGCTCTGTGCTTAAATAGAGCCCTATTCAATTGTCCGAATCGCAATTTAATAAGGCTGCAAGCATTTAAAATGGATGCATCCATTACAACAAAAAATATAAGTGTACGTAAGAAACAGAAGTTTTATTTACAAAAAATATATATTAACAAATATAGATCAAATGAATTAAGTATCACATATATAGTTGTGGATCTTACGAATGTTTGGAATGCTGGCGATGTTGGTCACACATTGCGGAGCTTGCAAAGCGAGGGGCGCAGTTTATATCCACAACTATATATGTGTATATGTGATCGCAATGAGAGTCAAAAGCGCTTATTGCAGGGCTCCCCTTTCCCTCTCATGCACTGAGCTCCTGCTGCTCTCTCCCTTGCAGGGGGTCTTCTTGCTGTGACCAGAACCGGCATATGTTAATGACGTGACGCCACATGTGCATCACGCCATTAGCATGTGCCGGTCCAGTCACAACAACAAGACACGCTGCAGGGGAGAGAACAGCAACAGTAGCTCATTGGCTCAGGGTAAGAAGAGAGGGGAAAGGGGATAGGGAGGTAATTGGAGGGAGAGGGGGGTAATTGGAGGGGGTAATTGGAAGGAAAGGAGGGAAGAGGATGAAAAGGAGGGAGGAGGATAAGGAGGAGTGTAAGGGGAGGAGGAGGATAAGGAGAAGGACAAGGAGGGAAGGAGAGAGGAGGATAAGGAGGGAGGAGGAGGATTAGAGGGGAAAGGGAGGATAAAGGGGGAAAGGAGGAAGATAAGTGGAAAGGGAGAAGGAAGATATGGGGGAAGGAGGAGGGGAACGAGGGAAGATGATAAGGGGGAAGGAGGGAGGGGAAGGAGAGAGGAAGGGGAAAGGAGAAGGATAAGGGGAATGGGGAAAGAGGGGGAATGAGACATGGGAGGGAGAGAGGGTAGAAAAGATATATGGGAGGGAGAGGGCTGAAAAGAGACACAGGGGAGGAAGGGAGAGGAACATAGGCGAGGGAGATGGGGGAGCGACACAGGGGAGGACATGGGAGGGAGGGGGGTGAAAAGAGACACACAGGGAGGGGTGTATAAAGAGATATAGGGGAGGGAGTGATGGGGAAGAGACACAAGGGAGGGAAAGGGGGAAAGAGACAGAGGATGAAGAGGGGAGAAAGAGACACAGGGGAGGGGGAAGAGACGAGAAAGACACAGGGGAGTAGGAACAGACATGGTGGAGGGAGAGGGGGGAGAGTCAGAGGGGTTGGAGAGGGGATAGGAGACACAGGGTAGGGAGAGGGGGGAAAGAGACACAGGGAAGGGTGGAACAGACATCGGGGAGGTAGAGGGGGGAAAGACACAGGGGAGGGGGGGAAAGCCACAGGGGAGGGAGGGAGGGAGGAAGAGACACAGGGGAGGAAGAGGCGGGAAAGAGGTGGGAGGGAGGGAATAGGAGGCACAGGAGAGGGGGAAAGGAGATACAAGGGAGGGAGAGGAGAGGGAAATGAGACAAAAGGGAGGAAGTAGGTAGGGTAGAGACTCGCAATGGGCACCAAAGGTGCTCACAATGTGTGGCAAGCAGCATTGCCAGGCTTAACATTTTTGACGGGCAAGTAGCTAGTATAATATAGTCTCTTTACTATTGTTTCTTTTTCTTAATTGGCATAGTATAGTAACTTGTAGATGGCTCCTCACATTCTCTCTTTGGGGTTTTGCTTCTAGTTTGTTCATCTGGCTTTATTGTATTTATGTTCTCAAATGTCTGTCTCAAGGCCGAGGGCCACCAGAGATTATAATGATCTTCTAGTCTTCCCATACAGCACTCCACATACCAGATAATGGTGTGGTCTTGTAATTTAATTTCCTTATAAAGACGTTCAGGTATAAAGCTGTCCTTATTGCACGTAATGGCAAGGTCTGGAACTGTCACCATCTGGAATTACTTAAATTTCTTTGATCTGAGTTGCTATAAACTCTTTCCGCTGACACAATGGTATCTGTCCAGGCATGTTTGAACACTATAGCTCCACTACCACTCCAACCAATGTCTGAACACTTGTAGGGATCAAAAGTACTGGAATGTTTGATGCCATACCAAAGCTAACTAACATTCTGTGATGTCATAATGTGTGTGATGTCAAATTCAAAATGCTTTCATTCATTAATTATAATAGAAATCAATTTACAAACAGTAATAGGGAAACATACTAAATATAAACAATGTACACAAATGTACAAAAAACAATACCGTAACACCAAATATCACCACAGATATTTCATTCATCTCTTTATTCTGAATCAGTAATCAAGCCTGATTCTTCTGAGAAGTCTTCACCTTCATTATCCCATAATATATTGTAACAGGGCGCCCCCTTCTGACGGGGTCTGCGTCCTGCTCTTTTACATTTTTAGGGAGGAAAACACAGTAGGCTTGTCAGAGGCTTAATTGACTGCTGTTTATTTGTCAGCGCCAGTAAAAAGAAAACAGTGCTTATACTAAGCAATAAAACAAAATACTACGTAAACAGACTTACTATGACCTGGAACGCCCTGTCTATCCCTGAGGTCGCTACTCGGCCTGCAGGTAAAATAAACACTCCCCCACGGTCTCTTCTGGAAGGAGTAGCTTTCGCACAATAGCGTCACCTAGTGGCCAGGATACAGTCAGTCTCTTAAAAAGGTTGTATTGCCTCCTTGTGGCCTGGATACAAAGAACCTCTTCTTTCAGTTATATTGCCACCTTGTGGCCAGGATACACATCATCTCCTCTTTAGTTATATTGCCACCTTGTGGCCAGGATACACATCATCTCCTCTTTAGTTATATTGCCACCTTGTGGCCAGGATACACATCATCTCCTCTTTACTTATATTGCCACCTTGTGGCCAGGATACACATCATCTCCTCTTTAGCTATATTGCCACCTTGTGGCCAGGTTACACATCATCTCCTCTTTAGCTATATTGCCACCTTGTGGCCAGGTTACACATCATCTCCTCTTTAGTTATATTGCCACCTTGTGGCCAGGATACACATCATCTCCTCTTTAGTTATATTGCCACCTTTTGGCCAGGATACACATCATCTCATCTTTAGTTATATTGCCACCTTGTGGCCAGGATACACATCATCTCCTCTTTACTTATATTGCCACCTTGTGGCCAGGATACACATCATCTCCTCTTTAGCTATATTGCCACCTTGTGGCCAGGTTACACATCATCTCCTCTTTAGTTATATTGCCACCTTGTGGCCAGGATACACATCATCTCCTCTTTAGTTATATTGCCACCTTGTGGCCAGGATACACATCATCTCCTCTTCACTTATATTGCCACCTCTCTAGTACATCTGGAAGTCTCTTCCACGGTACTCTTTACACCTTCGTGGATGAAGCATAGGGCCCGCCCATCTCTCCCGTATGCTTCACCCCAGGGACCCTTGAATATATAACAACACCAACTTGTAGTCACTTTACTCTTCAAAACTCAGCCTCTTCCCTGGGGCATAATAAGTCTTGGTACATTTCTTCTGAGGCCTCTGTCAGCTACACACACGCTAGGCCTTTAAGGCAACTCTGCCTGGGGATTCTCACTAATCCCTTCACACTTCTCTCTTCACACTCAGCCTCTTCCCTGGGGCATAATACGTCTGGGCACCTTCACTGAGAGGCCTCTGTCAACTACACACACGCTAGGCCTTTAAGGCAACTCGGCCTGGGGATTCTCACTAATCCCTTCACTTACTTGGTGTCCTGAGGCTGTATTCACTCTTCCAGCTCACACGTCCTGCGACTGCAAACAGCTCACACGACTTGCTGTTGTCCCAGTACTCCCAGTCACAGTAAATGAGGTGATCTCTTACAGGCTTGTTCACAAAACTTCACTGTAACTCCACATCGGATCACCTTCCAGCTCCACTCTGTGGCTTGCTCTGACGGCAGCAAACAGCCTGCCCAGAGCCTAGCCAGCCACACCCCCTTTCCATTTCTGCTTTCAGGCTTTTAAAGGGAAGTTGCACAAATTAGCAGTTCTTCAGAAGTCACTCCTGTCAAGAACTCCATACTCCACTTGTTTGTCATATCATCTAAGGGCCAAAGGGTCACAATATATATATATATATATATATATATATATATATATATATATATACCGTATATACTCGAGTATAAGCCGAGTTTGTCAGCCCTTTTTTTAAGAGATGAGCAGAAAAGTAATATCTTAGGGAATTAAACCCATTAGTGCTTGACACTACAAATTCAAATGTGAAGGCAACATAGGGTTAATCATAATCATATAGTAATAGAGAAATTTTATTGGTGAAAAAACAACGTCGATTAAAAGAATTTAAAAGCAATTTAAAAACACTGTGAAAGGTGATTCCTTCAATGACTCTTGTGACCACTATTACCACTCTATTATATAGTATTTTTAGAGTGTGGTTACACAGGTAAGTTCCTCAGAGTATACAAAAGGGCAACTGCACAATGATTCAAGGGCTGTAGACAAAGCCCATAGATGGATGTATATGTATACAATATTAATATAGATTACTGACAAAAAAATGAAACACCTACTATTAGTAGAGTTATCTTGGTGTTTCAAAACTGTAAGGGCTCAGCCTCATATGGGAATGTCATGCAGTCTGATACAGATACCAGTCACTATATGCAGCCAAGCTGCTTTCCCTTAATGTATCTGTATACAGAAACGACTGACATGCTGTTTGCAAAGCAATGGTTATCTCCTCTTAACTAAGTTACTGAGGGTCTGTGTCAGTTCAGGGGTAAGGCTTTAATAGCCCAAATTATATGCCCTTAAAAATGCCTCTGAGTTCTTTTTAGTAGAGCGTTTGCGCCTCCATTAGCTCGGAGTTTCGCGCTTCCTGAATGTGGCGTGCGTGATGACGTCACGCTACATACGCCTGTTACCTAACATGTTTCTACGTTACAAAACGTCTTTGTCAAACGTCTTTGTATCTGTATACAGAAACGACTGACATGCTGTTTGCAAAGCAATGGTTATCTCCTCTTAACTAAGTTACTGAGGGTCTGTGTCAGTTCAGGGGTAAGGCTTTAATAGCCCAAATTATATGCCCTTAAAAATGCCTCTGAGTTCTTTTTAGTAGAGCGTTTGCGCCTCCATTAGCTCGGAGTTTCGCGCTTCCTGAATGTGGCGTGCGTGATGACGTCACGCTACATACGCCTGTTACCTAACATGTTTCTACGTTACAAAACGTCTTTGTCAAACATGCCCAAGATATATTCTCTTGGGATCTATGAGTTGCTGTAAACCCTGGTTTCCGGCACAATGGCAGTCACTGAGGGATACTTGATCTGAGCAAAGGTGTAGCTCCACTACTACGGTCACGTATACCCACATCGTATCCGTGAGTAGTACTTTCAAAAGTGCTATTTTTCCTTTTTCATAAGACTGTCCATATTTTTAAGGTCTTACTTTGGGCTAGAAAATGTTCCAGGAAGATGTCCAGTTTTTTCAAGACTGTTTTTAATGCCGTTATAAAAAACTGTGAATGCATAATAAAGTTGTGTGAAAGAAATAAAAAAGACACTTCCTCACTATGTGTGAAAAGCAGCCAGCAGGAGGCAGTGCTGAGTAACTATAGTACAGCAAAGCATATGGAGTCTGGGGAATACTACTACGGGGGATGAAGAAAGATGGGAGGAACATAGTATGATTATACACTATAGAGTGATCATTATCAGTGTATAAATACTATTTATCATTATATAGTGCAGTGTGCTTATTATTAGTGTATACATACTAATTATCATCATCCAGTGCAGTTTGCTCCTTATTAGTGTATACATACTAATTATCATTATACATTGCAGTGTGCTCATTAGTTTATAAATACTAATTATCAATATACAGTGTGCTTGTTATTAGTGTATAAATGCTAATTATCATCATACAGTGCAGTGTGCTCATTATCCATATACAGTTAATAAATGTTATATAGTTCAATGTGTTTTTGTATAAAAACATCATCATTATACTGTGCAGTGTGCTTATTAATCATTTACAACTACTAATCATTATACTGTACAGTGTGCTTATTAATCGTTTACAACTACTAATCATTATGCCATGCAGTGTGCACATTATCAGTGTATAAATACTAATTATCATAAAATAGTGCAGTGTGCTCATATTAGAGTATAAATACTAATTATTGTATACAGTGCAGGGTGCTTGTTATTAGTGTATAAATACTATGTATTATCATCAACTACAGTGTGCTTCTTATGAGTATATAGTTAGTATGTTTTACATAGTGCAATTTGTCTCCGGGTGATGTCAGAGACGCTGACGAAACGCACGTCGGGGTTCTCATGTCTGAGGAGCATGCTGGCTCACTGAGCGTGCTTGTGATTTGAACTTCATCTATCTAGTGCTGTATGTGGCTTCACAGTGAGGTTCCTGTGTTGAAGACTCTAAGCCTTATCTCTTTTGTATGACTAATATTGATTCTAAGAATGGTGAGTGGGCAGAAAAGCTTGGCTATTTAAATGAGCACTATCCTCATAAGTCCATCATCACCATAATTTAATTGTATATTTTTTTCTAATTCAGGTTATGCTATATTGAGATGGTAATAAGTACAGCAGTTTATTAATACGGGTTTAAACATTTCTTGCCATAAATTTGTTCAGTCTAATAGCCTAGCTGTTGGGTAGGATTCCCTTAAGATAGTACCAGGGTATGCCATAAGGGCAACCTTCCAGGCAGAAGATACCCATCAAGGTCCTAGCCAGAATATTACTATTTCATATTTTTGATTTGCTAAATTTGCACTAAAATTTTTGCTTCTCTTTTTTGATTACATTTATTTATGAATTTAAATATTATCAATAAATGTATAGCAATCAAAGTACAATGTACATTTGGACTGTGCTGACCTGAGGAGAAAGTGTCAGCAATGTGACAAGTGTGCAGAATAAATAGGCTGCATGCATAAGGTCAAACCGTTTGTTTAGTTGTGTAAAGCGGCATTTTAGAATGGTAATGTTATTAGCTGCAAGTTCGTGTTGTAAAATGGCGGCGATTGTCTATGTGTTACCGTACTTTGTAATAGTGAATTTTGTAGCCTCGTTTTCGGGGGTTTTTTGCCTGCCATTTTATTTCTCACTTAGGCGATTTATGAGTGCCGAAGCTCGGCAAATTCGACTTAAATTTGCGTGCAACCTCAGTCCCAGACGTCCTGGCTATCCCTCCGTGCTGTGTGTGATGTTTGTTTGTTTTTTCGTGTTTTTCGGTGTGCGCGGTTCGTCCGTTAACTTTGTATTTTTTCAACCTCTGATTTTATTTTATTTTTTCAAAGCCCGCCTTTCCTTTCAAAAGTGTTACAGGCCGTAATTTTTGCAGGCAATTTTTTCAAACTGCTACGGGTCTCGCACAGGGAATTGTATAATTGAGCTTTATCTTCACCTGTAGTCCAACGGGTTGTAGGGATGATGCGTAAGTCGTGCAGGGTCGTAGGGATACAAGCCCGCAGTTTTAACATTGTGTTACCAATGTTTTTTGGCAAGCCAGCGCTGCTGAGAACTATATATGTGATGTTTAGTATCCCTTGTATAGCACAATATCTGTGCTACTCTGCTGAGCCTGTGCTATACTTTATTATCCTATGAGCACCTCAGGAGCCAACTCTACCATATGAATTCAGCAGCAAAGTTTCCATGGAAGTGTTTTTTCTAACTGCTAGTAATTATGTTCTATATAAATATAGACATATACATACATGTATACGGCACACACGGACACATACATATTTGTGAAGCAGACAGACATTTACATTACAAAGTCATTATGTGGCACAACCTGTAAGGGAGAGTATTTAAGTGTACCCAACTGACAATATATTGAGTCCTTCCATGCTAATTTCCTTCTAAGATCTCACCTTGATAGTGGAAATATGCACTGTAGTCAATCCTGTATAGTAATACCATGACAGCACTAGTAAAAGGTGTTGACCAGAAGCCGCAGCAGGAATGTTGTGGAGACTATTAATGTGTACAAGCCAAGCTTTTAAAATGGATGCTTCCATGGAGAATTTCAACAAAGAATATCAGCATAAGTAAGTAACAGAAGTTTTAATTACAAATATATATATATATTAACAAATATAGATCAAATGAATTAAGTATATAACATAGTCTCTTTACAAGTTTTTCTTTTTCTTAATTGGCGGAGTATAGTAACTTGTGGATGGATCCTCACATTCTCTCTTTGGGGTTTTGCTTCTGGTTTGTTCATCTGGTTTTGTTGTGTTTATGTCCTCAAATGTCTTTCTCACAGCCGAGGGCCACCGGAGATTATAATGATCTTCTAGTCTTCCCATACAGCACTCCACATACCAGATAATGGTGTGGTCTTGTATTATAATTTCCTTATAAAGACGTTCAGGTATACAGCTGTCCTCATTGCACGTAATGGTGAGGTCTGGAACAGTCACCTGCTGACATGGCTTCAATTTCTTGGATCTGTGAGTTGCCATAAACTCTTTCCGCTGACACAATGGTATCTGCCCCGGCATGTTTGAACACTATAGCTCCACTACCACTCCAACCTATGTCTTAACACTTGTAGGGATCAGTAGTACTGGAATGTTGATGCCAGACCAAAGCTAAGTAACATTCTGTGATGTCATAATGGTTGTGATGTCAAATTCAAAATGCTTTCAAAATATACCATATTTGTAAATGTTGCTCTCTTCCCTTTCAAAAAAGTAGTTTTTATTGAGCTTCTTTATATAGCCATTGTCACAATATGGAACCAGCAGGATTGGCAAGCTCTGGAACTCCCAACTGTTAGGTCCTCACATTGATTGGTTAGGAGTATCCTCAATGACCACAGATAGAGTACAGAGATTCATGTTTTAAAAATAGCGTAAATGTCTTTTAAAATATTATCCCTGAACTAACAACTTACAGCTCTCACACTTGTAATTGTTGACCAGAAGTGACTTTATTGGGGACGGGTAAGCATTTTTATAGGGGACTTAATAACAGTCAGACATTAAACAAGAAACAAACATGTCCACATACCAACTTAAACTTACCTCCCCCTTGAGTCTTTCTCATTTTCCACTAATTACCAAGGCACTGGACCCAGGAAGCTAATTGCAGCAGGGGTGGGGGATTCCCAGGTGTGGCGTGGTGCCAGCAAGTCTCATGACTTTTTTAATTTCCACTGGAATGTGCAGCAAGGCAAAAGGTAAGAGCAGATTTGAACTTCTAGGCACTGGGTAAGGTACCATGTCCATTGTCACAGCTATCCTCCCTCCCACTCACTCTCGCATATATAGACCCTCATTAAATTATCCCTCGTAGTTCCCTCGGTCCTCGCAAAAGGCATTTTTTTGCTGTTTGCGAGGACCGATTCCCCAATACTTCCCTCGCAACCTGCTTTGCGAGATTAAGCTCCGTGAGAGCTACGGAGTAACACGCAGCCTTAAATCTATCAGTTGAATCTCGCACCTCGTAAGAATCCCTACAGGCACAAAAAAGTGCTAGCAAGGGCTCCTAAATCACATACGTGCTGCCTCGGAGCAGCCCAAGACAGCCGTGTGATGCTCCCTCCTGCTCCCTAAACACATTTCCATGCTGCAGGGGTCCCCTGCAGCCCCCCACATTAACCCCTTGCAGTGGGGGTCCCCGATAGGCATAGATCAGGCCCCCGCTGCATTTAAAACTTTTCAATTCCCCGCCGCAGCTCCTTAAAGAGCCCACGGCACACTATTAGCAATCCCGGCCGCAGCTCCTAAAATTAACCTCCCTCTATGCTGGGGTGCCCATCTGGACCCCCGAAGTGTCCCCACATAAACCCCTAGCTGCAGGGGTCCATATCAGCAACGATCGTGACCCCACTGCATTTACAGGACTGTAAAGGTCCTGAAAGGACTCACGCTAAAAAATATTAACCCCAGGCAACTAAAATTAACCCCATAACTCATGGTGGTCAATACAGACCCCCATAAGCCCTTAATTAAACCTATAACTAATGGGGGTCAAGACAGACCCCCATAAGTCCTTAATTAACCCTATAACTCATGGGGGTCAATACAGACACCCATAAGCCTTAATTAACCCTATAACTCATGGGGGCCAATACAGACCCCCATAAGCCCTTAATTAACCCTATAACTCATGGGGGTCAATACAGACTCCCATAAGCCCTTAATTAATCCTATAACTCATGGGGCTCAATACAGACCCCCATAAGCCTTAATTAACCCTATAACTCATGGGGGTCAATACAGACCCCCATAAGCCCTTAATTAACCCTATAACTCATGGGGTTCAATACAGACCCCTATAAGCCCTTAATTAACCAAATCAGTCCCATAACGCCCCCCTGTCTATACCTAACTCCCAGTCTAAACACCCCCCCGTCTATACCTAACCCCCAATCTATACACCCCCCCCGTCTATACCTAACCCCCTAAACCTAAGCTAAAATAGAATAAATAAAACCACTTACCTTTGCAGATGTCCCTTCTGATTGCACCTCCTAGGAAAAAAAGAAACATCAGATTATTCCAACAATATACATTACATATAATAAATAGATATTACAAATACAGTATTAAATTTACCTTTCCAGCATGTCCCACGTCCATCTTCATCTGTTTTCCGGCTCGGACCCTGGAAAAAAGATAGATAACATTAGTATAACACAAACACAACATACATAACATCAAACTCAAAAGAAAATAAATATAAAGATTACACATTGAAAACTTACCTGTCCCCGATGTCCCCTAATGAGCCTCCTAGAGCCTTTTACGGAAGGAAATAGGCAATGGCGCCTTCTGATTGACTGAAAACGCTGTCTATCAAATTTCAGCCAATCAAAAGGCGCCAATGTGTGAACCAATCAGGAAGGGATACACCCCTATCTCCCATTCTGATTGGCTGAAGGAGCTATCAATCTTTTTTAAACCAATCAGAAGGCACTATTGCTTTCAGCAAATCACAATGGGATACACCCCCACGGGGTGATTGGCTGAAGGAATCTGCGCCTTCTAATTGGCTGCTGACAACAGTGTGTTTAGATTGGGGGTTAGGTATAGACGGGAGGGTGTTTAGATTGGGGGTTAGGTATAGGCAGGGGGGGTGTTTAGATTGGGGGTTAGGTATAGACGGGGGGTGTTTATATTGGGGGTTAGGTATAGATAGGGGAAAATGTCATGTCGTTATGTGTATATTTATAATATATTCATGATTGCTATGTGTATTTGTGTATTCCTTTGCAGGTGTGTAATTCTTTTTTTATTTTATGTAGTGTGGGGGGGGTGATTTGTTTTTTATTTTATGTGCCTTAGGTATTTTTATTTTATGTAGTGTGGAGGGGGGGTTGATTTGTTTTTTATTTTATGTACATTAGCTTTTTTTATTTTATGTAGTGGGGGGTGGTTGTGATATTTTATTTTATGTACCTTAGGTTTTTTTATTTTATGTAGGGGGGGGATTTGTTTTTCATTGTATGTACCTTATTTTTTTGTTTTTTTTATGTAGTGTGAGGGGGGGGTGATTTTTTTTCATTTCATGTACCTAGGTATTTTATGTAATTAGTAAAGTGGGGATTTTAATAGGGGGTTAGGTAGGTCGTGCTAGGTAGGTAGGGGTTAATAGGTTAGGGTAGAGGGGGGTTAGTTTAGATTTAGTGTTTTATTGGGGGGAAAGTGTAGTGTAGTGTTTGTACTTAGTGTCACGAGGGTCCTGGAGGACCGTCATGACACTTATGGGGTTAATAATAGGCTTCTAATTGTCCTATGAGGGTCTTAATACACCCTTATGGGATTGATTGGGTTAATTAAGAGCTTATGCGGGTCTGTATTGACCCCCATGAGTTATAGGGTTAATTAAGGGCTTATGGGGGTCTGTATTGACCCCCATGAGTGACAGGGTTAATAAGGCTTATGGCGGTCTGTATTGACCCCCATGAGTGACAGGGTTAATTAAGGGCTTATGGGGGTCTGCATTGACCCCCATGAGTTATAAGGTTAAATAAGGCTTATGGGGTTCTGCATTGACCCCCATGAGTTATAGGGTTAATTAAGGCTTATGGGGGTCTGTATTGACCCTCATGAGTTATAAGGTTAATTAAGGGCTTATGGGGGTCTGTATTGACCCCCATGAGTTATAGAGTTAATTAAGGGCTTTTGGGGGTCTGTATTGACCCCCATGAGTGGCAGGGTTAATTAAGGGATTATGGGGGTCTGTATTGACCACCATGAGTTATGGGGTAAATTTTAGTTGCCTGGGATTAATATTTTTTAGTGTGAGTCCTTTCAGGACCTTTACGGTCCTTTAAGGACCCGCAAGGCAGGAAATTAAAAATGTTAAATGCAGCGGGGTGCCGATCGGGGACCCCGCTGCAAGGGGTTCATGTGGGGGGCTGCAGGGGTCCATATGGGTGTTAATTTTAGGTGCCGTTGGGTAGTTGGAGTACCCCCCACGGCAGGGCTTATGTGTGGTACTGCCGCAGGAGGTCACTCCTCATATAGATTTTCTCCATATTGATACGGACGGCACTGCTGTGTAGCTCACACGTTGCTCGCAGCAGGGCTAATTTAATAGCGTTGTAACTTTTATAAATTTGCAGCACGTAGGGTTTAAGTAGAAGCCCCTTATCTACAAGGCTGGAATTTAATAGGGCTAATAATATACAGAAGGTGTGCAGCCAATAAAAGCTGTGCTGTGCCTTATATTAAGCTCTATGGGGATGCTTGTGATTGACAGAATTTTCCCATTAGCTGCCTTTGTTCTTTATAGAGCAACCAACGAGGAAACAGAAACACTGTAGTACTTGGATGATGTGCTGAGTGAACAGCACAGAGAAGTGTGTTTTACAGAGTAGCAAACCCGCCATCAAGAGCACATTCTCAGATAATTTTATCTGCCACAGCCATGATCTATGGTGCTGGATTAAATCACAATTTCCCCTTCCGCATTTTGTATTCCAGAAATTTGATTGGGTGTGACAAAGGAGAGTTCTCATTTACTAGTTAACCCCTTTACTAGTATGTTTGCATTACCTGACACTGTTGCAAGGTCACTGGCTCTGTACTAAACACTGCCCATTTTCCACACCCTTACTGTTCCCACCAATAAAGGTATAGGTCACATGACTATCTTACAGTGATCATTCTGGTCACATGCCTAACTTACAGGATTCAGTGCTTTTGCTGCTGGGATGTCCCCATCCCTCGGACCGATCAAAGAGAGGCAATATTCTGCCTACTAACCATAAAACTAGACCAAGTCCCGCCCTCCATGTCCAGAACTTAAGCCATGGGCACACACAAGTCCACGGTAGTCCTCCCTAACTGGGCATGTGGCTGCAAAATCACCCATTGCATGCTGTGACTACTAATAATTTAAATAAACATCCATCTGAACAGGGAGGGTGGGTGTCATCAGTTTTGCAATAAGTGTTTTTCTGAAGGAGGGTAGCACCTGAGAAGAAATGAGGGAGAAGGCTATGGTCCTCATATAGCCTCTCCCCAACTTCCCCCTCCTTGCTCCTTCTCCCTGCCCCAGTTATACCCTCAATCTTTCCTCCAGGGGTTGCTTGATCTGGCTTTGTCGTAAGGTCACTGGCACCGAACTAAACACTGCCAAGTTCCCACATCCTTACAGTTCCCATCAATAAATGATCAGAAAACATTACTTGGAGAAATTAGAACTCAGCGACTTTATTAACTTTTTGTCAACATGACAAACCAGCCATACATACATCAGTATATAGAAAACAAACGGCTTCAAACTCATTGTTAAAATGGTCCATTCAGCATCCTTTGCCCCTAAAATCCGGCATAAATTAAGGTCCAGATTAAAAAGTCGAGGTTACCCAACTAGGGTTCTTAAAAGAGCCTACAAACGTGCCCTAGAAGCCAATAGGGCACAATTATTGTATTGGCCAAAAACATAAACAAGAACAACCAATACAATGCATTATATCATACGGAAGTGACTGGAGAAAAATAAGAAGTATCCTAAGCAAATACTGGTACATTCTCACTGATGATTCCACCCTTAAACAACATTTACCGCAAGAGCCTTCAATCACCAACAGAAAAAAAAAGAAGTATAGTTGACAGTATTGTTAGGAGCTTTTATCAACCTAAGAAGACAAACATAAACATGCTGCTTAGACCTACATTAGGCCTTTATATATTCGGACACTGCAAAGCTTGTCCATTCATACAATCACTCATACAACCACTAACACTCCAAAAGTCTCCGCTTAAGAGCTTTAAAAACTGTAACACTACACATGTTGTCTACATTATGATGTGCCAATGCTCGAAAATCTACCTTGGCAAAACGATAAGGCAGTTACGTAGAAGGGTGTTAGAGCACACATACTCAGTAACTAACTAAATGAACACTCCTGTGTCCCGGCATATCAAATTCTTTAATGCAAATAAGTCTGAAGTCATGATATTTTATGTGATAGACAACATCCAGAAGACATCCATAAGGTGGAGACCTTGATAAACATTTTCTGCAACTAGAAAGCAAATGGATATTTTTACTGAATTCACAATATCATAATGGACTAAACAAAGACTTATCTTATTCAGCTTTTCTTTGAAAATGAATTCTCCCTTCATATCAATAGCATTCAATTGATACTTTCAATTTATAGACATTTTTATTTATTTATTTTGAACATAGCCATAAATAATTAATATATATTAGATTTTTTAATTTCATTTTACCTTATTTAATAAATTGATTTTAGTTTAATCAATGAAAATGCATTTATTGCACAGTATAGTTATTTTCTTTCCTTTCATATATTTCTTAATTCTCTTTATTTATACTTTATAGATTTCATGGGCTCTATAACCATATCCCATGCTCACAGTTTACAATTCAACATCACTTGTATTATCACTTACCTTGTCACACCACATTTTATTTTACCATAAATCTCACATTCTTTCATCATTATTTTCATTTTTATTAGATATGTTTCTCTAATTATTTTTATTTATAAATCTAGAATTATTTTTTATTCACCTCATTCTGTCATACACAATGTATTGCTTATATATTCCTTACCACAATTCACATTCCACTATTCACACTACACTATATTATTATTGCCCTTTCCTTGTTCACACCACACACAAACAATGTATTCCTCCGAATACATATATTCATCCATCACGTAATTTTTACATCAAATTGAATTGAGTACTGAATATATAATCTATTTTTCTCCTAAATGGCCTATTTATCATCTCTTATATTAAATTATTTAACAATATTGATTATAATTTAAATGTATTGTTCTGTTTAATTAAACTTATCAGAGTCTATATCATCTTTTCAATACAGTAGGTCTCACTTTGTCTATATCGGCATATTACATAAATGTAAATGTCCACTATATTGTGCTAATAAAGTTGTCTCTTTTTTTCAAACTTTATACAGGTAAAGCCTTAGGCAGCATACAAACGTAATCAGGTCATGCATCACGTAACGTCACATGTTTAACGTGACGCCTTCCCCAGAGCTTTAAACAGCCCGCGTCTTAACAAACAAGTCAGCCCATGAGTAAGCCCACAACTTGGGCGAAACGGACCGCCTGGACCTACGGGGGTGGTGTGCAGAATCTTACCGAAATGAGGGATTGCATTTACAGACAGGCTGCTGCAGTGAATCGCAAGTATCTGCGTTAATGATGGCAAAATCATCCACTGTGTCTTTATTTGTTGGTTCAGCTGTCCTGCTATGCACAGAATGATCTTACACTAAGATCTCCTCTATATTATATATACTCTTGGATTATCAGACTCTTGCAAACCTACCCACTTCTTTTTGTTTTAATTGTGTGGGTTTTTACACTGTGCCATCTTTATATGTCTTGTGATCCTGGGATTAGCAAAATACATTGCATATGAGGATCATTTGCTGATGACATCATTCTAAATATATATCCCTGCTTGGTCACTATTATACCATCAGCTTTATTTATGCATATTACGTTTGTGATATCTAGTGGCTTTATATATGCATATATATTTTTTCTTCCCAATGAGTCGTTATTGATAGATATGTTTCCCATTTATCTAAAGCATAGCGTAGTTTTTCACTTTTAACATCACCAGCGGCGTTTTTTCTGGATTTAATTTTATTTTTATTTTTTATAATAAAAAATGTTATTCATTCATTAATAAATCACTAGGGAATCATAGGTCAGAGACTTATAAACTTACACCATAGGCACATCCAAGGTGCCCGGTCTTTCTCCCCAACTGGGCACCTGGCAGCAAAAAAGCCTGCGACCAGTAAACCCTCTTGTCAAGGATGCGAATTGCTCAACACGCCTGAACCAAACAGATCTATAACTACTTCCTGCAGAACAGGAAAGGATTAATAGACTGATGCCCATAGCATCCAAGTGCACACCATCCCAGAGGAATGTATGGTCAAATTATGTGCAGCAAAGCGATCATCAGATTTATCTTTTTTCTGCAATTTTCAATTTTATCCATATTAAAAACCATTCTCATTTGGCGGTGCTTTACCAACTTGGACCAAACAATATAAATCTGTGGGAATCTAGTAATTATCTTAATAATGTCACCTTGCACCCATTTAATTAACACTTTCATGGGTAAAAACAGTAAATCATTACCACCTGCTGGAAAACTAAAACATCAGGAGGACCACACCAGGGGTGGAGATATCACGTGTCTCGGGTGGCCCGGTACAACACACCACTTCAATTCCTGAACAGGAGGCAGAGGCCTCACCTCTACTCTTCTCGCTCTCCCTTCAGCCTCTGCACGGTGGGGGGACACCCAGGAGACGGGGCACAGTAGGGAGCAAGGCTGAGCTGGGGAGGTATGGTCAATAAAAAAGATTAGGGGATCTGTGTGTATATAATGGGGAGCCCAATGTTTTTTTGTTTTTTCGCACCAGGGCCCTCCATTCAGTTGCTCCACCACTGACAACAACAATCAAAATATTTAAAAGCAGTACCTAGAACGTCTTGCCATTGCAGTTCCTTGATGTCCAACCATGCCACTTTGTATTCTTGCGGGCTCAGTACTGAGCAGCCTCAGTAGTAGCTCCAATGCGAAAGGAATGGGACCCATAATTCACTAAATCCAAACTAACGTCCTGTAGGCAAAGCCTCATGACTCTAATAACTTGAAACTTTGAAAAGTGGGAGCCATCAGTGTGAATAAACAAGTGGACACCAATTGTGGGCCGAAAGGTTAGAAAGGAACAAAGTAACAAATGTGGATATGTATTTCCCCCAATGGACTAAAGAAAGACATGCTTTCTCCTAGCCACCTGATCAGTTTTTAATCTTTCAAGAAAAATTGTGAAATTAAAGCCCTCATCCACCACATTCCCCAAGAAATGTTGCCACAGATTGATTTTATTCAACTAACTTTTTTGCTGATATGCTCCAAAAAAGGTCAAGGAGAAATCCACGCGAAACAAACCAACTTCAAAAGTGTCAAAGCATGCTACCAACACGGCAGAGATAAACTGGGTTAAAATGTTAAAGTATATTGGCCGCCTGGAGACAGAAGTGACCTTACTCCTTTTAAGACCCTTTACTTGTTTTACAATAAAGGACTTTGTAAAATCTTCTTGTGGAAAAAATGTGAGTGCTCCCAAAAATATTATACCAGGTTGGACCTAGCTAAGAAAACTAAATAAAAAAGAACACTAGTAAGCCTATTCTTGTTTCTTAACAATAGGCATTTGATACTGGACTCACACTAAAACTTTTATTGTGAATCATAATAAAAATACACTGTGTTTCTTAGTGTCTTAAAAACATATATCAATTGCAAATAAAAGGATATGAAGCCACAAGTTCTCTCATCTTGACCTATAATAATATATATTTACTTTGTGTGTCCTATATCCCCTAAATACTTTTAATTATAGTAATACCTTCTGTGGGAGAATGTATATTATGGTAGAGGGTTTACATATATGACTTCCCTTATTTTTATTATTCTTGCTTTTTAATAAATATGTATTTTCTTCATAAGTACTCCCTCTTTTGGTAGAGAGGAAGGACTTAGGAAGAAAGATGTATATGTGTTAAAAAGCAATAATTGATAAAATAAATACACAGGAAGAGAGGAGACAGACTGCAAATAAATAACCTGAACAACGCCCATATTGTTTAAAAGAAAACATTGTGACTGTCTCAAAACTTCTGTTCCCAAAGAAACAATGCTAATACAATGGGGAAGAATTCTAAAAAGGCAAGGTGTTTTGTAACACCAGCCTCCACCCATTCTCGTGGCCATCACTATGCTCTCCATTGGTTTTGAAAGAAAATACCCAGGCCCACTGAACATGCAGCATCAGTAAAGACCTGAACTTCAACACTAGAACAATAAGCAGATCAGAGCAATTCAAGACCATTATAATGCTGCAGAAAGGATATCCATAACCTGATATCCTCATTCAAAGGTTCAGAGAGCCTAATATGATGGTGGGGGAGCTGAATACCAGTCGTCGGTAAGGAGAGCCTTCAGCAAAAAACTCTGCCCACCGGAATTATCCTACAAGCAAACTGTAACTTTCTGAGCATTAATTGCAAGGCTCTAAGGGTGGTCTTGGATTCCGATAACTGAAGATCAGAACATAAATTGTGAACCTTGTTAACCATCACTCTCCATTCCATTCACTGGGAATAAATGTTAATTCTATGAAACTACAGGCAAGAGCATTGCCCTTCTGATATTTTATAGGCCACAGAACACCTAATAACTCATGGAGGAACAAATTAATATAAAATTATAAAAAAGAGGTGTTGGTTATCTTTGTGAATGGGTAGCAATCGAAAGGCAGATTGCATATCCTCCTTGGCAGTTTACTTACTAACTAAATATGAGAATCCACCTCATTCCTCACCAGGTGCACTTGGTGCAATGCATTTATAATATAATGCAATATTGTTACCTTTGTAACTTATAATCAGTGGATCACAGTGTATATCTTTACAACTAGTCTCCTGAATCCTTTACAAATTTGACAATCAGGTTGGAAGAATAGAAGAAGAGTTGAGCTAGATCGAATTTTAACTAGAAATATTCAGAAATGAATGCACATTTGTAAATGAAATGATTCTAACTATAAAGTCATTACATTTCTTATTTTCCTAATTCAAAGAAAAAAAACATTTTATAGATTTATGCAATATAATAGGAAGCAATGGATCTCAAAATATTCCCCCCTGTATTGTGTTCTGCCTAGGCCCACGAGTCCCATGCCTAGGGAAGCAAATGGAATACATTTAAATATTTGTATATGCACTGAAATGTCTATATACAGCGATATTTCTGTGTGTAAGCGTACTTGACACTTTCCGACATAATATATATGTACATAAATCAACAGTGGTGTGTTTAGTCCTAAACCCATGAGGCCTAGGTCTATGGCAGGAGACAGCAGTGCAGTACCATATAATTATTGGTTGCATAGACACAGAAATGCTCATTTGTTCAGTCTGTAAGTGTACCTAACACTTTCTAATATACATAAATACTCATAAACCTATTATTTGGGATGCAGCAAGGGGATAGGAGGAGTGGGGGACTGGAGCAAGGGGACTGGAGTGTGGGTGCATTCAATTCAATGGGATATGGCACAATACTATGAATGGGCCTAGAGCAGCATAAGAGCTAAATACGCCTATGTAATACACTTAAACCTATCATTTGAGATATAGAAAGGAGAAAAAGAATCTGAAAGAGGGGCATGGCCAAAGGCAGCATAAAACCTAAACGCACACATACTTCAACCTACCTCTTCGCACTGCTAATTACTTTCTTCTGTGTTGCTCTGTACCTGTACTTGATTTACTTACCTTAGAATGTGTCTATATACCTTTGCAATTTGATAATTGTACCCACTGTACTATTCTACTTTGTATATAGTGCCACAGAATAGTAGCCCCTGGGGAAAGAATTAAGGGCTAGAGCCAGGAAGGAAGGAAGAGGAGGGTGGGGAACGCAACTGGCCGGATAAGGCAGGGGAGGAAGAAAGGAGGAAGAGAAAGGGCAACAGCAGGGGCGAGCAAAAGACCACAAAAAAGCCAGAGAGGCATCAGGGAGGGGGCAGTCAGGAGGGTCAGGAGGCCAGAAGAAGTGCAGCCAGCAAGGAAGGGAAATATGGAGGGTTGGCAAGCTGTGAAGACAGGAAGGAAGGAGGGCTGCAGCAGAAAGAAAAGCAGTGGAGTGCAGCTAGAGGAGCAGAGAGAAAGGCAAGACAATGCAGAAAGGACAGATGAGGAACAGGAGGCTGGAGGAAGGGAAGTGGCTGACGGGGTGCAGGCGGATGGGCGAGCCCCTGAGGATCCTTGCAGGGAAGAGGAGGAGCTTTGGTTAAGTGGGGAGCCAGAGGAGGAGGAAGGGAGGACTGTGTCTTCGGATGGCCCTGTGTTTCTTGCTCATGTGCCAGATGCAGGGGCAGCTGCCGGGACCAGGCACTGGGCAAGGAGTGGTCGGCAACGAACAACAGCAGGATGGTATGACGTGAGGCAGCAAGAAGCTCGCTTATCACGGGATACAGAGTCTCCGGATCTCACAGAAGTGACAGAGCAAAAAGGCATTGGGAGGCAGAGAGGGCTGGCAGAGGTGGTAAGGAGAGACGCACTACGTAATGCTATAATTACAGATATGGCGGCCCTGCAAGGCGTGACAGAGCCGCAGACAGGAGATCGTCCTCGGTTGACAGCAGGAGCAGGCAGACGCCGTCTCCAGGAAGGAGATCGAGGTCAAGGAGGAGAACCCCAGAGCAGAGAAGGGAGCGTGGTGAGCATGACTGTAATTTTAGGAGCAAAGAGAGGTGTGCTAGTCATTACAGGTATCGGCAAGCGGAAGACGTTCCAGGGACCATGTTGCTGGGAATAGGAGAGACCAGGGGCTGCAGCATGGATTGAGGTTGAAGAAGGTCTAAGGCAGTAGCAGACGGCGTCCTTCCTCAGTTGGAAGAAAGGATGGTACAGAGGTCAGCAGCAGGAGAGGGGCCCGTCCACCCTCAGTCAGGGGGAAGGATGATAGAGAGGTCATCACCAGGAGTGGAGAGCGTCCATCCTCGGTTACAGGACTGGATAAGAGAGACATCAGCCGCAGGAGTGGAGTGCGTACGTCTTCTGTCGGAGGAAAGGATAACAGGGAGGTCGCCCACAGGATTGGAGTGCGTCCGTACTCAGCAGGAGGGCAGGATAGCAGTGGTATGAGACCAACAGCAGGCGCTACTGCCCCTTCGTCATCTACTGACAGGAGATATAGAGAGGAGTCTGACGCACATACACAGGGTGAAGTTAATAATGTAGCTAATGTCTAAGAATTAGTGACAAGTTTGTTGGTTTACTTCAAAATTTACAGGGGGTCAGGACTGGGGCCCGGCTAGCGCATGGGTGGGGCAGGTAGCGGGAAGCAGCAATACTCGATTGGGGAGCCAATTAGCTTCGGAAACGTTTCCTACAGGGGTGGAGTCAGGGGGTTTGAGCGTAGAACCCTCGGTTGCAAATCCAGAAGGGGTCAAGGTAGTGGAAGGTAGTGATACGGTATCAGTGTTGAAAGTAGGGGATATGGCTAGGCAGAAGTCGTCCTTATAGAAAGATACCCAAAACTTTGGAAATTTGTTGCAGGCTTATGTCATACTCGCTAGCATAGTGGTAGAAAAAACTCCAGAGTGCTGCTCAGCGTTGTTCTGCTACTTAGATGAGATCAAGGGCATTCACCGGACATATGGTGGATTTGCGTGTTGGCAGTATGATGAAAAATTTAGGCAACGTATGGCAGTCAGGCCCAATATGCAGTGGGATGATAGGGTCATGGGTAGCTGGCTTAAGGTAGTCACTCCATTACACCCAGGTGGGAGTGTAGGTCAGAAGACAGGGCAGGAGAACTTAAATAAAAAAGTTTTTTGTTTTGCATTTGGGGAAGGGAATTGTTCTAAGGGGATGTCATGTAAGTTTAAACATGAGTGTTCGGAATGCGGGGGGGGGGGGGCACCACTTTTTCGTTGCTACAAGAGAGCAAAGAACTAGGAAGGCGGGGAGCAGGCTGGAAAAGGGGAAGAGTCCAGGTGCAGCTAAAAAAGATGGCGGGTGGTTAAGCCTATACGCTAGGGGCCACGGGCAGTCGGAGGATGCATGTTTGTTAGAAAAAGGCTTTGCTGAAGGTTTTATAATCCGGGCATTTAACATAGAACCCATGGGTACGCCTCCCAATTTCCCCGTTAGGTTTCGTGCCTAAAAAAGAAGCAGGCGAATTTAGGTTAATTCACCACTTGTCTTATCCGAAAGGGTTATCGGTCAACAATGGTATTGACAGGGACTCGGTATCAGTTACTTATTCATCGGTTAAGCAGGGAGTCAGGTTGATTAGGAAGGACTGATAGATGAGCCTGGTTGGCCAAGGTTGACATAAAATCAGCATTTAGATTGATCCCAGTGCATCCGGACTCTCATCATTTGTTGAGGGTGTCATGTTTTGGATCATTATTTCGTTGATTTGCCTATGGGTTGTGCTATTTCATGTTCTTATTTTGAAAAGTTCAGTATATTTTTGCATTGGGTGATTTCTATTAGGACAGGTTTGGATTCTGTGCTTAATTACCTGGATGATTTTCTATTTATTGGGGCGTATGAGTCGCAGGATTTTTATAGGTTATTCCAGGAATTTCAGGTCTTAGCAGGAAGTTTGGAATTCCGTAAGTGGAAGAGAAGTCTGTTGGTCCGTGTCAGGCCTTGCAATTTCTGGGAATTCATATTGATTCTGTATCGTTCGAGTGAAGTTTGCCTGGGGAGAAGGTAGCTGATTTGCGGCAAGCCGTGCTGGAAGGGTTGGCGGGGAAAAAAGGTAACATTAAAATTGTTGCAGTCATTTTTAGGAAAGCTGAATTTTGCTGATGGGCAGGATATTTGCAAGGAGGTTGGCGTTGGCTGCTGCCGGTGTCAGTCAGCTGCATCATCACATATATAGTTGTGAGCATGCGAGTTGTTGCTAACGCTTGCGGGCTCGCTTCGCGAGAGACGCAGTTCCCCGCAAATGCGGGTCCTCGCAAAGCGAGGGGTCGCATTTGCAGTGGTGGAGCATCCCACGTCCCCACAAATGCGGATCCTCGCGAAGCGAGGGGCCGCATTTGCGGTGGTGGAGCATCCCACGTCGGCTGTGTTTGTCCGCAAATGCGGACCCTCGCAAAGCGAGGGGCCGCATTTGCGGTGGTGGAAGGTCCAACGGCGGCTGTGTTTGTCCGCAAATGCGGACCCTAACGAAGCGAGGGGCCGCATTTGCGGTGGTGGAAGGTCCAACGTCGGCTGTGAACACACACACTGTGCGCTCTCGGTCTGTGCACTCTCTGCGTGCGCCCGCTCTGTCGGTGTGCTCTCTTGCTCTGTAATTCTCTCTCTCTCTCTCTCTCTCTCTGTGTGTACCTCTCTCCCTCACTTTGTGGTCTGCCTCTGAAATGCAAATGGCTGCCGGCTTCTGTCAATATCATATTTTAGACAATGCTACCTTGACGACATCAGCATTCCAACCCCCAAAATGATAAACAGGCTTTTTTTTTTTATAATTTAGAGGGGACAGAGACTGCTTCACGTCAGTACAAGGAAATTAACACGGCTTGCAAAACAGCTATTAGACTCGCTAAAATAGAAAATGATAAAGTTAGTTGCAAAGGAGAGTAAGACTAACACTAAAATATTTTTTAAATATATTATTGGGAAGAAAGCCAGGAAGGAAGCTATAGGAACATTACAATGTGACACAGGCCGTCTGAAAATTAGTGACCAGGAACAGGCAGGTGAGCTTAATACGTTATTTTCTTCGGTATACACAAAGGAGGTACCAGTGGTTGGGACACTGCAACATAATGGGGCTACACTACCTTCACTAAGTAATTGGTTAACGCTGGAAGAAATCCAAAAGAGGTTGGAAAAAATGAATGTTAATAAAGCCCCAGGTCCTGATAGAATACATCCACGGGTACTGAGGGAACTGGGCTCTGTAAAACCCAAACCATTATATATAATTTTTCAAGATTCACTCAACACAGGGTCTCTACCAGATGACTAGTGAAAAGCAGATGTGATACCTATAGTAAGGAAGGGAGCAAGAGCAAATCCAGGGAATTATAGACCTGTAAGCCTCACTACTGTAGTGGGAAAGCTTTTAAAAGGGTTAGTAAGGGATGGTATACAAGAACATGTCTGAAAGGATTAAAAGTAAGAGTCAACATGGATTTCTAATTCGCTTCTATTAAGAGGTTAGTAGGAACTTTGATCAAGGCAAGGAACTTTGATCAAGGCAACTCCGTGGATTTAGTGTTTTTGGATTTTGCAAAGGCGTTTGATACAGTGCCACATGGAAGACTATTGTGCAAACGAATGGATACAGGAATTGCAGTAAATATCTGCTCATGGATTGAGAGCTGGCTAAAAGACAGGAAGCAAAGGGTTGTTGTAAACATAACATACTCGGATTGGACTAATGTGGCAAGTGGGGTTCCACAGATTTCGGTATTAGGTCCTCTCCTTTTTAACATATTTATTAATGAATTAGAAGGAGGATTGGAAAGTATTGTCTCCATTTTTGCTGATGACACAAAGTTAGGCAAGGTAATTAAATCAGATAATGATGTACTTTCCCTCCAAAGGGATTCACATAAATTAGAGGAATGGGCATCTAAATGGCAGATAAGATTTAATACAAATAAGTGTAAAATTATGCATCTGGGAAGGAAAAATAGCCATGCCATATATAATCTTAATGGAGAAAATCTAGGCGTATCAGATATTGAAAATGATTTGGGAGTGCTTGTGGACAACCACTTAGGAAACCGTGCTCAATGCCAAGCAGCAGCTGCAAAGGCAAATACAATATTAGCATGTATTAAGAAGGCTATAGAAGCAAATATTATTATGCCACTATACAAATCTCTAGTACGCCCTAATTTGGAATGTGGAGTACAATTTTTGGGCACCACTTCATCAAAAGGAGATTTTAGAGCTGAAAAAAGTACAGAGAAAGGCAATAAAACTAATAAGGGAAATGGAGGGCCTAAGTTATGAAGAAAGACAAACCAAATTAAACTTATTTTCTCTAGAAAAAAGGCGTCTAAGAGGGGATATGATTACCTTATAAAATATATCCAGGGTTAATACAAGCCCTTGTCAAGTGAATTTGACAACTTGGTGTCAGTGTCAATTTTATAAAATTATCTTAAAAATGCTCTCTTCTCTTCATCCTTCCCTTTTTCACTGATAAAGCACACCTTCATGATTCAGCTCTAAGGAAGTGACGTAACACACACAAAATGGGTTCCTGTACTCATAAATAGAAAACTTAAAACACACTGATTTCCCAGAAAATGTTGTATGTCCATTGCATACACAGCTGCTAATATCGTTTGGTACATACTTGACAAAGAGTATATTTTCTTGAACTGCAGTGGTCCTTTGAATGCATCATAGAAAGTTTTGGCTTATGGTAGCCCTGTAAGTGAGTGATGGGTGCAGGCATAGATTAGGGAACGTAGCATTGCTTTTGAGTGTGTGCCAGAGAGATATCAAATGCCCTTCATCATTAAGAAAATATTTTTTTTCGTCTTTTAATCCTTGCTATCAAGATGCTAAACTTTTCTTGAGCCTCATGCAAACATAGTACCATATATATTAAATAAAATTGGAAAAAAAGCATATAATCTAGCAGACATTTTTTCTTCTAGTTTATTAAATATTGCTTTTTTAGGACATGTTTTCAACACGCCCAGACCATTTTAAGCAGTCATATTAAAATACAGTTTCAATATAAAGTTTCTCACAGTTTTACAGTATTCAAAATGACATTCTTAAAAAAAAAAAGAAAAATCTGTTACATCAAAGAAAACACATTTACATAAAACACAAAAGTTTGGCATTTTTCATAACCCTTGAAGTATAAAACAGAATATTAAATCTGTTCTTGACAAACAGATAATTTTATATGTCCATGTTATCCTGAAATGTGTTCTAGTAAAACACGCTATACAAGAGCACTATACAAAAATTCCTTTTTTGAACAATTATATATATTTTGATGAAAGAAGTGCGCCTCCGAAAATATGTCAGGTTTTACTTCATAGTTCTTATAGACAAAAAAAGTTCAGTGGCAAAATTGTCCTTTGTCCAAATAATTTTATAGCCAAGAAAATAATACTTCCATGTGGATTGCAAAATAGTGTTCATGGGCGACCACCAGGGGGCAATGTTAGATTAGCCATCAGATCTCGTACTGCTGCAAATATTGTACATTCTCCTGGAAAGGAAGAAGAAGAAGGAAGATCAGATAAGGCTGCAAATAAAATCTTAAAGACACATTGTTCTTAGTTTCACAATACACAAAGACAAATATTACATGGCAATGAAGTAACAAAGGTACTGAAGGTGAAGGGTGAGTGTGTGATTACATTTCTGCAGGATGAAAGCCTGCATCAATTGTTGCAAGTTGCCTGCTTCTAAACATGGGGGTAAGTGTCAAATTTAACAAAATCTAAGAAAATCCACTTACCTCTCCATCTCCTTCCCCACGGTCATAAAAAAAACATGACCTTCCTGCCCCAGTTATCAGGGAGTGATGAAACAAAGACAAGATGGAATACTAACTTACAAACCAGAGCAGTGGTCATTTATTGTGTGTATAAATCTATTATACTATTGGAAACATTATTTAGATCTACATCTAACTGAACAGTGCTGAGGATTGCATTCAAAAATTACACCTAAAACGTGCATATAAAAAAATAAATATATATTTGTGCTTTTTATAAGGACTATAGGACGCACATTTGACCTGCTTGGTGTAATTAAACTGTTTGCGATTGTATTATGTCTATTATGTAGGCAAGATTAAAAAATATAAGGGGCAGTGTTACAGCTTAAGTCAGGTTGGATTAATAGGCATAATACACAAGTTAAGCGATTAAAGGGTCTTATTTTTAAATGAATCACTACATAACATTACAAACTGGCTATACATTGTACTAGCAGGTTTTCTCTACAGTACATTTCTGAAATATTAGTTGTTGATTTTGAGCAGTCCTGTATGCTTAATGTGCAGCTCAGCATGATGATGTACAGCTTGGAGTATTTTATAAGGATGGGAGAGGGACTGTCCGATAACATTGGTGGTCTTTATTTTGTCTAATAAAGAGACAGACAAGGAGACTGTAAACCTAATTAGCACATCAAAACAAAATGTGTGAGTCACCCATTTGTATATAAATGCAGCAACAACATTGAATTTCCCAGAGTTGACTTGCTTAAGAATAACCTAAAAAAATAATTTGGGGGTGAACAAATTATGTATGGGAATCTTCCTTGAAGGGACTCTAAGAGACAAGGGGCACAGATGAATTATATATTGTAGAATGACTCTGCAATAACTACTGCAGATTATATATTGGCTACATCTTCGGCATACAGACTACATCCAAATCTCATTGAAGTAGGACAGCAAGGTACATTAAAACCAAAATGTCTGACTGCTTACCTGGACGTGGTGGATTCATCTCAGCAAACCTTTTCAGAATGTTACTGACCATCAGAGGCGCTGCAACTAAAGAGTTTTGCTGACGAGGAATGTCAGCCTGCTGTGTCGTCCCTGAGGCCATATCATAGATGATAGGTACAATAATGCTAATAGCTTCTTGTGGCACTGAAGTCTTTTGAGTTAGCTGAAGCTAAGAAAGAAAAGAACAAGGTTACTAATGTCATCAATGCACTATGTTGTATTGCAAAGCAGAAAGGTATGCAAATTATATTCCCAAACAGTTATACAAGATACATTTTTGTTTTACTGTGTAAAATATTTTAGAGCATTCAGTACTAAAAAAGTAAAAGTAGCAAGTTAGAAAATTAAACTTTCACTTTACATGACCACTGTAGCACAGCAGTTGGAGGAGCGGATGGGGAGGTTAAGGAGCGAAATTTGTGAAGTATGTAAAAAATGACACCATTAGCATGAGGAGAAGGGACATAAACATGGCAAGTAGTGTTTGAGGCACTAATCTCATGAGAAAGCCAAATAGCTCTCTCACCATTTCATTACTTTTACACAAGGTTGTAATATTTACCAGGTTTTCTGTTTACCATCAAAAGCAATCAACGGTAATTGGAGGTTATATCTTCTGTGAGGTAAACCATCAATGTAAATGCTATCTTTGAGATACAATTTTCATTAAACATAATTAACAGTGCTACTTTAACTATCTAGGACAAATATTACTTTGTTTTCATTTTCATGAAGGTAACAGATTATCCGTTGCTCAAAAGAACAAAAGATCCATGCATTATTCAAGAACTATGATTTGTGTTTAGAGTTGCATTATATTCTTTTGTTTCCCATATCTCTAACACACACCTGTTTACTTTTGAGATTTATTTAATCTGAGAGTTAAATAACCAAATAACTTTTAAGCAGACACTCAAGGATAAAAAAAAAGTCTTTGTACAAATATTCAGACACTATTCAGGATTACTAACTTTTTGTTAAGCAAACAATAAACAAATAAGATACTATATTTGCTAGCTGGTATAACTATATATACAGTTGATATAAAAGGTCTACACACCCCTGTTAAAATGTCAGGTTTCTGTGCTGTAAAAAATGAGACAAAGATAAATAATTTCAGAACTTTTTCCACCTTTAATGTGACCTATAAACTGTACAACTCATTGAGAAACAAACTGAAATCTTTTAGGTAGAGGGAAGAAAAAATATAAAAATAAAATAATATGGTTGCATAAGTATGCACACCCTTAAACTAATACTTCGTTGAAGCACCTTTTGATTTTATTACAGCACTCAGTCTTTTTGGGTATGAGTCTATCAGCATGGCACATTTTGACTTGACAAGATTTGCCCACTCTTCTTTGCAAAAACACTCCAAATCTGTCAGATTGCGAGGGCATCTCCTGTGCACAGCCCTCTTCAGATCACACCACAGATTTTCAATTGGATTCAGGTCTGGGCTCTGGCTGGACCATTCCAAAACTTTAATCTTCTTCTGGTGAAGCCATTCCTTTGTTGATTTGGATGTATGCTTTGGGTCGTTGTCATGCTGAAAGACGAAGTTCATGTTCAGCTTTCTAGCAGAAGCCTGAAGGTTTTGTGCCAATATTGACTGGCATTTGGAACTGTTCATAATGCCCTCTATCTTAACTAAGGCCCCAGTTCCAGCTGAAGAAAAACAGCCCCAAAGCATGATGCTGCCACCACCATGCTTCACTGTGGGTATGGTGTTCTTTTGGTGATGTGCAGTGTTGTTTTTGCACAAAACATATCTTTTGGAATTATGGCCAAAAAGTTCAACCTTGGTTTCATCAGACCATAACACCTTTTCCCACATGCTTTTGGGAGACTTCAGTTGTGTTTTTGCAAAATGTAGCCTGGATTGGTTGTTTTTCTTTGTAAGAAAAGGCTTTCGTCTTGCCACTCTACCCCATAGCCCAGACATATGAAGAATACGGGAGATTGTTGTCACATGTACCACACAGACAGTACTTGCCAGATATTCCTGCAGCTCCTTTAATGTTGCTGTAGGCCTCTTGGTAGCCTCCCAGACCAGTTTTCTTCTTGTCTTTTCATCAATTTTGGAGGGAGCTCCAGTTCTTGGTAATGTCACGGTTGTGCCATATTTTCTCCACTTAATGATGACTGTCTTCACTGTGTTCCATGGTATATCTAATGCTTTGGAAATTCTTTTGTACTCTTCTTCTGACTGATACCTTTTAACAAGGAGATCCCTCTGCTGCTTTGGAAGCTCTCTGTGGACCATGGCTTTTGCTGTGGGATGCGACTAAGAACATTTCAGGAAAGACCAACTAGAGCAGCTGAACTTTATTTGGGGTTAAACTGAGGCACTTTAAATGATGGCAGGTGTATGCTGACTCCTATTTAACACGATTTGGAATGTGATTGCTTAATTCTGAACACAGCTACATCCCCAGTTATAAGAGGGTGTGCAGACTTATGCAACCACATTATTTTTCTTTTTTCTTCCCTCCACCTAAAAGATTTCAGTTTGTTTTTCAATTGAGTTGTACAGTTTATAGGTCACATTAAAGGTGGAAAAAGTTCTGAAATGATCTTTGTCTCATTTTTTTAAAGCACAGAAACCTGACATTTTAACAAGGGTGTGTAGAATTTTTATATCCACTGTATGACCTGTTACAACAAATGCATTTGTTATTTTTATCATATAAAAATATTTTTACATATATCAAAAATAACACATGTGCTGTTTAATACAAACTATTTAAACCATTATATGTGCAACCACTGCCTCTAAAACACATCTCCACTCTAACTTAAGCCATTAACAGTGCCATCTTGAATTCACACTAAACATGACTAAGTAGTTGTCCTTTTGGACTCTCTTTTGCAGTCTCACTTGCTCTATAAGTTATATTACACAAAAGGGTTATTTTTTGGCTATATACTTTTTTCAAGCATACATTTGACACCATCTCCTCACTGCCAGACATGCCCAGAAGGCAGCAATCACACAACCTGCTTTCCCTGCTCTTTCCCAGCTGCATGCCTTTCAGTGTAAAGTAGTAACAGCGTCTTTTGAATTTTCCTGTTCATCTTCATGTTTTGTGCGATTATTTACCAGCCTGTGTTTTATCAGCTTTTCCATAACCCATAATCAGCTTTTCACTTGAATATTCTTCAAATGACATATTAGTTATACTTACAAAAAACAGCATTTTGGATTTAAGGACAACAGCGGGCGTCCCAGGAGGAGCTATTGGTGGTGCGCTTGGAGGGATCGTCAGACAGAACTGCACATTCCATTTAAGCTGAGTTGTTTGATCTGGGAACTAGTTTATAAAATAAAAACAAAGATGCAGTTTTAGTTTATCCATAGGTGTAAGCATGAATTAAAGAGAATCTGACAAAATTATATATGGTGCTATCTTTATTGTATATATCTTTATTGTATATACTTTTTGCATAATCAGCTTTTCCATGTCATTCTCCCTTTTATTCCAAAGAAGAAATAGAAAAAAAAAAATACTGTTCCAATATAATTTTAACTGTAATGAACAGGATTGCTTTCATTTATTTATTGTAGAATGATACTCTGCCTTATAGGAATGTTACACTTTCTATGCCTACATCTAATATTTAGACTTTAAACAGGGAGTATTACAACATTAGAGCAAAAAGAAAGTGTTGGATGATCACCTATAATAAAGAGACACTGTCTAAGTTTTATTATAATTCAAATTTTGATTAATTGATTTCATAAACTTAACATGCAATTGCTGTCAAACAAATTGCCCGTGTGGGTATGTCTCCACCCATGTCATTGTTTATGCCACCTGAAAGCTACATAAACAAAAACCAGCAGGTAAAATCTAGTATGCACTTGGAAATTTCTGGAAGCATTCTAAAAATCAATGATATGAAGTCGATTTTTATCTATTTTTAACTTCACAAATTTTATTCAAAGTCATCAATAACTTAGACACATTAGATTGGTGCTATTTACTGCACATTACATATATAAACATATACCGATATTAGTCTTACCAGCTCTAGCTTCATTATGTGCACACAGTCTCTAAGGATGTGGGTCGGAGCACCTAATAACTTTGTAAAAGCTATCAGAGTATTTGCCTTGAATGGTGGGCCTGCAACCTGAAAGAAGAAGAAAAATAAAAGTTTATTACCAAGTGAATAAATACCTATTAAAATTTAGGAGTAACACACAGTAAAACCTGCTCACTTACTAGCAGATTACTTTTTGGTTGACAATCTTTCAAAAGACTACCATGGACAGCTAGCTCATTAGAACTTTTTTAGGACTTGCACCCACAGGGGAAGGTGGTTGTTGGCCAGTGTGCTAGACCAAGAGCTCATGGACTGAAAGTTGACTGATTAGGGTATTTGGTGGTAATAGAAGGTGTTGTGAAAGCCCAGAATAGCCTCCCAATAATATTATCTAAATCCTGGAATCTAACTCGCAATGGATAGATAAAATTATTCACCACAGAAAGTGTCAGGAAACTGGCGCAAGAAGGTCCTTAAATTACCACTACACTTTACAACTTTTTCTTGCATTTAAAAGAACATGTCTTCTACATATCTTTATTTTGCATTGAAAGCGAATTATAAAGTGTATAAAACCTGCTTTTTTAAACGCAGTATAGAAAATCTGTGGCTACAGTGTGTCTTCAATTTCTAACATGCAAGTCAATAGATGATAACCTGATAAAATTTGAGGTTAGCAGCAGTTTATTAAAATATTTTCAGATTCTGTGCAAAGAAATAAAGTCTGCTGCTTTTCCGTCCCTTAATATGTTGCAATAATTGGTTGAGGGGACGCAGTCACATATTTCCATCTAATAATTACCCTGGTTTCAAAGAATTTCTCCAAAACCTGTAGCTCTTCTGGTTTCCACTGTCCAGCATTTTCAGGTGTAACCTTCAACTGCAAAGTCTGGTTTGTAGTGGGGTTAAGAGCTACCCGGCATTTCAGTACATCGGTCTTGAACATTATCACACCTGGTTCATTGGAGTTAATTAGTTGTAACTGAAAGACAAAAAAGAAAAAAGCACTTGTTATACAAAAACACATTTCTAGATAAAGACACACACAGAATACCAGCTACTCTAGCAGGAAACAATCAAATTGATGTACAGCATGTGCAGTATTTCATAGGTGCATTTAAATAATGGTTAAACCACTATAGCTCAGTAAATAGAATCACTAATGAACTATTCCTTATTTGTACTACTGTACTTTGTACAGTGGAGGGCTTCTATCACTCTTAGCCCACCATATGTGAAACAATTGCTGTATATAACTACTCTTTACAACAATCACCACACAAACCAGGCACTCACACCATACTGAGGATTGGCAGTAACCGTGAAACAGTACTGTATGTGGTTAAGTGACCTGGTTTGTGAAAAATCCATCAGCTGCTATGCCTAAAACTGTGAAATACAGTAAGCATATGCTTAAAAGGAGCCATGTTTAAAATGGTTTGGATTGACAGAGTGATGGTGCATTATGTGGCCTCATTTGCATGTCCCGCCCAGTTTTCACAGACTGTAGTACATATACTGTATTTGAGAAATTTAAGCAGGAAATACGTTTGTACTATTCCTTATTTGTACTACTGTACTTTGTACGGTGGAGGGCTTTTATCACTCTTAGCCCACCATATGTGAAACAATTGAGAAAATATATATATATATATATATATATATATATATATATATATATATATATATATATATATATATATATATATATATAAAGAACGATCACATGCACATAAAAACATACGTGTTTTAAGAAGATTGTAATCTTGTGTTTCTCTTTTATTATATTTTAAAAACTTTCTTTTTTTCCATTCTCTTTTCAGATATCAGTAATAAGCCCATATAGTCATAAGTTCCTTGTATTGCACTGAAAACAGTTACAGCATATTTTATCTTGCCATCATGCATAAGAAACATTTTTAATCTATTTAAATGTGAAGTTGTATGTACCGTTTCCTGCTGGATTATCCTTTGGAGATGCCGCCTCATGTTAACCGATCCCAAGAACCTTTCTAAAGGGGAACAAAGGTAGCTGCCGGCCAGTGCTGGCGCTAACCCAGGGGTAGGAGAAGGCAGGAGGAGGATTTGCAAGGCACTGTGCGTGAGGATTGTAGGGATGGATGCAGCCCAAGAGCGCTGAGGTAGCTTACGGGGTGGAGGCATATTCGTGGGCATTGATTGAGAACCTACACATTAAAAAAGAAAAAAAAAAGAAAGAGGAAAAAAAAAAAAAAAGTTTGTCAGAATTTACATGAGGAAGGCAAAGTTGAACTACATAATTCAATGGCGTAAACGCCATGCTTGCAAGAGGACTATAGACAATTACTAGCAAGTGTACAGAATCTTCGTTCATGGTAAATATTTATTTTCAGGAAACAATAGTAAATTCTGCTTCTTCTACAAAGGACATTTTAAAAATATGGACATATAAATCATATAAGAATATATTTCTCATACATGAAAAGGCATTGTACAGACTGAAAAAAGAAAGGAGAGAGGGATGATAGGGAGAAATAGAGAAGAGAGGAGACAGAGACATTTATACCATAAGCACTAGGAATTTAGATAAGAAGGCAGTTAACAGAATTGAATAAACCTTAATTTGCAGGTTTTTCTTAATTTTAGATTTTACTGGTTTAAATGTGGCTTTCAAATGCTTGACAAAAAAAAAAAAAAAATCACACTTTACAGGTATAGCAGTATTACATAACATGTTAAATAGAAATTTGACAGACACAATATTAAAGTTAGAAGTAAAATGAGGACAGACATGATTCTTCAGGCTTCACCAATAGCATTTGAATGTTTGGCTGTATGTGCTCTTTCAATATATTTTTAACCCTGTATTGTACTTTGAAAGCTAAATACCTTTGATGATGTTATGATGAAGTCTTTCTAATCTCTAACTGATCATGTATTTATTTTGAATTAACCCAATACAATAAACTAATGTGATGTCTACATAAAAATAAATAAAAAATAAAAGTTTAGTTGGCTATCACTAGCGACTTGTGATAAGCTAATATCATTGGAACTTCAACATACTTGTTCCAGCTCGAGGGGAGTGAGACGCATCAGGGACAGGAGAGTGGAGAGATGGATTTGCTGGTGACATTCCAGGCATGCGAGCTGCTGGAGAGGGACCAGATACTTGAGGTGACCCTGGCCAGTTCCCTGCACGCTGGCTGGGTGACATCATGGTGTACGGAGAACTTGGGTCTAGTGTACCTGTGTAAGTTGCAAAATGAGATTTTACCACATCAATTTATTGAACCCTACCATTTATATTTATCCTTATACTTTCTTTGCTTGGTTAAAATTGCTATATAACAATTAGATGTGGATGGAAAGTTAAAAGGGAGCTCTTGCACTTTTAGTATAGAGACTATTACATTTTTCAAAGCCTGTACTTTAGTTTTACTTGTATATTTCTGTGTGTGTCGGGAAGAGAACTGAATGTAGTGAGATGGACAAGTTGTGCTAAAAGTAACAATTTTATTATTTCACAAATGCTCAGTTTATTGCTCCAATACACCTTCCAGCTGACATACTCACCATGTGGGCTGGCGAAGTTTGCGGTTTGAACCATTGAAATTCCAAGGGAGGAAGGCGATGGAGTGGGGCCAAATGAGGCTGGTGAAGGTGCTCTGAGTGCGCCACTAGGGGAGCTGGCTGCATGCAGATTTCCTGATGAAACAAAGTAGTACACATGTAAGACTGGCTATGAAAATAAACCAAGTGAAATATGCAATTACATTCTCAAGTTAAAGACCACTGTCTCTCAGCTCCAATCACCTACTTCTACTAAGACTGAGCTAGTGACACGGCCTCATGCTATCCAGCTAAGTAGATTTCACAGACCACTGGCTCCCAGCTCCATTCACCTCCAGGACTGAAGCAACTAATTCCCTGCCCTAAGTGTTTTTACATAATCAGATATTCTCTTTTGCAGGTTATACTATCGGACCACTCTGTGAAGACAATAAACTGCATACTAGTGCCAGTCTTTCACAATGGATCAGATCCAATCTCTTCCCCATCTAAACATAAAAAAATATTCCCAACTACCCACATTCTCTATTCAGATAAACTTTGCACTTGTCTTATGGCAACAGGATTGTCTTATCTTTTGTTTCATCCTCTATAACTCAACTTCCACTCTCTTCCTAACCTATGCAAGTCCTTCTCTTGTTGCTTTTGACCAGGTTTTTGTCTCTTCCACACCCTTTAGACTGTAGATTTTTAAATCGTATAAGGTGCTTTTGGAAAAAAATATTATATACATAAGTTTATTTTTTTTTAGGGCTCTCTAGTTTTTTCCATGTCTTTATAGTGTATTTTCTTGTGTACTTAAACCCTGTAAAGCGCTATGGAATAGGTTGTCCACATGCAAAGTGTAGAATAAAAGATTGTTAAAACCACAAACATGATTACACCTAAAGCAATAAAGAGGTAAAAGCTTCAGGAGTCAAATTACAAAAGTCAGTTTTAGATTACAAGGAGAGTAACTGGCTTAAATCTAAATATTTATATTATTGAAAGGCCTAATGGCACTTTCTTTCTATGCATATCAAAAAACATGTTTTAAATATTACAAAAATTGTCTTTGCATGATAAAATCATTATGGGAAACCCATATAAACTTCTGTGATACAAACAGGAAATGCATTATGTAGATCTTAATTACAGACAAGTATCACACCTGCAGTTATATTACAGCTCATTGGCTGACAGGGAAGGTCCCCATAGCAGAAATGAAAAGCACACATATAAATAAATATAAATGCAACTGGCTGGTATTAAACATCCTGAGTGGAAGCGTTGGATAACGGACGTTGAATGCTGGGAAATTTACGAATTAAGTTATTTATCCAGGAACTTTCTGGAAATGTGTTTAAATACTGTCAGTACAAAATGGCACTTGACAATAGGACATAATTGAGAGTGCCATCCCTAGTAAGATAGCAAGTCTGCCTGCAGCCGTACAAGAGTTATCTAATAGTGAACTGCCCATTACAAAGTCTGCTAAAATGTTTAACTTTTCCCGGAAAAATTATCTTAAGCTTATGGCTTATACACACAATGTTAAGCTCGTTAGAAGCATGTACATTTTTTCTTAAACTATAGTGGTCCTTAAAATATTTGAATTAGTTTATCATGCTCTGAGAGCATCATTTGAAAAGGAGATAACATAGTGAAAGTTACAAACACTCTTTCAGATTCAACAAACAAAAATGTTATGCCCCTTTAACTTAACTAAATTACAATATTAAACTGATATAAAGTAAGAACAAGCATTTAACTGGTAAATATAATGGAAGCCATGAGGGCAGAAAAAAGTATACATATGTAGCTTCCTTTTACTTACCTGGTGACTGTGAGTGCATCATGGAGGGAGAAGGTGTGACTGTATTGTGGTATGGGTTAGGTGGAGAAGTAAGAGGATATGCACCTGTGGCCCCAGCCTGCTTTGCAAACTGGTTGAAGTAAACAAAAAAAAAAAAAATAGAATTAGGAAAATAATCACAACATTATACCAATCGCGTGTAAGTCTTACACTTTATAATTAAGTAGATATAACATGTGGAAGTTTGAACTTCCCTCTTACTCAGCAACCCCATTCTTGCCTAGCTAATATGATATTGATGAGCTGTGGTGCAAATGTGAATTAAGGGTATAGATGCATTCTGATAAAATTCTTGTATAAAATATTCCTGTCCACCTATAAAATTCTTATACAAATAGGGCAAAACTCACTAAAATGAAGCCTGGATTTAGAGCATGTTGCGTCATTGTTTACACTGAAGGTGGATTAAAGCTTACTATGTTTTTCTGTTGCACCTTCTGGGTTAAAGAACCACTATACTCCAAAACGATCATGCATTTAAAACAAACAAATTTCATACATTACAAAAGGACTATTGTGCATGTAAAATTCAATTACGAACAAAAATTTGGCTTACCAGTGAACTTAGAGGAAGAGTAAACAAAGACCCATGACGAGCCTGCATTCTTATCTGATTTGCATTTGAAATGGGATAGATTCCTATCTTTTTAATTGGAATTCAAACTTTCCATGTACAGAATGCTGACCTTCTATAAATCCTTCTGATATTGTAACATGTTTGGATTATTTCTTTCCTCAAGGAATGATACACTTGGCTAATATCCATTGCACAGACAACAGTGCATTCAGTCTCATACAGACATCCGCAAGTCTAGCAACACCCAATGATTCCCGTAACACGTTAGGAAAAATAATTCATTTTCCTCTACATTATAGACTCCTTAATTGTCAAAAGAAGCCTTTTTTGATAGTTTAAACGCATAAGGGACAGCGTTTGATTACAGTGGCCCTAGATATCTGAATGTCACTACAGGGAAGTGAAAACAGTCCCACATGTCTTATTATATTTTTTACACAATAGTCCCCTTATTTTTGATACATAAAATATCTTTAGAATGTAAGTTTACGAGTTTTCAATCTTGCTAGGTGCTACATGGAAAGCAATGTGTAAGTCTGATTGAAAGCTGAATAACAGGGCCCTCCATCCTTGACTTGTACTTAACCCCTGTATAGCAATCCGGAACATGTTGGCGCATTATAAATAAAGTATAATAATAATAATAATCATAATTAATATTTAAAACAATCTTTTAAATAAATGATAACAATTCAGAAAGCATGGAGAGTGAGCATGAATCTATCCATATGTCAGATTATGAGTTGTGCAAGTACCTGACTTTGTTGTGATTGTGGCTGTAATTGGGATATCAATGAGTCCATCATATCCCCTCCAATTGGAGATGGCGGGTTGTCATCCTCATTGACTGACCGTCGCCGTGCATCCTGATTGCTGTCCACAAACATATTTAAGAAAGTCTGTAGATTAAAAAAAATAAAATAAATAAATGACAATACATTTTATATTGCAGCTTAACTCATTTAAATGAAATATTAAGATTGTTTATTTGTATCTTATTTGCTTCTTATGTTTGGGTTGTGAAAAGAATAAAAAAAAGGGGGGAGGGGGGGTCAGATGGTTTAGCCTTTGCCTAAAAAAAAATGTACACAAACTTTTCACAGTTACAGAAGACATTAATATTTACATATATACTGTAAACTTTACAAATACTAATACACTACCTTCAGACCTGGTGCAGGATAAAAGCCTTCGACTATTTTGCTGTTGTCAAACAGGCTGTATGCTCCATCACGTATTGCTACAATGCCTCGACTTTTACAGTAGATGTCTATGCAATACATATTTCTGAAGGCCAAGCGAATGTGTGTGGGAGACTGAGGGAGGATAGAGAAGCACTGGTAGGCAGTGTTTATTCGTTGCGTCAGGCCCAGCATCGGCACCGTTGGGAGCTTGTTGATGACAGTTAAGGGAGACTGGGTATCAAACAAAACCTAGAGAAAAACAAACATGCATGAAGAAAATCAACATAAAAGTAGGGTAAAGAATTAACAAGATAGCCAAGACAAACGCAAAAAAAAAAAAAAAAACACATTGTCCTCAGCAAAATCATCTTTTGCATATCTGCACACAATTATGTGGCCATTATATCAAGTTGTTCATCTGTACCTGCTGTTTATGGTAATATTGTTTTTATGTCATTAATTAATTTTAATAAATGCTATACAAGCTATCAGCATTATATGTGACTTATGAAGAGAATCAACATTTAAATATTTGTGAAAGAAGGAAAAAATTAAAAAGTCTTTGCATTATAAGGAGAGTTACATATTCAGGACTTATTGTTCTTTCTTTTCCCATTTTAGAAATAATTAACAGCGGCTACTATGACGATCACATCATTTTGGTGAGAAAAGGATTGCTCAAAAGGTATTATGTTTAATACAAATTGTGTATTGCTTATAAAAATCCAATTTTTAAAAAAATGCCCTAGACCATCACATTTTAAAATAGTGGGGGCATTAAGAGGAACAGAGTAACGGTATTGCACTGTACTAGAGAGGAGTATTTCTAATTATCCAAAATAAGGGAGAGAAGTTATAGCAGCTAAATCCTGTATTGCCCATGACTGGTCTGGTTATCAACAGATAACTAGGTCATGATTGATGAATGGCTCCCTTGATTAAAGGGCCAATGGGGTCAAATATTTAAATTATACTTTTTGTAAGAGCTGCACTATAAAATACGTCAAATATTTTTAGAAAGGAAAATAAAATAGTCTGTAACATATTACATTTTATTTGCAATTATACTATCATGGCATCTACCATTTTGACTTAGCTGGTGATCCAGTTACTGATGCGCATAGCACAAGAAGTGGTTATATCTACATAATGGGAATGCGTCATCTACAAGGGCCAGATCTGTCAGTAGCACTAATGGAAAGCTTGCTAGTTTATAAGAACAAATCCTCCGAAAAGTAAATAAAAAAAGACATACTCAACTGATGGAGGGCCCTGTCTTTAAGTTTATAAGAACAAATCCTCCGAAAAGTAAATAAAAAAAGACATACTCAACTGAAAAAAGAAAATGAGCGTTAATATGCAGTTAAGAAAAAATAAAAGCTAAAATGTAAAGGAGGTGATATTTTTTATTATTATTTGAAAACATTTTGCCCAATTTCAGGTTTAGTTATTCAAAAGACAATATAGAAAAAATATTCTTAAATTATTGCAACTAACCTACCATTCTCTGATGTTGGTCTTTATAGTGTGACATGAAACTCTATGATAAGAGAAGCTACATGGCAGGTATGGAGAAAACAAATGTGCCTTCCTATGTCACCGGCACACTGAATTTTGATGACAAAAAGTACAATATTTAAGATTTCATATTTATGTGCTATGCTATATCAGTTTACAAAATCATCCTATACTTACAAGTAGTAATATATAATATATATATATATATATATCCCAATCATAAAATTGCTAGAATCTTCTCAGTACCTGTAATAACTGTACCACATTTGGGATTTTGTTGAACATCTCTTGTAGCTGGTGAAGGATGATATTGTGGCAGTTACTACAACCAGAGTTAGGACCGGTGGTTCCTAGTGAGATGTGAAACTTTTGGTGGATAGAATTCCACTGAATACTTATCTGCAAGACAAACAAACAGAAAACATCCAAAAGTATTAAAAGAATGGAGATAGATAGAAAACATTAAAGTATGCAGGAAACACATGTGATACATGCATAAATAATATATTATTTCAGGATTTGATGCCCACATGGTATGAAAGACTAAATGTTCTAAGATACTGCATTATGCCCATATTCAAACAGCCTTATGACACTAATTATTATTATTATTTTTTTTAAACGAATAATTAAGCAAAGGGATCTTTGCAAATTTCTATTTTGGATTCTGAAAAACAAATAAAATAGAAAATAACGTTAGAACGATATCTAAAAAAAGAGCATACTTAATTTATTAAAGCAGATGTGGGTCCTTTTAAAAGATAAGGAAAATAGGAAATCCAACCACAACACTCAAATTCAAATTACACAAGACCAAAAAAAGAAAAAAAAAGTGTGAGTTTTCTGTGCACTCACTTTCTAAGATTGATATCCCCATTGAGTATAGTTATAATGGAAATGCATATACTAAGATTAATATGTAACTTATTATAAATAAATAAATTAAAAAATATATAAAAAACAGATAAACTACAAAAATATAAAAAAATGTCAATTCACTTGCTGTACTCTGTTTTTGTATTATTTCTGAATATGTATCCAATATGCCAAGTATAGTTGCTGTGAGAAAGTTTATCACCATATGTTTTTTATCTTCGTTTGCAGGGCCGGTGTTTATGTTAGAGAGGTCAGTGTAGTGTATACATAAAGAAACATGGTGGACATGTTTAGGAATTCACATAAATTTGTACTAGACTGAAAGTACAAATATACATTATCTTGACTGAAAAATAGTCAAACGCATATTTTGTTGTAATTGAAAAGAATAATTTATCTCAATAATTTTTTTTACCATGTACTATTAAAAAGGTTATATGTGATAATTGTGAAAATGATTTCAAAAAGTTAGACATAATACATGGCGCTTTGGGGAAAGCACTATGGACACTGGATTCTAAGCTTAAAGACAGGGCCCTCCATTTTTTGTAATGTGTTAATATTGTTTTGCCTTGATCACAACGCTTGTATAGATCTACAGAATATGTTGTTGTGTTACAAATAAATAATAATAATTATATAATGAATGAGGGAACAAACAGATTGAGAAATACTAAACTGAATGGGTGTATATGATTTTAAACTGGACATATGGTAATATCATACCAATCATTGTATGGTGTGTACAGTAGATTATGTAACGGAGCAGGAACACGCAGTCCAAAATCTCCGCTGGTATACGATAAAATACCCACGAGGCACTACAGTTTCACCATTCCCGACCTCCCATATTGGACGACACACAATTTGGGAGTCAAATGAATACTGACTTTATTTTGTTATTGCAGAAATATTTATACCCATCTCTTCCCACAGGCAATACACATGCTGCACAATACACATAAAGAGAACAATAGGGGGGTCACACCTCCCTGGCAACTTTGATACAATCAGACACTGATTCAATTACACCTCTTTGTTCTTATCAGAGAATTAAAACACTTTGGAAAATGCAAAGATCCTTTACAACTTTCTTATCTCTTGAATCTCTGTAATAGGATTATCTATTAGCCTAGGTCTGCAAAAGTCTGGCTAATATTCTGCAGAGCATCAACCAGCATACATATTGTAGGATCATATTTTAACCAAGAATAATCATAAAACAGGGTAAAACAGTGATGGGTTCCGCTACACACCTCCCCCGTGACCATAAGCCGGCATACACGGTCTGATCCCAACGGATCGGCCTGGGGATGTCCGGACAAAAGTATTTGTTGGTCAATTCTCTAGTTTGACAACCCATCAGCATTACTGCAATTCACATTTACTCACATTTCCCATATCCCCAGATAGCTGGGATCTGAACGCACAAAACCACCGAATAGCGCTCAGATCCTCTTCACACAGTTCAATTGCCATGTAGCTAAAGTCTTTCCCATAGTCTTTCATCATATGAATGGGCTCCATGGCATAGCTATCTGGGGTATCACCGCTCCCACAGGGCAAGTACAGAATGACCCCCCTGTATGTAAAGGGCCAGAATGAGTGACATACACTCTGGTATGGCCGAACACTAGTTCCAAAGGGCAATATGTACCAGGGCCATAGTCGCAGGGCAGGAGGCTGGCAAACAGTCCTCTCCAAGCCAAAGTGGCGAAGGGCACTTCATCACACATCTCTCCTTTGGGGGGAAGTCTAACCAGGCACCTGGATATTTCGCTGGGGTGATGGTGCAACACGCTGAGGGGACTTGAGGGGCAGAGGCCAGCGGCACTCTGCCCTGATGCCAGCTCTTCTGCTGGTATAACCTGCAGGACCTCCTGCTCTGTACAAGGGACAAAGGGAGGGCAGAGGCCGACTGCACTCTGCCCCGCTGTCAGCTCTTCTGCTGGGGTACTTGGGACATATTCCGGCTCAGTAGCCAGGGAAACGTGGGGGTCAGTGGGGGTTAACATTTCCTCTGTTAACCCTGGGGCCACATTAGAAGTTAGCTGGGGAGGGGAATTTGTACTTACCCCCTCCTCCGGTTGTCCCAGTGACGGTAGTTGGGGATCTGGACAAGCTGTGGGCGCAGAGACCACGGTCCCATCTGCGCCGTCTGGGAGATTGGTGTCTCCCCTGGTTAGGGTAAACTGTTGCTGGGGGGGAAGGATGACACCTTCTGCCCCCTGTGTTTCACACTGCCGCTGGGGGGGAAGGATGACACCTTTGGCCCCCTGGGGTACCCACTGCCGCTGTGGAGGAAGGTCGACACCTTCTGCTCCCTGGGGTACACACTGCCGCTGGGGGGGAAGGACGACACCTTCTGCCCCCTGGGGTTCACACTGCCGCTGGGGGGAAAGGACGACACCTTCTGCCCCCTGGGGTTCACACTGCCGCTGGGGAGGAAGGACGGCCCCTTCTGCTCCCTGGGGTACACACTGACGCTGGGGGGGAAGGGCGACACCTTCAGCTCCCTGGGGTACACACTGCCGCTGAGGGGGAAGGACGACACCTTCTGCCCCCTGGGGTTCACACTGCCGCTGGGGAGGAAGGACGACACCTTCAGCTCCATGGGGTACACACTGCCGCTGGGGGGGAAGGACGACACCTTCAGCTCCCTGGGGTACACACTGCTGCTGGGAGGTGGAATTAGTTGGAGTATTCCACGTGGAGCGGTTTCTGTTTCTGAGACAGTCTCTCTGCATGTGACCCTGCTGGTTACACGTGTGGCACCTGATGTACCGTGGGGGGGTTTGGTAGTTCCCACCACCCGGACGCAGTGCTGGGGGGGGTTTAATGGTGGGAGGTGGGTTAGCAGCTCCCCAGATGGACCGCTCCCGTGCCCGCTGCTTTTCCATTATGGATTTGTGGACATCTGTCATTAACCATTCCAAGGTTTTCATGGGAAGCGTATCTGGGAAAAAGGCCAGTCTGCTTTGGAGTTCTCTTCCAAATTCATTCTGTGGGGTAATACGAGGTACTGTAACCATGAGTTCCTTTCTGTCTGCATCCCTGTAGTCCGCGGCCGCCTCCTCCTCCTCATGATGGAACGCTGTCTGAAAACTAGCCGGTTCCATCCTGCTGTAGCCAGGGGCGCTGTACGGATACTAGCGTTGCCCTCAATTTGTACTCCACGGAATGGTGTCTCCTGTAGCTGTCCTTCTGACCGTGGGAACAATCCCGCCACTTGCCAACAAATGTAACGGAGCAGGAACACGCAGTCCAAAATCTCCGCTGGTATACGATAAAATACCCACGAGGCACTACAGTTTCACCATTCCCGACCTCCCATATTGGACGACACACAATTTGGGAGTCAAATGAATACTGACTTTATTTTGTTATTGCAGAAATATTTATACCCATCTCTTCCCACAGGCAATACACATGCTGCACAATACACATAAAGAGAACAATAGGGGGGTCACACCTCCCTGGCAACTTTGATACAATCAGACACTGATTCAATTACACCTCTTTGTTCTTATCAGAGAATTAAAACACTTTGGAAAATGCAAAGATCCTTTACAACTTTCTTATCTCTTGAATCTCTGTAATAGGATTATCTATTAGCCTAGGTCTGCAAAAGTCTGGCTAATATTCTGCAGAGCATCAACCAGCATACATATTGTAGGATCATATTTTAACCAAGAATAATCATAAAACAGGGTAAAACAGTGATGGGTTCCGCTACAGATTATAATTAATATCCACTTTGTAATGCTTTGAAATCTCATACAAGTGTTTCTTTTTTATAATACGCTATAGAAAATAGTTTTCTTGAGATAATATTTTTATTTACAATTAACACAAAATAGGTTTTTAATTATTTTAGTCAAAATACGTATATTATATGTACTTTCAGTCTAGCCCAAATTTATGTCATTATTCTTGAACTGGACATAACCGTCCACCATGTTTCTTATTAGCCTCTCTAGAACACTGGCAACTGCTCTTTTTTTTTTTTTTTAACATAATAAAAGTTATGTTTTAATCTCACTATATGCATATCCATTATAACTAAGTTCAATAGGAATATCAATCTCAACCAATGAGTTCAGCAAAAAAACACTTTTAAAAGATTTATACAAGATAAATGCTCTTTTCATGGAGAAGTATGCTTGATTAATTTGTGGAAGAGGCCTAGGTGCAAAAAAATGCATGGTTACAGGTGAGGGTCATTTCTGGCTAACAAATAAACTAATCAGCATACAGCACAACCCTAAAAAACTTGCATTTAGCAAAAGATGAATACAATGTATACCTAACATTTAGTTCTCTTTAAAAATGGCACAAATAACTAACAAAACTGTTCAGCATTAAAGAGATTTTGAAAAGAAAGATCAGTTCCACAGCAAAAGATGCACACAACTAAGTGTGTATCTTTTTTTTTCCCTTCTTTTAAACACTTACCGAGCTCCCTTTTGTTTGTCCATAACATAGGATTAATTTGCGATAGTTGTACACACGAACCTCAGAGAACAGACTTAGGTGGGTAGGCATGTCTTAGGAGATGAGAGAGATAAAAATTAGTATACAGTCCGCTAGAATAAAATAAAATAAAACTACATACCAAAAAAGTAAAAAGCATTGATACCTTGTAAACAGCGTGAGAACTCCAATACACATTCATATAATCGGGCAATACTATTCCAGTCATTCAGGAACATTTCTACCACTTTCCGACCTCCTACTGGCTCGGAGAGTGGATTTTCGTATGTCAGGTACACATGTCGTGTAGGCCCTACAATGATAAACAATGATCCTGATTCCACAAGGAATACACCAGAAACAGGAGCAACTGTACAAAGAATGCCAGACTCTCACCTTGCTCCCTAGAGACAGCGCTGTTTAGAGGACAATTAGCAAACACTAGCTCTGCTACCCAGGTTCGGTTATTCCTGCCTTGTAGCCGGAAAGTGCAATCAAGTAACGACTGTTCTAGGGCTTTTTGAGTTTCTTCACTTGTTCCTTTGCATGGAGGAATTCTTTAGAAGGAGATAAAACATGTAAAGACATATATGAGCATTTTGTTCAGTGCTTACAATACGTCTCGTCACATCCCTACTATAAGAGCCAAAAATATATTTGTTTTTGGAATGTGGTTATATTAATGTACTTATACTGATGGTATAAAAAGGCTACAATAACTGTATTAAAAAAAGAAATGTAAATACAATCAAATTACTTTACACATATTTAAGCGTTTTCAAATTAGATAAAATGTAGGGTAGCACGGTTAATGGTGTCAACTTGAACTGAATAAAAACACATGTTAATATAAAGTGACACAGCAATAGTCCCAATTATTGCACACATGAAAAAAGTCTTCAAAATACAGATACTCAAAACTCAACTCCATAAGTGATATGGAAGGTTCTACTTTTATCATTAAAATAAAAATAAAGTGCCGAAAAGCTTTTTTTTCACTCACGAAAACCTTCCAAGCAGTCCCTGGAAAGATCTGGCCCCTGTAGCGCACATATACACAACGTTTCTATAGTAGTAGATGTGCCAGCCAATCACAGACTCTCTCATAAGCAATGCAATAACATTCTGCTAAGAGACACAGCTGGTCATTGACTAGTACGCGAAGTACTACAGACACTATATGCATAAGCTACAGAAGATGGACCCTTGCAGGCACTGTTTGGAAAGTTTGAGTGAGTAAAATCAGAGCTTTTAAGCACTTGTTAATAAAGTAATGTTTAAACATGCAAATTAACACTTACATAGTTTATTTAATATTGAAAACAGAGAACCATTTATGTCCCTTTATAAGCACAGGTAGTTAGTTCATCAACGTTTTTTTGCTTAAAGATTATAGCAAATACAAAAACATTCCACAAGTTTGCTTAAACTTGCTCCCTTTGTCACGTTTATGCATTACCAGCATAATTTAGCTTTATTTACATATGCAATTCAAGTAATGTCATATATTTGCAGAAATGTTATTGTGGTCACTTATGTTGAGAATAAGGTTGAATGTACATAAAAGTTCTATTAGAATGTATCTAAAAAAAGGTAAAGAAACATCTATAGGTAGACTTTTTTTTTTTTTTTTAAACATTGCGTGTAATAAGATATGTATTTTAGAGTAAGTGCAATGTAATGAACAATTTAATCAGATTTGATTGACAGAAGCAAACCCACTGGATATAAAAAATAAGTAATATATTCCCTAACTGGTTAAATGAAGACCATCCCAATGTGCTTTATATAGGGCAGAGCTTTGTGTGTTGTGACAGGTTAGTGTATAGGCTACAAGGTGTAGGGGTGTTGCTCGAAGGCTATTTATGTATGTGTTTGTATCTCTTATAAGGGGTTAATTTAACCTCTTTTTTGAATTTCGGTAATTCTATTTAAAATGTGTACTTATTTTTCTGCAATAACTAGGAGTTTTGCTGTGTCACTTTTACAGATACTGAGCTCATCGTAATAAACGTAAACAAGTTATAGCTATTCATACTCACTAATATATTTGTACCAAGCCCATCAGTCCTATGCACGAAGTCTGTTACAAGTTGCCCCTGCAGTGCCTCACTGTGTTACATCCATTCCAACACTAGTATACACGAGGCACTAACACACATACATTTATGCACAAGTGTGAACAGGTGTGGTAATCCTGAAATTATGACTTAATAAGGAACACTGTGGTCATATATATATATATAATTTTTAAAATCAAAATTTGCTATTTGCAAGAACCACAGCACAAGTTTTTAGATTTTTTTTTTTTTTACAATGCAGTCTTTAATTTATTTTTACTTTTATGTGCAGTTTTGCTTTGGGGTCAACTATTTTTGTTTTCCAGTGATCTACTTGCTGGAGTGGAAAGAGGCCTCTATCTGCACATCTTGCCAGTGCGCTTATTAGTTTACATGGATACACCCTGTTCAGACAGAAGTGGCTGCTCAGTAAAGAGAAAGGAAGTTAAAGGTAAAAATTAATTGAATATTACATTTTAAATAATTGCTAAGGCTGTATATTTTTTTTAACCTTTTAAAAACATTTTGCCTATCAAGTTTTGGTATTCAAAAGATTATATATAAAAGATTTCACCAAAAAGGAGTGGGGGAACACACATATCTGAAAATGCATTAGGCAGGATTAATATTAAATAAATGTGTGTTCACACAAGAAACACTTATAAAAAGGAAATGTGTGCATGGTCGTTACCTTAAAATTCTGATTGCATGGCTGAAACCATCTCCTTCTATCTGAACACCTTGGTGTGGAATCTCCATATTAGAGAGCTGAAAGAAAAACAAATACAGGATATTTTTAAAATCCAACTCCATAACAGAACTGTTTATTCCTCGGCACTGCATAAAATATTAAAATACAAAAGCTTGGTTGCAAATATAAAAATAATTATAATTCAAAATAATAATATATTTCATTATACTATTCTAGTGCTCGTACAAAAGGGTTTCGTTGGTTTATTTAAAAACTAATTAGCAATAAAAATCAGTATTTAATGACATTAAATTCAATACAGCTCTTAAAACCTAAATTTGAAGTTTAGTGTTTTGGACTTAAGCAGATCTGCTTAAGGTGGGGTGGGAAAGGATCTGCCCACACAGAGTTATCCCAGGTAGGCCTCTATCTGCCTACTTCTCTATAGCTGTTGAAGGCAAACCTACACCACATAGAGAAAAATAAGAGAGGGGGAAAAAAAAGAAAAAAAAAAGACAGATCCTCTCATTCCCTGGTTACCTAACAGGCTGGAGAGAAGCACATCACTGGAAGAGACAATGCCAATTCCAAATAAACATTTTAATAGTTTTTTTATTGCTAATCCATTACAAGAAAAATCAGAATCAAACCTTAATATCTGAAACATTACAGTGGCCCTTTAAATAAGAGTGATGTTGAATCTTTACATTATACAAGTACTCACCTCCAAGCGAAGTCCGATAAATGGCATATTGGAGTCGCACATGGCCACAAAGTGAGCAAGCACTTTATTGAAAGCACACATCTCCCCTGTACGTTTCGGTTTCTTAGCTTCTGGAGAACCCTGGTCACCCGATAGCTATTCAAAAGGAATGAAGAAAATTGCAGGCGTTTATAACCACTTCTCTAAATGTACAATCACTTGCTATATCTCATTAGACAACTAATGATATATATAGCAAGTACATATAGTTATTAAGCAGAGTACTGAGTTTTGGACTTAACTTACAATCCAAGAACAACATGTCAACCAGAAACATAATCCTTACCTCAAATATAAAAGCAAAAAAGAAATTTCAACAGTAAATTCAAATGCATAACAATTGTACATTTACTTTTTGTTTTAGGTGAAGCTACACCAGCAAATAAAAAAGAAAATAATGGTATAAAAAACACAGCATGCTCTTAAACACGTGCAAATACATTTTAATTCTATGTAATGCAATAACCTAAACTAGCAAATATACCTTGCGCTTGGTTCCAGTTTTTACTTGCTTCCTGCAGGTTCCATCCAATGCCAACTCCTCCACGTTTGGTTTGAACCTTTGAAGCATGACGGCAGTGGGAGGGTTATCTTCACCGTCTGTATGGTTAACAGAGAGGAAGTGGTATATATACTCCAATTCTGTGGGGCTGCCAGCAACCTCAAACATTTCAACTACCTACAGAATGAAAACAAGATTGTGTTGTGATCTTACACTAACTGGATAAGGTGCAGAAGTTGAAAAAGGGGGAAAAAACACAAAAGTCAACATTTTTCAATAATTCTAGAGTAGAAAACGTTCTGCCTCAATTGTCAAATACAGGCCAGGATTTTAGGATTTCCAAGACAGTCATCCAGAACGACTAAAATAAGTAATTAGATTAGTTCATTTGTGCACAGGATGGACAACCTGGCATGTAACTGGAACCAGAGGACTGATTCTGACTACTCCTGTCGTACTGTCATGAAGTTACAAGACCATGTTTAAAAAAAAAAAAAAAAAATCTCAAAAGTTGTCTAGGTGAAAAATAGGTGGTCTACAGTGTAGAAAAAATACTAACAGAATCCATCTTGTGCTTTTTCAATTATTCTTTTGAATGTAAAATGAGATCACATAACACAGATAAGTGACTGAGTGCCCGTTTACACTTTCTTTCAAGTGTCTTTCAATTCATTCCTAAGGAGGATCAAACTGATTATTTTATCTTTCAGTGTAAATTTTATTTAGAGAACCACTGTGGTCAATATGAATAACAAAAAATGATAATGTGCAAAATGTCAGAGTAAAACAATATGCAAGTATTCTTTACTGCAGCATTCCACTTTCTTTACTAAACCTGATTATTGCAGCTTCTGCTCAAGAAAAGAGTTTCCTTGTAAATAAATTAGCTTTCTCCTATAGTTAATGAATGCATTGACATCTTTTGTAGCATCTAAAACATGTTTATAAAATTGCATGACAGAAAACGTTGGACTCCATTGACCCGTTAAATAGAAATGATAACAAAAGCTTAACAGGTTATCATCTATATAGATCATGTTCATTAACTGCTCAGCAATACTTGGATCATTGAAACTAGTTCTCATGCAATAGGGTTTAATCTGTTTATGCAATAAAATATTCACAATAAAATCAGTATTTTAAGAAAATAAAATCATGAAAAAATGTAATTAAAATTACATCTTAACTACAGAGTAAAAATGATAGATGCATTACATTACATATTAAATTGGCTATTCGTTAGGCACTTACTATGTAATACTGTGGAAGGCGTGTAAGTTTGATAAAGAGCTTGTGCCTGGAGAGGTTACTAACAGGATGGGTTGCATAGTTTGTTAAATGCAAAGTTTCACTGCATACAGTGGGCAAATGCTTTACAGAATGCTTGCAACGCTCCTGGCCCAGCCAAAACCTGAAATGGAAGATTTTATCAACATTAAAAACATTACAATACTAAACTAGATCACTGCTCAAATCCACACAAAAAAAACAGACGGCATGTTTCTACAATAATTTAAACATGTTGCCAGGGGTAGAAATTCCAAGGAGCCTGACCTGTGAGTAAGGACTCCTAAAAATGTGTACTTCTGGCTCCTAAATATGTATTCCAATGTATCTATAAAGGCCTTTCTTTCAGGCTACTAGAAACAGATCTGGCTCCTATAAAAGTTTATATTTATGTATAGATGTTAATTTACTTATTATATTTATAGAATCACTGGATGATTGCATGATAAAAAAAAATATTATATAAAATATATTAAATCTATTTACATACATTCATTAGGCAGGACAAATGTTATAATGTTAGTTTATCACCATGATATGCTGGTGACGGTTCATGTATGAGGGGGCATTTGCAAGCTGCCCATTTCTGAGCATGTACAGGGGAAGGTGGCAAAATACTATAAACGTCAAATAAACTCCATCCCCTTATTCTTCACCCCTGAGTAGTAGAAGGCCCGTTGAAGTACTAGAAGAGCATTTTTTGCATCTGAGAGGGCATTTGATAATAGTGTATTTTGTTAAAGCTCTCTGCTCACACAGATGTATTTCCTGTTCCCAATAGTTTAAATATGTTTTATTAAAAATGTTTTAATGAAGAAAAAGAGATTATTATAATTATTATTATTATAATTATTATTATAAGGTTAAAAACATGCACTTGTAAATGCATGATAAAAAAATTGCTTTTAATGCCTCTGGCTAAATGCTATAAGAAAGTGCTGATGTCAGAAGGTGGAACATCCTATATATAGACTGCAAAATTATAAGTTTTCTCTAAAAATGGTTTTCTGCTCACAGCTGTACAAAAAATATGAGGAGCCTCATAGACTACAGTGGTCAAAAAAAATCTCTCATCTAGCTTTATAATTATATATATATATATATATATATATATATATATATATATATATATATATATATATATATAAAATGCATGAGAACTGAAAATTATTTGTGAAGACAGAAGCTATAAGCAAGTAACTTACTTGAGTTGCTGAAGCCAAGGTATTATCCGCTTCATGTCATCATTAATAGATTTTTCAATTTCATCCAATGTCACTTGGTCTGGAAAAGAGAGTGAGTATATTTTCACTTCAGTCAGACAGGGAGTTTCTCTTTTTTTTTTCTTTGACTCCACCAGGCATAGTGCATAAACAGATTTAAATATCCTTTCCATGAGATTCATTGGGAATCTTTTGCAGTATTAGCATTGTGCACGTTACATTCTGGCATGGCCACAGGTATATTTTTGTATCCCTGATGCAGTTAAAAACATTAAAATTTAAAACCTCATCTTTTTCCTCACAATATTTTTGATCACAGTTATCCAACAGATCTCAGATCTATGAACTTACAATTTCTTAAAAATATCATAGTATATTACTTTTAAAAAAACATTACTTTCAAAGCTTACCAAATCCATAGAACATGAGCTGAAACATTCCAGAATGTAGATCCACAAAAACATGCAGACATTCTGAGCGACCACATGGCTCTAAGATTGGAATTACCAGGGTTGGAAGTGCTGTCTCGATAAATGCTGCACACACAAACAGAAACAAAGAAAAGTATTAAAAAAACAACAATAGAAATTGCATATTTAAAATTATTAAATTTCATAGCATAATTGTTGAAATTATAAAATTTAATTTAATTAAAAAAAAATTCAAAATAAAGTAAATTGAGTCACCTGTGGAGTTCTCCAATAATGTGTAAGTAATATTTGTACATATCTGTATATGCTTTTCATGTGCACCGCTTACTCTACTGCTTATTTCCTCTAGAAACATCTTGTAATCCAATTTTTTGTTTTATTATGTTTATTAAAGTTTTATTAAATTAAAATTTTGGAACGCCAGCAGCCTTATTAAATTGTGATTCAGCAAATTTAAAAAGGGCTCTATTTAAGCACACAGCATATTTTTACAGAAGTTTTTAGTTAGTGAACTTCTATCCAAAAGCAAGCTATTCACCAACTAAAAACTTCTGTAAAAAAAATATGCTATGTGCCTAAATAAAGCCCTTTTTAAATTTGCCAAATTGTAATTTAATAAGGCTGCAGGTATTCAAATTCTCAGCTAGTGTTTACAGCACATAAGATGCGACCTGCTAATGTTTTTATATTTTTCTCAGTGTGTAATTCTTTATATTCCAAGAATGCCCATATTGGATCCTCACTCACATTTACCTATATACAGTATTTTTACCAATATTATATTAGAAATTTTAACAATTTTTTTCCAGAATATCTGTAATTCTTGACAATTTCACCATAAGTACCACTTTATCTGCACATTTTCCAGCAATCTTTGTTAATTAATAAACTTCTTACAAATAATTGTGTCAACGTTAAATACTAAGGATATTTCTTAATTATTTTTTTTTTAATTTCTCCTATTTTTAATTGCTTTTTGTAACAGAAAAATCTGTTAAGTTCTATTTAAATATTACATAAAATTATATTTTGCTAGAAGTTCTGTATTTAAGTATTATATTGTTCATCAAATAGATTACAATAAATCATTAATCTTTGTTTCCTTTGAATAAACAAACTACTGAAGCCACAACATATGAGTGTTTTCTATGTGGACTTAATATTGATATTTTCCTTCTAAAAATAATTTTAGCCCAGATATACAGGCTGTGTTTGACCACTTCAATATAAGTTCTCTCGTTTTTTCCCAACCTATAATAGCATAATTTTTTTTTTTATTCCCTATTTCTCCCAAAATAGTTGCTGTTTTTTTGCAACATTTCTAAACAAAAAGTTAAACAGAATTAATTTAATGGCAAAAAGATTTAAAAAAAAGTGGTGATGTGCAAAATAAACTAACTAGAAAAATAGAACTTAAAAAGGCAAAAATGGACTAATTATATTCAAACAGGGAAATGTTGAGAGATAACAATTCTGCCTGACACTATAAAATATATAAATGCTGGAGTGGGAATTAATCTTAATTTTTTTGTCAGTTTATAACTTTTCTGGTCTGTTTATATTTACAGAGATTGACAAATTATAAGAAGTCATATTGTATAGACTAATTTTGTATATGCTTGAAACTCTCCTCATCCTTCTTTGTTCCTGAGGACAAACAGATAATGTCCCAGGGACTTTCCCCAGTCCTTTGACAGGCTTGTGAGAAATGCTATTATTATTCTTTATTCTGTAGTGCTATTAAGGGGTTAAGCACAGAGCATGCTAACAATATTAATACATTGCAAAATAATGGAGGGCCCTGTCTTTGAGCATTAAAAAAAAATCAAGTGATACAAAGTGCTTTTTCCCTAAGCACCTTACAAGATTATTATTTTACAGGATGCAATATTCTCAGATTTGTAATAAGGAGCACCATTCATTTTACTTGTGTAATATTAAATGAAACCGTGAAATTAAATGAAAAATAACTCAATGCACATATCAGACTTACAGTTATCATTGGAATTGTATGTCTTCAGGATGGCTTTTAACTCTTGCAGCTTCTGATGTGATCGTGCATGTACACTGTCTATAAGCAGTTTCTCGATTGATAAATGGTCAATCTTTAAATAGAAAAAAAACATAATGGCCCATATTAAAAAAGGAACATGATTTAGTTTACAACTTAAACACAAGAAAAATAAAAGTGATGTAAAGCATGCAACAGACCAGGTGCAGCAATTTCCTTTTAAAAAATAAAACCAAGGACGGTATTTGTGACAGAGAAAAAGTTTCAGAATCAACTTTTATTTTAATTTTTTTTACTGGGGATACAAATACATTTCTTAACTTTAATGCATTTCAAATGGTACAAAAAAAAAAAAAGCTATCTACATAGAGAATGCAATCAAAGAAAGGAATTTAGAGCAAATTAACTAATCTTTATTTAAATGGAACAAAAACAACAAAGTCAGAGGTGCTCAATCAGGTTAGTTCTATGGACATGATAACCCAAGTTCAAGGAGCAGCAGCCTCTTTTAGATCACTTGTGCCATTCACAAGGAGAAATATCCTGTAGTTTATAAGTCTGGTCTCACTCAAAGTGATCTAGCCCCAAAATACTAGGCAATTCTACCCTGAACAGGAGAAACATTAAGCCCCAGACTTATGTTTCGACCTTCATTGGGCCTTGTCAGGGTGGTGTAGCTGAACTCTGTAAGGCACAGTGAGCAAGGGGTCGATGTCCGGAGTCCCCATCATCCTTAGGGAGACAAATCCATAATGAGAAATATTCTGTAGTATATCAGTCTGGTCCCCCTCACTAGAATGATCCAACCCAAAATACCAGGCAATTCTACCCCTGACTGAGCACCTCTGACTTTGTTGTTTTGTTTATTTAAATAGACACTGAAGCTTACTGTTTCTACAATTGTTTTTTAAATGCTGCAGTGTTCTCACTAAAAGCTTAGGACCTGACTCTTAGCTGCTATCCAGCTGCACCACACAATACATTGTGCTTAAAAAGGCCAAGTTCCTCAATATACCATAAATAGCAAGCTTCCTTTAAATCAGAGGTAGGTAGCTTAGTCCGATGAGGCACCAACAGTTCAGGATTTCAATATCTCTCAGCACAGGTGAAGCAATAACAATAAATGAAAAACACAATAAGCGAGAAAAAAAAAAAAAGAAGTGCTTTTGGAGGCCATAATGAGACCAAGATACAAATGCTTATATATTCTCTTCTCTATGATAATACATTGAAGTTAGAACATCTAAAGTACCTAAAGGATTTGACAGATTTTTTTGTTTTTACAGCAAATAGTGTTAACATTTGAGTGAACTTGCGCACAGTTAATGAGCAATTGAAAGCATTTTTTTTCTTTGTTGCATCTGAAAAACAGCATTTGAAAATGTGTTGTGTGTTTGTCGTGGTGGCGCACACACACACACACACACACACACACACACACACACACACACACACACACACACACACACACACACTGCTCACAGAGGTATTTCCTTTTCGTTTCCAATAGGTTTAAACAAGGTTTTATTTAGTAGCTTATAAAAATGTTTAAAACATGCTCTTTTGAATGAATGAGAAATAAAATTGCATTCCATATCCCTTCAAGGAAACTCCATAAAGCCATTAAAGAGGAATGTTTGATAAGTTATATAAAAAACCTCTTATGAAACAGTGAAATATGTATTGAAGTAATGTCATACTGGAATTCCATGCCCATTGAATGCTGTGAAAACCTCCGGAGAGAAAAATATCAAATGCAATTAGGCAGCAAAGATGTTGAGGAAAGGTGCTGGATGTCCATTGGTTTTTATAATGCTCTGAAATGTTTTTCATAAGTACACTGGGGTGTGTGGTGGTGATAGTTGGCAGCCTCCTTGAACCTGTTCAGTGTCAGTTGATGCTCAAAAATCCTGGGAGTGATTCACACACTAATATCATTTGGCACACATGGTTTTCAGAACATTTTCTTACCCTCATGGCTCTTTCCATTAGTTTAGAATCACACACTGGCAGAGGTGGCTCATGAGAAATTTGCAGTGGTTTTGAGCCATCATTCTCATCAATCTTTATGGTGACCTTGTGAACAGATGCAGTTCCTGTTTTTCTTCCCAGTACCTGCTGGCTACAAGTGCAAGGAAAGAGATGTTAAGACATTAGACAAAATATATATTTCATTACATTCCTCAGTTCAAAGTTAGTCATTTTAATAAACAATTTCTATTTACTTTAAAGCTCTTCATGCTCATCTTGGAGCAATAGTAAAGAAATGGAAAACATACCATTCATAGCACAAAATATGGTACAAAAAAGTACACACTCTCTAAAAAAAAAAAAGTATTAATAATAAAAGCATACCTCATTCAACAAAACCTGAACACACATTGAGGGAACACGGACTAATATACTGCCCAACTATAGTCACGGCATAGTGGTACAGAAATAAACAGTGGTGTGAATGCTAGCGTAAACACAGAGTCCAGCAGGATGAAGCAACAGTTTGTGCCAATTTTGCAATTGTACTATTACTGCTTAAAACAACTTAACCAAAGAGTTAATCAATGGTTTGCTAAATTTGCATTTTATGCTATATCATATCTGCAACTGTATGATTTATTCTGTTTATTTTCATCCAAGATGCATACAGCTATGCATCATCAGTCATTATCAAGTGGAGAAGCTGTAGAAATGTAGATTATTTTTTTGCACCAATTGATCTTATGGGGGCAAGTTCTCATGTCCTTAAGGAATTATAAATGTAAAGCATACTCTTCGCACTGCAATACACATAGTTAAGTTTTTCTTTGGCATTATGATATCTGAAGAAACAGGGCGCTGTCATTAGCAAGTAACTTATTTTTTGGTCCTCTAAAAACCTGCAGAGTCAAGGAAACTCCAGGCAGCGGGTAGGGAGGATTAACTGTATTTAATTTTAATAATTCAAAAAGTTGTTTCACTTGATTTTCAGTGCTGTTAGATATAACGCATGTCCTTACATGTAATGTTGCTTTAATAATTGCTTGAAACACAAATATACACAACTTACTTCCAAACAGAAAGAGTGAGGCATTTTCCGGCATAGTATCTCTCCACTTGCACTAGGTCTCCCCAACGTTCTCGAAATAGCATTAGTGTTTGTGAGTGGAGCACTTCTAACTGAAGTGATAAGCAGAAGGAATCTTCACACAAAATGTTAAGAAACAATACGGCATGAACAAAAGATCTACAGTATTACAATAAAGCCGACTGACCCATATTACACAGCAGATAAACACACTGCTGGACAACCGCCCAGCAGCACTGACAACAGGTTATAATATTTTGTAATTTCTATAAATATTTTGCACAATCTAATGATCAAAGAGTATATTGTAGTTATGGGACTAAATATTTATCTGAATGTTCAAACAATTTCTATTGTTGTGAATTAAAAAAAAAAAAATGATATGTCTCATGATTATAATTTCATATTAGAAATATGGAGATTAGTATTTCCTTATATATTTATTTATAACAATTAGCTTTACACTTTATTTATAACATTTTGCTTAGCTCATATGACAAAATTAGTAGCCTAGCCTGCATGTAACCTGGTTTGTTTCTTTTTTTGTTAAACAGTGAGACACAGTAACAAAAATATATTGTATGAGAAGAAAATCATTCTGAAATTGAACATTTTGTCATGTATCTATAGGGAATTATTATAAAGAAAAGGATACGCAAACAGGTGTACATGTCCTGAAGTGGTTTTTCATCAGCAAATAGCCGTGACTGTACCAATTGGTGGATAAAGTTGATCTGCATACTGTGGACTAATGCACGGCCATCTGAATTAAAAGGAAAAATAAAGGTTAGAAAAAACAAACAAGTATTTACTATACATAAAGTGTACAAATTTTGTGATCCATTTTGGTATAGATATGGAATTTTGCCTGTAAAACATTATGCATTTATTTTTCATCAGGAGCTGCTATTACAGGGTTTGCTTTCTGCTTTTGCAGTGGTGAAGACACTTAAATTAAAAGGCCTTGCAATTTAAAGGGTTACAGGCAAATACATTAACTGTGATTTACAGATCTGTTCAAAGACCACTGTAATATAAAATATATATATATATATATATATATATATGCTTAAAAATATTGACTAAAGGCATAAGGGTAGTTTCTAAATTGAAATAAGTATGTTTTTATGCTGCTGGTGGTCACTGGAGGCATCAATATTAGTTTGGTGAAGTTTGCAAACTGTTGGATTCTAGGCTTGTGTGGAGGAAAGGAGAAGTTATCAAATACCAAAAGATCCAATTATATAACAAAACACACACCTTCCCTCCACTGTAAACAATATAAGAAAAAGCCCCAGGCATTAAGTCAGCAGGTAATGCAGAAGATAGACACAGTTGACCCTTGTATACACAAACAAAGATTAAGATCTCTCTTAAAATGATTCTGACAGATTACATAGCTGCTAATGTTGTTAATTACATACAGGAGGTCACAGGCAACCTGATAGTGGACCGATACTTAAGAACGGGTCTGCTTTTATGTTCTGTTTGTTTGAATTAAGAGAGCACACAGGTTTCTGTAACTTATTACAGTAAAGGGATATTATTATTATAATTACTACTAGCTAATTGCCCATGAAAAATGACAGGAATAAAATTATAAGGCTTGGAATGCTGTACCGTCTACGATAATCGTGAGCCCCACGCTGAGCTCCTTCAGCGCTCATTGTGAGCCTCTGCCTCCATCTACTGTACGGACCTTGCGATAAGTGGCTTTGCCACTCATTGCAGGCCTTGTCAACTCACAACTTTCGCGCTTCCCAATGATCACCTTCGGCGCGCATTGCGAGCCTCTCCTCCCGTCTACAGTACTGGCCTCGCGATGAGTGCCTTTGGTGCCCCTTGCAGCCTAAGTCCCACCTGCGGCGCTCATCGCGAGCCCTGAAGCAATCATTGCGAGGCCTACAATGAGCTCCTTTGGCGCTCATTGCAGCCTTAATAACGACCGCAGCCTAAGTCCCATCGTGAGGCCTGCATTGAGCGAGGGCCGCAAGTGCGCGACCAACATTCGGAAGATCCATAACTATATATGCGATTATTATCACTACAGTATTATGCTATTATTATTACCATGTATAAGCCATTATAGTATTATTCATCAGGGATCTGAGTTGTATACAAATCCGGTTGTAAGACGTTCACAGGAAAGTATCTGGTCCTTAACCCGGGGACCGTCTGTACTTCACAAATGTAAGAATTTATAAAAATTACAGCTGCCCTTTAAACTCAGCACATTTAAATATACCAACTACACCATGAAATTTGATTTACCGCCTGTTTCTTTATCTTCTACCAGGATTTCCAGTTTCAGAAGACGCCAAGGAATGTCAGGATCATCTCCCATTACTGTTAATGTGGCCTCGAATTCCCCTTCAACGCGAAATTTTACACGGCCATTAGCTGTTGAGAATCATTAAAACACGTATTATTGCCAGAACAGAACAATAAAATCATACCAAATGATAATTATGACATTAGCAAAAACGAATTTGAAATGCTTTAAAAAATTAAATGCTTTGAGCATGACTACATCTGGCTGCTTGAATTATTTCAAGCAAATCCGATGATCTTTGTTTCACAGCAGCCGTCTGGTGTAGCTAGATTAGATAGAGAGGAAAGTTGTGTAAAGACTAGCAGGCGGTGTTATGAAACATTTAGACTAAAGACTAAACTAAACATTGTAAATGCACATTTTTAAGAAACATCCTTTAGTTTATGCAAAAATAAAAAGACATATGAATATAAATGTCATACCAACTGTAAGATTTGCCAGTTGCGGAGGAAGATCTGTAGTTACCAGTCGATGTCTGAGGATCTGATTGAGTTGATGAAGTGTTGCTTGCTTCTCGGCTTTGGTGATTGGATCTGGGGGGATTATTTTATCCTGAAAAATAGTCATTTTAACATAAAGTATAATATGCCACTGTGTGAAACAAACACATTTTCTTTTACAAATATCAGGCAAGAAGAGGGAAAAGGACATAATAATTAAAGGACCACTGCATGAAACATTTTTTAAAAGGCAGTCTTGTGTAGGGTGTATGCTAAAAAATGAAAATTTAGCACAGTATATATATAAAACAAAAAACACATACTCCTTTGTTGCTATGTCATACTAGGAGGCTTTTATGTAAACTATGGGGGCATGTGCAAGGTTGTGAACAGAATGGCTTCTGGGCTCACAGACCCTGGAGGAATATTGTGCATTAATACAAATTCCCACAATTTACATAGAAGCCTCTTATTTTGGCATAGCCAAAAAGGAGGATGACATGAACTGCTTGCTCAGAGCTGCAATTGGAGTCAAGTGGAACAAAAATAAAAACGTCTCAAAGATAGGTTTAAGATTTTATAATATACTCAATATGCTTTTTTGGCATAATACCTACACAGGCATTATGCTCATTTAAACCATGATCACCAAAAGGCACAACAAAATATTAGGAGATATGTGTTCCATGGAAACAAATAAAAAATGAATGAAAAAACCTTATTTACATACAAAGAAACACACCAATTTAAAATACAACATTTAGGCTATTGATAGATAATGTCTGAGCAGTTTTGAACATTTTACAATATGGAGAGCATAGAGAGACGGAAAATGTGTGTTATCAAAATAAGCACACCTTAGGTAAGAGTAGTTAGATCCCTATGATCCTCCCGGGATTCCTACAGCCTGGAAGGCAAAACCTACGTTTATGCCCCAAATCTGAATAATATACCCTGTTCTAAGACAGAGAGGAAAGGTGGTGTCTCTTACTATTCACAAAATGACACAGTATAATAAGTGTGAGAATGTAAAAACAAACTTGACATTATTGCAGCTTAAAGTTCAGCGTGGGGAGGGGTTTTGCATCATGTCCCTAATGATAATATAAATCAAATCCCCTTTTACACTTTACATAAAGGATCATACCCTATAGTAAATCTTGCACTGCGCTCTATAATCAAGTTATAGGCTGTAAACCCCTAAGTCAGTGGTCCTGAAACAAAGCTAGATATGATACCACCATAACACAAAACTAGATATAATTACTGTGTATGCAGAGCAAATGCGTTATGGGAACAATTACCATCAAAGCATATATCCCATGAATAGTAGAATTTAGATTGTATCAATCAAAAGGACAAATTAAGTTCAAAGAGCCATGAACTTACCCGAATACATGTAGGCAATCGTGGGTAGGACCCTGTTGTCAACACATCAATTGCATAAGGAATAGCAAAGCTAGGCAAACGAGCATGAACTAAGGCATCTCTAGCTAAGGATGCCAGACGATCAGCTGTGTCAACGCATAATATGGTTTGCTGATCTAGGAAGCTGGATATCATCTGTGAGACAGGAAAGGAGACAAAATGTCAAGTAATAAGAATAAACTTATTTTAAACAACATTCACACTAGGGGTACTGATTGGAAAATCAAGAATTTTTAGACACAGTTTTCACTTTTTTCGATTTTTAGCTTATTTCAAAATAAAAAAAATAAATAGAATTGCGAAGTACAGATCACATAAAACATAGCACAGATTAAAACTCTACCATAATTCAAAATTTACAGTATGTTAATGACAAAATATCATTAGGAAAAAATAAACTGTTTAAACTTATCTGTTATATGCAAGTATCCAGCAATAGAAGTTACCATTTCTGGTTTCTGCTGATCGGCTTCTAAAAGCCTTAAATGCATGGAGTTTCAACAATTGAAATTTGGCAATCAGAACTGTGAGAGCTTTAAATAGTAAAATGGAAAATACCTTATTTTAATAAGATTTTTCCTATTGAGAAAGCTGTGAAACAAGGAAATAGCTACCACCAGTAAATAGTAATTATATAAAACAATTTCTATCTCTCACCAGGTAGAATTCTTTAAAAGAGCACATTTTAGAAAAAAGAACATACTATCATGAATCTTATAAACAGAGGAAACACATACCGCACATTTCTCCACTTTCCCTGCGTTGTTTGCCCATTTCACCAGCGCTAGCAACCTGACAAACAGCTGCCGTGTACGACTAGCAAACTGTACAATTTCAATTTTCCTGTATAGAAAAAACAAAAAGATTTACAACAATTCACATTTTCTATGTGGCAAAACGATTTAAAAATACAGCACTCATCATATCAATGTTTTTCAAATTACAAATATGTAAAACATATCATGAGTGGTCTCATTTTGTATTACTGCCTGTAGTAAATGAGACAAACCAAACATACGTTTTACAGTATTTCTCCTGCCACACAAGTGAACTATGAAAATATATGTCAAGATTACAATACATAAACAAATATCCCATCTTGTTTCTTAAAAATATCAGTAATAGCAGTGCTAAATATCTTATACTCAAGCCAAATGACATTGCAAAATAATATGGCAGAATAATTAACAATCAAATAATGCTAGCTTTACTTAATTTTTGTAATACACCCAATCTGTTTTACAAACAATGATAGCGGACGGTCTAAATGTACATATCAGTGTAAAAAGCTTTCCATTTTCATGAACACAAATTTGTATTTGCTCAGGATTGGAACCTGAAGAACAGTATATATTAAAATAAATATACAAATATCAGAATCAAACTAGACAATGGCCTACCGCCTCTTATAAATGCTCCTTGTTCTATTGCTGTAAGATCTAGATGATTATTATATTGAGCTATATTTGGATCTACAGGATAGGTAGACAAAGTTATATTTTAAGTCACTTAGATTAGTGGGGGCATAAAGAGTTTATGCCTATCATTCAAATAACAAAAAAAGTTAGGAAACAAAAATAGATTTTAAGGAGTCAGTGACTTCAAGGCTCTTGAGATTACCAACAGCTGCTCTAAAGCCATAGAATCCAGCACTATGCTCTTTCCAATATGTCACATAAAATAGTTGTTTGGGGTCTTTCTAGAAGATGGCTTTTTGAGCAGCACTTTAACAATGACAGTTCAAAATGGCAAAACCCACCTTTCCATGTCAGTTTTTCTTGGAAGCCTGAGGAGAAACAAAAGAAAAATTACATTTTGAGTTCAAGACAACACAAAAAATAAAATGCGTATCCAGGACTACCCACCATGTATTAAAACTGATCATTTTATTATTACCTGAAGTGCATTTTATTTAATGTTGCACTACTAGAAGGGAACTTTCCTTTATAGAATACAGCAAGAGACATTTACAAAGAGCATCAAGACCTGGAAGTTTAGATTACAATATTACATGACTGATGCTTGAATAGTTAAAGTGAATCAATTAATGAAATTAGGAGGAACTAGTAGTAAATAACTTCTTGTCCTTCTGAACAGTCTTTTAAAATGTGAACTAGCTACATACATAATGAACAGGTGTATTTAACAAAACTTGTTTTCTAGGCAAGTATAAAAGCTGCAGAAACCCCCACACTGACATGACTTCAATACAGTGATCTATTAGTGATCAGACATATCTAATTGTTCTTAGTTAAATCTTGGCAGCTAGAGAACAGGTATTCAGATTTTAATATCATTAAATAAAATGTGGAAACACTGAGCTATAAGTACTGATTGGTGACTTGCTAGTAAAATCTTGGTGAATGTCAAATCTTACATTGAACGCATCATGGGAATACATAGGAATGGAGATTGGCCAATATTTCACCCTTTAGCATATTTTGCCTATTGCACAGATTTGACTTTTTTTAATCTATAATGAGCATATTCTGACAGCTGTGCTTCCTGCAGTTTGCAGGGTTATGGAGTGTGGTCTCACTATATAGGTTTAACTTAAATATCAGTCACAGACATTATACCAGAGGTTGACAGATTTATATAAAGCATATGAGCCAGCCAGGGTAGTAAGGAACCAAACAGGATAGTGAGAAGCCAGCCAACATTTTTAGGAGCAAGGTAAGTTTTTAGGAATTAATAGAATAAACAGGAGTCAGCAGGATAACTTTTTGAGCCTCCCTGTTTCTATCAAACCTTGCATTATAAACTATACACATTTTTTGTAGAAACCAGAGCAGATTGTATACGTATGTACAGCTTACTCATAGGCAATATTGTCATAAAAAAAAAAAAAAAAGTTTCAAAATAGTGCCCGAGTAAGCCGTAAATATGGCGAAACTGCAGTCAGGTACTCTGTTAACCCAGTATTCCAATGACTATTTTGTTCATGAGGTTCCCTAAACAAGGCATCAAGTACAGAGAAATGTAGCCGTTAATAGATGTTACAGCCTGTGATCGTTTTATTTTGGAAGGTTGATTCACCTCCAAAGGCATTTAAATGGGTTTTTTTAAGGATTTTTTTATATGGAAATTTTTTTTTTGTTTAAAAAGTTATCAACTTTAGTCCCTGATACCATATTGGTATATAGAGTAAGTATTATCCTATCAATAGACTATATCCATACCAATTTTTAAAATCCAAAAGGACCTTCAGATTCTTTGTACCTCTATTTCATTCTGTTGGTAGCCATCCAGCCAGCTTTGGGGCATCAGCAAGTGAGCCTTCCAGATAGGAGGACCCTTTGAGGTCACAGGCCTACTCTTATCACTATCATGTTTGATTATAAGTGGATTTGACAGCTGACACATTTGTATGGTAGTCTTAGCCATACATACCATTCTTTATCATTATACGTTTATTCAAACTTCAACTTTAGATTGCAAGTTTTCAATCTTGTGTCAGTGCTTTGGAAACAAGCTCTATGTACATTTGATTTTAAGCTCAAAAACAGGACCCTCCATTCTTTGTAATGTGTTAAGTTTGTCATGCACTTAACCCCTGTACAGCGCTACAGATATTTGTTGGCATGTTAAAAACAAAGATAATAATAAATGATGTAATAGCGGTGTTGTTTGTATTAAAAAAAAAAAAGTCTGATTTTCAGATACTCCTGTATTGTCAACCAATTTAATATAAAAGTAAAAAGACACAATAAATAACTATTAAGAAAAGTACTAAAAAGCAATACACACAATAATATTCCCTACAATGAACGTGAACTGTGTGTAAGTGTGCTACAGTTAGTGACAGTTGCCACCATCTCTTTGCTACTCACAGATCTGCCAGGACATTGATCTCCTGATATGTCCTCTGTAGTAAGAAGTCAATGAGGGTGCTCATTCTGTAGCCATGGCTTGCAGCAGTTGTAGCCACCACAGCTCCAGGAGGGGGTGGCTGGGGGGCAGAAGCTGGCCCCCCAGCCACCATTAGCTGACTGTTCTCCAGTTGAACAGGAGGCATGTTTGATCAGTGCTGCTTGCAAGGAGATACAATAACCCCTTATCAAAGAAATAAGATACTAGTTCAGGGGGTTGATAAGTCCAAATAAAATGGAGAATCAAATAACTTAAAATATATACAGATCAAAATGTCTACTATAATGAGCAAACACAAAAGAAGCACAGAAGTGTAGTATTTTGTAGTTGCTTGTTCCAATATTTTGATCAAAGAAGATATGAAACGAACATGTCCATTGATTATCACCAGGACTGGGGGGTAAATACACAACCAGCGGTGACACCGCCCCCAGCCCTGATCAGTCCTGTACACAGGGGCTTGTAATGATAGGGTGATGTGTGAGGGACACTGGGCAAGGGAGCTGTGCCCCGGCTGAGGCGGTTGCTGCCCAGGCAGGCAGGCTGGGTCCTAGTTCCACTGCCCCTAGCTCAGGTCCAGGGGCTGCTCCATGGAGGAGATGAATAAGATCTTGAGGCAGAGTCCCCACTTCTCTATATCCCAGGCTCCCTCAGGAAAGCATGACCTAGGCAGTGAAACTGGCACCGAACTGGCTGACTGGATCACGCTCGGTCCCGGGTACACGCTCTGTGCAAGTCCCGGGCCTTGCAAGCGGCCTCCTCCTTCACACACCGGAAGGGAATGAGGCGGAGGGTGGGGGCAAAACCGGAAGAGACGTGCAGCAGGGGGAACAGGGAGCACGCACGCGCGGAAAGGAACCGTGACTGGGCATGCGTAGGAGGAAACAGCGACCGGGGAAAGAGACCGCGCATGCGTGCGAGAGAACAGTGGCCGCGCATGCGTGGCAGGGAACAGTGGCCGCGCATGCGCGGTACAGCCACCCGGAAGGGGGCGCGCGCGGTTAGAACATTGACAGATGTCATTCGAATCCCTGTATACAGAGTGCTGTGTGTGCCTGGGATAGTGCAGTGATAAGGGCTGAGTCATTGACAAATAGTCACTTGTAACCTTACATTGGAAGCAATACATATGGAGTTTATATATGTTAACTACCTTTTCCCTTTCTGGATCTCTGCCTTGTCATGGTGAATGGGCGTGTGTTTCTCAGTGAAGCTGTGAGCTATACCATGTAGAGTCACCCAAGATGGGCATTCCATAGCAGAGAAGTCAGACACATTGCAGACCACTGGAGAAAGAACTGGCAACCCACTCCAGTGTCTTTCCAAAATAACCTTATGGATAAGCACAACCAGAAACACAGACAGATGTACCTGGTGTGCTGCGTAAATATGGTCACTAAGAGTCAGACATGACTGAAGGACAAAACAATTACCTTTTATATTACATTGTTGCAACTGTAACATATTAACATTTATTAGTGCAATAATCTATCTGTTTTTGTTACATCACTTTCTGAGAGCTGGATCTTGAGGGTGTGTTTTTTAATCCGATCTAACAGAAATTGACACCACACCCCTTCACCCCTCATAGGCCCTGAAGCAGGCAGCTTGCATCTCCAGAAATGTAAATGCCAGTTTCACAAAAACAACATCCACCAAATGTATCATGGATTAGGGAAGACGTTGTTACACATACATGTAGTAGTAAGACTTTCCAATGCATGTGACTTTAAGTGGGTTGTTTCTTTAATTAGATTCCCCTGTGGGGATGTATCTGTGGTACGACCAAAATATCTGTGAAGATAAGGCTGAATCAATATAAACGTGCAATTAAAAATGATGATTTTTATAATAATGATTTTCCATTTGGAAGGTATTATTATTTAATAAGATATAGTTCTTGTGTGGGATTCATTTGACATTTATTACTATGTTATTGCGTATATATAATGAAAATATAGCATAAATAGCCTGGCATTTACCCATATTGTGCAGATTTAAATGATACAAAAAAGTATAGATGATGCATTACTATTTATATGTAAAGTTTACATTGAGAGGATGTAGGTGATTGTGTTGTTCCAGGTGAGAAGGTGGAAATGAACATGGTTGTAGGATGTTTATTCCATAATATGGGCCTCATTCAATTACAAGCCCGCAACTCGACCATTGTAGGCCGTATGTCTGCGGTTGTGTTGCAGGCTCCCATTCGTCTCCTGGTATGATGCTATTCAATTGAGCAAGGGTGCAAGTTATGTGCCGAAGCCTCAAGCTCATATATCCCTCCCGCGGCCGCAAACTGTTAGGAGGCTGGCCAAGTTGTGATCGGCCATTACGATCCAATTGCAGTATAATGTAGTTCGACACAGGCCTCTCAGCCAATAGAAAGTGGTCTAGCCACAGATGATTGACAGAGGGAGATTTAAAGTTGTGTTCCACCCGTCCATGTGTTGACTGTGTTGTATTTTCTGACACGGTAGCATGCAGGTCCCAAAAGGTTTTTGAGAGTGAGAGAGAGAATTTTGAGATTAGTAATTTGCGGTTTTGTTGATTTATCATATATAGTTTGGGATCTTACGAATGTTGGTCATCTTTGCGATGATGGTCACGCAATGATAAAAATTTGCGGCCCTCGCAAAGTGAAGCCCGCTGTTGCCCGTAGGACTTGGCTGCAAGACAGTAAATTACGACTTTAACGGCCAAACCTCCGAACACGAAAGACCATCAAAAAACGCCAAATAATTAACACAGCACAGGGGGAGAGCCAGGGAGTGAGGTTGCAAGTTAATTTGAGGTATATATGTCATTTTTTTGGCAAACTAAAAAAAATGGCAGCCAACGTAACTGGATGAAAATGAGGCCGAAGCCAGTAAAAACGACCCTGAAGCCAGTAACACTTAGCCCAAGCCAGTAAAAAGGAACCTGAAGCCAGTAAGACTTACGCGAGCAATGCAAGCAACGGCACGAGACACGCAAAACTTCAGCAGAGACACAGAGGAGAAAGACACGGGACGGAGAGGGTGGAAAGAGACACAGGGCTGAGAGACGGAGGAAAAGAGACACAGGGAAAATAAGGAAAAACAAAAGACACAGGGCAGGGAGAGAGGGGGAAACAGACACAGGGGTCAGAGACTGGGGAGAGGCTCGCGATGAGCGCCGAACTGATCATTGCGAAGCAAGAAAGTTACAGTTTGATAAGGCCTGCAATGAGTGGCGAAGCCGCTCATCGCGAGGCCCGTAAAGTAGAAGGGGGTGGGCCACTCATTGCGGGGCTCGGGATGAGCGCCTGCCCGTAAAGTAGATGGTAGGAGCTCAGCACGGGGCTCGCGATGAGCGCCGAACGTACAGCATTCCCGGTCTTAAAATTTAAATTCGCATTTTTGAAGTAGCTAGTCTTATAATATTTACTATTCTACACATAATCCTTGATTATACATATTTACAGATTATACATAATTGCAATACACATCATTTAAATAACACACATAGAGACATATAGAGCTAGGTCACTCCATACACACACCCATCCCATCCCCCACACCACATCCCTTAACTGTTATTAATTACACATAATGCACACTTTTTTTCCCCATCATATATTTCCAGGAACACTTATTTTCATTAATCGTTTTATTATTTTTGGGATTGATATGGAGGGAGGAGTGGAGTGGTGGGGATAGGAAAAGAGGAGGAGAGAGAGGTGGCCTTGTGGAGTAGTGATGGAGAGGAGGAGGTAAGGAGTGGTAGGTGGTGGAGGAGGAGGAGGGAAGTGTAGAGGAGGAGGTGGCAGGGTGGCCTGAGGAGCAGGAACACCTAGGAGAGGGACAGAGGGGAAGGGGCCTAATCTCAGGGTCGGTGGTAGTTTGGGGAAGGAACAGGCCTCAGGCACAGGTCAGGGAGGTAAGGATCCCCGTCCACAGTCAGGAGGGCAAGAGGCTAAAGGCAAGCACATGGCCCACAATTACACACACCGGGAGAATGTGGTCCTCCTTGGTGCTATCCGTGGTCGCCCAGTGATTCTTGCAGGGAGAGGGAAGTTAGGCTAGGGCTCAGGCATGGAAGGTGGTAGCAGTAGGCACAGCGCCAAGGGATGTGAGGTCTGTCAAGCATTGGTTTGACAACATCAGGGCCAAGGTGAGGAGGATGATGGCCAAGGAGGACAAGAACCAGACTGTAGCCTATAATGAGTGGGAGAGGGTGGCCAAGGAACTTCTGAGACAGGTGCTCACTGCTGGAGATTCAGGCCTGGTGGCCCAGCAGGATCCAGCCTCCATGTCAGGTGAATATCACATACACCAACATGCCACCCACATGTATATCACACACACTACACATGTACATGATGCTAAACAAGGACACTGACATGTCAGCTCGATGGAATTAACAAGGGATAGATGGATGAGTCATTAAATCCATGAAGCTGACAAATCACTGTCATTCCTGGGCACAACAACAGTAATCAACCAATAGATAGTCCATGTATTGGTGTTCCCAATGCAGCCTATGCAGTTACAGGACGCAGCTGGAATCAAGAGAGCGTTAGGAGCCAAGAACGATCAAGAACCAAAGAATAGATCACATCTAGCAAATGATAGCTAATCTGAGTTGCAATTAAGAGTGTCATCCAGGTTCAAGCCTAGATGTCAGATAGATATACCTTTTTTTTCTCGTTTTCAGCATCAAGGAGGTCTAGGTCCGGTGTCGCGTCAGAGAGGGGTCATCGGCTCCATCAGAGCAGGAAGTGGAGGAGCAAGCCCCCGCCCAGCAGGAACCAGAGTGGGGGGAGGAGAAAAAAGAGAAGCTGAGGGCCCTTTGTTCGGAGGAAGAGGATGTAATATGGCTTGTGGGGTCACCATCTGGACTATTCCCCTCCTCCAGAGACTGAGGCTATTGCCAGGGCCCTCCAATTGAAGTGAGGACACCCGCCGGCCCCCTGCCCCCCACAGCAGTGCGCTGAAATGGCCGCCACCACCACCGGGCACAACCACACCATCTCCCATTCTGCAACACCCTCCAGCCGGGCCCAGGGCCTCCCCACTCACACACCGCCACCTTCTCACCAGGCCATGCCCCAGTGGTCTCCATTCCCAACATGAAGCCAGGCTTCGCAGCCGGAAATGCTGACCCTCATGCGGGAACAGTTGTAGTGTGTTCGGGGGATCCAGTCCAGCATCTCCGCCAATCATCTTGCCTGGCAAGGTGCAATAGGGAGGAGAGGAGGAGTCGTACATAGCTGGGCTGTTCCGGGTTGGGGCGGACCAGATCCCTTTCCAGGGAATCACCGCAGAGGCCATGGGACACACTCTTGTCCCCAGCCCCACCCTGGAGGCATCCCCGGCCACCGGCAGCCCGGCCTGTTCTCCTCTCCCACCATGCCTCCACCACTGCAGGTGCAGCTGCTTCATGGGGGGTTGCAAGGTCTGACAATGGCATGTTAATGACAGCCAGCATTGATATATGCACTAGTGAAGCATGTGATCCTGACCTCAATATCAGTCTGAGAACAGATCCTTGGGTCTGATGTAAGTAACAGTGCTGCTGACTTTTGTGTCCTCTCTGTATTAATGGGTAGTTCACCTGTAACGGAACCCATCCCTGTTTTAAACTGTTTTATGATTATTATGGTTAAAATATGATCCTACTATATGTATGCTGGTTGATGTTCTACAGAATATATTGGCTCAGAATATTAGCCAGACTTTTGCAGACCTAGGCTAATAGATAATCCTGTTACAGAGATTCAAGAGATAAGAAAGTTGTAAAGGATCCTTGCATTTTCCAAAGTGTTTTCATTCTCTGATAAGAATGATCTAATTAATGTCTGATTGTATCCAAGTTGCCAGGGAGGTGTGACTCACCTATTGTCCTATATATGTGTATTGTGTGGGGGATATGTGCAATGTCTGTGTGTTATGTGTAAAAACATACTTTTACTAACTTTTGAACCCCTGGTCTGATTCATGCCATTTTTGTATATGTTGTTCCCCTGGGTGAGAGATATTGAATGGTGCGGGACTTAAAGGTGTACCCCCTGTATTTGGGGTACATCCAGAATGTGGTTAAAATTGTGTCTGTTTTAATTGTGTTACCTGTTATCTGAGGGGAGGAGACGTGAGGGTTGAACCATGCAGATAATTGGCTGTTGTGATAATTATGTGGGTGTAGCCCTTCAGAGGGAAACATTGCATAAAAGGAGATTCCCTGTCATTAAAATTTAGATCTACTTGACCCTTCAAAACGTAGTCTCATCTCGTTATTGAGGGGATCGCGATATCATACTGGGGATTGCTATGCTTTTGCATACTCCCTTGAGCTGTAACTACTGAACGCTTGTTCCTGATGTACTATCCTTGGAGTCTGTGGTGGTTTTGGTGTCCGGTGCGGTGCTTGTAGGCCTCGACGCAAGCTAGGACGCGTCCATCAACGGAGGTACCCGGTCGGGGTGCCAGTAGATCCGTTACATTGGCTGGCAGTGGTGGGATGGCGTCCTAGTAAGAGGAAAAGCAGCACGGAGACACCGGTAACGTTTGGAGTTACAAATTGAGGGCAACGCTAGTATCCGTACAGCGCCCCTGGCTACAGCAGGATGGAACCGGCTAGTTTTCAGACAGCGTTTCATGATGAGGAGGAGGAGGCGGCCGCGGACTACAGGGATGCAGACAGAAAGGAACTCTGGTATGATGCCCTGGAAGATGCCCAATGGCGGCGAGGTGAGAGTCTCCCCAGTGATGAGCAGCGGCTACAGAAGCATGTGGCGATGCGGATGTATCTATTGGGAGAGCAGCCCCTGGATCAGTGGGTGACAAGACTAGAAACCCTGGTATGGCGAGAGCTCTGGCTAGACAACGCATACCAGGCCCTCTGGTGGCATACCGTTCGACTTACCCCCTGGACGGCTGAACACGACTTACCGGAGGGGGATGATTATGATGGCCCGGGTTTATTATGGGATGCCTTGGAGGACGATATTGATCTTGGCAGCACGGATGGGTCTAGGTTTTGGGACATCTACGACTACCGGATGGGCATGTATGTCTGGGATGACGAAGGCGAGGTGAGCAAAGACATGACCCACCTGGTAACGAGAGAGTGGGAGCTGGAGCAGGACTACCAACACCTGCTCAGCCTTGTGCAGCCCCAACCTACTCGACAAGCAGGACCAGACTTCATTGACTGGTCCTGGGATGACCTCCAGATGGCAGGTAGAGATGGGACCGAGGTCTCTCTACCGGCCCTACAGAGGGCAGAAGGTGTCGTCCTTCCCCTCCAGCGGCAGTGTGAACCCCAGGGGCCAGAAGGTGTCGTCCTCCCCCCCCAGCAGCAGTGTGAACCCCAGGGGGTAGAAGGTGTCGTCCTTCCCCCCCAGCAGCAGTGTGAACCCCAGGGGGCAGAAGGTGTCGTCCTTCCTTCCCAGTGGCAGTGTGAACCCCAGGGGGCAGAAGGTGTCGTCCTTCCCCCCCAGCGGCAGTGTGTACCCCAGGGAGCTGAAGGTGTCGTCCTTCCTCCCCAGCAGCAGTGTGTACCCCAGGGGGCCGAAGGTGTCGTCCTTCCTCCCCATCGGCAGTGTGTACCCCAGGGAGCTGAAGGTGTCGTCCTTCCTCCCCAGCGGCAGTGTGTTCCCCAGGGGGCAGAAGGTGTCATCCTTCCCCCCCAGTGGCAGTGTGAACCCCAGGGGGCAGAAGGTGTCGTCCTTCCCCCCCAGCGGCAGTGTGTACCCCAGGGAGCTGAAGGTGTCGTCCTTCCTCCCCAGCAGCAGTGTGTACACCAGGGGGCCGAAGGTGTCGTCCTTCCTCCCCAGCGGCAGTGTGTACCCCAGGGAGCTGAAGGTGTCGTCCTTCCTCCCCAGCGGCAGTGTGTTCCCCAGGGAGCCGAAGGTGTCGTCCTTCCTCCCCAGCGGCAGTGTGAACCCCAGGGGGCAGAAGGTGTCGTCCTTCCCCCCAAGCGGCAGTGTGTACCCCAGGGAGCAGAAGGTGTCGACCTTCCTCCACAGCGGCAGTGGGTACCCCAGGGGGCAGAAGGTGTCGTCCTTCCCCCCCAGCGACAGTTTACCCTAACCAGGGGAGACACCAATCTCCCAAACAGCGCAGATGGGACCGTGGTCTCTGCGCCCACAGCTTGTCCAGATCCCCAACTACCGTCACTGGGACAACCGGAGGAGGGGGTAAGTACAAATTTCCCTCCCCAGCTAACTTCTAATGTGGCCCCAGGGTTAACAGAGGAAATGTTAACCCCCACTGACTCCCACGTTTCCCTGGCTACTGAGGCGGAATATGTCCCAAGTACCCCAGCAGAAAAGCTGACAGCGGGGCAGAGTGCAGTCGGCCTCTGCCCTCCCTTTGTCCCTTGTACAGAGCAGGATGTCCTGCAGGTTATACCAGCAGAAGAGCTGGCATCAGGGCAGAGTGCCGCTGGCCTCTGCCCCTCAAGTCCCCTCAGCGTGTTGCCCCATCACCACAGCAAAATATCCAGGTACCTGGTTAGACTTCCCCCCAAAGGAGAGATGTGTGACGAAGTGCCCTTCGCCACTTTGGCTTGGAGAGGACTGTTTGCCAGCCTCCTGCCCTGCGACTATGGCCCTGGTACATATTGCCCTTTGGAACCAGTGTTCGGCCATACCAGAGTGTATGTCACTCATTCTGGCCCTTTACATACAGGGTGGTCATTCTGTACTTGCCCTGTGTGAACCATGATACCCCAGATAACTGTGCCATGAAGCCCATTCATATAATGAAAGACTATGGGAAAGACTTTAGCTACATGGCAATTGAACTGTGTGAAGAGGATCTGAGCGCTATTCGGTGGTTTTGTGTGCTCAGATCCCAGCTATCTGGGGATATGGGAAATGTGAGTAAATGTGAATTGCAGTAATGCTGATGGGTTGTCAAACTAGAGAATTGACCAACAAATACTTTTGTCCGGACATCCCCAGGCCGATCCGTTGGGATCAGACCGTGTATGCCGGCTTATGGTCACGGGGGAGGTGTGTAACGGAACCCATCCCTGTTTTAAACTGTTTTATGATTATTATGGTTAAAATATGATCCTACTATATGTATGCTGGTTGATGTTCTACAGAATATATTGGCTCAGAATATTAGCCAGACTTTTGCAGACCTAGGCTAATAGATAATCCTGTTACAGAGATTCAAGAGATAAGAAAGTTGTAAAGGATCCTTGCATTTTCCAAAGTGTTTTCATTCTCTGATAAGAATGATCTAATTAATGTCTGATTGTATCCAAGTTGCCAGGGAGGTGTGACTCACCTATTGTCCTATATATGTGTATTGTGTGGGGGATATGTGCAATGTCTGTGTGTTATGTGTAAAAACATACTTTTACTAACTTTTGAACCCCTGGTCTGATTCATGCCATTTTTGTATATGTTGTTCCCCTGGGTGAGAGATATTGAATGGTGCGGGACTTAAAGGTGTACCCCCTGTATTTGGGGTACATCCAGAATGTGGTTAAAATTGTGTCTGTTTTAATTGTGTTACCTGTTATCTGAGGGGAGGAGACGTGAGGGTTGAACCATGCAGATAATTGGCTGTTGTGATAATTATGTGGGTGTAGCCCTTCAGAGGGAAACATTGCATAAAAGGAGATTCCCTGTCATTAAAATTTAGATCTACTTGACCCTTCAAAACGTAGTCTTATCTCGTTATTGAGGGGATCGCGATATCATACTGGGGATTGCTATGCTTTTGCATACTCCCTTGAGCTGTAACTACTGAACGCTTGTTCCTGATGTACTATCCTTGGAGTCTGTGGTGGTTTTGGTGTCCGGTGCGGTGCTTGTAGGCCTCGACGCAAGCTAGGACGCGTCCATCAACGGAGGTACCCGGTCGGGGTGCCAGTAGATCCGTTACATTGGCTGGCAGTGGTGGGATGGCGTCCTAGTAAGAGGAAAAGCAGCACGGAGACACCGGTAACGTTTGGAGTTACAAATTGAGGGCAACGCTAGTATCCGTACAGCGCCCCTGGCTACAGCAGGATGGAACCGGCTAGTTTTCAGACAGCGTTTCATGATGAGGAGGAGGAGGCGGCCGCGGACTACAGGGATGCAGACAGAAAGGAACTCTGGTATGATGCCCTGGAAGATGCCCAATGGCGGCGAGGTGAGAGTCTCCCCAGTGATGAGCAGCGGCTACAGAAGCATGTGGCGATGCGGATGTATCTATTGGGAGAGCAGCCCCTGGATCAGTGGGTGACAAGACTAGAAACCCTGGTATGGCGAGAGCTCTGGCTAGACAACGCATACCAGGCCCTCTGGTGGCATACCGTTCGACTTACCCCCTGGACGGCTGAACACGACTTACCGGAGGGGGATGATTATGATGGCCCGGGTTTATTATGGGATGCCTTGGAGGACGATATTGATCTTGGCAGCACGGATGGGTCTAGGTTTTGGGACATCTACGACTACCGGATGGGCATGTATGTCTGGGATGACGAAGGCGAGGTGAGCAAAGACATGACCCACCTGGTAACGAGAGAGTGGGAGCTGGAGCAGGACTACCAACACCTGCTCAGCCTTGTGCAGCCCCAACCTACTCGACAAGCAGGACCAGACTTCATTGACTGGTCCTGGGATGACCTCCAGATGGCAGGTAGAGATGGGACCGAGGTCTCTCTACCGGCCCTACAGAGGGCAGAAGGTGTCGTCCTTCCCCTCCAGCGGCAGTGTGAACCCCAGGGGCCAGAAGGTGTCGTCCTCCCCCCCCAGCAGCAGTGTGAACCCCAGGGGGTAGAAGGTGTCGTCCTTCCCCCCCAGCAGCAGTGTGAACCCCAGGGGGCAGAAGGTGTCGTCCTTCCTTCCCAGTGGCAGTGTGAACCCCAGGGGGCAGAAGGTGTCGTCCTTCCCCCCCAGCGGCAGTGTGTACCCCAGGGAGCTGAAGGTGTCGTCCTTCCTCCCCAGCAGCAGTGTGTACCCCAGGGGGCCGAAGGTGTCGTCCTTCCTCCCCATCGGCAGTGTGTACCCCAGGGAGCTGAAGGTGTCGTCCTTCCTCCCCAGCGGCAGTGTGTTCCCCAGGGGGCAGAAGGTGTCATCCTTCCCCCCCAGTGGCAGTGTGAACCCCAGGGGGCAGAAGGTGTCGTCCTTCCCCCCCAGCGGCAGTGTGTACCCCAGGGAGCTGAAGGTGTCGTCCTTCCTCCCCAGCAGCAGTGTGTACACCAGGGGGCCGAAGGTGTCGTCCTTCCTCCCCAGCGGCAGTGTGTACCCCAGGGAGCTGAAGGTGTCGTCCTTCCTCCCCAGCGGCAGTGTGTTCCCCAGGGAGCCGAAGGTGTCGTCCTTCCTCCCCAGCGGCAGTGTGAACCCCAGGGGGCAGAAGGTGTCGTCCTTCCCCCCAAGCGGCAGTGTGTACCCCAGGGAGCAGAAGGTGTCGACCTTCCTCCACAGCGGCAGTGGGTACCCCAGGGGGCAGAAGGTGTCGTCCTTCCCCCCCAGCGACAGTTTACCCTAACCAGGGGAGACACCAATCTCCCAAACAGCGCAGATGGGACCGTGGTCTCTGCGCCCACAGCTTGTCCAGATCCCCAACTACCGTCACTGGGACAACCGGAGGAGGGGGTAAGTACAAATTTCCCTCCCCAGCTAACTTCTAATGTGGCCCCAGGGTTAACAGAGGAAATGTTAACCCCCACTGACTCCCACGTTTCCCTGGCTACTGAGGCGGAATATGTCCCAAGTACCCCAGCAGAAAAGCTGACAGCGGGGCAGAGTGCAGTCGGCCTCTGCCCTCCCTTTGTCCCTTGTACAGAGCAGGATGTCCTGCAGGTTATACCAGCAGAAGAGCTGGCATCAGGGCAGAGTGCCGCTGGCCTCTGCCCCTCAAGTCCCCTCAGCGTGTTGCCCCATCACCACAGCAAAATATCCAGGTACCTGGTTAGACTTCCCCCCAAAGGAGAGATGTGTGACGAAGTGCCCTTCGCCACTTTGGCTTGGAGAGGACTGTTTGCCAGCCTCCTGCCCTGCGACTATGGCCCTGGTACATATTGCCCTTTGGAACCAGTGTTCGGCCATACCAGAGTGTATGTCACTCATTCTGGCCCTTTACATACAGGGTGGTCATTCTGTACTTGCCCTGTGTGAACCATGATACCCCAGATAACTGTGCCATGAAGCCCATTCATATAATGAAAGACTATGGGAAAGACTTTAGCTACATGGCAATTGAACTGTGTGAAGAGGATCTGAGCGCTATTCGGTGGTTTTGTGTGCTCAGATCCCAGCTATCTGGGGATATGGGAAATGTGAGTAAATGTGAATTGCAGTAATGCTGATGGGTTGTCAAACTAGAGAATTGACCAACAAATACTTTTGTCCGGACATCCCCAGGCCGATCCGTTGGGATCAGACCGTGTATGCCGGCTTATGGTCACGGGGGAGGTGTGTAACGGAACCCATCCCTGTTTTAAACTGTTTTATGATTATTATGGTTAAAATATGATCCTACTATATGTATGCTGGTTGATGTTCTACAGAATATATTGGCTCAGAATATTAGCCAGACTTTTGCAGACCTAGGCTAATAGATAATCCTGTTACAGAGATTCAAGAGATAAGAAAGTTGTAAAGGATCCTTGCATTTTCCAAAGTGTTTTCATTCTCTGATAAGAATGATCTAATTAATGTCTGATTGTATCCAAGTTGCCAGGGAGGTGTGACTCACCTATTGTCCTATATATGTGTATTGTGTGGGGGATATGTGCAATGTCTGTGTGTTATGTGTAAAAACATACTTTTACTAACTTTTGAACCCCTGGTCTGATTCATGCCATTTTTGTATATGTTGTTCCCCTGGGTGAGAGATATTGAATGGTGCGGGACTTAAAGGTGTACCCCCTGTATTTGGGGTACATCCAGAATGTGGTTAAAATTGTGTCTGTTTTAATTGTGTTACCTGTTATCTGAGGGGAGGAGACGTGAGGGTTGAACCATGCAGATAATTGGCTGTTGTGATAATTATGTGGGTGTAGCCCTTCAGAGGGAAACATTGCATAAAAGGAGATTCCCTGTCATTAAAATTTAGATCTACTTGACCCTTCAAAACGTAGTCTCATCTCGTTATTGAGGGGATCGCGATATCATACTGGGGATTGCTATGCTTTTGCATACTCCCTTGAGCTGTAACTACTGAACGCTTGTTCCTGATGTACTATCCTTGGAGTCTGTGGTGGTTTTGGTGTCCGGTGCGGTGCTTGTAGGCCTCGACGCAAGCTAGGACGCGTCCATCAACGGAGGTACCCGGTCGGGGTGCCAGTAGATCCGTTACATCACCTATTGCTGATTATCCAGAGACCTAGCTAATCGTTAGTAATGCTTGCAGATGGGAATCAAGTGAGTTGGTATATTGTGACAGTTACAAAATTTAGCACTGTACTGTAAATGTATGTTGATTAGTTTTTTTTTATCCTCATCCGCTTTTTTTTAGTTGACCACTTTTTTCAGATTTTTGTTTTGTCACCACACTGTATGTGTGAAACTGGATTGGATTACACAGTCCAGAGGTTGAATCGTCTGTTTCATTGAGCAAATCTAGACAAGTTGTAAGTACTATGCACATTAATGGTTTCTCCAATTACATGGAGTGATTTCTTATGATCTTTTTATTCATCAGATTCTGGTTGCAGTGGTGTAGTCACCACATGTGACCCTTGTAGGGGCTATGCATCATGCTAATTCTAGACTATGACATTACCCCCTGTAGGTATCCCCTTTTCCCCACATGCCTCTTGCTCTCTGCCCACACCACACCCATGATATTAATGCACAGTCTTGACATTTTCTCATTGTGCTCTGCGTATTAAATAAAGATTTCTTATACCGCTCACACTGTGTCAGTGTGTTTTCAATGGTTGGGGTTATGGGACATCCAAATACATCAAATTTGTGTCACATTCCTATTTATGTTAACTAATGAACCCTAGTTACTATGCAATAGATCAATACATATAGCAATAATAATAGACATAAGAGCATTAGATATAATATCACATATATAGTTGTGAGCATGCTGGTTGTTGCTAACGCTGCTGGCTCGAAGGCCGCAGTTGCTGGCAAGGAGCGACAAAGGCGAGGTGCAGCATTTGCGGAGGTGGAGGCTCCCATGTCGACCGCAATGGCCCCTACATGCTAGAGCGCATAGCTTCATTCAGGTACACAAGCCCTTTCACCACCATTAGCAATCCAGAAGGGGACATGGGGAACATACACCACATTAATGTAAATTGATGAATAGCAAAACATAATGGGAGGTCACCAAATGGGAGATGGTATACATCTTGGCACATGGCCACCAGCAATGGCATGGGACTTTCCAGGATGGGCATAGCAAAGATGGAGGTGAGTTGGCTGTTGCTCCACGAGCCTCTGCACATCCTCCATGTGTTTTTGCGGCCCTTCCTGTTGTGTTAGAGTAGATTAGTGCATTGTATGTTCCCCTGGTCCTCTTGTGGTTTGCAAATTGGTGGTGGTGAAGGGGCCTGAGTACCTTAATGAAGCTGTGAGCTATACCATGTAGGGCCACTGTAGGTGGACAGGTCATAGCAGAGAGGTCAGACAAGTCACAGTCCACTAGAGAAGGAACTGGAAACCCACTCCAGTGTCTTTGGCTGCAAACCTTGTGGATAAGCACAGACAAAGACATTAGTAGGTGTGCTGCAATCCATAAGGTCACAGAGAGTCGGACACATGTTCCCCTGATATATGTGATGTGGCGGTGTAATATGGCCACTATTTGTTGTCCCAATGTAGATGTGATGAGTGAAATGAATATACGATGATATTTGTATTTTTAGGGTCCACGTTAGAGCCTCTGGTAGTGTTAAAGGGTTAATATGTCAGCCATTTGCATGTATTTAATGAGGTGGCGTGGCTTTTCATATTGGCATATTCATGACCATTGCAACCTATGAGGAAAATAAAATTGTGTTTTTTGCTAGATTTGATAGTTGTGTATGTAATTGTAATGCATTCCCCATATTTTAAAGTGCATTGGTGTCTTTATATTGTCATTTGGCGTGATACAAACTAGTCTGTAAACCCTTTGCGGGTCCTATTTTGGAACCGTAAGCTTTGGGCCGCCATTTGGAGTTAGCGGGCTTGAGTCCGGGTGCAGTTACTAGCGATTTTTGCATTTGAATAGCTATGTGCGATTTTCGCCCTCGGAAGTCTTGCAGCCTTGAAAGATCAAAGGCTTTGGGAGGCTGTAAGTTACGGGTTTAACCATCGCCAATATTTCAAGGCCATAACTTGTAACCCATTTGGAGCCCGCAAAAAGACGCCAATTGAATATCAAAATAACGTGTGACCTCACTTACAGGCTATCAGATCAAGCGAGAGCTCAATTGAATGTTTTTAAGGAGAATGGATTGTTTGTTTATAATATTTAGTTGAAAAAGGAAAACTTTGTGCTGTTTACAACTTCTAGAAGCAATAAAGCTGTAGGAGAGGACATGATTATTTCCTGGTTTGGAATATTCATGAAGTGTCTACTTTCTTTTACTTGAATAAGGATGAATAAAGACACAAGAGTTGTGATTTACATTGTAACACAGTGTTTCTCCCCTGGAGAGATGAACATAAGTTTAAAGTAATTAAACAGACCTTCATGAGCTTTGATAATTGATTGAAGAGAATTCAGAGGAACAGTAGCAATAATTTTGTTGAAAGCAATGATTGCTAAATTCCAGTCAACATCAACGTAGATGTCCATTAAGTGCTGCACTGGCCAAATGGGACATTTGACATAAAGTGGAGATAAGCGTGGCACAACGACAAGCAGCAGCAGATGACTGCAGCTAGCTGGCACAATGTTGGACAGGAGCAAACAATGGTAACAACTGGTTCAGAGAACACAGTAACAAACGACAATCTGCTAGTATGAACACTTAGGAATCCTAATATAAGGGACAGAAGAGATGCAGGTGAAGGGTTAAGTATTCCAGAATATGGTTACAGGTGCATATCAAAAGGATTAGCACACTGTACATAGTTACATAGGGCCTCATTCAATTGCAATTTGGCCAATTGAATAGGGCTCTAAATAAGCACATAGCATATTTTTTTTAAATAAGTTTTTTCGTTCGTGAAAACCTTGCTTTTGGATAGATGCTTACTAACTAAAAACTTCTTTAAAAAAATATGTTATGTGCTTATTTAGAGTCCTATTCAATTGGCCAAATTGCAATTGAATGAGGGCCATAGTATTTAAGGTTGAAAAAAGACTTTCAGTCCATCAAGTTCAACCTTTTAAGATCTCCTCTGATCTGCAATATGCAAATTAACTATTAATTAGTTATATAAAAAAATAAAAAATCCCTCCCTCCTGTACCTTTTAAATATTGTGAAAGTTGCATATGCTAGGACCCAGGGATGCTGCTGAAGAGTGTTGGAACTAGTAAGTTTTGTCCCGGTACTGGGGATCCTTACACAAAGTCTGATGTGACCATTCTTTGGGACTTACCGCTTTTTGGCGTATGTTGTAATGAGTGCAATTACCTTGGCAAACATTTTCATGAATCTGCAATAAGTTTGCAAAGCCAGTCAATCTTTTTGTACATTTTAGGGTGGTATAAAATAGCATTGGGTTATAGCTGAGACTGTAATCTCAAATGGCTCCATCTCAAACCCTTGAGGGTTAATTATGTATCCCCAAAAGGTACAGATGTATTGTGAAACAAACACTTGCTAGGCTTATATACAAATTATTATTCCTAAGGCCCTGTAGGACTTATTGGCTAAATGCTAGAGCTTTACGAAGGCTAAAGAACATGACTTTATATTAAATTTGAATAAGATTATAAACTTTGCAAAGTTGCAGTTGGAAAGAGAAGGTAGAGAGGGGGAGAGGCCCGCAATGGACAAGGAAGGTAGAGGGGGGAAGAGGGATGCAATGAACGCCGAAGGCTGCAGGCCTTCGGCGCTCATTGCAAGGCCCGAAATGAGCGTTGAAGGCCGCAAGTTATGGGCATGCGCATATCGCATGTCGCGGCCCAGGATGAGCACCAAAGACGCTCATTGCAAGGGGGGGAGAGGCTTGCAATGAGCGCCGAAGGCTGTGAGTTGCGCATGCGCTTTGCGCAGCGAGAGGGGGAGGAGAGATACACAGGTCAGAGAGAGCCGGGGAAGAGACACAAAGGAGGGAGGTGGGGAAGAGACATAGCAGAGGGAGAGGGGGTGGGAAAGAGACACGGGAGTGAGAGGGAGAAAGACACAGGGGAGGGAAGGAGGGAGAGACACAGGGGAGGGAGAGGGGTGGAAGAGACAAAAGAGAGGGATAGACACGGGAGAGGGGGGAAAGCGACATAAAGTAGGAGAGGTAGAGAGAGACAAAGGAGAGGGGTTAAGAGGCACAGGAGAGGGGGAAGAGACACAAGGGAGGGAGAGGATGGAAAGAGACACGGGAGGGAGAGGGGGAAAAGACAGGAGAGGGGGGAACACGAGAGGAGGGAGAGGCGGGGAAGAGAAAAAGAAGAGGGGGGAAGAGACGTAGAAGGGGGGCAGTAGAGATATTAAATCAGTCATTTGTGACGGGCAAGTGGCTAGTACTGACATAATCTTAGGATGATAGAAGCTGTGGATGAAAGCAGGACTTTCAAAGTGATGTACAGTGCCTTGCAAAAAATGTCATTTTTCATGTTTTGTTGCCTCACAACTTGGAATTAACATGGATTGTTTAAGGGTTTGCATTTAATTGACAGAACATACCCACAACTTTGAAGATATTTTTTTTTTATTGTAAATCAAATAACAAATATGACAAAATAACAGAAAAAGTCAATGTGCATAACTATTCACCCCCCTGAAGTCAATACTTTGTAGAGCCACCTTTTGCGGCAATCACAGCTCCAAGTCGCTTTGGATAAGTCTCTATGAGCTTGCCACATCTTACCACTGGGATGTTTGCCCATTCCTCCTTGCAAAACTGCTCCAGCTCCTTCAAGTTGGATGGTTTGCGCTTGTGAACAGCAATCTTTGAGTCTGACCACAGGTTTTCTATTGGATTGATGTCTTGGCTTTGACTAGGCCATTCTAACACATTTACAGTTCCCTTTAAACTACTCAAGTGTTGCTTTAGCAGTGTGTTTGGGGTCATTGTCCTGCTGGAAGGTGGACCTCCGTCCTAGCCTCACATCGCGCACAGAGTGGTACAGGTTTTGCTCAAGAAGATCCCTGTATTTAGCACCATCCATCTTTCCCTCACCTCTGACCAGTTTCCGAGTCCCGGCTGCTGAGAAACATCCCCACAGCTGCCACCACCATGTTTCACTGTGGGGATGGTGTTCTTTGGGTGATGTGTTGTGTTTTGGATTTGTGCCAGACATAGCGCTTCCTTTGATGGCCGAAAAGTTCCATTTTAGTCTCATCAGACCAGAGCACATTCCTCCATACATTTTGGCAGTCTCCCACATGCCTTTTTGCAAACTCAAAAAGTGCCATTTTGTTTTTTGCTGAAAGTAATGGCTTTCTTCTGGCCACTCTGCCATAAAGCCCAATTCTACGGAGCGTACGGCTTATTGTCGTCCTATGTACAGATACCCCAGTCTCTGCTGGGGAACTCTTCAGCTCTTCCAGGGTTACCTTAGGTCTCTGTGCTGCCCATCAAATTAATGCCCTCCTTGCCCAGCCGTATTTTGGCAGGTTTGCTGTTGTGCCATGTTCTTTCCATTTGGTTATGATAGATTTGATGGTGCTCATGGGGTCATCAAAGATTTGGATATTTTTTTATAACCTAACCCTGACTTGTACTTCTCAACAACATTGTTTGGAGAGTTCCTTGGACTTCATGGCAGTGTTTGATTAGTGGTGCCTCTTGCATAGGTGTTGCAGCCTTTGGGGCCTTTCAAAAAAGGTGTGTATATGTAATGACAGACATGTGAAACTTAGATTGCACACAGGTGGACATCATTTTACTAATTATGTGACTTATGAAGGTAATTGGTTGCACCAGAGCTTTTTATGGGCTTCATAATAAAAGTGGTGAATATATACGCACATACAGAATTTTCTGTTTCTAAAAAAGAGTATTATGTATATATTTTTCTCATTTCACTTCACCAACTTAGACTATTGTGCACTGATCGATCACATAAAATTCAGATTAACAAAACATTGAACTTAAGGAAGGCTGTAATGTAACAAAATAGGTAAAAAGTCAAGGGGGTGAATACTTTTGCAAGGCACTGTACACCTGGTGAGTACATCTTGTACCCATGCATAAGGATTGTATTTCTAAATCAAAAATTATGTGTACTGATGGTTTTTTATTAGTGGTAGAAATCATAGAGAGTTAAACTTTAGGCTGAAGAGGAACTTTATTTCTGGGTGAAGATTAATGCAATAAAGCAGACTACAGATCTGGAATATATAAAGAATTTTGTATAGAAAGAGTTAATGCCAGATCAAGTTTATTGCACAAAGAATCCGGTGTTGATCATTGAGGGGAGTCTTGGACAGCTTACAGGAGACTCCTATCTGTCCTCTAAACTCTCTTCCCTGAGTGGTCTTGGGCTAGCATAAGCCTGCATAAGGTCTTTGGCAGGATGACTGGAAGACAGAGTAGCAAGCACAGAAAAAATGCTTGAATAGTCAGTGGTAATTGGATGCAAGGAATTGGGAGGAATGGGTGATAATTGTTGGCAGTATCCTGCTCTTGCTGCCATTAACTCTCTGCAATGTTGATCAAGATTCAAACAGAGGTGAATCATGCCCTTGAAGTCTTCAGGCAAATCCTTGCAGGTAATTTAATTTATTTTATTAGACAATCCTTGCCAGAAGGTAGAGACCAAAGAATTAGCTAAACACCTTTATTCAAGTGTAGAGAGTGAGCATAGCATTGGCTGAAAGATGCTCTCCTTGGTTTAGCACCGTCTTGAAGGACCGAATAAGGACATTTCTGCTCCCACAGTGGGGAGGCCAAGTATACTTGGCGTGACAATCTGTAACCAATGAATGTGGACTGGAAGTTGCGGGTATCATGGCATGATTCCCCTTATATGAAATATAACCCCCTCCCTTTCTTATCAGGTTTTTCATATGTCTATTTTTTTGGAGGAAGGTTTAAAATAATAACCTCTATCTATTTACACCCTATAGCAGTGTTTATCAACACCCAGTTCTGGGGACTGTTATGCCCAGGGTGACCACTGGAATTTTGGAACTGTTATAATGTTATGGGCCCCAGGATGGCAATGGTTAATACTGCAGAATTCTTCCCCTTTCTAAAGGATGATGTCATACCCACATGGAAATTGGGACTGTTACAGCCATGATTGCATGGAATGGTTAATTATGTTTAATGGTATGTTATAGTGTTATTTTCTTCATGTGTGTATTAATTGGTGTAAGAGTTGCACATTGTCAAGTTTGATGTTAAACTGTCAGGGATTTTAATAAAACATGCTATGTGGGTTCCCAGGATAAGGGAATGCTAGATCCCAGTTTTGGGAAGCTTGGCAAAGAAAGGTGGGAATTTGTCGACTCTTTTAAAAGGTACATAGACCAAAGTAGGGGTGAGTGTGGAAGGTTGCATAGGCAGGTCATGTGGTACCTTCCCTTTTGTTCTGATTGGATAACTCCCTGGAAAGCCTGGGACAAAGAAGGGATTAGACTAATCAATCAGTTAGGCTCCTGGTCTACAGGGAGGATGGCATCATTTGATGGACAGGTCCCCCATGTGACCCATGGTATGGACTTGGCTTGGGGATCGGCTAGAGTAATGATTACTGAAGGTCGGGCTTATGTTATGTTGTACTGTGACCAATAAATCAGTTTCTAGTTTGATTTACATAATCAATTTATGAGTGTCATTCTAGGGGAAAGATAATTCTTGCTTGGCAATATTGTCCCTTATCCTGTCAGCTTCTACCTGACTGCGGTATCATTGGTGCTCCCGTGGTCATTTTCCTGATATTGGTCTATATTCTGCTAGCAGGGATACAGCAGACCTTGGGATTCTACTGGGTAGGATTGATCTAGGATCTTTTCAAGCCCAATCAAACAGTAAATTGTGACAGGGACCATATGTGTCGGTCGTCAGAGAGAAAGGAAAATGAGGTGTAGCTTGAGGAACAGGAATAATTCGGTTGTGACAGATTGATATTGAGGAGAGAATAACCCCTTACGCCTGTCACTGACACAGTAGTAAATTGAATATCGAATAACTAATTTGTTAATAATGGTTTGGATATCATTGTTGGTCTATGGAAACTGCGGTTAGCTGACAGCAGGTCCCTTGCTCCATAAGGGTTGAGAACTACTCCTCTAGAGTGTTTGCTTTGGCCACAGTGATCAGCTGGCAGATGAGGGTATGCATTACTAGCCTCACAGTAAGTGGAGAGGAATTAGACAATTCCTTATAGCCTCTTCTCAAACCAGGGTATAATCATAGTATCAAGTAATTATTATTACCAAAGCATTCACCTATTAGCCAATGAAGCGTGAAACTTAATTTTATAGATACATTCCCCCAGTGAAACTATTAGCTAATTGTCATTGCCATGGTGATGATCTGATAAATACAGTGTTTTGGGGCCACTTAATTGAAAAAAATATCTCACCTTTTTCAAGAGAGGACTTGCATTTGTTTACAATAGATAAATATATTGTTTTAGAGCCTCTCTCTCTCTTTACACAATAAAATGTGGTTTATAATGTTAAGTGCTTAAGTGTATTTTTTTGTGTTCATGTGACATTTAAAGGCATGCAGTGAGGGGTATAATTACTGTGTACAGTGTGGATTTATAGACTCTTAAAGACCCACGCTCCCTCTTAGATTTCAGACAGATTTTGTTTTCCTTTCTGTAGGATGCAAAGCCAAATGCAATGTCATCGGGCTATTGTCATGATCATTTCACCATATGTTCAAGGCTTTGCAGGTAATGTTAGAGGTATGTTTGGACTTATAACTGCAGAAGGGGGCCTGCCTTTCTACCTCCTCCCATAACTATGAGCATATCATTGTGTGAGATGGGTAGACAGAAAGCTGTGAATCTCCATATTTATTTTCAAGCACAATACAGCAGGCTTTCTTTTCATGTATGCAAGCATGTGCTATAGCTTCTAGTGTGTGGAATAAGATGTTGCTGACTCATTGCTATGTGCATTAGAAAGTGCAATAATTATAATGTAGTAATTCATAACTTTATATAATTGGGCTAACAGTACTAATTGCAATTTATACTTTCAAATGGTCATGACTTGTTCTACCAATACAGTGTCCATTTTATCATAAATCTATTGGGTTGAAAAGTTTACCTAAGAAAACCTTATATTGACACTGAATCTATTGCTATAATGTAAATATATATCCTCTCCTGCACATTTCTTTAGACAAAATCTAGTTTAACTAGCCTTTCCTCATAGCATTATCCATCCAGTTTTCCTACCCTTCTCTAAACCCTTTCTAGTGCAACAAAGTTTGTAAAACAATGCTCAAAATTATACTCCATATCCAGATGAGGTGTTACCATGGATTTATATAGTGCCATAATTATCTTATATACATACTATACATCTTATATTGAAAATCCAGAGAGGGTGGGAGGAAAGGCCTAGAACAGCCAGGTTATAATCCAATGGGAATGCCATGAGATTCTGGTCATGTACAGGTCAGTCATAATATTCCTGGTCATTGGGCCACATATTCTGCCATAGACCAGACTTCAACTGTCATGATAATAATACCAGACAACTGAATACTAGACACCTACCCCTGAATTTATAGAAGACAGTCAATTCAATGTTTAATTTACACCTAAATTAATGCTAAGGAGGACGAGCTGCTTCTCTTTCTCACTGGCATACCACTGTTTGCTGACATGTTCTCGTACTGGATCCAAATAAAAAAAAATGAAAAAAATAATAATACATTGTTAAATAGTTCATAATTTTATAGCATGCATTTTTGTTGCCTTTTGAGCAGTCCTATTTATCACTTCTTATAAGAGTCCTGCAACCTTGAAACTTAACTTTTATTTTCAACTTGACCTGTTTTTATATTTGAACCTGCTTCTCCATTCTCCAGGGGTGCACTGAGTTTGTGCAGAATTCACCCCGAATTGTTATGGCTTACCAGTAGAGCAGATATGAATATGGATGATTGATTAATACCTGTTTAAACTTTCATTTAGGGCTAATTGTTAGACTGAGTAGAGGTAGGAGGTGCAATAGGTGCAGCTAGGGACCACTATGGGATAAAGTACCCAAAGTCCCTACTGTCCAATGATAGATATCTTGTCAACAATGCACACATTTTAGGTCAGCTGCTAGTTTTTTTAATTTTTTTATAATAATACAGTCAATGATAGGGCTTCCCCCATATCAAAAAGAATAGAGAAGGAAGATTAAAGGTAAAATGAGGAAGAGATAAGGAGGGAAAGAACAGAGCAGGAGGTGCAGTGATGTGTGTTAGACTAAGCCAGAAAGGAAAGTAGGATGCCTTGATTTGCCAGTGCAGTGACACAGATTATTGTATGAGTAATCAAAAATACATCAGACACTTTCTGATTTTAGTTTTGGTATAAAAATGTATTTGGTACTCCAGCGTTGACTATGTTGCAAGGGGTAAAAGTAATTTTCTTAGGACAACCATACCTGAATGGTCCTCTGCAATCATTAAAATCAAATACCTGGATGATTGCAAACTATTAAGTCACATATTGATTTACCATAGCTTTCGATAAATTGATACATTAATCAATTTCTTTTTAATGAAGGAATAAACTCACAACTCAGTAATCATACTTAATTTCCTTGATACTGTGACAGACTTAAAATTGAATGTCTGACTGTACAAGCCATTTTATATTTATTTTGTCACTAGATGTCACTGGTGTCCATTTAAGAAAATATCTATGCACTGTATTTGCTCCTTATAGTTTAAAAATATATAATTTTACTGAACCTTTTAGGCTGTCAGGGATTTTGTGCGGTGTGCTATTACCATTTTCTCATGTATGGTCAATTATGTAAATGACATTGCATTATACAGTTAACAATAGTCTTCAATTTACTGTGTCTAGTTGTAGCATCCGGGTGAACAATATCTTTCTGCATAACAATGTTTTGTGTGTTGAATACACCAGTTTAAAAATCTTGCAAACTTTGAGTCTAAGTTTATATATAGAAAATTCACTATGTGACGGCTTAAAGGAACAGGGAAGGGTCCCTGTTTTTAATATTAAAGTAAACTCTTTAAGTGTTTTTTTCATATCTAAACCTAATTTTATTAACAAGTGTTTAAAATCTCTATTTTTACTCACTGGAACCTTCCAAATAGTCCCGAGATAGGTCTGGGCCAGTGAGCCCCATTCAATTAAAAGCCCGTAACTCGCCCGCTTGCCGATGGCCGGATGTCTGCGAGTGAGTTGCAGGCTCTTGTTCCCTTCCGTTTCCGGTGCTGTTCAATTCCCCACGGCCGACATTTGCTGCACGAGATACGAAATCGGAAACCCAGGTTTTTATTACTTAGGGGGGGTTTATTACTTAGATGGGGTTAATTTAGATTAATTTGTTTATTGGGGTGGCTAATAGTGTAGTGTAGGGTAGTGCTTAGTCTTAGTATCATGAGGTTCCTGGAGGACCCTCATTGCACATATAGTTTTATTGTGAGGGTTAATTATTGTCCCATAAGGGTCTATATAGATGATTATGGGACTGATGGAGTTAATTATGGGCTTGTGGGGCTCTGTATAGAGCCGCATGAGGGATGGAGTTAATTAGAGGCTCATGGGGCCCCATGAGTGATAGGGTTAATTTTAATTGTAGCGCAGGTTCTTTAAGGACCTTTAAGGTCCTTTAAGAACCCACAGCAGGAAATGTGAATTTTAAATGCAACGCGGGTGCCGATAGCGACCTCTGCTGCAAGGGTTAATGTAGAGACCTTGCGGGGGATTATTTCGTTAGAGGGGGGATCATTACATAGATGGGGTTAATTTAGATTTATTAGTTTATTGGGGTGGCCCCTCATGGCACTTATAGTGTTAATGTGAGTGTTGCATTAATTAGGGGCTCATGGGGCTCTGTTTAGAGCCCCATGAGTGATAGGGTTAATTTTTGTAGCGCAAGTCCTTTAAGGTCCTTTAAGGACCCGCAGCAGGAAATTTGAATTTTAAATGCAACCGGACCTCTGTTGCAAGGGTTAATGTAGGGACCCATGCTGGGGGTGTTAATGGTAGTTGCCGTGAGGGTACTTACAGTACCCCGCGGTCGAGCTTAACTATTTGTGTGCCGCAGGGACCCTCGCAGCAAGGGGTTAATGTGTGAACCCTGGGGGGGTTCCCAATTATTATTATCCTTTCTTTATAACACGCCCACATATTCTGCAGCGCACATCATTGCGGGTTAATGAGGGGACCTTGTGGGCGTCCTGATGGGGCCCCCCAGAATTGGGGGGTTAATGTTAGGTGCCGCTGTGTGCCCCATCGCGACCCCCGCTGCAAAGGTTAATGTGGGGATACTGCGGGGGTCCCGATCGAGACTCCCGCATCATTAAGATCTCATTTAGGAGTGTGGGGGGGGGGGGGTTAGGAGCAGTGTGGACATTCGGGAGAACACACATAAAGCCCTTGCGGGTTCTCCCTAGCACATGTAGGACTTCATCCTTCATTTGCGATGTGTGGATACGTTTGCAAACTTGGGGGAATCGGGCAATTGAATAAGGATTTCCTATGCAAAATTGACAAAGGCTACAGAGTGGTGTAGGCTACGAGTTTGTTGGCCTCCATTTTTGCACGGCCATCAATTGGAACCCGATCTGAGCTCGCAATTGAATAACAAATTTTACTTTCGATCTCCATTTGTGAGCTCAGATCTGAAAATCGCAGCAATTGAATGGGGCTCAGTGTTTCTATTGGTACTAGATGAACGAGTAACTGTTGAAAGACAATCTGTGATTGCTTTGTACATTTAGTACTACAGAGACACTGTGTGTATGAGTTACAGAGGGGACAGATCTTTGTAAGGACTATTTCAAAGGTTTCAGTGAGTAAAAACAGAGCTTTAAGCACCTGTTAATATAATGATGTTTAGATAATATAGTATATATTTAGATATTTACAGCCTTATTAAATTGGGATTCGGCCAATTGAATAGGGCTCTATATAAGCACATAGCATATTTTTTTTACAGACGTGTTTAGTTAGTGAACTTGTCTCCAAAAGCAAAGTCTTCACTAACTAAAAACTTCTGTAAAAAAAATATTCTCTGTGCTTATAAGAGCCCTATTCAATTGGCGGAATTGCAATTTAATAAGGCTGATCGAAAGCAAATAAACACTTGCTTTTTACTTAATTTTTTTTTAATTTAGTAAAAGAAAATAAGCTTTGAACTTAATACATTTTGTCTGTTTCCCAGCTGAAGGGATCCTCCCACCAGAGAGGCATTTTTTCTCCAGTTACCTCACTGGTGAATTATTTCATTTTGTAGTCTGATTCTGTGGTAATAATAGTATGGCTATTCACAGATGGATACCTGAGAAATTACCTTTAAAATTCTATCCCTATAAATTAAATAACATCCCTATTAATCAGGGAGACAGTAATCAATAATGAGGGAAATTATTGTGATTAAATTCAGCTGTATTAATTGTGGTAAGTGTGTAACGCTCCATGGGAGCGTACACAATTACCACTTCCTAAGTCCGTACAGAACTGCGCGCATGCGCAGCTTTATATGAACGCTGTGCGGACGCATTGTGCAGCAGACCCGCGATTGCGCAGCTCGCGGCAAGAGCTGCGAACTGCAGAGGAGGAGGACACGGGGAGAGGGGCGGAAGACACCGGGGCGAGGGGGAGGGGGAGAGACACAGGGGAAGAGAGGGGGTGGAGAGACAAAGGGTAGGGGAGGGGAAGAAGTCACAGTGGAGGGTGGGGTGGGGAGGAATAGCCACATGAGAGAGAGGGGGGCAGAGACACAGGGGAGTGGACTGGGGAAGAGACACAGGGGAGGGGAGTGGGGAAGAGACACAGAGGAGGGGGTAAGAGACACAGGGGAGGGGAGAGGGGGAAGAAACACAGGGGAGGGGAGAAGGGGAAGAGACACAGGGGAGGGGAGGGACACAGGGGAACAGGGAAGAGACACGGGGGAGGGGAGAGGGAGAAAGAGACATCGGGGGTGGAGAGGGAGAAAGAGACACAGGGAATGGAAGGGGGGAGACACAGGGAAGGGGGAAGACACAAGGGGGGAGAGACACAAAAGGGAGGGAGGGAGAAAAAAAGAAAAAATGATACCGTCATTTTTGACAGGCAATTTACTAGTCCACTATAATAGTTGTGATAGTTGTGAGTAACGCCTGTGAGATACGTTCTGCTCAGGCGATACTCACAAGCTGATTGCCCCACATTCGCAGGGAATCGCAAAACTGCATGTTCGATGGAGCCGCCCAAACAGACCATGGGGAATAGAGAGAGAGAAGGAGAGAGAGAGAGAAGAAAAGAGAGGGTAGAGAGATAGAGGGATGCAGAAAGGGAGTGAGGGAGAGAGAGGAGGAGAGGAAGGCAGAAAGAGATGGTGGGATGTAGAGAGAGAGTGTGGGAGATAATAAATAATACACTAAATAATACGATATTCCTAAATAAATAATGATTGTTTTATTCACTAATCTGTTTTCTTTTGGTTTTAGTATTTATTAAAAGGAATACTACCCTCATATATACATCATTAAAGGACCACTGTAGATCTCCTACAGTAGGATTCCATTTGTTTATGTAGTTACTGATTAGCCGTAAAATCAGTATTTGATAAAAAACATAATTGTAGCTTTGAAATATTATACTTAAAGTTAGTTTTAGACTTCAGCATACATGTTGTTTTCCACCCAATCAGGTGTCAAGGAGAGAGAGGTGATGTGCCCAGTGGGACTGACTTGACAGGAGACCTCATCTGTTGTCATGGAAACATTGTTTACTTGCCTACTTCCCTTCAGTAGTTATTGTAAGCAAACCTGCACTGGTCAGAAAGATATCCATTTTCATTCCCTGGACCACTAATATAGAGAGGGAGAGAGATAGCATTGCTGAAAGCTACAACGCTAATTTCAAATGTCAGTTTTAAAAACGACATTGATTTTTTTACGTCAAACACTAATTTCATTTCTAATCAGTAACTAAATAAACAAATGAGAAATCACTACAATAGATCTTTAAAGGAATTTCACCTCAGAATACAGTGATCTTAGATCACTATATGGTGGCTACTCTGAGACTTATAATGTACACTTGGGGGTAAATTATTCCATATATATTTTTGTTCCCAGTATATGTTTTTCTGATATCACTTCCTTGAGCTGTAACCACTATCACTAGTCAAAATCGGCTGGTCATGTAGGGTTCCTCTTTTTGGGTGATCATGGCACTAAACTTTTTAAGATGTTTTGTGTCATGGCTGGCCATTGAGACCAGTCAGATGCTGTATGGGTATTATGCATAATTTTTCTTCTTTACTTTATTGTCGGGGGGAGCCTGTTTCTGCAAACAATGCTATCACTGAAAAGAAGTGGGCAAAGGCATGTGAGTCAATTATGTCCAGTAATTCCTGCCTTGATTAATGCTCAAATTATCACAATACAGCAATATTAAATAAGTACTTTAGTTTACACATGTGAAGTATGTAGCATAACTAGCAACATCAGCTTTATGAGCAGTCAGCTTAGTAATATTTGATGATTTTGTCTATAGAATGCTCTGTCCTGTCTAGCTTCAAAACTTCCTGCTAGCCTGAAGCCTTTGTGGTTATGTTATCTGTCAAGAAGGGAGATGTTGGGGAAAAGGAAGAGAGATTTTTTTATATCATTTTTGGAATTTGTCACCTACCACTTCTCCTTACATGCTCAGCAGCAGACACTTGCATGGTAATATACAAGCCATGTTCTTGCAGACATGTAAATGCACCTCTCATACATACAACCTTCACCACACTATCATGGATGCCTCCAGAAAAGAGCAGAATCACCTATTTTATTCTAAATTAAAACCAGCTTTATGGCATCCTTCCTGCCTAGTTGGGTTAAATAGTCATTTAATAGTGGTCCTTTCACAACAGTATATGGTCACTGTACTGGTTTGTTTGATTTTTGACATACAAGTGCCAACAGAATTTTGATACAATGTTTTGTAGTCAAAAATCACTGCTTTAAGGCTAAACTTATATGTGACTGGTTTAGTACTTGGCACTTACTGTGAAATGAATGGCTTAGATCACTTTGTTTTAGTAGCTGGGAACAAAGATACATAGCAGACCTTTTTATAGTTACTTTTTCTAGTGTTCCACTTCAGACAGCAATTTGTGGTGAGAAGTAATGACTATACAGCACACTTGAGGTCTTAACAAAGAGATATATATCCATAAATGTAGAAGCATGCTGCTGCAAATCTACATGAACACTATGTTATTCCCATGGAGGTAACCCGAGAGTACCTTGCACACTTTGTGAACAGTTATAAATGGATTAAAGGATTAGAGTAAATACTTAAAGAGATTAATGCCAATTTAATCTACCTTCCTGTGCCCTACTGATATAATTGAGAGCATATCAATAGAGGAAGTTATAGCTTTGAAGAGGATTTATACGTAAAGGGAAATTGACACCAAAGAAAAGTGAGACATATTACTAACGGGCATAACAACGAAAATAGAACAAAACGGATTCCTGAGAAACTTCACAGTGACACAGGAGCAGAAAGATATGTCCGTGTGGAAACCATCTTGCTCTGTCAGTTACAAAGGATATGACGCAGCTATTTATTATACCAAATATTTCATATAATTCCTTCAAATAAAGTCTCATTGCCCATTTAGGGCACTTACCAGAGCTGATTAAATGTGATGCTGTGTCCTGAATCATGACTGGAATAAGTCATATAACTTGGTGGCCAGATAGGTTTTTAATTTGGACTGCAAAAACACTCTCAGTGACTTTCTAGTTTCTAAAAAGTATCTTTCAGTTTATCACAATGGGATATATTTATCAAAAAGGATGAAATGGAGTAAAGAATGAACAATACACTTTCTACAATGCTTGATAAGTTTGAACTCACTACCATTTGTTATGCCCCTCATGCTCATTTACAGCCATGGTATTAAAAAAAAACACACAAAACCTCCAAAAGTACTCCTGCGCTGCTCAACATGCCTGGCGAAAATCACATATTCACTCATATTTCCTGCACTATAAATGTATGCTGTACTCTTACACTTGTACCCTTAACCTCCACAAGCCAACCTTCTTCTCTTTCGCAAGTGTCATTCAATCTCACATGTCTCATTTGAACTTTAAATTCCAAGAGCTAGCCAACCGCTTCAAGATCAATTGCTTTCATATCTTGCCCTTCCCTCTTGAAAGTATAACCACAGCCCTTATTCATCTGTCTCTACATGAACGTTTACCTCCTCCTTCAAGCATGTTCTCATCACACCCATTGTAAGGAAGCATTTTCTTGATCTTTCATGCTTCTCTGTCACCCTATCTCTCTACTCCGCCTAGTAGCCAAACTCCTGGAATGAGTGATCTACAACCTCCTTACAACAATCTGGCTTCTGTCCCAAACAAACTCCACTCACCAAGGTAGCAAATGACCTGCCCACTGCCCAAAAAGGGGGGCACTCTCTTTACTAATACTCTGTGACCTTCCTTGGACACAGCATACATCCACTGCTCCTGCAAACTCTCCATTCACCAAGCATCTATAACACAGTCCTCTCTCTAGCTGGTCATCAGTGACTCCTGCTGTGGAACCTCCTCTCCTACACTACCACTTGTTATTTTTATTTGGGGTACATGGGTTCCTGGTTTATCTAGATTTCCTTTCTTGACAAACTAATCAGTTAATTTGTTTTAGCAACATATTTATGCTAACGATACCCAAATCTATCTCATCTATCCAGGTCTTTATCACATCTCTGCTAACCTGTATCATGACATATCTTTCTAACACCTCCTTCTGCATGACCTCTACCATGTAAAATTACCATTTCTAAGACAGAGTTAGTTATTCGCATATCTTCTACACCTGAAATGTTCCTTTTTGTACACAACTCTACAATTACTCAACATAAAGACGTTCTCTGTCACACTTTACATAGCATTCTTATTCATCTCCCACATCTCATCCCTCACCAAATCTTGCATCTTCATCTCTATAATATTTCTAAAAATGTTTTTTTCCTCTCACACATCGTTAAAGACCCTAATACACACACACACACACACATATTGATTATTACAACACCATCTTTACTGCCTTATTTTTCACACAACTGCCTATCCCGACTCCAGGCTAGCCTGAATTCTTCTGCCAGACTGATCCACCACATCATCTGCATCATCTATCAGACCCTACACAAATTTTCTGTGCATTCAAAATGTTAAGAATCACATATATAGTTGTGAGCGTACGAGTTGTTGCTAACGCTGCGGGCTCGCTACGCGAGCTGCGGCCCTCGCGAAGCGAGGGCAGTGGCCGAGGGTCTCAGTTGCTGGCATGGAGCGCCAAAGGCGCTCCTTGCCAGCAACTGAGGACCCTCGCGAAGCCGTAGGCGCTCCATGCCAGCACCTGAGGACCTCGCAAAGCGAGGGCCGCAGTTGCTGGCATGGAGCGCCGAAGGCGCTCCATGCCAGCAACTGCAACCCTCGCAAACTTCACGTCGCAAACCAAACAGCACGACACACACATTACGACACTCGCAAACAACATACGACACACGTTCACACACATTACGGCCTCGCAACACTCGGACGCAACTCGCGAACATTACAAAATGTAAAACACAATACATACACACAGCACATACATAAAAACCTTACCTACACCAAGAGTGAGCACCCAGGACCTCAAAAATACAACTTACACCTCGATTTTACTCGAAATAAAACAGTTTAGAGACTAAAAAAAAATCTAAGCGAGAGAAAAAATGGCCGCCGAACAAAACGAAAACGAGGCTACAGCACTCTAAACTCGCAAAACACCACAAGAAACTCGCAAAACACCACAACAAACTCGCAAAACGCAACAAACGACCTACGGATATTCATACCACACAGTGCACACATTCAGCATGCTTACACAGCAGCTCCACACCACTAATGCTGCAGCAACATCAACACAGATTGCCAGCTCTTCATCACAATGCTTCAAAATAGGTACAGTATATTCATTTAGTAATGTATTACATATTTCATTATTATACACCAAACAGCATTAGCTACCTTACAATTTCAATGCCGTCATTTTTTGACGGGCAATTCGCTAGTCACATATATAGTTGTGAGCATTGCGGGTTGTTGCTAACGCTTGCGGGCTCGCGGGGGCCTCAGTATCTCGCAAGGAGTGCCAAAGGCGCTCCTTTCGCTGGTGGAGATGAGCACCGTAAGGCGCTCATCCCTACGACCCCGCACAACTTAGGCAGTCCGCAGTTGCTGGCAAGGAGTGCCAAAGGCCCTCACTGCGCTTGTGGAGATGAGTGCCATAGGCACACATCCCTACGTCCCGCGGGGCTACAGATCAACAGAAATCTCAATTAGACAATTCTCAATGCGAGACCCGTAGCACTTTGAAAAAATCAAGTGGAAAAATTACGGCCCGTAATACTTTGCAAATAGGAAAGCAAAACTTATTAAAAAAAATACGACCCGCAGAACATACAAAAACAACAAAAACACAAAGAAAAAAAAAAAAAAAAACATTAAAAAAACATTACACACACCATGGGCAGCCAGCCAGGACATCTGGGAGTGAGATTGCACCTGAATTTAAACCCAATTTGCCCAGTTTCGGCACTCGAAAATTGCCTAAGTGAAAAAAAATGGCGGGCGAAAAAAATTTAAACGAGGCTACAAGACCACTAACCACGCAAAACACCGCCAGGCACATAAGACTTTTACCCAGGAACATACGAGGTACAAAATACACTATTAGGAAACACGGAAAATGCTCCAGACGCACGTAATACATACACAATTGCAGCCATTTTACAACAATAACTTGCAAGTTATAACATTACCATTCTAAAACGGCGCTTTACACAACTAAACAAACGGTTTGCCCTTGCGCACGCAGCTTATTTATACTGCACACTTGGCACATTGCTGACACTTACACCTCAGGTCAGCAACAGTCCAAATGTACATTGTATGCTGCAGGAAAAGATGCAAAAATGATAGTTAGCTCTTCAGGATATTGATTGCTGGATATATTCATTACAAATAGGTAAAGTATATTCATTTATAATTTAATTAATTAATTATTATAAAAAATATATTTATATATATAAAAAAAAGAGCAAGGGAGAGGCTTGCAATAAACAATGAAGGCGCTCATTGCGAAACACGCGATGAGTGCTGAAGGCGCTCAGAGCAAGATTCACAATGAGCGCAGAGGGTACTAAGAGGACCAAAAGCCTTACATTGTGCGGCAAACAGCATTACCTGCCTTACAATTTTATGACCATCATTTTTTGACGGGCAATTCGCTAGTATACTAATAAAGTGCAGATTAGGTAAGACCTATTTCCAGAAACTCCAATTTAATTACTTCTGAAAGATTGCCATGGGCTAATAAAATTAGAATGGCAGCCCATTAGCAGGAGGCTGCAGAGAAACAGAATCAGTCTCTATATGTTTTTAAACATGATGTCCTCAAGGAACATACAACCTTCAAATGATCCATAGTGTTTTTTGTTCTTACATCTAGGGAAGAAAACTCATCTACCTGCTTCATCTTAGCATGCACTGTACATCACTGCCAAAAGGCCACGTCTTTGTGAAGTCTGAACAACTAACAGTAGTACCTTTGTACGCCATGAAAATAAAACATTTCTAGGCAAAAATAATTTTTTTTGAAGACTCCATTTGTTAACAGAAAATACCATCTTGTCTTTGTTGCATCACTTTGTGAGAGTTTGATCATTTATCGTTTATTTTTAACTATCACCAGAAGGAGGGATGGTGGAGGAGATAATTAATATGACTTCTTCAGAAATGTAAATGCCCCATCCATAGGTGTATTTAGCTTTTATGCTATCGTAGACATGTTCAGATTAGTGCGCTCCCCAATGACCATATCCCCCCTATCCTCTTGCTCTATATATAATAGGTTTATCACATACCCATCACCTATAATATAATAACCTGTCTGTAACGTCTGAGTAGTGTCTTCTGCACAGGCTTCAGACTGGTTATATCACTATGAAGGCAACTAGGTGAGCGGGTATGCTCGCATGCATAGCCTGACGGTCACACTGCTCACCACCGACATTGCGCAGCGCATCAACGGGAGCGAGAAATAGCCTGGGGAAAGACAGCAACAGGAGAGAGAAAGGTACAGAGAGAGACGCACACACTGGACAAAGAGAGAGGTACAGGGAGAGAGACAAACACAGGACAGAGCAGAGAGAGAGAAATACACAGGACAGAGAGAGACAAGAGAAGGGGAGACAGAGAGACACAGGACAGTGAGTGCAGAGAGAGAGTACAGAGAGAGAGCATACAGAGAAAGTGAAAGCGTGCAGAGAGAGAGAGAGCGAGCTGGGAGAGACAGGGACAGGAAAGACAGCATTGGGAGAAAGAGTGCAGAGAGAGGTATAGAGAGAGAGAGACAGACACAGGACAGAGAGATAGACACACACACAAGGACAGAGGGAGATACATACACAGGACAGAAAGAGACAGGACAGAGAAAAGAGGGAGAGAGAGACACAGGTCAGAGAGAGAGCGCACAGAAAAAGAGTGCGCAGAGAGAGAGAGCGCACAGAGGGAGACAGCACATAGAGAGAGTGTACAGAGAGAGAGTAGAAAGAGAGCTCACAGAGAGCGACAGCACAGAGAGAGATAGAGCGCAGACAGAGAGAGAGACAGCACAGAGAGAGAGACATCACAGATAATTCAAGATAACATTCTATGATACCATCATTTATGACGGCAAGTTACTAGCATAGAAAATATTAAGTGTTTTGTGTCTATACATTATGCCAGAAAGTACCAGGTACACTTACAAACAGAAATGTGTCTGCATATAGACATTGCTGTGCCTATTGCATGGCAGAACATCAATAATTTCAAACAGCTTGCTGTCCCACTGAAAATGTAATGCCCTACGACTGGGCCTTGTGGACCTAGGCTGAAACACACCCATGTGCCCCTCTCACGCAAACATAACACCCAGCAAAGTACTATGGATACATCCAGGGTCCAGCAGAGGCTTTATTTTTTAAATTAAAAACTAGTTTTAGGAATTTTCTCGTACTTTTTATGCTTTTGGGATTCAAGTTTTCAGACATATATATTTCTTTAATTGTGCAGTAGTCGTATAAAGGACCACTGAAGTGTATGCAATTATGAAGAAGTTGTCCTGATAATGTGCAATATGATTTTAGAACTTCTAAAATAATAAATACAACCTTTAATTGTTAACTAGTATACTCAATTTTACTTTAATCAAGGCAGAGATTTAATTTTGTTCATTTGGATTCAGGTAACATTTCTATTCAGCTCTTTTGAAATACTGCCACCAGAGCAAATCGAGTAGAATAACCTTCTCCCTCAGTTTGCAAGCAAAGTAGCTATTGCAGATCAATGTATACACGACCCAAACAGAGTCTGCTAAATTTAGGAATTTCTGCAAAAATATTATGGTCATGACTTATATGGCTGCTTACTTTATTAGTTACTATATACATTGTTGACAAATATGTAGTATTATCCAAACTAGAATGGTTCTTTAAAGCATATAGAAGTTTCATGGATTATGAATGCATCTGATTAATTAACCCTTTTCAATCTGAGCAATCTGATTGGTTCACAATGTTCAAATTAGAGAGTGATCAGGGTGACATCCCAAAACCCATTCTGATTAGCTGAAATATGATTGACATCTATTTCAGACAATTCAGCATCCACCATTTGCCGTGGGGAGCTCCTCCTAGGACAAGTTCTGTTAGTTTGGTAAATGTTATTTCATAGAGCATCACTTTTTTGGGGGGGAGGGCCTTTTCCTGGCCTAGAAGATGAGGATCAATTACTTCAGGCAAGAAAGAAGATGACTGGACCTTCTTCAATTAAGCTGATAGCCCGCATAGTCCAGAGCACAATATTGAGGATTGTTGATCTTCACTGGAGGGTCATTTTGGGCAGGTTAGTAGAATAATTAGTAGTTAATTATTATGTGGTTAGTTAGGGAGGTTAGTTAATTAATTAGGGGGTTAGGTAGTGAATTAGGGAGGTTAGTCAGTTAGGGGGCTTACGTAGTCAATTAGGAGTGTTAGTTAATTAGAAGGGTTAAGTAGTTAATTGGGGGTTAGTTATGGGTTTAATTAGTTAGTTTGGGTTAATTCATTAGTGGGATTAACTTAGTTATTTAGTGGGGGGTTCATTTATTTAACTTGTGGGGGGTTATTTTATATTAGTTTAATGGGGGTAGGTTAGTTTAGTTTACGGATTTAATAGAGTGTCATGGGGATCCTCATGGCATTTATAGTGTTAATTTTAGACCATTGTGGTCTGTATAGATCCCCATGGTATGTGAGCGGTGGTACTTATAGTATCCCTGCAGCAGGGGTTTAATTTAGACATGGCGCAGGTCCCAGCATTTAATACCCCCCTTGAAGAGGTTAACTTTATTTTTCATGGGGTTCTGTATAGATCCCCATGGTTATGTAGAAGCGATGTGAGAGGGGCAGGGCGTGATTGGCAGTGAGCAGGAGTCAGGGATGCCTGGGGATTCCCTCCAGAGAAGATTTAAATAGAGGGAATCGACAGGGCATGACTTTAGGGCTTTCTATTGGCTCCTACTGCCGATTCTCATCTGTAAAGCTTAGTACCTTCCACAATGGAATCTCTTGCTGGCAAGGCAATGTTTTAGATATGTGGGCTAAGTGCCCTAACTTGGGGGAGCAAAATATATACATAGAGGTGTAATTTAGGGAAAAAGGCTCCCACAGCCAATTTACGGCAATGCCCTATCTGAGAACATCTGATTTACATAGGGCTCTATGTTCCTAATTTAAGCAGTAAGACTAAAATAGGAAAACTCCCATATACCTATATGTATCACTGATAATTATCACTGAAATTGTTTACAATATAAATAGAAGGCCTCATTAAACTAAACTTTATATACAGGAAGGTATGGTAGCAAATAAAAATATAGTTACAAGATTATAAACCAAAGCACGTAAATACAACAATTTCTTTACATTTTGCATCTTACTAAGACACAGTGTTTTCTAAATATATTATATTAGCAAGTGTAAAGAGAAGAAGATAAATGCACTGTAGTTTCTGAAAGAAAATGTATTTTTACAAGAAACCAGAGCACCTGGCTGGCCTCTAATAAGTAGATTTATCTTGTTGTGTCTGAGCAAGACTTGATCAACACTGCCAGCAGATATGTATGTATTAAGATGTAAGGCTCAGAGTACTCTTAATAAATTAACTCCATATAATAACATGCAACCGGAAATGTTGTACAAAATATCTTCATGCTTCACACTTGCTTCTCACATCTGGCCCACTACATTGGGGGCCTTTTCAATTGAAAGCCCACAGATTACGTTATCCACGCCGTATGTCTGCGGGCTTGCAATTTGCTACAATTACAAAGAGATTCATTAGAACAAGCCCACAATCTACGGGCCGAAAGCCGAAACCGTAAACAATGCAATCATAAGTAGCATTTCAGAGCGTGATCATGATCAATTAAGCAAGGCTGTAACTACCAATTTAAATGTCAATCATTTAACATTTAGAAGTCCGATATGTGATCAGATTCGCAATTCAGCAATGTACAAAATAATAAAAATCAATGGTGATACTGTTTTAGTCCGTGTGGGTGGCCAGACATGTATTACATGAGTTTTTATCATCCTTAAGCTCTGTAATTCTGTGTGCATGTTTCAATGTTCCTTACCGTGGGCCTCATTCTATTACCGGCCGTAGGAGCTGCGGGGCCACAAGGACCGGCCGCGAGCTATTCGGCTATTCTATTCCCCTCCGGCCGGGGATTCCGGCAGGCTTGCGGACAGCGCCTTGCTATCTCTTGCGGCCGCTCTCCCCGGAGGAAAGCCTTTGATCTAAAACGGCCGCAAGAGTTTCGGCCGCAAGAAAAGCCCGGTTGCTATTCTATTGCTCCGGGAAGCCTCTCTGCAAGACTAAAAGCGAGCCGCAGCTTATTGCAGCAAACAGGTCCCGCTAGCACCAATTAAGCACATAAAATAGCCCAAATAAAGCCATCCTGCACTTTGAGTAGACTATAAAGAGATTGTAGGTGTTAGCAAAAATAGCACAACATTCCCCTATACTCAAATCCGTAAAAACACATTTTTATTAAATATATCAAATATCCATGTAAAAAGTCCAGAGTGCTTGGAGCACCTCAGACCTGGCCACGCTGCGGCCGGAAAATAAACAGTTAATGTAAACTCGGATTTGGGCTGATGTGCAAGCTTGAGAGGGGGTTGCTATTAATCCTCATGTCCCCCAATATGATCCCTAGCATTTACAAAGATTTACAGTGCAGTCTTCAATTTATATTTGACTTTAAACATTTTGGAGCTTACGGCCGGTTCCAAGATATGCGGCCAGCCGTAAGGGGAGATCCTTGCGGGGCCGTATAATAGAATTGCGAGGTAACAGAACCCCCGCAAGGAATCGCAGCCTTACGGCCGATTTACGGCCGATAATAGAATGAGGCCCTGTGTATGTATGTTTATGATAGGAGATCTGACTATCTTCTATATAGTCAGATCTAGTATGTTTGAAGCAGAAGACAGACACACAGGGGTGTGCTGTTTTTTGAGCTGGAAAAAGAGAAACACAGAGAGAAGTGTTTTTGTTTAAAAGCTAGATGAAAAAACACAGAAGTGTGTAAAGTTGGTCCAAGTTGGGGAAACAAGAATGGAAACTTGGATGTCTAAAGGATACAGGCCAGTAATTGTGAACAAGATAATAGACGTTTGTTATTTTCTTTTTCCTCCACCCAGGTTTAGCTGGACGAAAGCAGATAGAGAACAGTCTCATTGAAGGTAGAACTCCTGGGGTAACTAGGCCTGTTGTTTTCTTGAATTATTTTGGTGTATTATTGCATTATTTGTAACACTGGCGAATATATAGTAAAATTTAGAAAAACATTACAGCATCCTGTAATTATGTTCCTCCATCAAACGTGCCAGAAACATGGGCAAAAACCCAGGGAAGACTGATAACTTGTAAGAAGACTGATAACTTGTAACAGCATATATATATATATATATATATATATATATATATTTATATATCACATACAGTATATAGTTGTGGATCTTGCGATGTTGGTAACGCATTTGCAGCCCTTGCAAAGCGAGGAACGCAACTGCGAGCCTCGTGAAGCAAGGCGAGCAGTTGAGGCACATGACTGCGAGGCCCGCGGGAGTTCAGCGCTCATTGCAGGGCTCACGATGAGAGTCACAGGCACAGAAGGCGCTCATGTCGATGGATGCGATAGCTGGCAACAAAGCGTAGCACTTTGCCGCTGATCGCGAGGAACGCAGTTTGTTAATTTAACGTCCAAAATTGTTTCAAGCACATACCTTGAAAACCCCCCAAAAAACGGCAAAATAATAGAATAAAAAAAATAATAACACACTCACACACAGCACAAGGGGAGAGCCAGGAAGCCTAGGAGTGAGGTTGCAAGCGAATTTGAGCCATATTTGTCGTTTTTCGTCAATCGAAAATCGTCTAAGCGAGGAAAAAAATGGTGGCCGGAAAAATGTAAAAATTTGGAAACGACAAAGGACTTAGAAAATATACGACGGCGAAGACAGCAACACTTACACGAACTACGGCAGGCACGCAGGACTTTGAAAATAAAACCAACCCCAGTCAGCGCGCTGCACGCAAAGATTCAGCAGACACACAGAGGAGAAAGACACAGGGAAGGGACAGGGAGGAGATGGTGGAAAGAGACACATGGCATTCCCAAGCACAAAACTTGCAGTTAACGAACCCTGCAATGAGCAGCCCATACAGGAAGGAAGGCGCTCATTGTGAGCCACGCAATGAGCGCTGAAGGCGCTCATTGAGGGGCTCGCAATGCGCAGCGAAAGTCACCATTACAAAGCAGGAAAGTTGAAGTACACAAGGGGAGAGGCTCGCATTGAGCACCAAAGGCGCTCATTGCAAGCCACGGGATGAGCGCAGGGTCCACTGTGAACGCTGAAGGTGCTCAGAGGAGCAAAAGCCTCACGTGTGTCAAACAGCATTGCCAGCCTTACAATTTTATGCCCAGTATTTTTGACAGGCAAGTTCCTAGTATATATTTATATATATATATATATATTTATATATATATATATATATATATATATATACTTGAACATTCCATATAAACTTTGTTTGAAATTTTGCATTTTAGGAGGGATTGGCAGTGTAAATGATTTGGTAATATTCATTAAATTCTGTCTGATCAAAAAAAAGTTTATTTATGTTGAATTTTGGGGTGATTACATGGTGTTTTTCCCATAGGACCTTTTGATCACTTGTAGCAAAAAAATTGCTGAATTGATTTTTTTTGTTGCCAATGTAATAGGGATCTAAGAAGCCTCCATGCCATACGTGGGAATCTTTAGATATCTTAAGCTGTCTTTAAGATATAATAGTTGAAGAAAATAATGTAATGAGCATGCTCCCCATTGCCTGCAGCACTCATGCAGGCCCAGACCAAACATACAGTATATACACATTTGTCTATATGTATATATTTGTTTTCTATAATATGTTGTGTTGATTCCCCCTATATGTGTTTACCTGCTGATGTCAGATGCTGCCTCCACTCTCTCTGCATCGCTGTTTACATTCAAACTGAGGGTTTAATCTCATATCAGTTTTTTTGTGCTCTTTGTGCCTTATCCGTTTATCTGTCATTTAGGGATTATTTCAACTACCTTTCCTCAGTATAGATGTATACTTTTGGTGGTGGGAGTGTCATGGTCTGGACCTGCATGAGTGCTGCCAGCACTGGGGAGCTACAGTTCATTGAGGGAACCATGAATGCCAACATGTGCTGTGACATACTGAAGCAGACCATGATCCCCTACTTTTGGAGACTGGGCTGCAGGGCAGTATTCCAACATAACAACCCCAAATACACCTCCAAGACGACCACATTCACCAGCTCTGTGATGTCATCATGGAGGAGTGGAAGAGGACTCCAGTGGCAACCTGTGAAGCTCTGGTGAAATCTATGCCCATGAGGGTTAAGGCAATGCTGGAAAATAATGGTGGCAAAACAAAATATTGACACTTTGAGCCCAATTTGGACATTTCCACTTAGGGGTGTACTCACTTTGCCAACAGTTTAGACATTAATGGCTGTGTGTTGAGTTATTTTTAGGGGACAGCAAATTCACACTGTTATACAGGCTGTACATTTACTACTTTACATTGCAGCAGAGTGTCATTTCGTCAGTGTTGTCACATGAAGATAAAATATTTACATAAATATGAGAGGGGTATACTCACTTTTGTGAGATACTGTATATACTGTATTTACCTATTTTGTTACATTACAGCCTTAAGTTCAATGTTTTGTTAATCTGAATTCTATGTGATGGATCAGAACACAATAGTCTAAGTTGGTAAAGTGAAATGAGAAAAATATATGCCTAAAACTATTTTTTTGAAATAGAAAACAGAAAATTGGCATGTGCGTATGCATTCACCCCCTTTGTTATGAAGCCCATAAAAAGCTCTGGTGCAACCAATTACCTTCAGAAGTCACATAATTAGTGAAATGATGTCCACCTGTGTGCAATCTAAGTGTCACATGATCTGTCATTACATATAAACACCTTTTTGGAAAGGCCCCAGAGACTGCAACACAATCAGGGTTAGGTTATAAAAAAAATAACCAAATCTTTGATGATCACCAGGAGCACCATCAAATCTATCATAACCAAATGGAAAGAACATGGCATAACAGCAAACCTACCAAGAGACGGACGTCCACCAAAACTCACGGACCGGGCAAGGAGGGCATTAATCAGATTTAGCACAGAGACCGAAGATAATCCTGGAGGAGCTGCAGAGTTCCACAGCAGATACTGCAGTATCTGTACATAGGACGACAAAATGCTGTATGCTTCATAGAGTTGGGCTTTATGGCAGAGTGGCCAGAAGAAGGCCATTACTTTCAGCAAAAAACAAAATGGCACGTTTTGAGTTTGCGAAAAGGCATGTGGGAGACTCCCAAAATGTATGGAGAAAGGTGCTCTGGTCTGATGAGACAAAAATTTAGCTTTTTAGCCATGAAAGAAAACGCTATGTCTGGAGCAAACCCATCACATCACCCAAAGAACACCATCCCCACAGTGAAACATGGTGGTGGCAGCATCATTCTGTGGGGATGTTTTTCAGCAGCTGGGACTGGGAAACTGGTCAGAGTTGAGGGAAAGATGATTTTTAGGCTAGGACAGAGGATCACCTTCCAGCAGGACAATGACCCCAAACGCACTGCTAAAGCAACACTTGATTGGTTTAAGGGGAAACATGTAAATGTGTTGAAATGACCTAGTCAAAGCCCAGACCTCAATCCAATAGAAAATCTGTGGTCAGACTTAAAGATTGCTTTTTACAAGCTCAAACCATCCAACTTTAGAGGAGCTGGAGCAGTTTTGCATGGATGAATGGGCAAAAATCCCAGTGGTAAGATGTGGCAAGCTCATAGAGACTTATCCAAAGCAAATTGGAGCTGTGATTGCCGCAAAGGGTGGCTCTACAAAGTATTGACTTTAGGGGGGGGGGGGGGGAATTCTTATGCACATTGACTTTTTCTGTAATTTTGTCCTATTTGTTGTTTGCTTCACAATAAAAAAAAACATCTTCAAAGTTGAGGATATGTTCTGTAAATTAAATGGTGCAAATCCTCAAACAATCCATGTTAATTCCAGGTTGTGATGCAACAAAACAGGAAAAATGCCAAGGGGGTGAATACTTTTGCAAGGCACTGTATGGTGGGCAAAAGAGCGATAGAAGCCCTCAGCCGAACAGTAGTACAGTAAATAAATAGTACATCTGTGTTCACATTTGAATGTCTAAAACATGTTAAAAATCCTGTTTCTAGCTCAGAATTCCTAGAAATACAGTTATTACACTGTGTTCTGGAAATCTGAGCAGGGACATGCAAATCTGCCCACAAATGCCTCGCTCTTCAATCCATAGCCCATTTTAAACATGGTTTCCTTTAAGCTTATGCCTGCTGTATTACACAGCTTTTATGCGAAGCCAAGGTTGGATTATACACAAGCTAGGAATCCCACCCACGTACAGCCATCTCGAGGTTACTGCCTATCATCAGCGTGGGGCTGGTTCCTGGCTTGTGTAGTGGCTATTTTGAGTAGGTAGTTCACCACAAAAATCATATAATATATGATGGACAAAAGAACAATAGAAGCCCTCCACTGTACAGTAGTACAGTAAATAAATAGTACATTTGTGTTCACATTTGAATGTCTAAAACAAGTTAAAAAACTTGTTTTCAGCTCAGAATTCTGAGAAATACAGTTATTACACTGCATTATAAAAATTCTCATCATGTTTTCTGCAAGGATGGTGCTGCCCTCAGTGGTGTATGGACAACCCGTGATATGGTCAAAAGTGTAAACCCTGGGCAAAATGTCCCTGTAAGTTATTGTTAATTGTTGGCAACTATTTGTTTTACACAACACTGTTTTACTATTCAATATTATATTATGAGGGGAGGGTGTGATATACAATATAGCTGCACTTTTATTGACTATGGGCATTGTGTGATGGCAGTGCCAGTTTAATACTTAGTGCTCACTCACATCAAGCATGAGGTGCATGTCACCACATCGCTGGACTGCACCCCCATGTAAAATATGGCTTATATAGGGGGTAGTATATATATATATATATATATATATATATATCTTTATATTACATCATGTAGAATTCATATAAGTATTATATTTGGAAATATCGTCTTAATACTTCTTGTCTTTTATCTGTTTTGTCTAAACCCATTGTGTAACTGTATCTTGGTTTATGAAAAAAAGATATATTTTTTATGATACCTTATTGTTCTGCTCATTATTGACTTGTCCAAAAGAACTTATCATTTATGCAAATGATATATTAATTTCTTACATGCAGATGCTGCCCATCTCAGATGTTCAGAGCATTCCACTGGTGCATCTATTGTTTTAAGTATAACAATTTACATTTACTCACTACTTTGTACATCTTTTTGCACTTTCTTCTAGACCAGGGGCGTAGGAGGCAAAAACAATCTGTGAGGGGACAACTGACAAAAAAAAAAAAAAGAAATATATATATATATATATATATATATATATATATATATATATACTATATATATCCTGCTGGATTGTCAGGGTGTAGGAGCTTGTGTACTTCAATGAAGTTGTGAGATGTACCATGTACCCAAGATGGGCCGATAATTGCAGAGAGCACAGGCAAATCGAGGTCCACTGGAGAAGGAACTGGCAAACCCACTCCAGTATCTTTGCCAAGATAACCCTATACAGTGGCGAGGGGGGAGGGGGAGGATTTGATTTCCTGCTGATTTTGAATGTTTGTCCACTGACAAAAAAAAATGACCAGTCTATCATTTTAATGGTAGGTGTATTTTAACAGTGAGAGACTGAATAACAAAAAAAGAACAAGAAAAACCCATGTCAAGAAAGTTATAAATTTATTTTCAGGTCAGTGAAGGAAGTAAGTATTTGATCCCCTATCAATCAGCAAGATTTCTGGCTCCTAGGTGTCTTTTATACAGGTAACGAGCTCAGATTAGGACCACTCACTTAAAGGGATCTAATCTCAGCTTTTTACCTGTATAAAACATATCTGTCCGCAAAAGCAATCAATCAATCAGATTCCAAACTCTCCACCATGGCCAAGACCAAAGAGCTGTCCAAGGATGTCAGGGACAGTTGGTACAATTATTCGCAAACTGAAGAAACACAAAATAACTGCAAGTCTCCTTCGGTCTGATGCTCCAAGATCTCACCTCGTGGAGTTTCAATGATTATGAGAACAGTGAGGAATCAGCCCAGAACTACATGGGAGGATCTTGTTAATGATCTCAAGGCAGCTGGGACCATAGTCACCAAGAAAGCAATTAGTAACACACAACTCCGTAAAGGACTGAAATCCTTCAGGGCCGTAAGGACCCCTGCTCAAGAAAGCCCATGTACAGGCCAGTCTGAAGATTGCCAATGAACATCTGAATGATTCAGAGGAGAACTGGCTGAAAGTGTTGTGGTCAGATGAGGCCAAAATCGAGCTCTTTGGCATCAACGCGATTCACTGTGTTTAAAGGAGCAGGAATGCTGCCTATGACCCCAAGAACACCATCCCCACCGTCAAGCCTAGAGGTGGAAACATTATGCTTTGGGGGTGTTTTTCTGTTAAGGGGACAGGACGATGGACTGGGCCATGTACAGTCAATTCTTGGGTGAGATCTCCTTACCTCAGCCAGGGCATTGAAAATGGGTCGTTGATGGGTATTCCAGCATGACAATGACCCAAAACACACAGCCAAGGCAACAAAGGAGTGGCTGAAGAAGAAGCACATCAAGGTCCTGGAGTGGCCTAGCCAGTCTCCAGACCTAAATCCCGTAGAAAACCTGTGGAAGGAGCTGAAGGTTCGAGTTGACAAACATCAGCCACAAAACCTTAATGACTTAGAGAGGATCAATACAGAGAATTGGAACAAAATCCTTCCTGAGATGTGTGCAAACCTGGTGGCCAACTACAAGAAACATCTGACCTCTGTGATTGCCAACAAGGGGTCAAATATTTATTTGGCAAATTAGTTTATAATTTTTTTACATAGTATTTCTTGTTTTTTTTTGTAATTCCGTCTCTCACTGTTCAAAATCAGCAGGGGATCAAATACTCCCCCCGCCCTCCCCACTGTAGATAAGCACGACCAGAGACATAGCAATAGTTGTGCCTGGCGTGCTGCAGTCCTTAAGGCCACAGAGAGTCGGACATGACTATATACATCTACATTTATATATAAATAAAAGCTGTGTAATGCAGTGGGCATAAGCTTAAGGGAAGCCATTTTTAAAATGGTTATGGATTGAAGAACAAAGCATTTGTGGCCACATTTGCATGTCCCTGCTCAGCTTCCCAGAGTGCAGTGAAATAACTGAGCTGAAAACAAGGTTTTTTAACTTGTTTTAGACATTCAAATGTGAACACAAATGTACCTTTTATATACTATAAATATATATATATATATATATATATATATATATATATATATCCAGGTATAGGTATCGTATATCTTCTTGTAGTAATGTATCTGTCCTTCCTTTCCTCTCTGTCCCTCCCCAGCAGTTCCCCAGTAGCATCCCGCACCTCCTCTCCTTTTGGCCAGATTGTATTCATACCCGGGTCTCACAAGATCTTGCGATATTTCATGAGCTAATCTCGCGAGATCTTGTGAGACCAGAGAATGAGATAGAAGCCGAAGGGACAGGAGGTGAGGGGAAGTTGATGGTCAAGTGGATAACCTGGGGAGGGGGGGAGATTTGTCCCCCCCGGTACTTACGTTCTGTTCTAGACTCACCTGTACCTTGTACACATCCTTACACACACATTTATACACACCTGTTTGTACAATGTTTTGAAAGTGTGCACATATGGGGTGACTAAGAAAGTTGTGTCTAGGGACGTCCCAGATGTAAATTCGGCTCTGCCCATCACTCCAACCTATAATGAACGCATTAGCTAGACTCATCTACCATATTCAATGCATCACATGGTACTTTTGATATAGAATACTCATTTATAATATTCTGTGAAAGATCATTACTATACCATATCACAAAGTATTTTTTTCTCTTTTTCCCTCTTTGAGAAATAGAGACATCATATACAGAGATAAGGTGCCATACTTTTTAAAGTTGTATACAACAAATATATCACAACGGCGAAGTTAAAAGCTGGTTAAAAAATCCAGGATTGAACACACAAATTAAAAGAGGACAGGATAATATGGGACAAATGAGAGCCTTTCACTTCTCAGTGAAATTAGTTATATTATAATGTAATAACCCTTTAATAAGGGGGTACTCTTTATCCCACTTAGCAGTGTTGTGCCTTTTTTGTATGTGGGTACAATTACTCCATTGCACATGTGCCCCAAACCTTATTTAAGTCCTAGAATAAGTCTCAAATGTTTTTACTTGTTAGTAAGCAATAAGGATTGAGTGTTATTACTAATTGGAAGATTTATATATCCAAAAAGGACTTTTTGGGTCATAGGTCTTATGATCCTGTTTAGTATCCCTCTCTCTTTTTTATATTACTTTCACTATAGCCACTCATTACTTATTAGCAGGATTATCCTGCTATTTTACACATACACATATATAGTATTTCATTCTAGATTTACTCCTCTTATCACATACTCACTCTGCCTTATACATATATAATATTTCATTATTTCATTTTTTCACTTCTCACATCACTCTAGTAGGATGTTCATTTTTGCATGGGTATCTATTATCCTCCTTTTCCTCCTCTCATAAGTATTACCTCCTTTACAATGGTTATTTATTTACTTTCCCATCTGTATTTTGTCTGTATATCTTGCCTGTATTATATCATATTCTTTTATATTTTACTCTCTCCCCGTTTTTGTATTCATTTTGAGCCATACTGTACAGGACCAGTGGGCTGTGTCCCCTTTACATAAGCCTTTCAGTACAAGCAGCTCCGTTTTCCCTTCTCTGACCCCACGTGATATTACACAAGGTCTCCATGGTTACGCTAACCAGTTAAATAGACGGGCGCCTTAGCAACCCGTGTTTGCCTTTGAGGAAGACGTCCAGTGACGTCGAAACGCGTCAGGCGTGCGACGCTGCGTGCGTCCTTTTGTTGGAGCGCGCAGTGATCGCGTACTAGCAGTGTATGAGAGTGTCTGTGTGCCCTTACCTGTCCTAACCCAATATTTATGCATGTGACTGGCGATTGTTGATCTGCAGGATTTGTTATCTTAGACACATTCTGTCACTGATACTTCAGCTCACAGTCTCCTATGCTTTATAGTCCATCAGCTTTATTAGCTTACCAGCTTGTGATAGCTGGCAGTGAATACTAATGATTGTCACTTAACCCCTACTTGGAATTCCATTTTGACTCTCTATATATCTGAGAGGGGGGTTCACTATGAAATATAAGTATCTGCTTTTCTTTTTGGATATATAAATCTTCCAATTAGTAATAACACTCAATCCTTATTGCTTACTAACAAGTAAAAACATTTGAGACTTATTCTAGGACTTAAATAAGGTTTGGGGCACATGTGCAATGGAGTAATTGTACCCACATACAAAAAAGGCACAACACTGCTAAGTGGGATAAAGAGTACCCCCTTATTAAAGGGTTATTACATTATAATATAACTAATTTCACTGAGAAGTGAAAGGCTCTCATTTGTCCCATATTATCCTGTCCTCTTTTAATTTGTGTGTTCAATCCTGGATTTTTTAACCAGCTTTTAACTTCGCCGTTGTGATATATTTATAATAAAGATTTGTTATATAATTTTCCCAATTCTGTATTGAGCAAATGATTTCATTATAGGTGGTAGACACCTTGGGAGCTTAGCAATCCTATGTTTATATTTTTAGTTCTATACTTTGTGGTTTAATCCACTTTTCTTGGAAGCACTAATTATTATTTATCAATTTACACGTGGATTGTGAGAAGGGTGGGATTGCTTTAAAATGACGAATACTACCATTCCCAATATGGATATTGAGTCACTTTTGAAAGAGGCTGAAGAAAGCTTCTCACTAAAATCAGAACCTTTGTTAAATGACAATAAAGATATAAGAAACACATTTAGTGAATTATTAACAACTATGAAAAAACAAGTAAAATCAGTATGGGAGATAAGTAGTCTCCAGAATTATTTGAAAAATAAAATTGTTCCCAGGGGTCTTAGGGTCAATGTTACCCCTGCGATAAATCTAAGTAATGAAACTTTTTTGAATAAATGGAAAGAAATACTCCTCAAATGTTCATTTGATCTGATATCTCTTATTATAGAAACTGAACAGCAAAATCTTGAGATTATTAAACCGAAGATCCAACTTTGTCAACAAGAGTTTAATAAACTCTCTGAATTGACAGAGTATGATGTATACTGCAAAAAACTTAATGACAATATGGATAGATTCAAAAAAGAGATCAGGGAACGAAAACAGAAAAAATTCTGGAGAGACCAAACTGACTTTAAAAATGGGAAGATCTTTAAACGGTTCTCTACTAACAAACCAAGAGGTTCAGATATTAGCTCCTCTGATTTTGAAAATTCAGATCTGGAAGATAGTACAGGACATACTACTAGGCCCAGACTTCCCAATGCAACTTATAGAAGAGAACCATATGAGATGAGATCATTCACAAATGCTAGGACACCTACTGCTTACAATAATGAAGGTTTTTTAGAAAGAGGCCAACATGTAAGGAGAGGCTCAGAAAGGATCATAAGGAACAGAAAAAACAAAGAAGATCAGACAGGCAGAGGAACAACCTAGCTAATGATCAAAGCCTGCAAATTGTGAATCTCTCTGATTTTAACCTCAACAGTGATCACGAGTCAATTCTCAAAAAAGGCTTAACTTTTGTTCCTACCTCTAGAACTGATAAATTCACTCATATCAAAGATGTGAATCTTTTTGCTAGGAAACTTGCTTTACATAAGTTTTACAAAAATAAACAAGAAAGGGAGTATATGAGTCTAGGTGTGAGCAAGGAGGATATTGAAACCTTTCAGACCTTTTTGTCATTATTGAACGAAAACCACCCTGATCCATTACATTCTACTATGCACCAAAAGAAATGGAAAAATAAAAGTTCTTTTACTCCATTTCTTAAGGACTTTGCAAATATTTGGGTATTCCTACAGCAGGTTACTAGAGAAATTGAAGAACTTGACTACTCTAAACTTTGCAAGGAATATAACCTCACAAACAATGAATACAAGGCACTTGATGAGCTTAAAAAATGTCAGGACATACAAATTAAGCCTGCAGACAAAGGCGGGAATATAGTGTTAATGGGAAATGACGACTATATAAAAATGTGTAAAAAATTTTTGGATGATACTGTCACCTATGAAGTGCTATCAAATAATCCCACAAAGGACTATAGAATAGCATTGAAAAACATCTTGGACAATGCCAAATTGGATAAAATCATTGATGAGCAGACTTACACATTCCTTCTTCCCAAATGTCCCACCATTTCCACCTTTTATGCCCTTCCTAAGGTGCATAAGAAGATTTCCCCTATTCCGGGTAGACCAATAATATCTGGTTCGAACAATCTCTCATCCAATGCAAGCATCTTTGTGGATTTTTATCTTAGAGATTTAGTGCAAAGTTTACCATCTTATGTTATGGACACAAATGACATCTTAAAACAGCTAGAGGACCTGTATATCCCAGAGCATTCCTGGTTGGCGTCAATTGACGTTGAGGCCCTATATAGCAGTATTCCCCATGATTTTGGCATGGAAGCAGTCAAATACTTTTTAAGCACAAAAAGTTCTAATGAAGTTAAATTCAACTTCTTTTTACTTCAACTTTTGGAATATGTTCTCAAACATAATTATTTTATCTTTGATGATAAATGGTACCACCAACGTAAAGGTACAGCCATGGGCACCTCTTGTGCCCCAGGGTATGCGAACTTACTGTTAGGTTGGTGGGAGGAGAAAATTGTATTTGACGACATTCATATGTCACTCATGCAACACGCCATCTTGTGGCGACGCTATATAGACGATATTCTGGTTGTCTGGACAGGCACCAGAATACAATTTGAGGAGCTGATGAAAGTTCTTAATACAAATGTAATAGGTCTAAAATTTACATACGATATTAACCCCACTCAAGTCACCTTTTTGGACTTACTCATCAATAAAGATGAATATGGCAAAGTATCTACCACCACATTTAGGAAAGATACGGCAACAAATACTCTGCTAAGATGGGAAAGTCAGCATTTCTTACCATTAAAAAGAGGGATCCCTAGAGGTCAGTACCTTAGGCTCAGAAGGAACTGCAGTACGGATAATGAATTCAAGTTAGAGGCGGACAAACTCAGAAAAAGATTCCAAGAAAGGGGTTACCCCAATAAATGCCTGAAAAAGGCATTCAAATACGCCTTGGATTGTAATAGAACTGAACTCCTCAATGGGCTACATACCCAAAAGATGAAAGTAAGTAAGAATTTGCAAGAGAACCAACCTAGATGTATATTGACCTTTGGATATGACTCAGATAGAATTCATAGCATCCTATCCAAAAATTGGCACTTGTTAAAAAATGATGATGATTTAGAGGAGTGCCTACCACCTAAACCATCGGTCACCTATCGGAGGGGTAAAAACTTAAAAGACATGTTGGTCCACGGTTACTTTAAAAAGCAAGGACCTAAAACCACATGGCTGAGACCATTATCTGGCTGCTTCAGGTGTGGCAAATGCAAATTTTGTAAATATATTAAACCATCTAAGTCTTTTCAACATCCAGTAAGTGGCGAGGAATTTAAACTTAAAGAATTTACCAATTGTTGTTCCACAAGCGTTATTTATGTGGCGACCTGCCTTTGTTCTAAGATCTATGTAGGCAAAACGAGGCGCCAAGTACGCAGAAGAATAGGGGAACACGTCTACTCGATCAAAAATAATTTTGACACACCTTTGGCACGCCACGTGAGGTGTTATCATAGAGGCAATAGTGATGTTCTTACATTTACCATACTTGAAAGGGTACATATGGGCCCTAGAAAAGGAGACTTGGATAGAAAATTGCTCCAGTGTGAAGCACGCTGGATCTACAAACTTAAAGCATTATCACCACAAGGACTGAATGAAGGTTTCACTTTCACTTCCTTCATTTAAGAGGGGTTCCTTCATTTAGCTATAAGTCCAGTTTATAATCTAGAGGAAATTACTTACTCTTTAGCCTACTTATCTTTTTAGTAGGCCGCAACTTGGAGTAGATTACTTTTTAGAGATTATTAATCTCACTTATTATATCAATGCACCTTTTTGATTTTTATATTCCTCACACACTTTTATTAGGATAGCCATCTTATCCCCTCTGTAATTTTTTCACACCACTTCTACCTTTTTTGATAGAGAAGTCTCCCCTAGCCGGGACTTTTTGGGTCATAGGTCTTATGATCCTGTTTAGTATCCCTCTCTCTTTTTTATATTACTTTCACTATAGCCACTCATTACTTATTAGCAGGATTATCCTGCTATTTTACACATACACATATATAGTATTTCATTCTAGATTTACTCCTCTTATCACATACTCACTCTGCCTTATACATATATAATATTTCATTATTTCATTTTTTCACTTCTCACATCACTCTAGTAGGATGTTCATTTTTGCATGGGTATCTATTATCCTCCTTTTCCTCCTCTCATAAGTATTACCTCCTTTACAATGGTTATTTATTTACTTTCCCATCTGTATTTTGTCTGTATATCTTGCCTGTATTATATCATATTCTTTTATATTTTACTCTCTCCCCGTTTTTGTATTCATTTTGAGCCATACTGTACAGGACCAGTGGGCTGTGTCCCCTTTACATAAGCCTTTCAGTACAAGCAGCTCCGTTTTCCCTTCTCTGACCCCACGTGATATTACACAAGGTCTCCATGGTTACGCTAACCAGTTAAATAGACGGGCGCCTTAGCAACCCGTGTTTGCCTTTGAGGAAGACGTCCAGTGACGTCGAAACGCGTCAGGCGTGCGACGCTGCGTGCGTCCGTTTGTTGGAGCGCGCAGTGATCGCGTACTAGCAGTGTATGAGAGTGTCTGTGTGCCCTTACCTGTCCTAACCCAATATTTATGCATGTGACTGGCGATTGTTGATCTGCAGGATTTGTTATCTTAGACACATTCTGTCACTGATACTTCAGCTCACAGTCTCCTATGCTTTATAGTCCATCAGCTTTATTAGCTTACCAGCTTGTGATAGCTGGCAGTGAATACTAATGATTGTCACTTAACCCCTACTTGGAATTCCATTTTGACTCTCTATATATCTGAGAGGGGGGTTCACTATGAAATATAAGTATCTGCTTTTCTTTTTGGATATATAAATCTTCCAATTAGTAATAACACTCAATCCTTATTGCTTACTAACAAGTAAAAACATTTGAGACTTATTCTAGGACTTAAATAAGGTTTGGGGCACATGTGCAATGGAGTAATTGTACCCACATACAAAAAAGGCACAACACTGCTAAGTGGGATAAAGAGTACCCCCTTATTAAAGGGTTATTACATTATAATATAACTAATTTCACTGAGAAGTGAAAGGCTCTCATTTGTCCCATATTATCCTGTCCTCTTTTAATTTGTGTGTTCAATCCTGGATTTTTTAACCAGCTTTTAACTTCGCCGTTGTGATATATTTATAATAAAGATTTGTTATATAATTTTCCCAATTCTGTATTGAGCAAATGATTTCATTATAGGTGGTAGACACCTTGGGAGCTTAGCAATCCTATGTTTATATTTTTAGTTGTATACAACAAAACAAAAGCACTGAAATGATACGTGATTAAATTGATGACATTTTTGTATATTTTTCCTATTCCTGAGCGTAATTACTTTTTACTTTTTAAATCTATCTATCTTTTTATCTATCTATCTATCTATCTATCTATCTATCTATCTATCTATCTATCTATCTATCTATGTAGCACGACTTTAGCACGCCTGACAATGCGCGCAGACGCATGCGCGCACAAACAAAAGCGTGGCTCTCAATAGCACATGCCCGTAATCTGTACACAGTAGCAGATACAATCAGTCAGTAAAAAGACAGCACGTGACAGTGTCATGGGACAAGTGACAATGTGAAGTGCACCTGGCCCTCCCTGCTCTGGTCAGTGTGTGTCTGACAGGATGTGCTGAGATCTGACCCTTTCACAGCTCATCCTGACTTCCCAGGGAACATATCTGATCTGTGACTGAAGACATCGGGATTTATCAAGATTATCCTGGCAAGAGAGTATGGAGCAGCACTTAAATATCTATCTGATCACTCATAAACATCAATAAACCTTTTATATATATATATATATATATATATATATATATATATATATATATATATATATATATATCCAATATAGCAAATTCCAGAGTAGCCTGAAACTCTCCAATGTGTCAGACAATCATATTAATTTTATTTATAGCCCTTATTAGCCACATCTTTTCAACCTGTCCAGGAGTAATAACAGTACCATAGCACAGCTTTTCTATTAACTTTTCTGTACTCTGTGCTTATTATTATTTGTACTAGCGACTTGCCTGTCAAAAAATGACGGCAATAAAATTTGAAACCGTGGTAATGCTTTTTTGCCACCGAATGTGAACTTATGGCCCCTCCGAGCACCTTCGGTGCTCATTGCAAGCCATAACTTGCTAACCTTTGTCGCTCATTGCGAGTCCCACAATGAGCGCCTTCAGGTCTCATTGCAAGCCTTTTCCCCTGTGTACTTTATAGTCCTCACACTTGAGCACCCTCAGCACCGCTGTCCCTTGGGTTAAGTGTCACTGGTTTTGATTCGGTGTTACTGCCTTTGTATTAAGTGTTACTGTTTTGCATTAAGTCTTTTACGTCCTTCAGCTGCGTTTTATGTCGTTCTGCCTCTTTTTCTTTTTTTCGCCATTTTTTTTCTTTCTTCTGCGAATTTTGATTGGAAAAAAAGCCAAAATATGCCTCAAATTAACTTGCAACCTCACTCAAGGGCTCCTTGGCACTCCCCCTGAGCTGTGTGTGAGTATGTACGTAAATTTGAGGCACATTTGTGTGTTTTTGCAGTTTGGCGGTTCGAACGTTAAATTCGTATTTTTGCGGGTCGCTAAGTCCCAAATTTTACTGGCCGTAATTTCATCGGTGTCGCGAAGACGCGGTGAGCGCCTTCTCGCTCTTTTTATCTAAGTCCTGCGTGTCTCGGGATGAGTGCCGGTGTCGTTTATCTCCACCAGCGCAATGAGCACCTTCGTCGCTCATTGCCTATGTCACTCAAATCGCAGGGATGAGCGCCTGTGGCCCTTATCACCACCAGTGCAATGAGCGCCTTTGTCGCTCATTGCCTAAGTGCTGTGGGTCATAGGGATAAGCACCTACGGCGCTCATCTCCACCAGCTCTATGAGCGCCTTCAGCATGTGTCAGGCGCGCTAAAGTCTTGGTGCCATCTATCTATCTACCTATTTTTTATCTATCATATAGTAGTATTTTACATGTCTGTATTTCACTTTTATAGTACTGTACATTCCACCCTACCACACTTGAAGAGATTTTTGGAACAAAGAACACAATTATAAAAACACAAGAAAACAAAGTTTTTGAAACAAGAAAGAATATGACTTTTCAAAAGGGTCTAATTTTATTAGCATAGTTAAAAGTCAAGCAAAGGACGGTTGTGTTCTGAATAATAAACTGCAGACATTAAGACTAGTTGCAAGTATTATGACTCTACTGAAATCAAATGTATTATTCCAGACGTGTTTGCCCTTGACTTTTAAAGGTGTGAAAACAGTGTAATTGTGTCTTGAAGCTACAGTATGGTTATTGCAATATATATTTGTATTCCAGAAGAAAGGTCAGCTGGTTGATGAAGAAAATGTCTATAAATCTTATAAATCCTAAGGTATGTTTGACAGTCAGCTGTTTGCTTTATATTTTGGTGTATTACAGACCATATCATCCTGTTAAAAATGTACAAGCTACAGTTTTTGATTTTGGATACATGTACTAATATGTAAAAGCTTGAAGACCTTTTAGTAAATAACATGGAACTGGAACAGTTCTACAAGATATTAAATTACTTGATAATGTGAAAATTATTTTTACGTTAAATTTAATAAAGATAAACTTCAATTTTTCAACTATTATATGTATTTTGTTTTAATGGTGACAAACATGTTGTCTTTGTTCCCAAAGGATTAGGAGGACTGGGAGGAACAGTGGATTAAGATAAAATCTCTATTCAGTTCTGTTGAAAGCGGTTGGTTAAATAACAGCTATGACAATAAAACTAAATGGAAGAGTAAGTCCCAGGAGGATAACCCTCCCCATCAAGCTAAAACAGATTGGCAATCTAATATGTAATCTCCTATAACACAATCAAAGTCAGGTAAATATAAGATGTTTTCTAAAATCTTCTTATGCTCCTGTCATGCAAAGATTCCAATATTGGGCTCCATTCCATTCTGACATGTTTCAGCATGCCCATTCCATATGAGCTGGGGAACCCTGGGGATTCACCCTTCCCACGCAATAAGAGTTGGGGTATTCCCGGAGATTCCACCTCCGGACAAACTATTTATTATGAGCCCGGGGTCTCTATAGACCACATTGCCCCATGGCCTCGGGATAAAACACAAACACCAGAAAACAAATTACATAAGTTTTAACATAGCATAATGCATGACATTGGAAGTATGAAAGATCAGTTACATTAAATGCAGTGGCACAGGGCCAGTTTAAGGCAAGTGCCCAGGGTGCACTGGCCCTGGTTCAACTCTTTTGACAACAACACACTATTGTTACAACAGCCGCAGTTCTTAAACAAAATAACATTATAGGACTTCCTGAAAACTGTATACATGTGTTTTCAAACCTCTGCTTAAAAGCGTGTTCATTTTGGGTCACTTAAAAGGGCGACTTCACATTAAAAAAGCATTTGTATGTTTGAAAATTTTAAGCCTGACTAACAAGACCGTTCGAGGACCGTAAGTCCAACATGAAGCTCGCAACGGCTGTGGGCTTGAAATTTGGCTGAGTTACGGTGCTATTAAATTAGAATGGCTGCGAGCTACGAGCTGGAGACGCAAACCCGTAAACCATTTGTCGACCGTCGGATTTGTGGGCTTGACCGTAATCAATTAAGCAAACCTGTAGTTACAAGTTTAGATGGATCCAATGGAAACAGAGATCGTCATCATAGCGTCACAGCAAAATAGAGGTTGGATTTCAAAGTCTTACGGGGTCCAATTATGATTTACTATCGGACCCACATTCCAGATGTGATGCAATATTAATAAAGCCGTAAATATGATATTCTATTGCATGCGAGTTACAGTATATGTATTAACACATTGATTGCCGGGATCGATATAACACAAAAAATATACATGAAATAAAGTATTATATTGGGCCGATTTGCGGGCGTGAGAATGTTGTGCTATTAATTCTAAGACCTAACATCACTTTCACTTTTAATATAAGTACAGTAGTGTGATTTTATTAACAGTTAGAGTGCTACGTATTGGACTTTACCACCCTTGCGAGTCCATGGAGAATTTTCCATACTGATTATATTCTACATTTAAACACACTTCAAAGTTTATCTTGTTTAATTGCATAGTTTCCCTTACTATTTAACATATAAGTAAGGGCCAGAAAGTTAAGAAACTGATTTCTGAAGCAGCAGAAAAATGGGAAGGGGTACAATTTATATTGGCATATTGCTGCTTAATGGGAACTAAAAGCAGCAGGGAAGCCTGGAGCATTTGTAGTGACTCAGGCTTCCAAACAAAGACTCTGTGCAGGGTTTGAAAAACCATCAAATATGAAAAAGATCTAGCCTGCAGGAAGGTTATGTGAGTGGGTGCATTGTGAAAGACAAGGCACTGAGAGGCTTCATCAGAAAAAATACTAGGCAGCCACTGTAAAATGACATATATTATACATTGTAAACTATATTAAATGCTAGTTTTTAACTATATAAATAAGCAAAGATGTGCTTAACATTATGTCTGTTTGTCTTTATATATTTATATAATCATATGAACATTTTGAACAGTAGCATTAACGACAAGCAAAATGTAACCTTTAAGCGTGACGTGTACACGTGGGTCTGATGACTGGAGAGCTCTAACACTGGTATTTTTATTCAGAGATATGCCACTGATGTCAGTCCACTTCTGTTCTGCTTACATGCACCTTTCACTTTCCATCAAGGATACTGAATCAGCAAGTGGCAATAAATGAGAATAATTTTTATAATATATATTTATAGCTCAGTTCTGTAGAAATATACAAAAGTAGGTCACCAATATACACAAGTAAATACATGGTTAAAATGAGAAGACATAAGGTGGGTTTTATACTGTCAAAAAATAGGGTTAGATGCTCACACCAAAAAAATCTAATATACTCTACCCTGTTTAAAAGCTGTTTTTATTAAAGATACTCAAAATCAAATAGTTATTTTTTAGGTTAGTCTTAAGGAGCATGAGAATCTGGCTATACATTGTTTTAGCCATTTTTATAAAGTAAGTGATTTCTGAGATATTCAGTATTGTTTGTGCCTCATTTTATGAAAATGTTTGCCCCCAATTGCTGCTTTAATGCTTGTGTGCCTCGGTAATGATGTTCCACATTATTATAATGTAGTTAGATCCCCTGCCTAAGCTTATCAAGTACTCTGAGCAAAGAAATTGCATTTTGAGTTGCGGATTAACATAAAGGAGTAACAAAAGCAATGCCATTTATCTCAGAAATGATTTTCTGTAGAGAAATAAAGGTCATTACAATCTATAGACATTTTTAATACTGTTTCAGATTAAGTATATTTTGTAATATGAATTCAATAAAGCATATTAATTAGCACAGTTTTTGGTTGAAAATAGATCTGTAAACCTATAAAACCAGTAGAACCCATTTTCTCTTTGGGTTTCATATGTATAACCAGTAACCCATTCAATTCTGTGTTCAGAAGCCAACATATCACAAAAACATACATGGAACAATTATAGTAGTGAGATGGTGAAAATAAGTTAGTGTTATGTAATTGTATATATTACATTTATATTTAGACTAAACTCAATATAACAAACAAGAAGAAGTACAGACCTCTTATTAAAGAAAGGTCAACAATTTAGAGCAAACCTAGAACTTATAGAAAAAGGTCTTGATGTAAAGCCCTTCGCTTTAAATAATTGCAATAGAAGAGAGTGGGGAAATAGTCTGCATAATCTCTTGAATAAGACAATGTAAGTGAGACTGAGAATGTATCCTTTTAAGATACATTTAACAATATAAAAGCAGAGCAGACAAAAATATACACTTAATACAACCAGAGATATTCTGTATAAGATAGGAATCTTATGGTTTAAACAATCATAAGAGGGCCATCATTAATTCATATACTTTTATTATTTACATTAAAACACTGTTTACTTATAAAACAAAAAATGAATGATGCAATATAAAAGATAAAATAATAATAAAACGGACAATAATGGTAGACCACAAATACAAATATTAGTCACCATATTATAATTGAGAGTTTATTCACTATATAGTGTGTATAATATAAAAAGGAATATGATACCTTAAATTTATGTGCTAGAACAAATTGTAATGACCTGAACAAGGTCTCATATATATCAAGTTTATGTATCTCGTATCTCCAATCTCATACATATCCAATTTGTGTATATCCTGTTTACAATATTAGGGGTTAGATCTGAAGGATCCAGTTGCTTTCACAAGATATCACAGACATTCAACAGGTCTAAATGGATTTAACACAGACTGTTACTTTCCCTATTCCGAATTGACTCAATTAAATAAATAACTTTGTTGGAGATTCATCTACAAACAGTAAGTGTGAATAAGTAAAAAGGAAGTTATGTGTAAAATTAAAAAGTGTGATTATCACTTATGTATGAGATAAGTTAGAGCGGCTGATATGGAAGGAATGTGGAAATAGTAGTCCAAGTATGGATAAGGTGGGAATGGGCTAATAATACTAAATGGAGGCCTCTAAAATTAAATATGTATTATATGAATAAATGATACAGTGGTTTACTTATAGTTTTCATTAAAATTGACCTAGCACTATATGAGGCCATAAATAGTCATTTATAGTGAGTTAACTTTTATTATCTATCTCAGAGTCTGGAACTAGTTTTTTTTTTATATATTACAATTTAATGTGAGTTAAGGTGTTTTACCCATTTTTAGGAATTAAATCATATTTGGGATGCATGTATACCCCCCAAAAATGTGGTATTACCTTTTCTATATCACATCTTGCTAAGAATTTAGGAGTATTATACTTTATTAGGAATTAAATTATATTTGGGGGATATATACAGTTTTGTGGGAACAGGTTGAAACTGGTAGAAAAACTAATTCCACCATTTACTGTTAATATAATATCACCTTTCTTTGGACCTTCTAACGACCATGGTGTACTTTGTATACCCTTTTTCTAATTCACTCTATTTTTGGAGATTACTGCATTATGTCTCTCACATGCAGATTTTGATAACGGATATTGAACATGGTGGTTATGTATTAAGGAATGTTTTTCAGTATGGAGTGAGTTATTAAAGGGATATGTAAGTGAGCTGGATTATGAATGCATCTGATAGAGGATACCGTATTTTTCGCCGTATAAGACGCACTTTTTCTTCCCCAAAACTGGGGGAGGAAAGTTGGTGCGTCTTATACGGCGAATATACCTTTTCAAACTGCCTCTGTCCTCTTGATCTCACCCCAGCGCTTCCTACCAGCATCGCTCGCGTCGGCCGGTGCGTCCTAGTGACGTCACACACGCAACGCTGCAGTACACGAGGAGTGCTGGTAGGAAGCGCTGGGGTGAGATCAAGATGGCAGAGATCAGAAGAAAGGTGAGGATCAGGGGGGTCAGGGAGGATCAGGACGGTCAGGGAGGATCAGGGAGGATCAGGGAGGGTCAAGGGCTCCCAAATGCTCCCAAATGCTGCAGTATATGGATATGTATGTGTGTATGTGTGTGTGTGTATGTATGTATGTGTGTGTATGTGTATGTGTGTGTATGTGTGTATGTGTGCATGTATGTGTGTGTATATATGTATGTATGTGTAAGTATATTTATGTGTGTATGTATATGTATGTATGTGTATCTATATATATATATACATATATATATATATATATATATATATATATATATATATATATATATATATATTTGTGTGTAATGTAGGTGTGTATCTGTGTGTAAAGTGTATTTGTGTTTGATTCAGATTTTTTTTTTCTTGTTTTCCTCCTCTAAAAACTAGGTGCGTCTTATCTGCCGGTGCGTCTTATAGGGCGAAAAATACGGGTAATTAGTAGTATATGAAAACATGTGTATATAAAGAAAAGTTCAGTTTATGTAAAAGTTAATTGCACAAAAGTCAAAGCCAGCTGTTTCCACCCACAGGATTCTTATATAAGCTGGGAACACACAGGAAATACAGCAGTGTACCCACAGGAAATACAGCAAGATACATATTTTGACCTTTCTGGTACAGAGCACAGGAAGTAACTGTTGCAGTTCTTGTAATGAGCACATGCCAGAAGCCACTGAGGAATGATACAATGTATTAGCCTGATTCTGGATTTTAATATTAGGCTAAATTAGGTACTATGTACATACATATTTTAATTGTTATGTATACTGATAGTGTATTAATGCCAATGGCAAAGGTCACATGCAATACAAGTTTTTTTTAATTTTATTATAATTAAAGTTTTACACTTCCAAGTTTGTTAATACACTTCCTTCACCTTATCAATATTTTCTAAATAAAAACAAATCTTTTTAGGTGTGTGTTTATCGTAAATTCACATTGTGACAATATGTTGATTCTTATTTTTAGGAGAAATTATTAGACAAAGTTTATTTTTTGCATTTATTGAAATACATTTTTTATGACCGGTTATGATATAATTTAACTTTTTTAGAACACGGGAGGAGGCAGGCCAGTACTGAGTTGGGAAGCACCAACAGATTTGTCAGATTGAGTGAAACTGTTGGGGATGTCCATTCAGGAATGGCAATGACAGATAGAGCTGTTCCCTCTAACACCCGGGAGAACAGTTCTACTGGAGGAGGGGGAGGGCAGAATAGGCAGAGAAACAGACAGGTTTTGATGGTAGAGAATTATATTATTAGAAAGGTAGACAGGGTGATTTGTCACCTAGATTCCAGCAAGCTAACATTTTACTGTCTCCCGGGTGCTCAGGTTTGGCATGTTGTGGATCAGGTAGATAAATTATTTGGAGGGGCTGGAAATGAACCAGCGGTCTTGGTACATTTTGGTACCAATGACAAAGTTATTGGAAGATGGAGTGTTCTAAAGAATGATTGTAGGGAACTAGGAAAAAAGCTTAAAGTAAGGACCTCCAAGGTAGTATTTTCTGAGATACTACCTGTGCCACAAGCTAGCCCAGGGAATCAGAATGAGCTTAGGGAGGTAAATGGGGGGCTAAAAAGTGGTGCACTAAGGAGGGGTTTCTGTTTTTAGATCACTGGGCTGACTTCTCACTTGGGTACAATCTCTATAGCAGGGATGGATTGCACCTTAATGATGAGGGAGCTTGTGTGCTAGGGGAAAGGGTGGTAGAAAGCCTGAAGGAGTTTTTAAACTAGTGGGTTGGGGTCCTAAATGAATGTAATGGGGTAGAAAGTATAGAGGGGGTAAATAATTAATTAACTACTCATGGGGGAGGAGATGGGGGAGGGTTAGTATAGTCAATAGGGAGGTATTACTAAGTAATTCAAATACAGAGGCAGGTGTATGCTTGCTAAAGCCAGGAGTATGCCAGGAAAAATTGGAGAGTTAGAATTATTAGCAGTTAATAAAAAATGGGATTTAATAGGCATTACTGAAACATGGTGGGATGAATCTCATGACTGGACCATTAATCTTGATGGTTATAACCAATTTAGGAAAGATAGGGGCAATGGTAAAAGGGGAGGAGGGATTTGTCTGTATATTAAACTTTGATATAAGCCTATAGTCAGAGATGATATTTATGCTGGAACTAGCGCTAATGTTGAATGTTTGTGGGTAGAGTTAAACAACGAGCAGAAAATTCCTCAGGAATATTGGTAAGAGTATGCTATAAACCCCCAAATATAATTGAAAGTTAGGAACTGCAATATTTTTTTACAGATTGGAAATACAGCTAAGCATGGGAAAGTTCTAATAATGGGAGATTTTAACTACCCTGATGTTACCTGGATAAATGAAAACAGCAGTTCCGCTAAGGGGAGCAGGTTCTTGAGTACACTTAGGGATCATTATTTGGCCCAGGTTATACAAGAGCCTACTAGAAATGAAGCTATCTTAGATTTAGTCATCACAAATAATATTAATATAGTATCAAATGTTGAAATAGGGCAAGCTTTGGGAAACAGTGATCACAACACAGTATCATTTGAGCTTGATTATGAATGCGTCTGATAGAGGAGAATTAGTAGTGTATGAAAACGTGTTATATAGAAAAGTTCAGTTTACTTACAAAGTTATTTGCACAAAAGTCAAAGCCAGCTGTTTACACCCACAGGATTCTTTGGAGCTCATCTCGAGCCCCGTAATTTTTGCAGCAAATATTGCAGTAAATGTTGCAGAATTGCAGTAAATATCTGCTCATGGATTGAGAGCTGGCTAAATAACAGGAAGCAAAGGGTTGTGGTTAATGGAACATACCCAGATTGGAGTAATGTGGTAAGTGGGGTTCCTCAGTGTTCAGTATTAGGTCCTCTCCTTTTTAACATATTTCTTAACGTCTCCATTTTTGATGATGACACAAAGTTGTGCAAGGTAATTAAATCAGATAATTATCTACTTTCCCTCCAAAGGGATTTACATAAATTAGAGGAATGGGTATCTAAATGGCAGATGAGATTTAATACAAATAAATGTACAGTTATGCATTTTGGAAGGAAAAACAACCATGCAATTTTAACAGAGCTCAATGCAAAGCAGAAGCTGTAAAGGCAAATAAAATATTAGCATGTATTAAGAAAGGTATAGCAGCAAGGGAATCAAATATAATTCTGCCACTTTACAAATCCCTAGTATTTGGAATATGGAGTACAATTTTGGGCAATGGTTGGAAAAGGTACAGAGAAGGGCAACAAAACTAATAAGGGGAATGGAGGGGCTAAGTTATGAAGAAAGACTAACCAAATTAAACTTATTTTCTCTAGAAAAAAGGCATCTAAGAGGGGATATGATTACCCTATATAAATACATCCAGGGTCAGTATAAAGATTTGTCAAGGGAGCTTTTTGTGCCAAGAGGTTTTCAACTGACACAAGGACATCCTTTGAGGTTAGAAGTAAAAATATTCCACTTTAAAGAAAGAAAATGGTTCTTTACAGTAAGTGTGGTTAATCTGTGAAATTCTATACCAAAGTAGGTGGTTACAGCAGATTTGATAGATAACTTTAAAAAGGGACTGGATATATTTTTAAATAAAAATGGCAATCAGGGTTATCCTGGTTAATTAGCGAGGGAGTATTGATTCATGGAGGAATCCAATCACCAGTTTCTGGGGTCAGGAAGGAATTCATTTTTTCCCTTTTGAGACAAGTGGCAATGTTTCAACGTTTTGTTTTCCTCTGGATCAATTAACAACTAATACGCATATTGCATTTCAGAGGAGATCTTAAAAGATTGAACTGGAGATCTATAAGGCTAAGGTTTCATATTTTTCCATTAACAAATACATATTAAATTAGTGGCACTTTATTATCAAAGCTATATATTATTGTATTACTGTATTACTGTAGTAAAAATCTATTACCACTTTATCATGATTTAAATGTATTATTTCTACCATAATCAATTTTCTACAATATTTAAGGTATATAATATATAAAAAAAAATTTGTTGGACCATATTTTTTTTTATTCATACTTTATGACAACATTATTTTTATTTTTTCTTCTTTTTATCTTTATTTCTTCTTTTTCTGTCTGGGTCTCTACTCCTACTTACTGTCCACTGACCGCAACAATTTGGTATAACCTCAAAGTGTTAAAAACATGACAACATTAATATCCAATGAAAATCCCTCACTTGCCTGCTTCACTCCTCTTGTTCGGGTAGCTTAGATGCCAGACTAATAAAAAACACATATCAGGCCGCATGTGTACGTCACTTGGGGGGTGGGGAGGTGATCTCAAACTAGGGGACCAAGTTAAAGATGGTCCTCTAGTGGTTATTTAAACTTTAAGATTCAATAGGATTTATATCTTACACGGTATATCTCAGGTTATATTCTCAATAGATTGATAACCGTAGATGAGATTTCCTTGGTGGTTAAAAATCTAAAGTTACCTACAAAAACTGTTGAGCACCTGAGAGATACAGTATGCAGCAGACCCTGGAGAAATTTGGCCTGGGAGAATTTGGTAGGGAGGCTATCGTAGCTCTGTATTCCAATCTCACTGCTTGTGGTTTCGGGTTGTAGCTCAAAGGCCTTCCAAATCACTAATGGCACGAGGCAGGGTTGTCCCCTGTCCCCGCTATTGTTTGCCTTGATGCTTGAACCACTGGCGGAAGCCATTAGGGCTTCAGTGAATATTAAGGGTCTTAACATAAATAATCAGGAACACAAAGCAGTCTTGTTTGCTGACGATACGGTTTTGTGTTTAACTAATCCTGCACACTCCTTAACAGCTCTTCAGAAAATTTTGGACTTACAGTGCCTTGCAAAAGTATTCACCCCCATGACATTTTTCGTGTTTTGTTGCTTCACAGCCTGGAATTAACATGGATTGTTTGAGGATTTGCATCATTTAATTTACAGAACAAAACCACAACTTTGAAGATTTTTTTTATTTTTACTGTGAATCAAACAACACATAGGACAAAATAACAGAAACAGTCAATGTGCATAACTATTCACCCGCTAAAGTCAATACTTTGTAGAGCCACCTTTTGCGACAATCACAGCTCCAAGTCGCTTTGGATAAGTCTCTATGAGCTTGCCACATCTTACCACTGGGATTTTTGCCCATTCCTCCTTGCAAAACTGCTCCAGCTCCTTCAAGTTTGATGGTTTATGCTTGTGAACGGCAATCTTTAAGTCTGACCACAGATTTCCTATTGGTTTGAGGTCTGGGCTTTGACTAGGTCATTCCAACACATTAACATGTTTCCCCTGAAAACACTCAAGTGTTGATTTAGCAGTGTGTTTGGGATCACTGTCCTGCTCGAAGGTGAACCTCCGTCCTAGCCTCAAATGACGCACAGGTACAGGTTTTGCTCAAGAATATCCCTGTATTTAGCACCATCTATCTTTCCCTCAACTCTGACCAGTTACCCAGTCCCGGCTGCTGAAAAAAAATGGGATGGTGTTCTATGGGTGATGTGATGTGTTGGGTTTGCGCCAGACATAGCGTTTTCTTTGATGGATGAAAAGTTACATTTTAGTCTCATCAGACCAGAGCACCTTCCTCCATACATTTTGGGAGTCTCCCACATGCCTTTTTGCAAACTCAAAAGTTGGCATTTAGTTTTTTGCTGAAAGTAATGGCTTTCTTCTGGCCACTCTGCCATAAAGCAAAACTCTATGGAGCATACGGCTTATTGTCGTCCTATGTACAGATACTCCAGTCTCTGCTGTGGAACTCTGCAGCTCCTTCAGGGTTACCTTAGGTCTCTGTGCTGCCTCTCTTATTAATGCCCTCCTTGCCCGGTCCGTGAGTTTTGGTGGGCGGCCGTCTATTGGCAGGTTTGGTGTTGTGCCCTGTTCTTTCCATTTGGTTATGATAGATTTGATGGTGCTCCTGGGGATCATCAAAGATGTAGATATTTTTTTATAATCTAGCCCTGACTTGTACTTCTCAACGACATTGTCCCTTACTTGTTTGGAGAATTCCTTGGTCTTCATGGCAGTGTTTGGTTAGTGGTGCATTTTGCTTAGGTGTTGCAGCCTCTGGGGCCTTTCAAAAAAGGTGTGTATATATAATGACAGATCATGTGACACTTAGATTGCATACAGGTGGACATCATTTCACAAATTATGCACCAGAGCTTTTTATGGGCTTCATAACAAACGGGCTGAATACATACGCACATGCCAATTTTCTGTTTTCTATTTCTAAAAAATAGTTTTATGTATTTATTTTTCTCATTTCACTTCACCAACTTAGACTATTGTGTTCTCATCCATCACATAATATTCAGATCAACAAAACGTTGAACTTAAGGCTGTAATGTAACAAAATAGGTAAAAAGTCAAGGGGGGTGAATACTTTTGCAAGGCACTGTATATAGTACAGTTTCAGACCATAAAGTTAACATCACAAAATCTAAAGCCTTGGCTATTAATAGTTCACTTGAGGAAAAAAAAATCTTGTCTCAATCTTATACATATAAGTGGCACACGAACAAGATTACACACTTGGGCATAGACTTTTTTATAAACCAAAAAGATATAATTGTTAAAAATTATAATAAACTTTATCAAAAGATAGTTGCCCTAATAAACAAATGGAAAGATAAGAGGGCCTCATATGCCGGTAGAATTGCAATAACAAAAATGAGCTTGCTTTCAAAAATAAATTACTTGTTTCGTTGTATACGCTTATAGTTGCCTAATTATTTGCTAAAAAGATATCAAGCATTAATTGATAAATATATACAACTATGTAAACTAGTAATAGTCAAGAAAAGTAATATGTTTAAGCATTTTGAGAAAGGGGGCTTTGGCTACTCAAAGATAAAACTTTATTATGAAGCCACTATGTTGACACACATGATCAAATGGTTTGATCCGAGCGGCTCTTATGCTTGGAACCAGATTGAAAAAGAATTAGTTAAAGATCTCAAGTTAATCTTCTTTGAGTTTCAAAAGAAAGATCTTGAGCAAGGGGCAACAGTTGTGGGTGAGGTGTCACAAACTTGAAATATAATCAATGAAAAGTAAGATTTGATTTCTTCGCCTCACCCAATATTACCACTTTATTTTATTGTTAACGAGGATACAACAACTAATTTGTAGTCTAACTGGAGACTGAATTGTTTACAAGATCTTTATATAGATGGTGTCATGGCATCTATTGACCAACTAATTACAAAATACGACCTCCCAAAGGGAAGTTGGTTAGATTATATTACGATAAAAACACTTGTTTTGGAAAATAAACGTAACCTTAAATTCAATGGTGTCGTTAAACCTGTGGAAAAACTAATTGTTTCTTTGCATAGGTCGTATTTGACATCCAAGTGCTTCACTATCTTAAAACAAATTGGTGAAAAGGATAAAACCCCCAAGATGGTCTCTTGGGAAAAAGATCTTGATATAATTTGGCCGGTTGATACTTGGCATAAAGCACTCAGGTTTACTAGGAAACATATAACAAATGCCTCATACAGAGAAGTATTCTCTAAGATTCTAAACAAATGGTATATGGTCCCGTCCAAACTTAGTAATTTTACACAAGATGAGAAACAGTCCCTGTGTTGGAAACTGTGGTCTAGCTGGCACCCATGTCTACATATGGTGGCTTTGCCCTTTTGAGTTTCAAAAGAAAGATCTCGAGCAAGGGGCAACAGTTGTGGGTGAGGTGTCACAAACTTGAATTATAATCAACAAAAAGTAAGATTTGATTTCTTCACCTCGCCCAATATTACCACTTTATTTTAGACCTATTGGAGGATGTGTTCCTTTAAATTGTCTAGACTCTTGAAGTTAAGGATCACCCTAAATGTTGAGAATGTTATTTTCCACTTTTTCCCCACAGAATACAGCCCTGAAATTCGAGCATTTATCATGCAGATTTTGATAGTATCCAAATGGTTATTAGTGAGATGCTGGAAGCAGGAAAGAATTTCATCTTGGTCAGAACTAATTAACATTATATTGCGTAATCGTGAATTTGATGAGTATCTCATATTAACCAATATGATAAAAAATAATAAGACCAAATGCAACATTTGGGATTCTTTGGAAATTCAGTATATTTTGTTGGAATAGACCTGCTTCCTGCATTTCAATCGTCTTTAGCCTTCCCACTCCCCTCTTAGGCCATGTATTCGGATGGTACTCAGACCTTGGCACTTAATGTGTATTGTTTTTTCTTATCTTTTTTTCGTGTTTTTTGTGTGTGGGTGTGTAATTTGAGTGACAGTCTTTTACATATATATGGAAAGCTCTCATAGGTACATAGTAAAATAGGTTGAAAAAAGACTTTAGTCCATCAAGTTCAACTTTTTTAGACATCCTCTGATCTGCAATATGCAGATTTATTGTTGATTGATCCGGAGGAAGGCAAACAGAAAAAAAATACTGCAGTGAAACTTTGCCAATTGTCTCAACAGGGAAAAAAATATAAAATTGCTTTCTGACCCCAGATACTGGCGATCGGATTCATCCGTGGATCAATACTCCCTCTGTATTTATCCAGGATAGCCCTTAATGCCCTTTTTATTTAAAAATATATCCAATCCCTTTTTTAAATTATCTATCGAATTTACTGTCACCACCTCCTTTGGTAGAGAATTCTACCCTTACTGTGAAGAACCCTTTTCTTTCTTTAAGGTGAAATCTTTTTACTTCTAATCTCAAAGGATGTCCCCTTGTCAGTTGAAAACCTCTTGGCACAAAAAGTTCCCTTGACAAAGCCTTGTATTGACCCTGGATATATTTATATAAGGTAATCATATCCCCTCTTAGACACCTTTTTTCTAGAGTAAATAAGTTTAATTTGGTTAGTCTTTCTTCATAACTTAGCCCCTCCATTGCCTTTATTAGCGTTGTTGCCCTCCTCTGTACCCCTTCCAGCTGTAAAATGTCCTTTTTATGTAGTGGAGCCCAAAATTGTACTCCATATTCCAAATGAGGGCATACTAGGGATTTGTATAGTGGCAGAATTATCTTTGCTTCCCTGGCTTCTATACCCTTCTTAATACATGCTAATATTTTACTTGCCTTTGCAGATGCTGCTTGGCATTGAGCACTGTTACCTAGGTGGTTGTCCACAAGTACTCCCAAATCCCTTTCAATATCTGATACCCCTAGATTTGTTCCATTAAGATTATAAATTGCATGGCTATTTTACCTTCCCAGATGCATAACTTTACATTTATTCGTATTAAATCTCATCTGACACTTAGATGCCCATTCCTCTAATTTATACAAATCCCTTTGGAGGGAAAGTACATAATTTTCTGATTAAATTACCTTGCACAACTTTGTGTCATCAGCAAAAATGGAGACACCACACTCCAATCCCACTTCCAAGTCATTAATAAATATGTTAAAAAGGAGGGGACCTAATACTAAACCCTGAGGAACCCCACTTACCACATTAGTCAAATCTGAGTATGTTCCATTTACCACAACCCTTTGCTTCCTGTCTTTTAGACAGCTCTCAATCCATAAGCAAATATTTATGGAAATTCCTGTATCCCTTAGTTTGCTCAATAGTCTCCCATGTGGCACTGTATCAAAAGCCTTTGCAAAATCCAAATAGACTACATCCACTGAATTGCCTTGATCCAGGTTCCTACTAACCTCCTCATATAAACTAATTGGGTTTGTTTGACATGACCTATCCTTCATAAATGCATGTTGACTCCGACTTTGAATAGACATATTCTTGTATATTATCCCTTATTAACCCTTCTAAAATCTCTCCCACTACTAAAGTGCGACTCACTGGTCTATAATTCCCCAGATTTGCTCTTGCTCCCCTCTTAAATATAGGTATCACCAGTGAAAGGGCAGAGAAGAGAGAGACCCTGAGTAGGGAGAATAAAGAAGGACTAGGTAGAAGGCAGGGAGGAGTAAGATTTTGACAAAGCAGGAAAGAGAGAGAGGATAAGGGGGAAGACAGGAGGAGACACACTGACTGAGAGAAGAGAGACAGAGAGATGTAGGAGTGAGAGAGAGGTCAGGGAGTAGAGAGACAGGGGATGAGCAGAAGTGAGAGAGAAGACCAGAGGAGAGGTAGGGAGGAAACACAATGACTGATGTAGTAGATGGAGATTGGAGAGACATGCACTAACTTATTGAAAAGAGAGAGGACCAGGTGGGCACTGGGAGGGGAGAGACATTGAGCATGGATAAGAGTGATGGAACAGGGAGAGGGCAGGGATGAGACACACTGACTGAGGGGGAGAGACAGAGAGAAGAGAGATGCACGTAGGCGAGGAGGCAGCAGACTGGCTGATGATGCAGATGCCATGAAATAATGCATGTATCTGCACATAAATATATATATATATATATATATATATATATATATATACAGCTCTGTCATGCCTTCCAGCTAACTGTCTCCTGTCTACTCACCCATCCTCAGCTAGCTCCAGCTCCTGTCCCATGTACAGCTCATTGTGAACTTGCGCACATTTGTAGCGTGTGCGCTTTAGACCTTCGTGCTTTTATCGGGTGGCGGTTCTGTTGCCGCGCTTTTGACGGCACAGTTTTAGCTTGCGTTGTTATTTCGGGACACCTTTATTAAGATTGTATTATGCTTTGTAGCACAGTATCTGCCAGTGTTTACTAACTCATGTTAATTACAGAGTTGTGCTTTTGGGAAGTTAGTTATTTAGTTAATTTGGATTGAGTTAGCTATGCTTGAAACATAGTGTAAGTAGTACACCCTGGAGTATTACTAATGCATCAACTTGGGGAAGCTTAGCACCTTATTAAATTAGCCCTCATAGTTCCCTCGGTCATCTAAAAGACAGTTTTTTGCTGTTTGCGAGGACCGATTCCCCAATACGTCCCTCACAGCCTGCTTTGCAAGATGACACTGAAAAATGGGCGAGAATAGGCTCTGAGAGCGCTACTTAGTAACACGCAGCCATAAATCTTTGAGGTGAACCTCGCACCTTGGAAGAATCCTTACGGGCACAAAAAAGTGCCAGCAAGGGCTCGTACAGCCTATACGTGCTGCCTCGGAGCAGCCCTACACCACCGTTTGATGCTCCTTCCTGCTCCCTTAACACATCCACATGCTGCAGGGGTCCCTATAGAGAACCTTGCAGTGGGGCATCGATCAGGCCCCCACTACATTTAAAAATGTCAAATTCCCCGCCGCGGGTCCTTAAAGGGCCTGCTGCACACTATTAACCTATCCCAGCCACGGGGGTACTTGCAGTACCCCCGCGGTACCAAAATTTAACCCCCTCAATGCTGGTGGTTCCCATCGAGCCCCCCAAAGTCTCCCCAATATTAACAGCTTGCTGCAGGGGTCCATATGGGCCCCAGTAGCCCCCCCCCACATTAACCCCTTGCAGTGGGGGTCCCCGATCGGCATCGATCAAGCCCCCACCGCATTTATAAAATTTGAAATTACCCGCTGTGGCTCCTTAAAGGGCCCACGACACACTATAAACCAATCCCGGCCACGGCACCTAAAATTAAACCCCTCTATAATGGGGATCCCCATCGGAACCCCCAATGTGTCCCCACCTTAATCCCTTCCTGTAGGGGTCCATAAGGACCGTTGCAGATTCCCCACACTAATTCCTTGCAGCGGGGGTCCCCGAGCTGCAGCGATCGTGACCCCGATGCATTTACAATTTTATATTTCTCCCCTCGCGGGTCCTTAAAGGACCATAAAGGTCCTGAAAGGACCTGCGCGAAAAAATATTAACCTCTGCCACGGAGGGTACTATAAGTACCCCCCCAGGCAACTAAAATGAATCCCATCACTCATGGAACTCTAAACAGACCCCCATAGGCCTTAATTAACCATGTCACTCGTGGGGGTCAATACAGTCCCCCATAATCCTTAATTAACCCTGTCACTCATGGGGATCAATACAGATCTCCATAAGCCCTTAATTAACCCTGTCACTTATGGGGGTCAATACAGACCCCACAAGACCTTAATTAACCCTGTCACTCATGGGGGTCAATACAGACCCCCGTAAGCCCTTAATTAACGCTATAACCCATAGGGGTCAATACAGAGCCCCATGAGCCCTTAATAACCCTATAACCCATGGGGCTCTATACAGAGCCCCATGAGCACTTATATTAAACCGATAACTCATGGGGCTTTATACAGAGCCCCATGAGACTATAATTACCCCCCCCCAGTCCAATAGGGGTCTATATAGACCCCTATAGGACACTATGAATCTCCTAGGTTAACCCTACAAGTTCCATGAGGGTCCTCCTGGACCTTCATGACAAAGTCTAAGCACTACACTACACTATTAACCCTTACTATACCCCATTAACCCATACTAAACCCTATCTAATCCTAACTGGGCCTATCTAACCCTAATTGGGCCTATTTAAACCTATCTTGACCTAATAACCATAACTGGGCCTATTTAACCACATTTACCCCTATTAACTCCCATCACTTATGAGGGTCTATACAGACCCCAATAAGCCTCCATCTAACCCCATCCCTTATGGGGGTCTATACAGACCCCCGTAAGCCTCTAGTTAACCCAATCAGTCCCATAAGGGTCTATGAAGACCCTCATAGGACAATGAGAAGCCTATTATTAACCCCATAAGTGCCATGATGGTCCTCCAGGACCCTCATGACACTAAGTACAAACACTACACTACACTATTCCCCCCAATAAACCACTAAAGCTAAACTATCCCCCCTCTCGCCTAACCAATTAACCCCTACCTACCTAACAGTACCTACCTAATCCCCTATTAAACCCCCCACCCTACTAATTACATAAAATAAAATAACCTAAGGTATATAAAATTTAAAAAAAATAAGGTACACAAAACAAAAAAGGACTACAAAAAATAAAATAAAAATCACAACCCCCCCCCCCCCCCCCCGCCACTACATAAAAAAAAAAAAAAAAATTACACACCTGCAAAGGAAAATGCATACACAAATACACATAAAATTATAGTCATAAATACATTATAAATAGACACCTAACAACAATACAGTTTTCCCTATCTAGACATCACCCCCAATCTATACCTAGCCCGCTATCTAGATATTACCCCTATCTATACCTAACCCCAATCTAAACAGCCTCATGGGGTTAATTTTAGTTGCCTGGGGGGTACTTATAGTACCCCCCGCGACAGGGGTTAATATTTTTTAGTTAGGGTCCTTTCAGAAGCGTGAAATTTTAAATTGCAAATGCAGCGGGGTCATGATCAATGCCGATCGGGGACACCTGCTGCAAAGGGTTTATGTGGGGGGCTGCAGGTGTCCCTATGGACCCTTGCAGCAAGGGGTTAATGTGGGGACACTTTGGGGGTCCCAATGGGAACCCCCAGCATAGAGGAGGGTTCATTTTAGGTGCCACGGCCGGGATTAGTTTATAGTGTGCCGCGGGCCCTTTAAGAAGCTGCAACGGGTAATTTAAAATTTTTAAATGCAGCGGGAGCCTGATCTATGCCGGTCGGAGGTTCCCCGCAGCAAGGGGTTAATGTGGGGGGGCTGCGGAGGTACCTATGGACCCCTGCAGCAAGTGGTTAATGCGGGTCACTTCATGGGGCCCGATGGGGACCCCCAGCATAGAGGGGGTTAATTTTAGGTGCCGGGGGGTATATGTAGGACTGCCGCGGAAATCCCGTTCAGGACCCCCGCAGCAATTGATGAGGTGTGGGAACCTACGAGATCATCTCGCTGGCTGTCACTCCTCATGTAGACTTTCTCTGTGTTGACTCGGACGGCCCTGCTGCGTAGCTCACATATTGCTCGCAGCAGGGCTAATTTAATAGCGACATAACTTTTCAAAATTTGCAGCACGTAGGGTTTAAGTAGAAGCCTTGTATCTACGAGGCTGGAATTTATAAGGCTGTTAGGCTGCAGTTGGGGAGAATTTCTCTTACTTTAGGTATGTATGATGAGAGGATGTAGGTTTGTAAGATGGATGTAAGTTCTTGGAAGACAGGTCTTGGATGCAAGAATTTGTATTGTTTATTTATTTTTTGTCACACTTTGTCTGTGCCATGGTGTTTTGAAAAAGAAAGTTAAAGAAATAAATGGAGTGAGGTCTAGGCTGAGGGCCTGCCCTGATTGTGTGGACAGATTAAGAGCCTTATTAAATTAGAGTTTCAATTCGTACCTCACAAATGCGCCTCGTAACGCGATTTGCGTACTACGAATCGCGTCGCGATTGACTTGCGTAATTCAGGACTCCTTGGCCGAGATTTGTCTCTGAAAAGTGTAACATACTAAGTCGCGGAAGAGAATTCTTCGCGTGTAAGCTCGTATCTCGCAAATTCGCTAAGTGCACAAAAATGCCTCAGCAAAATGGTTTACGCATTACGTACAGACAACTTAAAGTGTAAAAGTGACAGTTTAACAGAGGGAAAGCATGGAAGACCATTACAATTGATTGCACAATAACCCCCTCCCCCCACCAAAGCAAATGCATTATACAACCAATTTGTTACATTTTGGAATGCCATGATGCTGCTTAGATAAAGCAATTAAAGACGCACTACCTGAATACATAAAAACATATCAAAATTATGCCATATTAACCCTTTGTTACTCACAGAGGCTCTCTTTAATTGTATATACATGTTGCTCATCACATCTACATTTGGGAACACAAATATGGGGCAAATTACACTGCCACATGGCGTATATCAAGTACACGGGTAGCATGTGAATATGTTCTGTTCAGTCTTTCAGTCATGTCTGACTGTCTGTGACCCTCTGGACTGCAGCACATGCAGCTAGGCCTCTGCCACTGCTTTCCAACAAGGTTTGCATGCTGGTGATACTGGAGAGGCTTGTCAGTTCCTTCACCAGTGATTTGGAATGTGTCCGTCCACTCTGCTTTCACCATCCCACCCACAATGGCCCTTAATGGTATAGCTCACAGCTTAATTGAAGTACACAATATCTGTTGTTTGGACTTTCAGTCATGTCTGACTGTCTGTGACCCTCTGGACTGCTGCACATGCAGCTAGGCCTCTGCCACTGCTTTGACTGAAAAGCCATGCTGCAGCTTACATAAAGCAATTAAAGACGCACTACCTGATTACATAAAAACACAAAAACATCAAAATTATGCCATATTAACCCTTTGTTACTCACAGAGGCTCTATTTAATTGTATATACATGTTCCTCATCACATCTACATTTGGGAACACAAATATGGGCAAATTACACTGCCACATGGCGTATATCAAGTACACAGGGAGCATGTGAATATGACCTGTTCAGTCTTTCAGTCGTGTCTGACTGTCTGTGACCCTCTGGACTGCAGCACATGCAGCTAGGCCTCTGCCACTGCTTTCCTACAAGGTTTGCATGCTGGTGATACGGGAGTGGCTTGTCAGTTCCTTCTCCAGTGATTTGGGATTTGGCCGTCCACTCTGCTTTCACCCTTCCACCCACAATGGCCCTTAATGGTATAGCTCACAGCTTCATTGAAGTACACAATACCTCTTGTTTGGTCTTTCAGTCGTGTCTGACTGTCTGTGACCCTCTGGACTGCAGCACATGCAGCTAGGCCTCTGCCACTGCTTTCCTACAAGGTTTGCATGTTGGTGATACTGGAGTGGCTTGTCAGTTCCTTCACCAGTGATTTGGAATGTGTCTGTCCACTCTGCTTTCACCGTCCCACCCACAATGGTCCTTAATGGTATAGCTCACAGCTTCATTGAAGTACACAAGCCCCATCAGTTATCAAACCACAAGGTGGCCATGGGAACATACCCCACAGTTATCTACTGTAACCCATCAGGAAGGGCAGCAAACACACATGGAGGGTTTGCAGAGGCACATTGAGCAACAGCCAACTCACCTCCATCAGGGGTAATCTCCGCTACGCCCATCCAAGGAAGTCCCACGCCATTGCTGGTGGCCATGTGCCAAGATGTCCACTCATTCCCATTTGGTGACCCCATTATGTTCTGCTATTCATCAATTTACATTAGTTTGGATTGCTAAGTGATGTTGGGGATGGGGCTTGTATACTTCAATGAAGCTGTGAGCTATAACATTAAGGGCCAATGTGGGTGTGCGGGTGAAAGCAGAGTGGACGGACAAATCCCAAATCACTGGAGAAGGAACTGACAAGCCACTCCAGTATCACCTATCATTATCCTGTTAGGCGCTCAGGGGAATGTTCCTACTCCACAGTATCACTAATTGGACTTGGCCTGTGCATTAACCCTTTATTATGCCTAGATTGTAGATCTATTAGATGAATTATATGATATCTAATGCTATTATGAATATTATTTCTCTTAATATGTATGGATCTATTGCAGGTTAACTAGGGCTCATTAGTTTACATCTACAGTAATGTGACACTAATGTAATGCATGTGGATGTCCCATAACCCCAACCATTGAAAAGACACTGACATGGTGAGAACAGTATAACACAGCTTTATTATTTACACACACCACAATCAGCAATGGTCAAGACTGTGCATTCAGATAACGGTATAACAAAGCTTTATTTTGGACACAGACCACAATCAGCAGTGGTCAAGACTGTGCATTCATAATAATGGTATAACAACGTTTTATTTTGGACACAGACCACAATCAGCAGTGGTCAAGACTGTGCATTCACATAGACGGTATAACAAAGTTTTATTTTGAACACAGACCACAATCAGCAGTGGTCAAGACTGTGCATTTAGATAACGGTATAACAAAGCTTTATTTTGGACACAGACCACAATCAGCAGTGGTAAAGACAGTTCATTGATATCATGGGTGTGGTGTGGGCGGGTCTCGAGAGAGCAAGGGGCTACAATAAAACAAAGGGGATACCTACAGGGGCCAATCTAATAGTCTAGAATAAGCATGATGCATAGCACCTACCAGGGTCACATGCGGTCAATACACTGCTGCAACCTGACTGATGAAAAAAAGGATCATCACAAATCACTCCATTTAACTTAAGAAACCATTAGAGTGCATGGCACTTACAACTTGTCTGGATCTGCTGAATGGAACAGATGATTCAACCTCTGGACTGTGTAATCCAATCCAGTTTCACACCTACAGTGTGGTGGACAAAATTGGTCCAAAAAAAAAAAGGCTGAGGAGGATAAAAAAAATAATGACAATGCATGTACAGTACAGTACTAAATACTGTACCAATATACCAACTCACCTGATTCCCATCTGCAAGCGTTACTAAATATTATCTAGGACTCTGGATAACCAGCAATGTGGGGAAATACTCATTAATACGGAGAGGACACAAATGTCAGCAGCCATAGTCACTGTCACTTATATCAGACCCAAGGATCTGTTCTCAGACTCAGATATTGAGGTCAGGATCACATGCTTCATCAGTGCATATATTAATGCTGTCTGTCATTAACGTGCCATTGTGAGACTTTGCAAGTCCAACGCTATAGCGGTATTAGTCTACATTTAAGCTAACAACAAACATGTCTGAGATATCTGGCAATATGATAGCTTTAACATTGTGGGAGCTACATGTTAAGGAGGGGGCTGTCATTGAAGTAATGTCTACCTGAGAGACACTGGGAAAACCTTACGCCTCATATAATTCCTCCACAATGCTTGCAGATGCAGGACATGCCTTCATGGGCCTTAATTGTACCTAAAACAAAATAAAACAAATGGAAAGAAAACCAAAAAGAAAACCTAAAACCTAAGGGCCTAAAAAAAAGGGGACTGCATCATCCCTTCCCAACAGCATTCCCCAGTGACCATCAATTGGTGGCATATTCAACCGAACCCTACGTGTCCACAGAGAAGAGGATCATGGACCATGTGATGGGAGGTAGCCATCTGCATACAAAATATCACCATCACATCGGCCAAGATCCAAGACTCTGTAGCCAGGCTAGATTAGGTCAGCATTATGACTAATAGATTGTCACTGAGGAGTGCTGTTGAGAAGGCACAATCATGTCCACAGCCCCTAGGTCCTCCTCCGCCTGTGCTCAGGGCCCGCGCCATGACCCTGTCTACCCACGGTTGGTGGTGGGGGAGCGGGAGGAGGTAGTGGTACCACGGGTGTAGGTGGCGGCGGAGGCATAGTGGAAGGAGAGGAGGTGCCAGGCTGCTGTTGGCTGGTGACCTGCCCCGTTCCCAAGCAGCCTGACCATGTGCTGCTCCATCATCAGGTGATGCCTCCTCTCCTCCGTCAAGCGCATGTCCAGGCTGCACCTCATGCCGGAGATGTCGGCAGCCATCCTCCCCATAAGGGCCAACAACTCCAGCAGCGCAGCCTCGGCCATTGTTGGTGGGGGCAGGGCTAGGTGAGAAGATGGTGGGGAGAGAGTGGGGAGAATCTGGGACCCGGCTGGAGACAGGGGCTGTGATGTTGGGGTCCCCGGTGGCTCACTGTGTGGGGAAGGAGGTGCTGTGGCATAGTCCACCGCTTGTGAGGGCCCTGGCGAGATGGCAAGTCTTTGGAGAAGGGGGACAGTCGGGTTAAAGCTGCTGGGGCTCTGTACAGGGGGGCTGTCATCAACTACCACGACCTCCCCCTCCTCAGAGCCGGGGACCTCTGATGAGCCTGTAGCCTCCTCCCCCTGAGCGGTCTCCTGCGGGGCGGGGGCTGACGGCCTGCTTCTGGCTCATCACTGGACCCAGACCTCCTATTGGATGCTGAAAGAGAGAAAAGAGAGGTAAATGTCATTAGTATGCTGATTAATACATTGATATGTTTTCACTCCTAACTATCTGACATCTAGGCCTGAACATGGATGATTCTCCTAATTGCAACTCAGATTAGCTATCATTTGCTAGATTTGATCTATTCTTTGGTTTCTTGTCTTGACCTCTCCTGGCTCCTAACGCTGTCTGTATTTCGTCTGCGTTCTGTAACTGTATAGGCTGCAGTGTGCACACCAGTACATGGACTCTATTGCTTGATTACTCTTGGGGTGGCCAGGAATGCTTTGTCAGCTACATGGATTTAATGACGCATCCATCTATCCATTGTTAATTCCATGGAGCTGACATGTCAGTGTCCTTGTAGGTCACCATGTACATGTGTAGTGTGTGTAGAGCACATGTGGTGGCATGTTTGTGTATGTCATATTCACCTGAACTGGAGGCTGGGTCCTGCTGGGCCCCTGGGGACGAAGCTCCAGCTGTGGGCGATGGTCTTAGAAGGTCCCTTGCGATCCTCTCCCCCGCTGTGTCCCTGAGCTTCTCTGGCCATCTTCCTCCTCACCGTGGCCCTGATAAACATATAACAGTGCTTTAAGGACCCCAAGACCCTAGGCACCGTGGACACCTCCTTCATTATCTCCACTACCTCCTTCCAAGCCTGAGCCTTAGGCCCAGGCTTCACTTCCCTTGCAACGAGGATGACGTGCTGGTCACGGATCGCACCCAGTAGTACCATATTCTTCCAGGGCGTATAATTACGGGCCCTGCTCCTGCCCTTGTCAGGGACCCTGGCCTCCCTGACCTCTCCCTGAGGCCTGTCCCTTCCCCAAACTACACCCCCCCCCCCCCGGGAACAGGCCCCTTCCCCTCTGTCCCTCCTCTACTAGTGCCTGCACTGGCATCTCCCTCCGGGGACCCCTCCTCCTCCTCCGGGGACCCCTCCTCCTCTCACTCCGGTGACCTCTCCTCCGGGGACCCCTCCTCCTCCCCCTCCGGGGACCACTCCTCCTCCCGCTCCGGGGACCTCTCCTCCTGCCTCTCCGGGGACCTCTCCTCCTCCCCCTCCGGGGACCTCTCCTCCTCCTCCTCTTCTCTCTCTGGGGACCCTTCCTCCTCTCTCTCTGGGGACCCCCCTCCAACGCAACCACCTCTCCTCCACTCTCCACTCCACTCTCACTGGCCTCACTTTCCGCTCTTCTCCTCCTGTCCGCCGTCCTCCCACCATGCTCATAAATTATAAAGAAAAAGGGATAACTCAAAATACTATAATATAATAAGTAGAACTGTTATATAGGTGATGAAAAAAAGTGTATGTCCTATGTGTTTTCAATAACTGTTGGGGGATGCGGTGCAAAGGTTGGGGGGGGGGTTGTGTGCTAACGCTATGTATGTCTCTATGTGTCAATACAAAACAATCCAAAATAGTGCGCCTACAAATCAAAAGAACGATAAAGAAATAAAAGTATTACTGGAATGTGTGTTGGAGAGAAAATATGTGTGTGCTATGTGTATTTAATAAGTGTTGGGGAATGTGGTGTGGTGGGGGGGATGGGATGGGGGGATGGGTGTGTGGGGTGTGTGTCCTAACTATATATATGTCTCTATGTGTGTTATTTAATCTATGTGTCTTGCATATATGTGAAATCTGTAAATATGTATTTATGTAAGGACTTATGAAATAGACAAGAAACAAGACAAAAAACTAATCTCCCTCTCTCCAAAACACTACTCTCAATGAACACTCTCTCCAACCTGCTCCTGGAACTGCGTGCTAACTCCAATGGCTCTCACAACTCAGTCAACTCATGGGTTTGTGTCGATCACATTTATAAACTCCTACTGTCAATCAAATTCTTAGCTCGTACTTGATTGGCTGAGAGGCGTGTCTCGCTAGTACGTCCCCTTTTCAGCTTGTGAGCGCGCCAACGGACTCAGCCAATTACATACGCACTTGTAGTGTCAGGCCGCTAAGTGCGTATGTAATTGGCTAAGAGGTTTTGGGCGCGTTTTTGCGCAATTGTCACGTTGGCCGGCCAAAAGCCTCTCAGCCAATTACATTCGCACTTGGCGGCCTGACACGGCCAAGTGCGAATGTAATTGGCTGAGAGGCTTCTTGAGGTAAAATCATAAGCTGGAATGCCACGTAAAGATCCACAGGTGACCAATTCCAAAGCTGTACTTAATGTGCCTAATACCAGGTAATGTAATCAACAAGCAAAATATAACCCCATCCCCAACAAGTCATCAGCACTTCTGAAACAGCATGGATGCTCAACATGTGAGATGGATGCAGGACAGTCTGAGTGGGCGGATAAAGTTGAGATATTATTGTGAGTACCACATAGCACAGCGTGCAGATCCGAAAGCAAGGTCTGCGATTGAGGAGGTGATGGGGAGTGGCAGAAAGTAGTGTCTGGGAGTGAATGAAGGTGTGAGTTGTGATGTGATCCATGCTGGGGCAGAACCAAACTAGGCAAGGGAATTAACACAGGCCATGCCTAGTATCGTGGGGGTGGATCAGGGAGGAGAGAGAGCTCCAGTAGCACAGTGACAGAGGGATATAGGGCCACCTGCAGACAGGGAGGCTGACAATGATGTCCGTAAGAAGCTGTTGGGGGGAGAAGTACAGGAAGTGGTGGCTCAGGCAGAAGGGGTGGAGCCTGTCCAGGAGCCCGTGATGAGGCGAAGGGCATCCAATGTGTACAGGGAGAGACTTACATTAGAGGGGTCGTTTTTGGCTGGCCAGTCTTGTGGCGCTCTATGCGGATCTGAGAGAGGACCTTGAGCCCGCTCACGGACCAATAGAGCCATCCCAGGAATGACACGGATGTTAGCTGCAATGCACCTCCTTGTCTCTGGTAGCTTTCAGAACACCATAGCATAGCCGGAGGAATGTCTCAGCCAAGCCTCTCCAATTCTCTGAGTGCATTCCTCGTGCTATTGTTCCGAAAGCTACCAAATACATCAGTTACCCTAACACTGTGGAAGAGATCTTGAAGATGAAGTTAGATTTCTACCAATTAGAAGGTGTCCCCAATGTGTTTGGTACTATTGATTGTACCCATGCACTGTTACCTCCTAGAGAGCAAGAAGCGCTGTATAGAAATCGCAAGCATTATCATTCAATCAATGTACAGGTTGTTTTTGCGATGCGAACATGCGCATACAAAGTGTGTATCCTGCGTCTATCCGGCACATATGACATTTTTGAGGCCGGCAGATTTTCATCCGGATGGCTACTGGGTAAGTACACAGTAGTAATGGCAGTCAACCATATCACTCTCTGCACTATCTCCAACCTTGACATCTCCTCACTTCCCCTATCTGGCCACCACCTGCTAACTTGCAACCGCACCTCATCTTCCGCTCACCACCCTTCTTCAAATCGTGCCACCAAAACACGCAGAAACCTGCAAGCACTCAACCCACAACAATTGTCAAATGTACTAAAACCCCTTCTCAGCCCCCTCACCACCCTTGCCTGCCCTGATATCGCTACTTCACAGTACAACGCTACTCTAACCTCCACCCTTGACTCTCTTGCCCCCATAATCACAAGCAAACGCCCTCGCTCTCATCCACAACCATGGCACACTGCACAAACACGCTATCTAAAGAGATGCTCACGCACTGCAGAACGGCTATGGAGGAAATCTTGCACTTCAGCAGACTTTCTCCACTACAAGTTTACCTTGTGCTCCTACTTGTCTGCCCTCAATCTTGCCAAACAACACTACTTCTCATCACTAATATAAAACCTGTCCTCCAACCCTAAACGTTTATTTGCTACATTCAACACCCTCCTTTGCCCACCCCCACCTCCTGCCCCTTCCTGTCTAACTGTTTATGACTTTGCCAGCCACTTTAAAACTAAAATTGAAACTATCCGAAATGAGCTCTCCTCCCAGCTTGGCCCTATCCCACCATCCTTTCCACAAGCCGACAACATCCAACCCTTACCCTTCCCAATCCCTCCACTATGGATTCCTTTGACCCTGTAACCGAGGATGAAGTATCTACGTTATTATTAACCTCTCACCTTACAACATGTCCACATGATCCTATTCCTTCACAGCTAATCCCTCCCCTATCCACTGCACTTATCCCAGCTCTCACACATCTATTCAACCTCTCCCTAAACACTGGCAGGTTTCCATCCTCCTTAAAAAAAGCCATAATTACACCCATTCTCAAGAAGCCCTCATCTGACCCAGCTTCTGCCTCCAACTACCGCCCTATCTCACTACTTTCCCTGGCTTCTAAACTGCTTGAGCAGCTTGTTTACAATCGCCTCACTCAATTTATTTCTTCCAATTCCGTTCTTGACCACTTCCAATCTGGTTTCCGTGCCCAACACTCAACAGAAACAGCCCTCACAAAAGTCACCAATTACTTGCTAACTGCCAAATGAAAGAGTTACTTCACCATTCTAATTCTCATGGATCTCTCTGCTGCCTTCGACACAGTTGACCATCCTCTTCTAAACCAAACTCTCCGCTCATTTGGCATCCAGGGCACAGCTCTTTCATGGTTCACATCCTATCTAAAAGATCGTACATTTAGCGCCTTCTTTTTCTGGCACCTCTTCTTCACCTCTCCCTCTGTCTGTTGGCGTTCCCCAAGGTTCTGTCCTAGGCCCCCTCCTCTTCTCCATCTACACCTCCTCCCTTGGCACCCTCATAAAATCCTTTGGATTTCAGTATCATCTCTATGCAGATGATACTCAAATCTACCTCTCTGCACCCGATCTATCACCCTCTCTTCTAGCTCATGTTTCCAACTGCCTCTCTAGCATATCCTCCTGGATGTCTACCCGTCAACTCAAACTCAACATGTCTAAGACTGAACTCCTAATCTTTCCACCCTCTACTACAGCTTCCACTCCTCAAATATCTCTCATTGTTGACAACACCATCATCACTCCCACCTTCCAGGCCCATTGTCTTGGGGTTCTACTGGATCCCGCCCTCTCTTTTATTCCTCACATCCAATCGATAACAAAATCTTGTCAGTTTCACCTAAAAAACATCTCCAAAATTCGTCATTATCTTACACAAGACACAGCTAAAATTCTAATACACTCTCTCATCATATCTCGACTTGACTACTGCAATTCACTCCTTGCTGGCCTACCCATCTCTCGTCTGTCTCCCCTCCAATCCATAATGAACGCCTCCGCTAGACTCATCTTCAATACCAAACGATCAGTGTCTGCAGCTCCTCTCTGTCAATCACTCCACTGGCTTCCCATAGCTTCACGAATCACATTTAAAATCATGACCCTAACACATGAAGCCCTCAACAACAGTGCACCCCCTTATATCTCTGCTCTTGTTTTAAAATACTCTCCCAACCGCCCCCTTTGTTCTGCTAACGACCTTCTTCTTTCCTCCTCTCTCATCACCTCCTCTTACTCCCGTCTTCAAGACTTTTCTTGTGCTGCCCCTACTATTTGGAACTCCTTGCCTCGCTCCATTAGATTATCTTCCTGCCTCAAAACCTTTAAAAAATTACTAAAAACACACCTATTTAAAAAATCATATCACCTTCAGCCTTTATAATTACAACTGTACACTGCACAGCTTAATAACACTCCCACCCACAATCTACAGTATAACACACAGACCCCTCCAATTGACTAAACAAATTGCATTCACATTGCCATTTTGTATTTGTAACCCTCTTGTATCACACCTAAACCCTTAGATTGTCAGTTTGCGAGTTTTCAATTGTGTGCAAGCACTATGTGCATTTGATTATATGCTCAAAAACAGGGCCCTCTATTCTTTATAAGGTGTTAAGTTTGATTTTTGCCATGTACTAAACCCCTGTACAGCGCTACGGAATATGTTGGCGCGATATAAATAAAGATAATAATAATAATAATCTTACTATAACTATAATAACACATACGGTACATCATGTTTCCCTCTATTGCTATGATGTTCACATGTGCATTATGGAGTAATACTACCAAAGCCAGAACATAATAGCTCATTGCTGCCCATAACCCTGTGTTAGCTTTACCAAACAGTATGCAGTTCACAACAACATATGACAAAAAACACAATTGATTAATCATTAGGTATATGTTCTGATGCATTACCTTGTATCCTGTGACATGGACATCTCTAGCCTTCATAACGTGTCATGTGTTATTGTAAGGGCTATGTAAGTGAGATAGATTCAGAATGCATCTGATAGAGGAGAATTAATAGTGTTTGGAAAACTTTTTCTTGCATGAATATATCCCGGAATAAACATGAATTATCTTACCTTGAAGTTATCAAAATCTCTGAGGTCTTTTGGCATTTGGGTTTGAATCTTCACCTCAGTGACTTCTGGCATGTGCTCGGTACAAGAACTGCAACAGTTACTTCCTGTGCTCTCTACCAGAAGGGTCGCAATATGTACCCTGTTGTATTTCCCTTTTGTCCCTGCTTCATGTAAGCGCCCTGTGGGTGTGACCATCTGGATTTGACATTTGGGAAAATCACATTTCTAATTGAACTGACGCTTCATATAGAATACATGTATTAATACACTACTAATTAGCCTCTGTGAGATGCATCCATGATCCAGCTCCCTTACATATTGTGTTGATAGGTCATGATGACGATATTTGGGCATCACAACATCCTATTCATATCAACATGTCACACTTTGTTTCCATCAGGTGATGCAGGATATGGTTGTTTGCCATGGTTGTTGACCCCTTTGAGCAATCCCCAGACTCGGGCAGAGGTGCGGTATAATGCTGCGCTTAAGACCTTTCGGAATGTAATTGAGCGCACCTTTGGTGTACTAAAGATGCACTTCAGATGTTTACATTCCAGAGTTAATTAAGGGTTTATGGAGGTCTGTATTGACCCCCATGAGTGATGGGGTCAATTAAGGGCTTATGGGGGTCTGTATTGACCTCTCATGAGTGACAGAGTTAATTAAGTGCTCATGGGGCTCTGTATAGAGCCCCATAAGTTATAGGGTTTATTTTAGGTGCCCTCCGCAGCAGGGGTTCATATTTATTTAGCGTAGGTCCTTTCAGGACCTTTATGGTCCTTTACGGACCCGGGAGGCAGGAAATTTGAATTTTTTAAATGAAGCGGGGGCCTGATCGATGCTGATCTGGGACCCCCGCTGCAAGGGGTTAATGTGGGAGGGGCTGCTGGGGTCCCTATGGACCCCTGCAGCAAAGGGTTACTATGGGGAGACTTTGGTTGTCCCGATGGGGACTTCCAGCATAGGGGAGGGTTAATGCTAGGTACAGTACTCCCGAGGCCAGATTGGCTAGTAATGTGCCACCGGCCCTTTAAGGACCCGAGGCGGGAAATTTAAAATCTTTAAATGCAGTGGGGGCCTGATTAATGCCAATCGGGGACCCCCGCTGCAAGGGGTTAATGTGGGGAGGCTGCTGGGGTCCCGATAGGGGCTCCTGCAGCATGGGGATTTGTTTAGAGAGCAGGGGGTGCATCAGACGGCGGTGTCAGGCTGCTCCGATGCAGCACGTATAGGCTTTAGGATCCCTTGCGGTCACTTTTTTGTGCCTGTAGGGATTTTTCCGAGGTTCACCCCAGAGATTTATGGCTGCGTGTTACTACGATGTTTTTGGGTCTCATCTCGCAAAGAAAGCTGCGAAAGACATACTGAGGAATCAGTCCTCACAAACAGCAAAATACTGTCTTTTGCGAGGACAGAGGGAACTATGAGGGCTAATTTAATGAGGCTGAATATCTCTAAGAATGATACCTCTTATCTTATTACTTAGTTATTACAGTTCAATGTAATGTAAAGGTGATTACAACATAAGATCTTAATATAATGCAAATGAGTGATTATCAATGATTACCATCACACATTAATTTACACTTTTTATTATATAGCAATATTGTGCCAAAATTTAAAAATGGTATGTTAGTACAGTTAAACTAGATGGGTGGCTTTTGCTAACATATCTGTCTTTTTTAGCCAACACTGTGTTTAATTCCTTGAAATGTTCACCTTGGAATATTCATATTATATTGACCACAAAAAATAACAATCTATTTAATGAGCTGTGCTGTAAGGCATGGAACTTTAACCAATTTGAAGAATTTGCATTATATTAAATCATAGCTCATAGGAATCGCAGCAACATAAACATTTAATCTTAAAAGTTAAATGCAGAATATTTTGAATCAATAAAACTAACATAAGCAGGTGCAAAATGTTTTAGCATATGTCCAAATGATTGATAGCATGCAGATGTGGTCTTATAATGCCTGTCCAGGAGGGCCAATCCCAAAACAGAGTGATGGCTCCACAATTTATCAAACTGTCATTCAAAGTGAACATATTGGGCATAAACTTTCACTTCATTTTATTTATGTTCAAATACATTTATGGAAAACTCAAAACAGGATCCACATAAAACAAATAAAAGATGACAAACTGATACAGATCACATATAACACATAACTTCTTCAGGTAATGTGAGCTCAGGAAAATAATTTAATAACAGGTATCACTCTCTGCTTACAGCGGACCAGGAGGGGAGAGAGGAATGTCCATCTCGTAATGCTGCAGGCTTAATTTAGATAACAAATGCAACTTTAGTTTAGACTTTCAAAGGGATATCCTTAACATTTTCACAACAATTTGTTTCCAAGCATAACAAGTATGAAAAGCTTTCTTAAGTGAAAGAAAAGGTAGGAGTTATCAAGACTTCCATTTTTTTAGTTGCTTGTTAAATCCTATCCGCAATTCCCAGTAAAGACCCAGTGAGGCAATTTTATCATGCAAAATCAATTTCTCTTTAATTTCTTGAGGCCACAAAGAATTCCTTAACAAAAATATCTCCTGACTCTGTAGACTTAGTGTCTGTCCATTTTTATTTTCTTACACCTTAGTTACCTTCTGCCATTCATTCAAACAACTATCTATTTACAATCTTTAGATCATGGTTTATATGCACCATTCCTTCAATAATTTACCCATGCTTTCTTCAGAATTACCTCCTATTGAGTATTTACCCCCGGCCCAGTTTTGTACTACATACAAATGTCCACAAATATCACCCCAACCTCCTTTTTCAGACACAATCCAGCCTATCACTGGCTTAGTCTCTCTCTTTTTTTTATCACATACCATTTCCTTCTTAAAGCCATACATAGACCTTCATTATACAGAGATACAGGCTCAACAGCAGTAACTGCTCTTTCCTTTCTGACAATTCTACTACATTGATTAATTTATTTTCCTATTACCTAAATGTCTAAATGAAAAGGGAGACAACTAAAATAAACTACTATACAATACTGATGGGGGGACACAACAATAATACAGCAATGTAGGGTCTTATGACACAAGTCTTTGGTGATGATTTCAAGCAAGTTATGCTTCTAATAGATTCTGCTGCAACAATGTGCTGGCTTAAAACTCCTCAGAGACAATTGACTTAGTTTGCAACCAGCAAAAAAATGGTGCAATAAAACAACACCTCTTTTTAAAATGGTAGGGGCAGCAAATTACAGCAAACTCTATGAACGTGCACCTATATGCCTGGCCCACTTGCTATCAGCACACTGAATCCCGTTGGTTCTGGGGAGTTTGGGGAGACCAAAGCACTTATCTTAATACTCATTAATTTGTTATGACTTCACACTCACGTCAGACAAGTCAGACATTCAGACAGATACACAAGAGCTATTGAAATAACAGTGTTATCAAATGAGATCTCACTAAAAGCTGTTTACATCACATAGTTAATTCATACAAGTGCAGTACAATCAGGCCCAAACCAAACTCTCAAAAAAACACATAAAACATTTGGTACCATTAAATATTTATAAAACCTATGATAAAATAGACAGAAATAGAAAACACAATGGACAATCACAACAAGCAAATAATTTACATCAGAACAAATCAGCCTATGTAATCACTATCAGCCCACCCTCTCAACACTCAGCATTCATTCATGTATACATAGAGTTCATACAAGACTGATCATCTTTTCCTGTGTACTTTCTTATTCTCTAGTAATTGTAACTGTTCAGTAAATCTACTCAAGATTTCAATAGGTTAATACAATCTACCTTGTGGCAAAATGTATACTTCTTCCCTTATCTTCTCTACAGCACCACTCCAAAAATCCTAGAGGTATTCAAACCTCTTTTCCTTATTTCTAATTTTAACCACACCCCTGAGTGCAATTTAACTTAAAGCAGTGTTACAAAACTCTCTGTCTAACTATAAACTAAACCCACCTTACTGAGTATCAGTCTGCCAAGAGCACTTTGAAGTCAATAAGTTATGGACGACATCACTCTATCACTCTCACAGGCCTGGTTCTGCTTACTTAAATTTGTGCCCTTGGTTGGTCTGAGTGGTAGAGCTGCAGTCCCGTCAGTTTCTGAGTTTGTTACAGAAGGCATATGGCCTGCCCACATCCTCTACAAAACGTTGGGGGAAATATCCATTTTAAACCTCACACAATCAAAGAGTCAAAACTAAGTTTCTTTATTGGATACAACCTTGGAGAGCAAAATGAAGTCTTACATAGCAGAATCAATAATCTGGTCTGAGTTACAATGTTATGTTGCTAATTATATGGACTAGCAAAAGCAGATGTGTAAACTAACCTAATATGGTCACAATCTTTTCTTGCACGTAAATATTTATAAATAAAAAAGTCAGCATTCTTGTCTTCTCCATCGTATAAAGCATAAAAACACAAAGATCACAAAGATCTCTAAGCCAGGGAAAGGAGGGATTGAACAGATTAATGGAGCCAATGTTCTTACATCAGAGGACTTTTCTATATTGTTCTTGATGAAGAAACTGGAATCCTTATTAAAGTAGACGACCAGGAAGAAAATAGTGTGGTGATTGAGATGGTGATAAATGATCCACCATCCCTGAGAGGACATAAGAAGCAGAATATGGTGATGTGTCCTAATACAATTATAAAGTATCCCAAGAATGCTCTGTCTACGGTGGCAATAAAACAAAGAGCTATGGATAAGGAGAGGCAAGCCGGTGAACAAGTAAAGCAAGAAGTACAGACAAACTCTATCCCAGATATATGTATATGTTTGTATATTTATATATATATATATATATATATATATATATATATATATATACTGTATAGATATAGATGAATAATCAGAGTATGAAAGCTACAGCTGTGGAGATAACTGCATCTGTCTGTTGACAGATGCAGTTATCTCCACAGCTCTAGCTTTCATCCCTCACATATTAAAAAAGCGATTCTCTATAGTCAAGCAATCCGATACCACTGCATATGTTCTAACAATGAGGACCGTGATAATCATTTAAAAACACTGTCTGACTCCTTCAGCAGAAAGGGCTACAAACCTAATGTCATAACACAGAAAGTAACCTTTGCCATTAAAACACCCCGGGAACACCTGCTGCGATACAAAACTAAAGAAATGACCTCACGTACACCTCTAGTAACCACCTACCATCCGGATCTAGAAGGAATCTGCAAAATATATAAGGATCTACAACCACTGCTAACAAAGGACGCAGAATTAAAACATATATTCCCCAAACCCCCCATTATTGCATTTAGGCAGCCACCACATCTCAGACAAGCATTGGTGAACAGTAGATTGGCCAATGAAGAGCTTAACAAAGAAAATGGCACAAAACCTTGCAATAAAAATCGGTGTAAATTGTGTCAACACATCTGCAAAGAGGACACAGCCACGCACAACAACAAGACCTATAACATCAGAGGGTCATATTCCTGTACATCAACTAATGTAGTGTACATGATACAATGTACTGCATGTGAGAGAGGCTGCTACATTGGAGAAACCAGTCAGAAATAACATATGAGGATGAATCTACACAGACATTCCATCAATAAGCACAATGAGGACAATTACTTTACTCCAGTTGGACACCATTTCACCCAGAATAACCACTCCATGAAAAATCTCAAAATCAAAATACTCAAAGTTTTTTTTAAAAACACAAAGGAAAGACAGACATTTGAAATTAAAATGATTATGTTCTTTAACAGTAATAACTAAGGTCTCAATGTAGACATGGAATTTTGATCTCATTATCAAAATTTCTTGTAACCTCCAACATTCATGATTGTAAATATATATGTGTGTTTATTGATTTTTTTTTGTTCTCTGCCTTCCTCTTGAGTTTTGGTTACAGCTCTATGGTACCTTAGATGTAAAACTATTTATGACCCCAATTTACTTAGTCTGGTCTGCACCCCCACACACTTACATGGCTGCCTGAACAGAACATTATTTGTTAATCTTGGATTTTTTTTGCTGTAATTGTGAATCTATAATCAGTATTGACTCTGACTTGACAAAGAGAGGAACGCTCTTGAAAACTCGTCATGAAACCTATGAATATGTTTGTCCAATAAAAAAGGTATCACTATATACTGCAATACGCTGATTATTCATCTGGATTACTGGACATTCACGGCTACCTCACTCTTCATATATATATATATATATATATATATATATATATATATATATATATATAAATTAGAGTTATTAGAGAGGTGTGAGAATCATTTGTAAGTTAGACAGCAGAAGTCCCTAAATGGCTATAGAGATATAAAATTAAGAACTAGCTACTTCATTTAACTTAAGGATCATATATGACTTTTTACAGAGGGCAAACACAGCATAATGTATTATAAAAACCCATGCACTGTCCATGGAGGCTAGTTCTGGGGAGAGTTCTAGAGAGAACCTCCAAGAGCGAACTCCCTGAGGAAGGCCAGAGTGAACTGTAGACTTTGATGTGGTGACTATATTGATTCCTTAAACTATTGAATCCAACAATGTAATTATTTTGTTATTCTGGTTGATTATTCAAATAACTGATTATTTTCTTCTCGCCCTCTTTTACTACTGAAAGGCTTATTAATGTTATGTATGTATACTGGTGAGGTATTTTGTGTAGCTATATTAATTAATGTTTTTTTCTATCTGTATACTGAGATTATCTGTTTTGTTGACTAAACATCATTATGTTTTTTTCATCTCACTGTATACTGTTATGATATACGTTTTGTTTTTTCCTGAAGTGATTATAAATTAGGTGTCTTCCTTTCTTAATTAGTTGTAGGAGTCAGCCATTTTGTGTCACATATGTCTATATGAGTTATATTTTTCTGTACAAGTTTTTAACCTTATTTGTTTTCCTTTGTTAATATCTATTTTTTATATACATTTACATTTGTGACAGTGTAATCCTAAATTTTTTTCACATTGTTTTTCTTGTATGATTATTTGTGTTTGTGCATTGAAATATATATACTTATAGTATAGTACTTATTAAGGGTCCCTGGGGCAGAGTGTAAGAGACAGGCAGGTGCCCTACCCACAATGTTTGGATGGTGATGAAGAAAACAAAAATTATGCTGCTAATAAACCTAATGAGAGAGCATTGGAGACTTTGCAGAGAGGGCTGAAGAAGGGAGCTCGGCAAGCTCAAAGTGTCACTGAGTTTGACAAAGAGATTGGTAGCAGAGAGTCAAATGCTATCTGAGCAAGACACCAACCTCCATTTCGGTGAACTGGAGGAGCAATGGAGTGTTGTGAAAGAATAAGCGAGAAGAAAAAGCCGAAATGCATATAATGGAGATGATGGAGCTAAAGACAGAAACTGAGAACATAGATGTCACAGTACTGATTGTGGCGCAGAAGATTCACAGAGCGCAAGTGAATCAAGAGGCCACGATCACTAGTGGATCACAGGAGTTACAGAAGTGGCACTGTGATCGGAAGGGTTTATCCCAAGTTTTCACAGGAAGTCCTTCTGAAGTCCTTCTGAGGTTGGAGGTTTTCCAAAATTCTTTGGAGACTTGGACAACATGACTTCTAGGGAAGATGTTCATGCATTATTTCAGTCACAGATACAATGAATATGTTGATTTTTGTAGAGGTGTAATTGAAACCATTCATTTAAGGAGTCAATAGTTGTAGAGTTTGACCCAGATGACCCTGTAAAGAAATTCTTAAAATGTAAAGATCTAAAGTACAAAGATTCAGAGATAACTCTGTGGTGGAAGGATGATTATTTTACAAAGAGTGAAGAGCAAAAGTACAACATCCACCACACTTTTCCCAGCTCTCACACATCTATTCAACCTTTCCCTAAACACTGTCAAGTTTCCATCCTCTTTAAAACACGCCACAATTACACCCATTCTCAAGAAGCCCTCATCTGACCCATCTTCTGCCTCTAACTATCACCCTATCTCACTACTTCCCCTGGCTTCTAAACTCCTTGAGCGGCTTGTTTACAATCGCCTCACTCAATTTATTTCCTCCAATTCCCTTCTTGACCCCTTCCAATCTGGTTTCCAGGCTCAACACTTAACAGAAACAGCCCTCACAAAAGTCACCAATGACTTGCTAACTGCCAAATCAAAGGGTCACTACTCTATTCTAAGTCTCCTGGATCTCTCTGCTGCCTTCAATACAGTTGACCACCCTCTTCTAATCCAAACTCTCCACTCTTTTGGCATGCAGGACACAGCTCTTTCATGGTTCACATCCTATCTTAAAGATCGTACATTTAGCGTCTCCTTCTCTGGCACCTTTTCTTCACCTCTGCCTCTGTCTGTTGGCGTTCCCCCAGGTTCTGTCCTAGGCCCCTCCTCTTCTCCATCCACACCGCCTCCCTTGGCACCATTATAAAATCATTTGGATTTCAGTATCATCTCTATGCAGATGATACTCAAATCTACCTCTCTGCACCTGATCTATCCCCCTCTTGTTTAGCTCAAGTTTCCAACTGCTCCTCTACCATATCCTCCTGGATGTCCGCCCGTCAACTCAAACTCAACATGTCTAAGACTGAACTCCTAATCTTTCCACCCTCTACTACAGCTTCCACTCTTCAAATATCTCTCACTATTGACCACACCATTATCACTCCTACCTCCCAGGCCCGTTGTCTTCAGGTTCTACTGGATCCCGCCCTCTCTTTTATTCCTCACATCCAATCAATAACAAAATCATGTCAGTTTCACCTAAAAAACATCTCCAAAATTTGTCATTATCTTACAGAAGACACAGGTAAAATTCTAATAAACTCTCTCATCATATCTCGACTCGACTACTGCTATTCCCTCCTTCCTGACCTACTCATCTCTCGTCTGTCTCCCCTCCAATCCATAATGAATGCCTCCACTAGACTCATCTTCCAAATGCCAAATGATCAGTGTCTACAGCTCCTCTCTGTCAATAGCTCCACTGGCTTCCCATAGCTTACCGTATCAAATTTAAAATCATGACGCTAACATATAAAGCCCTCAAAAACAGTGCACCACCTTATATCTCTAAAATACTCTCCCAACCGCCCCCTTCATTCTGCTAACGACCTTCTTCTTTTCTCCTCTCTCTTCACCTCCTCTCACTCCCGTCTTCAAGACTTTTCTTGTGCTGCCCCATCTATTTAAAACTACCTGCCCCGCTCCATTAGACTATCTTCCTGCCTCAAAACCTTTAAAAAATTACTAAAAACACACCTGTTTAAAAAAACTTATCACCTTCAGCCTTAACATGTACAACTGAACATTCTACAGCTTAATAACACCTACACCCACAATCTACAGTACAACACACAGACACCTCCACTTGACTTAACAAATTGCTTTGACACTGCCATCTTGCATTTGTCACCCTCTTGTATCACACCTAAACCCATACAGCCTTATTAAATTGTGATTCTGTAAATTTAAAAGGGCTCTATTTAAGCACACAGCATATTTTATTTACAAAAGTTTTTAGTTAGTGAAGACCTTGCTTTTGCATAGAAGTTCCCTAACTAAAAACTTCTGTAAAAAAATATGCTGTGTGCTTTAATAAAGCCCTTTTATATTTACTGAATCACAATTTAATAAGGCGGTAAGATTGTAAGTTTGCAAGTTTTCAATCTTGTGTCAGTGCCTTGGAAACAAGCTCTATGTACATTTGATTTTGGCCTCAAAAACAGGGCCCTCCATTCTTTACAAGGTAGTAAGTTTTGTTTTTTGCCATGTACTCAACCCCTGTATAGCGCTACGGAATATGTTGCCGCGATATAGAAGATGCATCGGTGTTCATACATGGCCTTTCATTGTGGTAGCTCAAACCTATGGCGTCGAGCTGAGGGGGAGGATGTGTGACAGAGTGCTCCCTAGAGATTAAGTGTTAACTCTAACCTTAAATAGCTCACACAGATGCATGGCTGGGGTCTCCCCAAGAGGTCAGAGCTGGGAAAGAGAGAGCCAGAGCCTGAGACAGCTCTGGGTGTACACAGAGAGGCAGTAAGAGAGGCTGCCTGAAGCATACTACCAAATTGAAAGACACTGAGAAGAGAGGGATCAGGGTGGTCTAGAATATACAGACAGCAGGATTGAGAGACTGACTTTTGTCATCAGGAGGCTCCTGATGACAAAGTAGCCCATACAGTGACTCCAGAATATCTCCCCAGTAAGCAGTGTGCAAATGCTGCATATTACTAATATAAAAAGGAGTTCTTAGTAAACAGAGATACTAGTGGAACTTAGCACCTCCAGCAACAAAGGTATTATTTCAGACTATGCAGCAAAACTAAATTCAAACCAACCACATGGCTCAAAGCTGAAGTTTTAGTGATGTGATTTGTAAGGAAACGCCATATTGGTAATTGATTGAAAACATACCCTTAACCCTAGCAAGGCAGCAAAGGGAACAATAAGTATTCCCTCTAAATATCAAATTTAACTCTGTCTGGGAAGTAAACAAGCACAGACATGGACATATTATATGCACTCTAGAGCAAAGTGTGCAAGTAAATCATACTATTATATGTGTGACTCCACAGACAATAGACTTGTGAGTGTTTAGGTATAAGCTGGAAATTAAAGACACATCACTCATGATAGCACTTTGATAATGTGCTGTAACTAACAAATATTGCATGTATATTTTTAATCCATGTGACCTTTTCTCACTTTAAGTGATAACACCAAATCTAAACTTGCAAAAAGTTATTTAAAAAAAACATAGGCTTGCTCAAATATTGCCATAATGCAAGGACTGAGGCAACAAGATAAAGAAAGTAATAATGCAGTAAACTCCCTGTTATCCGGCACCTAAACAACCCTTAAACCCCCCAAAAAACATAAAAATGCCTTTAAGAAGGCATTAGCACCTAAACCAAGCCATTTAGGGCCCAACAAAAATAATTAAAAAAAAAGTTAGCTTTTTTTTTACAGTCTCCAACTGCCAGATAGTGCCGGATAGTGCCGGTTATACCGGTTTAGCGGGAGTTTTTTTTTTTTTTAAATGAGGAATTGATGCCAGTTGCTTGAGAGTGCTGGTTGTATGGGTCCTGGATGTCCGTGAGTTTACTGTATTTAAAGTTAAACATCTTAAGACCTATATTAATCCCATGAAATATTAATTGAAAAAAACACTTGCTGAGCTGAAATAGTCATAAGCAACAGTAATTAAAAAAATCACTTAACAGTGGAAACTAAGTAACAGTTAATAGAGTTACAATTTGTTACTGATTCTATTCACAAAAGCACTTGTAATATGTAATATAGAAATCATTACTGTGTTTAAAGTACCCAACACAGTAGAAATATTAAGTGCTAAAAAGCACAAACTTCTGAACTACCTATCAAACTTGGAAGTGCATGTCCCATTAAAGAACTTCAAGTAAAAATCTAATTCTCAGGAGAGATATATGATATGAGAGAACACTAAAGCATATGAAAAATTAGGGGACAAATACAATAATTAAGGGCACGATAAAAGTAATCAGAGTACATTATTTTTATTGTTATTAAGCGACAGAAATATTATTTTATGGTATCACTTTATTTTATTTTTATTGTTTACTTTTAATACAGTTCTTATTAAAGGTTATGTTTTAAAATAATACCCTAAGGGCTTTGCCAAAAGGTATTTATATTTTGACCGGTCAAATCAGGATTGAGAGACACTGAGAAGAGAGGGTTCATTGTGGCCTGGAATATACAGGTAGCAGGATTAAGAGACACTGAGAAGAGGGGTTTTAGTGTGGCCTGGAATATATATAGCAAAACCCCTACAAAAGTGGACGCCTGAGACAGGCAAGTGTCCTGGAATGTACCATGTTATGGGACTGTTTGTTGGACTAAAGCCTGCTTGAGAGCAGTGAAGCCTGCAGTTGGAGATTTAAAGAAACTGCAGTCTGGAAGTGTTTTATTACCAAGACCCGGACAGTGTTCACCCAGGAAGAGAGAACTGGGACTACAGTTTCATAGTGAGTAAACTGGAAGAAGCCAGTATTTTGGACTGTGCATTTGTTTATCTTGTTTGATGGAGGTTACTCATTAATAAAGTAATGAAACTATTTAAAATCCTCAGGCGCTTTACTCCCTTAAGAGAGTTGGTTAATACAGGGCACTGATCCTGCTAGTGGCAGTGCTTTGTCACAATATATATATATATATATATATATATATATATTGCAGTAGTCGGTATGTTTTGTATAATGCAATTTTATTGTGTACTTGTGTTTATGTCTTCAAGGTAGTGAACCTGGGACAGAAAGGAGCAAATATTACTTTAACAACAGAAAACACAGCCTTGTCTGGTACAGCTCTGAATGACTATTGTAATTTCAGAAAGGTTTGGGAGAATGATAGTAAGCATTTATTAAATGTATAAAATGTCCTTTAAACCCATATTTAGATAAAACTATGTGCAAATAGGACCATTCTATTGAGTCGAAGGCCTTTCTAGATGTCTAGTGCTAGGAGATATGTAGGAGTATTGGATTGTTGTGTAATATGTATGACATTTAAGACTTTTCTGATGTTGTCTCCTGCTTACCTTTACGGAACAAACTCTACTTGATCATTGCAAATTAACCTGGTCAAAAAATGGGATATCCCATCTGCCATTATTTTTGCTAGGAGTTTGATATCACCATTAAGTAGTGAGATTGGCCTATAATGTTTAACCTCTAAGGGGTCTTTCCCTTCTTTAGGAAAAAAATAAATTTCAGTTTGGTTGAATTCTGGGGGGACTGAGTGGACTTCTAGTATTGAATTGAATATGGCTACTAAGTGTGGGGCAAGGAGGTCAATACATTTTTTATAACATAGGTTAGTGAAACCATCAGGCCCAGGGGATTTATGCAATTTTGCTTTCTTAATAACTTCCTTAACCTCTTCTATTGTGACTTTAAAATGAAGATATTCCATTTATACTTCAGTTAAGGAGGGGAGATCACAGTATTCCATAAAATACTGCATGTTGGCCTTATTGCTTTGTGCAGATAAAGAGTATAAGTTTTGGTAAAACTTTAGAAACGTTTCTTGGATTTAATTTGGACTAGTCTTAGTCTTAGTTTTACAGTTATTCTTACAGCTGAGTCGTCAGACCAAGAGCACGAGTGAATATCCGCTGAGCTAGTGTGATAAATCAAAGAAGAATAAATGGGAAAAAAGTCTATATTTAAATACGTAGCATGTGTAAATGAATAGAAGGTGTATTCTACGGGCATTTATCAAATGTAGTTTAGCTAATAGGGAGTAAGTTTGTTTTAGTTTATATGAGTGAATTTAAGGTTAGTTTAGGTCTACTCCTAAAATTACCATACCTAATTCCTGTTTTTCTAAATATCTGTAAGCTCAATTAGATTGTTATGGTGGCGGTTGTTGGGGAATACAATAAAATAAGATACATTTTTGTATCTAAAATTTTGCCAGTGACAATAATGTAGTTACCATTAGGATCTACTTTTTTGTTTTCTAGTGTGAAGGGGAAATCTTTATGTAGAAGAATGGTGTCTCCTGAGATTTTAGAAGTTTGACTGTTAGAATAGAAGGTAGAGTAGTGTTTATGCATACATTTTGGGATTTTGTTGTGAGAAAAAGGTTTCTCCTGTAAGAAAGTAAGGAGGAGTCTTGCGCCTCTTAAAAGGTGAATGAAATCCTTTAACATTGTGTATCAATAAACATATTCTGAACTAGTCATATCATTTTTACATATAGGTCAACTATCGTTTTGAGCCACATACCAAGCAGGATAAGATGGAACAGGAGAGTCTTAAAGAAGGCCAGAGCTAGACCATCGTGGAGAGAGTCGTTAAGTCAGGTAAAGGCTGCTGATTGGGTTAAAAGGGCATGAAACATTTGAAGTCAACATAACAAAATAATAACAATCAACAGGTATATAAGCACTAAAATTTCTCATAGGATAGAGAGATATAACCTGCATCCCACAATTCTCCCCTATTTAGAGGTAAGCACCAACAATTGAGTATATTAAAAATTAACTGAAAGTTCAGACTTTTTCTTCGTCATGGTATAGGCCCATACATTCAATTGGTTTATATATTTAATTAAGATTATGGAAACATTCCGCCTAGAAGTTTCACCTCCTATACAGAGTTGAGACAAATTAAACTCTTTTTTTTTGTTTTTTTAAATTCAAGTATAGCATATAATAGTGAACTAAAAGATTTAAATATAACTTTACTTTTGTTAAATTAATATAGCTATCAGAGATATACTATTAGTGTAATCAACATATTCTTTAAACCAACAAATAAAGGTAACTCTTTAAGCAGATGTAGAAGGTTTGTCTCAGTCTTGTGATATGGAGGTATTTTCCTCTAGCAATGATGAGATTCCTCCTCTGGTGGTCATCATCCTCCTTTGGTATTTATTTTTTGGAGCGTCTGTCCATTGTCTAGTCGGTCTATGGGTTGATTTGGCTTTTGTTTCAATTCTCTGCGCCTTGCTATGGTAGATGGGGATAAGTCTGAGAAGAATTGTAAGGAGGAGCCGTCGGGCCCAATGACAGAAGTTAATCATATAGAAGCTGAGAAAACTAGCTCTCTCAATTTCCTTATGTGAGTTTGGATAGGAGGGTACTTATTATAGCCTTTAAGCAAGGGATTATCGACTTGGGTATCCCTCTAATTTGCACCTCTAAGGGGTTTTGGGTTATATCTGCCCTGTCCTTTGTTTGATTAACCATAATTCAGATAGTTTCTAACATTTGAGTCTGCTATCCTAAATCACAAAGTTCCCTCTTAAGCTTGCACACAATAAGAGATATTTCCATTTTCAGGAGTTTTTCAAATTTGGTCTGTGATTTCTCAGATAGATCAACATTTTGATTTATATATCGGTTATAGCCTTCTGTGGCTGAGTCTTCAGAAAGGCATGAGACTTGAGTCTTGAGAGGGAGATTGGCCAGTTGTAGTAACTTTGAAGGGTTCTAGAAAGCTTTTTGCTGTTATACTTTTTTCGATGTACCCATTGTCTGGAGGAGAAAACAACTGTCTCCACCTGGGAGATTATTCATATAGGTGAAACATTGGAGTATTCAAGTGGCTCCTTATTACATATTCATAAATATTTGAGATTCTAAGTAGGAATATTATTTTATATATTTTTCCTCTAGGAATGTAGAGGGGGCCTTTTGGATGTAAATCATCAGTCCATTATTGCTGTTTCAAAAAATGAGTTGAAAACCTTTTGAAAAATAATCAGTTTATTAATATTAAGTATTGGCTCAACTCTTTTGATAATGTGAAGGTTGCAGATAGTGTTTTTTTTTCTGGTTGCCTTATAGTATTGATATATTCCATTTAATCAGATATCAACTCTGTCAGTACTTAATATTAATATTAATTTATATGGTTTCAATAGGAGATGCCCCAGAGTTGTAATGTTGTAACTCTGCCTATTAGTTTGTTGTTAGGTGTCACTGTTATATCACAAGTTTGTAAGGTGTATATATATTATGCATAGGTCTGAGTAAGTGATAGAAAGAAGGATGTAATTTCCTTATGGTTTAGTTTTGTTCTGGTAGTCCAGTTTGGTTAGGTATTTACTGACTCATTCATTACATAAAGTAATCATTTCACTATTTGTTGTTAGTCATATATAGGATATAATCACTTTATGTTGGTTTACTGACTTTATGCTCTGTTTCATATAAAGGCCCCAAGTTCCGGCCTATGTCATTTGTAGGTTCTGGTGGTGTCTGAGAGCTCTGATTCTAGCCTGGGAGATGCCAGTTAAACTGGTGTCTGGAGACTAGAGCAGCTATGTGTTGATCTCTTTGGTCGTAGACAGTGCTCTCTATATTTTGTTATGTGATGTCTGGTGTGTTGGTTGAGAGGCCTACCTGTTCCTGATGAAGAGACAAATTCTGGGAAATCAGGTGTCAGGTGTGGAGTCGGGTGGTTACTGTGGCTCTGCGTGGGTCTCTCCGGTGGAATAGTGGTGTTTTTCACGCTGTCATGTGTTTCTGGTGTCCACCTAAGTTTTGTGCAAAGCTCACTGATGTTATAGTAGCAGTCTCTACTCTACTATGTGAAGTCAGGCCTATCTGATCCACTAGAAAGTTCTGGTACTGGATCTGGGAGTTGAAGAATCAGGGACGTTTTTCAAAAAAATATCTGGAGCTTTATGTTTGTTAAGGCTTCGTTTTAGAGGAGTTTTGGGGATGTTCAACACCTATTTTGGTTGTTTTTTGAAGACTTTAGACAGAGCTCTTATGAGGCATGTCCTCTGGCTTTGGCATTTGGCTTGGAACCTTTTACTTTTAATAAGTCAGTAAATGGACAGTCCAAGCTCCACACGGTCAAATTTTATTCAGCAGATCACCATACAAACATCAGAAAAAATATATATGCTAAGATCAGGAAATGTAAGCTTTTTAAGAAAACAAATAATTCAAAAGTTACCCTTGATGGCTGCCTGCTCCCCCCCCCCCCCTTCCTGGGTATGAAAAATGGGCGCTCAGCTGGTCATCTGGATCATCAGTGAAAAATAAATTATGCATGTAGACATGCTCAGTGCCAACAGTAGGGTGAAAATGCTAGACATATGAAGATCTTTTATTTTTTTATGAAAAACTTCCTGCCCTCTGACCAGTGGTGGAGCTACAGAATAAAGGGGCAAAAAACATTTTGGAACTCCCCCAGGGGGATCGTACAAATTACTTGCACTGGGCCCCTCTCAGTGCCAACTCACTCAATGCACCTCCCCAAGACCCCTCCATCAGACCCTTTCCCATAACAGCACCCCTCCCCAAGACCCTTTCCCATAGCTGCTCCCCCCCAAGATCACTAGCCGCTCCCCTTCCTTTACCTCCTGTCTGAGCAATGCTCCAGGATTTGTGCACTCCACTTTCCAGCAACACCCTCTGTGGGGTGGGGGGCTTGTGTGGCAGAGGGGGCTAAAATGGGGCCGGTGGTTATATCACGATCATCAGCGGAAGCATCAGGAACACAGGATCGCTATATCAGCCTAACCGTCATGATGTGCTCACCAGTAGGCTTGAAAAGTCTAGGTAGACCAATCCTATCAGCAGATCCTTCAATCCCCTTCTCATAGCATAGCAGCAGGATACAAAGTGATTATAGTCCAGTCAAAATAATAAAAGTCTTTAAACATTTCTTCCATATAATAAAACAATGATTCATTTAAATAGGCCAATCGTGAACCAATCGGCAAGCGGCTTGGTGAGTGCTGATTGGTGGGAAGTACAAGAGTGAGGAAGGGGCAAAAGGGTTTCTAGCAGGTGGAGTGGTATAAGGATGTCTACTTCCCCCAGCCAGATATCGGCTTATCTCCCCACCAAATGGTTAGAGCTTCCATGAAGCATCTGGGCTCTCCAGGTAGTTGAGGCAATGTCTTCACTGGGGAAGTTGGCTGCCTGGGAATGCAGGAAGAGAGGCAATTGGGGGGGGGGGGGGGTAGAATCTCATCCAGTGAGTGCATGGGGGCCTGGGGCTGACTGACATATTCATCACATACAATTCAGTGGTTCACTGCAAGACAATGGATCGTAAATTACTTGACATCTCTTGACCTTTGTCTGACAAAACTAAATGTTTCAATTGCAGTCTGACAACCTGGTTAACTTTGCTTGATGTTTTAATCAGTGCTACAAACAGCTACATTGAAGTCTATGGGGGATATGTATTAAATACACCTCACCTTCTTTTAGGAGAGCTTAGATGATTGTTAGTACAACTGGGGAAAAAAACTGTCTGTGGCCTAAGGAAAGTCCTCTAATCTTTACATACACTTTTGGGCCCTGAAGGGCCATTGGTTGTGGGGGTCAGCAAAATCCCACCTTGGCCCCAAAAAGTGGATTGTGACAGATATGTTTTTTTAAATAACACAATAGCAGCCTGTCATAAAATGGTTAAACCTTGTTATCTTTTATAGGTTCACATTGTTTATCAATGATAATTCTATCATCCTAATTCTATCATCATAAGGCTAGAAATTTGTCTTCCAAAAAAAATCTAAATCTTCACAATCTTCATATCACATCACATAGAATTACAGGAGATGGAAAAAACATATAAATCATACCTTCCATAGTTCCAAAACTTAAAGCCTACTCTTGCAATTACTGGCAGCTCATCTAATTCTCTTTTTCCAATGACATGTTTCCATAATAGACGATAAAGTGAAAAATAAAACAGCAAACAGTTTTCAATCAATTCCCAGCATGATGTCTCTTGAGTGGACCACCACCTTATTAAATGTGCCATCATAACTGCATTGTGGTATTCAGAAGGCAAAGCTAAACCTCCTTTAGAATATTGCCTTTTGGTTATCTCCAGTCTTATATGTGCTCTTTTGCCTCTATATATATATTTAGATAATAAGCATTTACAATAATTCAGTAAATATTTAGGAACCTGTTATCCGGAAAAGAAGAATATAAGTAATTTTTGGAAGAATAGACATCTTTACTGCAGATATTCTACCTATTCAAGATAGCTCCCCTCAATCCCATATATTTAACAGATTTTGAATATGCATGTATAAAGGTATATAAATGTCATACATTAGATTATTCAAATTCGGGGGAAAACTTATAGCCAAATGAGTAATACTATTCTAATTCAGTTTATACAGGAACAATCTCTTAAAGGTTGCCCCTTGTTCTCCCTTTAATCCCACCAACATAACCTCTGATTCTGAGTTATTAAGTTTATAATATGACATTTTACTATTTAAGTCTATAATTCTATATAACTGACTTAAGTAGGATGAGGGCTTAGTTACTGCCACCGCTATATAACCTGTGAATAACATTATTTTAGGTGACTGCTTTCCTGTAGTAATTCCTTCAATATCCTTAGTAATTATTAGTTCTGCCTATGGTTTGATTATAAAAAAGATAGTTAATGGGGAGAGTGGGCATCCTTGACGAGTTCCGTTTTTTAATACAAATAAACTATCCGATTTAAATCCAATCAGTTTAATATACGCTGAAGTATTAACATACAATACCATTACTGCACAAGACACAAAACTGGCAAATCCAAACTAAGATCTACACAATCCCAACTGATCCGGTCAAAGGCCCTCTTGCCATACAGTGACAGGGTCAGCATAAGGATATCTTTATCTTTTACATAGGATATAGATTAATACATTTCCTAGCATTGTCTGGTCCTTGTCTATTACCCATGAAGCCTGTCTGGTCTAGAGTTATTAATAGTCATTAAAGCTCTTACAGCCCTATTAAATTCCCTCAATGTGTAAAACCGTATCCCGTAACTTAGCCCGCAAGACTTACGGCTATTAAATTAGCCCTGTAAAGCAACCCGCTAACGATCTGTGGTCTACAGGCAGAACAACCCTACGGGACTTAAAAATTTGAACTCCGCGGCTGCAAATCCTTTGATCTGGGAATCCCAGAACTTTTACATTTGAAAATTGCTATTAAATTGCTACTAATCCACTGGCATTCAAATCCGTAACCCACAAATGGAGCCCCAAAGCCATCAGGGATTAGAGAGGACCCGCAAGGGGGTTAAAGTCCTATCTGTAGCACTGTAAATGCAAATATACACACACTACTGTATGTTCAATTAAAGGGAAAGTGATGTTAGATAATTAAATGAATAGACCACATTCTCAAGCTCGCAAATCTGCAATATAAAATACTTTTATTTCTGTTTCATTTCTGTGTTATTTTGATCCCGGCAATCAATGTGTTAATACATATAATAGAACTCGCATGGACTAGAATATAATATTTACTGATTTATTAATATTGCATTATTTCTGGAATGCGGGTCTGATCGAAATTCATAATTGAAACCCGTAAAGGCTTTTAAATCTAACCTCCATTTTTCAGTGACGTTATGATGACGATCTCATTTGCCATTGGCTCCGTCTAAAACTGTAAAAACGTGTTTGACTAATTGATCATGTTCACGGCTGCACATTCAACGTGCACAAGAATGGTTTACGGGTTTGCGTCTACGGCCCGTAACTCGCGGCATGGTTCAATGTAATAGCTCTGTATCGTAACCAAATTTCAAGCCTAGAGCGTTTGCGGGTGTGCCAATGCCGATACAGGCTTTGAATTTAATGGGGCTGTTAGTCTCATATACAGGATCTTAGAATACAGTTTCAAATCTACATTTGATGGATAATTAGGCTGATAGGTTCCACAATGCATTGGATCTTTATCTTGCTTTAAAATTGTAATGATATGCCTCCAGCATTTCATCTGGAGAGGAGCCCTCATTTTTTATTTCATTAAACAAATCTTTAAAATATTCTACTAACACTGGCGCGGAAATTTTTTAATACTGGTTTATAAAACCATCTGAACCTGTTGCTTCCTAAGAATCCAAAACAACAAAACAACAAAGTCAGAGGTGCTCATCAGAGAACAAACCAACATCAATAGGTTAGTTCTTTTTTTTTTTTTTTTTGTTAATAAGAATTTAACGCAAAAATAGCCTGTTCTATTCCCCCAATGCCAAATACCTGATTCAACTTCTCCAACTCATACATAGAGGTTTTTGAGCAGATTTTGTTGTTGTTTAGTCATTAGTTGCATTCGACTCTCCGTGACTCTATGGACCACAGCACTCCAAGTACATCTCTCACTCACTTCCTCCTAGCTCCATCAAGTTCATGTTCATTGTTTCAGTGACTTCATCTATCCATCTCCGCCTCTGTTGTCCCCTTCTTCTTGTGCGTTCAATCTTTCCCAGCATCAGAGGCCAAAATATTTTAGCATCTTCTTGCAGTCCAAGGGACTCTAAGCAGTATTCTCCAACAATACAATTCAAAGGTGTCAATTCTACGGCGCTCAGACTTTTTTATGGTCCAGCTCTCACATCTGTATGTTACTACTGGGAATACCATAGTTCAAACTATGACAACCTTTGATGATAGTTTAATGTCTTTACTTTTTACTAGCTTGCCCAAGCTTGCCATAGCTTACCCCCACAGAAGCAAACATCTTTAAATTTCATGACTATAGTCACCATCTGCAAAGATCTTGAGTCCCATGAAAATAAATTCTGTCACTGCCTTCACTTCTTCCCCGTCTATTTGCCAGGAAGTGAGATTGCCATTTGCCATGATCTTCGTTTTTTAACTTTGAGCAGCAGGCCAACTTTTGCACTCTTTTCTTTTACCCTCATCAGTAAGTCCTTTGGTTCCTCCTCACTTTCAGCCATCAATGTAGTATCATCAGTGTATCTGAGGTTGTTTATATTTCTTCCAGCAATATTGATTCCGGCTTTGGATTCATCCAGTCCAGGCTTACGCCATGGGCAGAGTAATCTGCTCTAAAAATGTATTTATCTCCTTAGGCTTAGAATGATAGATTTTACCTGCTCCTGTGAGCTTGCAAATACATTTCGGTATTGATTTGTAAACTTTTTTTGCTGGGATTTTTTCCTACTATATTTCCCAGATGAGATTACATTTGTTAGAATTTCCAAATAGGATTGTCTGTCTGCTCATGCAGAATTTGCCTTATATTTACTGAGTTAGGTGCCAACCTATTAGTTCTCTCAATTTCTATTTAAATACTATTTTCCATTTCCTAATAATTCCATTCTTATCATTGCATGACCTGCCCGGCTAATTTCCCCAATATCAACTTTGCTAACCTTTTCCAAGACTATATTGCCCACTAAAAATAGTATAATCTAATATAATCTTACGTCTCTTTGAAAAATAAGTATAATCTCTCCTGGGTGGAAAGGTCTCCAGGCATAATAAAGGTGGTTTAGAGGCCCATAATTGTGTGTGCTATGGGGTGTCCATGGTCATAGCTAGGTATACCATTGGGGTCAATGACATGATATAGAGGTTAATGTTAGGTGCCACAAGAATCCATATAAACTCAAATTCTTATACTTTAGATTACCGTGAGGGTCCAAAGGGGGAACGTTGTGGAAAATATCCCACTCAGATTCTCTCTTAGACAAACCAGACACACAATCAATCAAAAACAATCAATATTCCAGATCCTCAAACAACTCCTTTTTTTATTTAGACAGACCAGTCCATAAATCTTGTGAAAAATATCTACATGAGCATCCTGTCAAAAAGATAAGATAACATTTCATATTACATACATATTTCATAATACAAATGTCTTTCTGCACAATACACAAAAGCCCAGTATAAACTGGCCAGGGTTAGTAAGGTAATTAATTAGTTACATTTGGTAGAAATTGCAAAAACAATAACATTTTGTGTAAAAAGCTATTTTTAATATTAAATGTACACAATATGGGTTTTTTAAACAATATGGAGTATACATACCCTTACAACCCCCATGTTAACAAGTTAATATTTTGTACCATGGGAGTTTATAAAGACCCCTATGTCTATACTTTAATTCGGGTATCCCCTGACTCACAGCGGGTATTGAAAAGGGATGCCTTGGCTCATACTGGGTAGCAGGTATGACAGGAGAATCCTGGGGTAAACATGGCGTCACTGGGGGGAAGCGCGTCATAGACAGAGAGGTCATAAACCCATTGCATGAGTTTTTATTATTATTTAGCCCATAAAAAGCAACCAATTACCTTCAGAAGTCACATAATTAGTGGAATTAAATCCACCTGTGTGCAATCTAAGTGTCCCATGATCTGTCATTACATATACACACCTATTTGAAAGGCCCCAGAGGCTGCAACACCTAAGCAAGAGGCACCACTAACCAAACACTGCAATGAAGACCAAGGAACTATCCAAACAAGTAAGGGACAATGTTGTTGAGAAGTACAAGTGAGGGTTAGGTTATAAAAGAAATCCAAATCTTTGATGATCCCCAGGAGCACCATCAAATCTATCATAACCAAATGGAAAGAACATGGTACAACAGCAAACCTGCCAAGAGACGGCTGCCCACCAAAACTCACGGACCGGGCAAGGAGGACATTAACCAGAGTGGCAGAACAGAGACCTAAGGTAACCCTGGAGGAGCTGCAGAGTTCCACAGCAGAGACTGGAGTTTCTGTACATAGGGGACAATAAGCCGTACGCTCCATAGAGTCGGGCTTTATGGCAGAGTGGCCAAAAGAAACACATTACTTTCAGCAAAAAACAAAATGGCACATTTTGAGTTTGCGAAAAGGCATGTGGGAGACTCTCAAAATGTATGGAGGAGGGTGCTGTGGTCTGATGAGGCAAAAATGTAACTTTTCGTCCATCAAAGAAAAAGCTATGTCTGGCGCAGACCAAACACATCACATGTGAAACATGGTGGTGGCAGCATCATGCTGTGGGAATGTTTTTCAGCAGCCAGAGTTGAGGGAAAGATGGATGGTGCTAAATACAGGGATATTCTTGAGCAAAGCCTGTACCACTCTGTGCCTGATTTGAAGCTAGGAAGGAGGTTCACCCTCCAGCAGGACAATGACCCCAAACACACTGCTAAAGCAACACTTGGGTGGTTTAAGGTGAAACCTTTAAAATGTGTTTGAATGGCCTAGTCAAAGCCCAGATCTCAATCCAATAGAAAATCTGTGGTCAGACTTAAAGATTGCTGTTCACAAGCTCAAACCATCAAACTTGAAGGATCTAGAGCTGTTTTGCAAGGAGAAATGGGCAAAATCCCAGTGGTAAGATGTGGCAAGCTCATAGAGACTTATCCAAAGCGACAAGGAGCTGTGATTGGCTCAAAAGGTGGCTCTACAAAGTATTGACTTTAGGGGGGTGAATAGTTATGCACATTGACTTTTTCTGTTATTTTGTCCTATTTGTTGTTTGCTTCACAATAAAAATAAAAAAAAACACATCTTCAAAGTTGTGGGCATGTCCTGTAAATTAAATTATTCAAATCCTGAAACAATGGATGTTAAGGTTGTGAGGCAACAAAACACGAAAAATGCCAAGGGGGTGAATACTTTTGCAAGGCACTGTAATTCTAATGTATTTAATTGTTTCCCCCATAATTTACAGTGCAGTATTAAAGTTTTATTTGTATTTACAGTGCTATGAATTGGTGTTTAACCCCTTTGTGGGTCCTCTCGAGTACACATAGGATTTTTTCCTCCATTTGCGGTTTACGAGTGTGGATACGTTTGCGGGCTCGGGGAATTGGAGCAATTGAATATCGATTTTCGATTTCAGCCCTGCGAAAGTGACACATCAAAGGCTTATGAATGGTGTAAGTTATGAGTTGTACGGCCAACAATTTTTCAAGCTCGTAACTCGTAACCCGATCCGAGCACACAAAAAGACGCCAATTGAATAGCAGATTTAACTGTGATCTCCCTTACGGGCCCTGTATCTTGAATGAGGCTCATAATCTGGAACTTAAAAATGCCCCTGATATTCCTAAATACTGTACTTCATAGTGGTAAAAAGAGGATCCCAGCCTATCAAATCATAACCTATATTGTTTTTACTTATATTTTATTACATTTCTTTTTTAATACATACAGATTATAAACATAATCACATAATAATACATAAATATAAAATAAAACATCACAAAATAGTTAAATGTTGCTTTGCATTATATGACAACATTTTATTAATTTATAAAGTCATGCCTCTATTATGATTTTCTGTTTCTTTAGCTCAAACTCTATTTTAATATGTTATCCTGCTCTGGGAAATTGTAAGGAAGTCTTAGAGCACGCCACTCCCTCCCTGCCCCTCACCTACCCACCTCTGTTTATTTACAGAGACATGCAAATGACTAACACTTGACCAACCAGCAGCATATGCTATCTAATACTCTTATCATAATATGTCACCAATTCACCCACCATTTCCATCCTGATTTCCTTCCACTGCTCTCTCCCATGATTTGACTAATTGCTGACTTTTCTACCTTTCTCCATCTGTAATATGAAAAATTATATACTTTTTTGTAATATTGTGTCATGTAATTGCTCTGTTTTTACATGTTTATGCAATTGCAATGTGTTTGTAATTTTTTCTCCGATTTATTATGTCAAAGATACCCATTAGTTTCCTTTATTTACACTTATTATCACCAGCCACAGTTCTTTGGATAAAAGGGCCACGTTTCCTAGACTGTTGCTTGGGGCAGGGACTGCTTCTCCTCTCGTACCTGCATGCTTAAATTTGGATTGTAACAAACTTTCTAACAATGCTGTCATAAATCTGAAAACAATGTTCTTATAAACAGTTGACAGAGCTTATGATAAAAGTGCTATTTAAATATAAATAAAGACTTAAATAAATACTGAGCAGAAAACTTTCCTTTTTGTCATTTACCTTATTTTTTATTTTGTGACTGATATTTTTTATGTATATGTAGGCTTTCTTAACATTAACCACTGAAGAGCTACCCTTAATAAACCCTACATGTTTTTTCTGAATATTGTACTGGAGACCTTGTTGTAATCGATGGGCTAGCAACTTTGTAAATGTCTTTATAATATGCCAAGGCCCTGTAAAACTTGATGGAGACGCCACCTGGGGCCTTCCCAACATTAAATAACTGAAAAGTCTTAGTAGGTTCAGATTCAATAAATTGAAAAGTACATCTCTCTAATTTTAAGTTGGTCAGTTTTGCCAAAAATATATTTTGTTATCATAGTTAATTTCATCCCTAGCATTTGATATTTAACAGCATTTTGCAAAGGCATTAGCAATTTATTAGGGTTAGTTAAGCTAGATGACCAAAACTTGATTGTCAGTACTGAATTATTGCCACATTTTAATGGGAAGGTAAATGAACTAACTTTCTTGAAGTTTTTTTTCATAATCTTTTGAAGCTCCTTTGATAAACATTTAATGTTATTTGTGCTGTTGCTAACTTATAATTATCAGTAGCTTCCCTAGACTTTAGTGAGTAAATTATTAAAATTAACCCAATTGCTATTTTGCTCTTCCTCCATTGACTCATAAAAGTAATTATTTCCCTCTCATGACATATTTTGATTTATACCAGAGTAAATCCAATTAACTTTTATGCTGTGTATTGTTGTGAGAGAATCTATCCCATTATCCTATTATAAACTCTGTATTATTAATTTATGAAGCTGGAAGTTATAATAAAAACTATTTGAGACATTTCATTCATACCTGACAGATGTATAATCCAGGCAAATTTAGTAAATGTTCACTTGCCACATAGGATAACACAAGAACTTGAGAGATTCCAAAGCTTCTCCAAACCTCTCAGCTTAGTGGATGTAGGTCAAACCGTCTGGGAAAAACGTATATTGTCTTTGAGTAATTCAAAGCTTTATTTATTTCAACTTAAAAGTGAGTACAGTATAGTTTATCCACCAAACAGATAAAACTAGAAACATAGATTTCACTGAAGTCCTATCTAGTCTGTTATTCTAGCAACTGAAATATTTTGTCAGGGTAATTTAAAGCTATATGCAAGTGAGCTGGATTATAAATGCATCTGATGGAGGAGAATTGTAGTGTATGACAAAAATACCAAAATAAACATTTAAACAGTTACTCTAAAGTTTGCTGAATGTCTTGCATTTGCAAATAGTTTTCTATCAATGTTGACACTCGCTGAAAATGGTTGTGGACATTTTTTTATAGATGCAAAACAATTTTCATACATTTTCTTACATGCCCTAATAAATAGCAGTGGAATATCTGAATAGTTCTTTGAAATGTAACGTTATAACAATGGCATAAATTGAAAAAGGTTGGTAGCATACAGAAAGTCATGTGGAAAACCTATTTACAGGGATATCTAAGTGAGCTGGATTAAAACATTTCTGCTCTCTATAGGCATAAAGCAGCCTATGTGTATGCAGCACATCTCATAAAACATTTTATTTTGATTAATATCTAAAATCCCTCTAATGATTTTTTGACACTCCCAGGTGGTGTCTCCACAAGTAACTGATGCCCACCCAATCAGCAGCATCCGGGGAGCAATATTAACCCACTATTTACCTGCTCTTGCTTGCTCAGTCAATAGGAGAGCAGTGTTGTCAGCCTTTCAGTCATTGCTGGGATGTGACTCATTCCTGCTTCCTGTCTATGCTGTGTGTTGTTGCCATAACAACTAACATAGTGCTATGTCTCCAAATCTTTCATCTAATGGATTGGCCAAAACAAATTGGAGGGGGTGTTAACCTTAATTTTAAACTGTCAGAAATTACAATTGATTTTGCTAACTTCAAGGTAAGTTTTTAAATGTTTATTTAAGGGTTTATTTTTTTTACATACTATTAATTCTTCTTTATCAGATGAATTTATAATCCAGTACATTTACATATCCCTTTAATATGGGACTATGACAATATCAGTGTAAGCATATTTTTCACAAACTGTTGTTGCACTAATTTTTGCTAAATAGCATTCCTTGTTGAAAGTGAAATTATTTAACCTTGTTGCTTTCTACATGACCTTATTTTACAGTAACTTGATATATATTTCTATCTATATATATATTGTATCTACTGTATATGCACCAATGTTCACATTCTTTATTGTTGAACAGCATTTCAAACTATGAACATAGCATTTTAAATACATATTCTTACTTTTAATCTCATGGAAAGCTAATTAGAATGCAATTAATCATTTCATGGGGATGGATACATTAAATGTGTTGGATACTAATTTAATTTCAGTACTTCAATAAACAACATTTCTGAGAAACAGAAAGTAATTTTGCTTATTTTGTTATATCCATTTCCATCACATTTGCATAACATGTTAATAGGTCATTCAAAGCTTTATTTATTTCAACTTAAGGTAAGTATTTATATGTAGCCAGTATAATTATCAATGATTTTTAAAAGCAAGTACATTTCGTAGAAAATTATTTTTAAAACATGAAGCAGGCATGATAGGAGGCGTTTCTCATTCAATATAAAATACTAATATTTTAATGTGAGACCCACTGATCAACAGCCTTATTAAATTGCAATATTGGCCAATTGAATAGGGCTCTATTTAAGCACATAGCATATTTATTTTCAGAAGGTTTTAGTTACAAACTTAAGTGACCAGCAAGCCTATAATAATATTTAGGTATTAGCAGAACAGTCCTCTGTCACAGCAAGTTGACATTAGAAGAGTTTCTAAATGATTATCGGGTCAGTGACTTTAGCATACTTCCTGGAAAGTGTAATTTGTGATATCATCAAGGAGGTTCACTTCTACACACTTGTAAGATCATAGCGGTCTGAGCTTAGGGAATAGATATAAAATGTATATGCTTTATCAGATACTTTGATTCCTGAAGTGCCTCTGCATTTACCCAGAGTATTGATTTGCTGTGTGGGTTCTGAGAGTGGTAATAAATAAGTTATTTATACTAGTAAATTGATTCACTAGGTCATTTAGAGAAGGTCCCACTTCTCCAACCAGAAGAGAATTGTCATGACTCCCTGGACTAATTAACTATTTTGGGCTGCCAGACGGCTATGGAAGAACACTATCCCAATGGCAGCCAAACCCAATGGTCATTGTAATGGTCATAGGACTTGCTTAAAGTTACTATGCCACTTTTAAAGTTGTCTTGTAATGTTGAGCCTTAGTCCCTGATTGTGTAGCACTGGCCTCCAAGAGCCAATTCCAGCAAATCATTTGAGCCTACTAGGTACAGTGTTGTTTTTGTAATTATTGAACACTGTTGTGTGTGTGCAGAACCTGTTTTAGGGTGTAACTGTTACATTGGGCCAATAAAAATATTTGGTGTTGTAACGGAACCCATCACTGTTTTACCCTGTTTTATGATTATTATGGTTAAAATATGATCCTACTATTATACTGCATGTATGTTGGTTGATGCTCTGCAGAATATTGTCCCAGACATTTGCAGCTACTTAGCATGGGAGATAATCCTGTTACAGAGACTCCGCATAAGATAAAGGAAGTCTATTGTATACAGTGTTTTCATTCTCAGATAAGAACAAAGAAGTGTAATTGAATCAATGTCTGATTGCATCAAAGTTGCCAGGGAGTCTCGGGGAGGTGTGACCAGACCTATTGTTCTCTTTATGTGTATTGTGCGGCCAAATATGGGCATGTGTATTGCCTGTGGGAAGAGATGGGTATAAATATTTCTGCAGAACAAAATAAAGTCAGTATTCATTTGACTCCCAAATTGTGTGTCGTCCAATATGGGAGGTCGGGAATGGTGAAACTGTAGTGCCTCTTGGGTATTTTACTGTATACCAGCGGAGATATTGGACTGCGTGTTCCAGCTCCGTTACATTTGGTGGCAAGTGGCGGAATTGTTCCCACGGTCAGAAGGACAGCTACAGGAGACACCATTCCGGGGAGTACAAATTGAGGGCAACGCTAGTATCCGTACAGCACCCCTGGCTACAGCAGGATGGAACCGGCTAGTTTTCAGACAGCGTTCCATCATGAGGAGGAGGAGGCGGCCGCGGACTACAGGGATGCAGACAGAAAGGAACTCATGGTTACAGTACCTCTTATTACCCCACAGACTGAGTTTGAAAGAGAACTCCAAAGCAGACTGGCCTTTTTCCCGGGTACGCTTCCCATAAAAACCTTGGAATGGTTAATGACAGATGTCCACAAATTCATAATGGAAAAGCAGCGGGCACGGGAGCGGTCCATCTTGGGAGCTGCTAACCCACCTCCCACCATTAACCCCCCCCAGCACTGCGTCCGGGTGGTGGAAACTACCAAACCCCTCCACAGTACATCAGGTGCCACACGTGTAACCAGCAGGGCCACATGCAGAGAGACTGTCCCAGAAACAGAAACCGCTCCACGTGGAATACTCCAACTAATTCCCCTCCCCAGCGACAGTGTGTACCCCAGGGGGCCAAAGGTGTCGTCCTTCCCCCCCCAGCGGCAGTGTGAACCACAGGGAGCTGAAGGTGTCGTCCTTCCTCCCCAGCGGCACTGTGTTCCCCAGGGAGCTGAAGGTGTCATCCTTCCTCCCCAGCGGCAGTGTGTACCCCAGGGAGCAGAAGGTGCCGTCCTTTCTCCCCAGCGGCAGTGTGTACCCCAGGGAGCTGAAGGTGTCGTCCTTCCTCCCCAGCGGCAGTGTGTACCCCAGGGAGCAGAAGGTGCCGTCCTTTCTCCCCAGCGGCAGAGTGTACCCCAGGGAGCAGAAGGTGCCGTCCTTTCTCCCCAGCGGCAGTGTGTACCCCAGGGGGCAGAAGGTGTCGTCCTTCCCCCCCAGCGGCAGTGTGTACCCTAGGGAGCTGAAGGTGTCGTCCTTCCTCCCCAGCGGCAGTGTGTACCCCAGGGAGCTGAAGGTGTCGTCCTTCCTCCCCAGCGACAGTGTGTACCCCAGGGAGCAGAAGGTGCCGTCCTTCCTCCCCAGCGGCAGTGTGTACCCCAGGGGGCCGAAGGTGTCGTCCTTCCCCCCCAGCGGCAGTGTGTACCCCAGGGAGCAGAAGGGGCCGTCCTTCCTCCCCAGCGGCAGTGTGAACCCCAGGGGGCAGAAGGTGTCATCCTTCCCCCCCAGCGGCATGGTGAACCCCAGGGGGCAGAAGGGGTCGTCCTTCCCCCCCAGCGGCAGTGTGAACCACAGGGGGCAGAAGGTGTCATCCTTTCCCCCCAGCGGCCGTGTGAACCCCAGGGGGCAGAAGGGGTCGTCCTTCCCCCCCAGCGGCAGTGTGAACCCCAGGGAGCTGAAGATGTCGCCCTCTCCCCCCAGCGACAGCTTACCCTAACAAGGGGAGACACCAATCTCCCAGACGGCGCAGATGGGACCGTGGTCTCTGTGCCTGACCTACCGGGATGCTGGACAGCCTGTCCAGATGCCCAACTACCCTCACTGGGACAACCGGAGGAGGGGGTAAGTACAAATTCCCCTCCCCAGCTAACTCCTAATGTGGCCCCAGGGTTAGCAGAGGAAATGTTAACCCCCACTGACCCCCACCTTTCCCTGGCTACTGAGCCGGAATATGTCCCAAGTGCCCCAGCAGAAGAGCTGACAGTGGGGCAGAGTGCAGTCGGCCTCTGCCCTCCCTTTGTCCCTTGTACAGAGCAGGATGTCCTGCAGGTTATACCAGCGGAAGAGCTGGCATCAGGGCAGAGTGCGCTGGCCTCTGCCCCTCAAGTCCCCTCAGCGTGTTGCCCCATCACCCCAGCAAAATATCCAGGTGCCTGGTTAGACTTCCCCCCAAAGGGGAGATGTGTGACGAAGTGCCCTTCGCCACTTTGGCTTGGAGAGGACTGTTTGCCAGCCTCCTGCCCTGCGACTATGGCCCTGGTACATATTGCCCTTTGGAACCAGTGTTTGGCCATACCAGAGTGTATGTCACTCATTCTGGCCCTTTACATACAGGGGGGTCATTCTGTACTTGCCCTGTATGAACCATGATACCCCAGATAACTGTGCCATGAAGCCCTATCATATAATGAAAGACTATGGGAAAGACTTTAGCTACATGGCAATTGAACTGTGTGAAGAGGATCTGAGCGCTATTCGGTAGTTTTGTGCGCTCAGATCCCAGCTACCTGGGGATATGGGAAATGTGAGTAAATGTGAATTGCAGTAATGCTGATGGGTTGTCAAACTAGAGAATTGACCAACAAATACTTTTGTCAGTACATCCCCAGGCCGATCCGTTGGGATCAGACCGTGTCTGCCGGCTTATGGTCACGGGGGAGGTGTGTAACGGAACCCATCACTGTTTTACCCTGTTTTATGATTATTATGGTTAAAATATGATCCTACTATTATACTGCATGTATGTTGGTTGATGCTCTGCAGAATATTGTCCCAGACATTTGCAGCTACTTAGCATGGGAGATAATCCTGTTACAGAGACTCCGCATAAGATAAAGGAAGTCTATTGTATACAGTGTTTTCATTCTCAGATAAGAACAAAGAAGTGTAATTGAATCAATGTCTGATTGTATCAAAGTTGCCAGGGAGCCTCGGTGAGGTGTGACCAGACCTATTGTTCTCTTTATGTGTATTGTGCGGCCAAATATGGGCATGTGTATTGCCTGTGGGAAGAGATGGGTATAAATATTTCTGCAGAACAAAATAAAGTCAGTATTCATTTGACTCCCAAATTGTGTGTCGTCCAATATGGGAGGTCGGGAATGGTGAAACTGTAGTGCCTCTTGGGTATTTTACTGTATACCAGCGGAGATATTGGACTGCGTGTTCCAGCTCCATTACAGGTGTTTATTACCACTTTAAGGGCGACCAGTAGGCACTTCCAGGAGCCAACTGCGATACCCACAGCGCTCCCAGTCCCTGGGCCCTGCTATGGTCCTAGCCGGGTTGGAACTTGCACCAAGTAGTATATTAGGCTTCGTAGGAGATTTCATAGGTGTTTCAATAGAAAAAGGTTAAGCGGTGTCAAGTGCTCTGCAACTGATACCCCTTTGATTTTTTTGTCTTGTGGTAATCACAAATTAAGTAGTACTTAGCCATTGTTTGTGACTCCCCCTCCCATTCATTCTAATAAGTTACTGACTGTCTAAAATTATGGTGGAAGTCCTGGTCAGCCCTGAAAAGTGTATACACCCCAGTCCCATCACGAACCCCTTAGCTGACTCCCTTCCAACTTAATAAAAATATTTAATCTTAGGAGAGGTTAGTTAAAGAGCTGGTAAACCCAACCCCATAACTGAAGATACTGGGCATCTTAGACCTCTTGGCCCCTAGGGGGAAAGAGACAGAATGGCACAAAGTCATTTTAGACAGACAGACTGGGTAGTTCAAAGGGGACCTAAGGTGTGAATTGTATTTTTGCACAAGGGAGGAGTCAGTGGTGATTGGTGGATTGACTGCATAAATATGTGGACTGAAAAAGAGAACCTAACAACCAACAGGTAGGATTGATCTTCTTGGCCTTTTCAAGCTCAACAAAGAGAGGGCTGTGACAAGGGTCTTGAGCCATTGCACAGGAAGATGGCTTATTGAATGTTATTAATTTAATTCAATAAAAGTCTTGAAGCTGGACCATGGAGAAGTGGAGGTGACTGGGTAAAGGATGGCAACAGAGAACAAAAATAGCCCAATTCAGGTTGGCCAATAATTGACCACACCAGAGATGGAGGGATTGGTATCGTGGGGGGTACGAGGAAATGTCAGTGCTTCAGCATTGGTAAGGAAGTGTCCTATGCCCTATATCAGGAACACGTAGGAGGTGTTCTTATGATGTTAGTGCATATACAACTATTAATAGCGGAGAACCATAGTGGCACTAGAAACCCCCAAAATACTGTAATTATGGTTACATTCTATGGCATAATAATTCTCAGAAGGCTGTTTTGCACCTATGGAAGTTATGAAAAGGTTGTTTCCAGGGCTATTCTATGGCTCCATCAACCCCCCCCCCCCCCCCCCCCCCCCCACTAAAAACGTTCTGACTTACATCCGGGGGTTGTGCCCAGAGCTCTCTACCTCTAAAGTGTGCTCGCAGCCTGATAGCAGGAACTCAGAGTCTGAATCTCAGTAGTCTCCATGGCAAAACTAAAGAACACTACACTAAAATCCTCCCTTAATAAATATGACTCCTCTGCCTATGACTTGCTACCTTCTATCAGCCAGGGGCTCCCCCCTCAATATCCGCTATCCCCTACAGTGCCTTGCAAAAGTATTCACCCCCCTTTACTTTTTACCTATTGTGCTACATTACAGCCTTACGTTCAATGCTTTGTTAATCTGAATTGTATGTAATGGATCAGAACACAATAGTCTAAGTTGGTGAAGTGAAATGAGAAAAATATATACATAAAACTATTTTTTAGAAAAAGAAAACAGAAAATAGGCATGTGCGTATGTGTTCACCCCCTTTGTTATGAAGCCCATAAAAAAGCTCTGGTGCAACCAATTACCTTCAGAAGTCACATAATTAATGAAAGGATGTCCATCTGTGTGCAATCTAAGTGTCACAGGATCTGTCATTACATATACACACCTTTTTGAAAGGCCCCAGAGACTGCAACACCTAAGCAAGAGGCACAACTAACCAAAAACTGCCATGAAGACCAAAGAACTCTCCAAACAGGTAAGGACAGTATTGTTGAGAAGTACAAGTCAGGGTTAGGTTATAAAAAAAATATCCAAATCTTTGATGATCCCCAGGAGCACCATCAAATCTATCATAACCAAATGGAAAAACATGGTACAACAGCAAACCTGCCAAGAGACGGCTGCCCACCAAAACTCACAGACCGGGCAAGGAGGGCATTAATCAGAGAGGCAGCACAGAGACCTAAGGTAACCCTGGAGCTGCAGAGTTCCACAGCAGAGACTGGAGTATATGTACATAGGACAACAATAAGCCGTACGCTCCATAGAGTTGGGCTTTATGGCAGAGTGGCCAGAAGAAATCCATAACTTAAAAAATAAAAAAAAAATGGCACATTTTAAGTTTGCGAAAAGGCTTGTGGGAGACTCCCAAAATGTATGGAGGAGGGTGCTCTGGTCTAATGAGAATAAAATTGAACTTTTCGTCGATCAAAGAAAACGCTATGTCTGGCGCAAACCCAACACATCCCATTACCCAAAGAACACCATCCCCACAGTGAAACATGGTGGTTTCAGCATCATGCTGTGGGGATGTTTTTCAGCAGCTGGAACTGGGAAACTGGTCAAATTTGAGTGAAAGATGGATAGTGCTAAATACAGGGATATTCTTGAGCAAAACCTGTACCACTCTGTGCGTGATTTGAGGCAAGGATGGAGATTCACCTTCCAGCAGGTCAATGACCCCAAAGAAACTGCTAAAGCAACACTTGAGTGGTTTCAGGGGCAACATGTAAATTTGTTGGAATGGCCTAGTGAAGGCCCAGACCTCAATCCAATAGAAAATCTGTGGTCAGACTTAAAGATTGTTGTTTCACAAGCACAAACCATCCAACATGAAGGAGCTGGAGCAGTTTTGCAAGGAGGAATGGGCAAAAATCCCAGTGGTAAGATGTGGCAAGCTCATAGAGACTTATGCAAAGCAACTTGGAGCTGTGATTGCCACAAAAGGTGGCTCTACAAAGTAATGACTTTAGGGGGAGGGATAGTTATGCATATTGACCTTTCTGTTATTTTGTACTATTTGTTGTTTGTTGTTTGCGTCACAATAAAAACAAAAAAAATAAAAACATCTTAAAAGTTGTGGGCATGTTCTGTAAATTAAATGATGCAAATCCCGAAACAATCCATGTGAATTCCAGGTTGTGAGGCAACAAAACCCGAAAAATGCCAAGGGGTGTGAATACTTTTGAAAGGCACTGTATGAGTCAGGGGATCCCCTGGGATCTCCCCTCAATATCCACTAACCCCTATGAGCTCGGTTATCACCAGGCATTCCCCCTGGAATAACCATGGCACCAAACATTAACACCCATGGTAAAATAAAGTATAACCATGAGGGGAACCTCTAGACCCCCATGGTACCTAATATTAACAGCTATTCTAAGCTAGGGTCATGGGGGTCCTTAGGGATCCCTATAGTCCCTAACAATAAATACACACAAAAATACCACAGAAAAAAAATGAAACCTTTAAGGGAGAAAATATACATTAGTATACTATGGAGATAAATTGATGTTAGGAGGGTCAAAATATGCTTGCAGATCCCACTTAAAGCTGTTACAAATAATTATACATAGATACCAGCCTTCCTGCAGGAAAACAGAAGGTGGGATATAGTGTGATATTTTACCACATACATGTTTTACCACATGCCACTTACTGTACACTCTGAGCATTTTCTTTGATCTTTTCTAATTTCTAAATCTCTCTCTGTAGCATTTTTTAGATTTTATACAATGCTTTTTTCTATTGATTTTTTTGGTGCTTTTCAATTTTGTTTTATTATAGATCATTAACTGCCTTATGGCTTGTAGGAGGGTTGTTAGGATAAAGGGTTGAAGGAGCAAATTAAATAGAGAAAAAAGGCAGTCTGTATTGATTTTATGCAGAAATCTTCTGTCCTCTGAAGGGAAACTATGTAAGGTGTAATTCGTGTCTAGGGTAGAGTCACGGTGGCACCCTATGCTATTATATAGAGCACATACATAATATCACACCTTCATGGCTATTCAAGGCTTCTAGGGGGAAATTGTTAACTATTGTTCTATAGTCATGTTTCCTGTGGTACATTTATAATGGCTGCTGCCTTGTTTGCATGTAAAGGGGCTTGACAGATGGATGAGGAGAGCGACCCTGCACTGCTTCTGCTATTGTAGATGTTTGGATTGTAGGAGTCCTTGAGTGAAAGTTTGTAAAATCATATTTTTGTAAAAAAAAGTATATTAACATTCAGATGAAATAACTTGCTTTTGGAAAATCTTAAGCTTTTTAATGATTGAATGCCTGGTTTTGTTGAAAGTAAATTAAACACAAATGCATGGTGTTTGCCATTCAGTTATTTAAATTCAATCTGTTAAGCTAAATTTGAAATACATGTTTTAAAAAGCAACAGATTAAGCAAATGTTCCAATTAGTCCTTTGATAAAAAATCTATTCATAGATATGTAATTAGTAAAGTCTGAATACAAAAAGGGACTCATGTACATTCTGATTCTGTGTTGTGGAGTTTGGACTGACGGTTGGGTGAACATAAGAGAAGGGTGGGAATTAGTGTAGAGTTAAAAATGCATCTCTTATTTCTAGTAAAAATAGGTTAAATACTTCAGGTTTAATTATAAAAAAAACATTAGCATTTTTTGATACACTGGCTCTATAATGGATCACATGTAATGATAATGCTGGTCTATGGGTGATCTGTGAATTGGCGTGAACAGAAAATTAGCCTTGGGTAAAGCAAAGCTGGTACATAAAATAGAGACAGGCCATGTGACTATTGCAGGAAAGCTTGTGTAGGGAGCACTTCACATGGTAGATGGTAGAACCATACAGAGAAAATAAGAAAAAATAAAATCCACAAAATTTTCAAAAAAGATTCTTGCTACCATGTTTCACTTGAGAGGAAAATCTGCATTTGTCGGTGTACTTTTTCTGGAACTGTTTGTGGAGAATAGATAGCAAATGCTGGGGCTGCTGGTGTGTCTTCTCGCCAGGGCAGGCATTCCCAAATGACGTTACACAAATAGAAGGGGGGGGAGGGGAGGGGGGCATCAATAAGGCTGAATAGGCCTGTTATAGTGTATGCATATACTGCCATCCTGTACAAATTAATTTTGATGAGGAGCAATTGTAGCAGGATCTTTAGGAAAACAGCTAGTGGATGTACCAAAGGAGACCTCCCAATAGCTGTCATTTACTCTGTTCTAAAATTTGATTGGCAGTAGATAACCCCATTGTTTGAAGAGAAAACGTCGAAATAGTTTTGGTGCACAGTAAGATTATTACATTGCCATTATTTTGTCTGCGCTTTATTAAAAGTCACTGTGCATATATTTTTATATTTATAAACTTAAATCTGAGTATTTTATTTATCTGTGAGTATTGCTTTCTACTTAATAGAAGTGCCTCTCGAAAGCTTGTCTATTAAAACACATTGTTAAATTAAGTTCCTCTGCAATTGTCTTGTCTCCAGTTCACTGCACGTGAGGGCCTCTATAACTACTCTACTAATATTATATTATAGATGAATGGTTTGTATAACGCTTATGCAACTTAATTTTTATTGAGCATAGTTCATTAGGCTTTAAAGGAAAGTTCTGTGTAAAATTAAGTTTCTTTTATACTAAAAAGCACTTGTATAGAATTTTAAAATTTTATGTAAATGTTATGAGTTTAACTAATTTGCTATAGTAAACTTTTGCCATTGATCCATAGAATGTTGATTTGTTAAAAAATATTCAAGAGTCAGCTCAAGAGCCAATCAAGCTGCAGTTACATTCTTGTTTTTTTGTACTTAAGCAGCTCAGATCACCTAACATGCAAAGGCCTTTAAGCAATAAAAGGCAATATGGAGCATTCACATGTGTGTTCTGTGTTATATTTTGGTATTTTTTTCTTCCTAGAAATTTGAAATTGTGCTGTTCTTTTATCAAAATTATAAAAGACTATGGGCCTCATTCAATTATGCTTTCGCTCAATCCGGGAGCTCCAAACGGGTTACGCGTTACAGCCTTGAAAAAATAGCGATGGTTAAACCCGGAACTTACAGCCTCCAGAAGCCTTTGATCTTTCACGGCTGCAAGATTTCCAATCTCTGAAATCGCAAATCAATATTCAATTGCAAAAATCGCTCAACACCGCACACGCACTCAAGCCTGCGAACGCAAAATGGCGTCCCAAATCTTACGGGTTCCAGATAGGATCCGCAAAGGGTTTACAGATTAGTTTGTAATATTGCAAATGACAATATAAAGACACCCATGCGCTTTAAAATATGGGGAAACCAATGGAAGGCATTACAATTACATGCACAACAACTCCCAGATAAAAAATATAGTAAAAAATAACATTTTATTTTCCTCATAGGTTGTGAGGGTCAAGAATATGCCAATATGAAAAGCCATGCTGCAACATGCTGAAAGCTATTAAATACAAACTACCTCATTACATTGCAACACAAATACAATACAAGGCTGACATATTAACCCTTTCTCAATCACAGAGATTCTAATATGGACCCTAAAAATACAAAGATCATCTGATACACATGTCACTCAACACATCTACATTGGGACAAAAAATAGTGGCCAAATTACACTGCCATATTGCATATATCAAGTACCAGGGGAACATAACACATATGGTTGTTCAGTCCCTCAGTTGTGTCTAACTCTCTGTGACCCTATGGACTGCAGCACACCTACTAATGTCTCTGTCTGTGAGTATCTACAAGGTTTGCATGCCAAAGATACTGGAGTGGGTTGCGGGTTCCTTCTATAGTGGACTGTGATTTGTCTGACCTCTCTGCTATGACCTGCCCACATACAATGGCCCTACATAGTATAGCTCACAACTTCATATAAGTACACAAGCCCCTTCACCATCACCACTTAGCAATCCAGAAGGGGACCAGGGAAACATACACCACACTAATATAAATTGATGAATAGCAAAACATAATGGGAGGTCACCAAATGGGAATGGGTATACATCTTGGCACATAGCCACCAGCAATGGCATTGGACTTTCCAGGATGGGTATAGCAGAGATTGCCCCTGATGGAGGTGAGTTGGCTGTTGATCCACGTGCCTCTGCACAACCTCCATTCCGCCTGCACAGCCTGGTTTTGAGGTGATCGGGATGGAGGTCTGTGGGGCATTACTGGGTGAGGAGGTTGCGGTGGTGGAGGGGGGAGCGTCTGGGGCCCGGCTGGAGCCTTGAGTGATACTTGAGGTGGTGTGTCCGGTGGTGGTGCCGGCTAGGCAAGCACACTGCTGTGGGGGGGAGGGGGGGGGGGGCTGATGTCTCCAAAGCTCCAGTTGGAGGGTCCTTGAGAGATGCTTTGAACGAGGGGTATAGTGGGGAAACCTGTCGCTCCTGTCCAAATGGAGGCATAGCTGTTATCAGATCTTATCTGGCCATCTGGAATACAAAATTCAAATAGTCTTATGAAGGAGGGTATCTGTTCCTGTAGCAGATAAGCCCATTCTATAGCACACCAAATAAGATTGGTGATAACATTTTAAGTCACCAATTTACAGATTTACAGAGTAATAGGTTATAGGTTGCAATTCCAAGTGCATCTCACTTATTCAAGAAGACTTACGTGAAACTGGAAATACTGGTTCAAAATATACTCAAATCCAGTTTGTTGTTGTTTGTTGTTCAGTCGCGTTTGACTCTCTGTGACTCTATGGATCGCAGCATGCCAGATTCCTTTTCTAACTCACTGCCCCTCTGTGCTCTATCTAGTTCATGTTCATTGCTTCAGGGACTTCATCTATCCATCTCCTCCTCTGTTTTCCCCTTCTTCTTGTGCCTTCAATCTTTCCCAGCATCAGAGTCTATTCTAGGGAATCCTGCCGTCTCATGATATGTCCAAAATATTTTAGTTTCAGCCTCGTGATCATACCTTCTATTTAACAGTTCGTCTTGATTTCCTCAAGTACTGATTTATTGGATCTTCTTGCAGTCCTAGGGACTCTAAGCAGTCTTCTCCAACACTACATTTCAAAGGCATAATTTCTACAGTGCTCACACTTCTTTATGGTCCAGCTCTCACATCCGTATGTTACTACTGGAAATACCAAAGTTCGAACTATGTGGACCTTTGTTGATAGTTTAATATCTTACTACTTACTTTAAACTAGCTTGTCCAAGCTAGCTGTAGCTTTCCTCCCCACAAGCAAACTGACTACAGTCACCATCTGAAGAGATCTTGGATCCCAGGAAAATAAATTCTGTCACTGCCTCCACTTCTTCCTCGCCTATTTGCCAGGAAGTGAGATTGCCGTTTTGTCATGATCTTCCTCTTTTTAACATTGAGCAGCAGGCCATCTTTAGAACTCTCTTCTTTTACCCTCATTAATCGGTCCTTTAGTTCCTACTCACTTTCAGCCATTAAGGTAGTATCATGAGGTTGTTGATGTTTCTTCCAGCAATATTGATTCCGGCTTTTGATTCATCCAGTGTGGCCTTACGCATGATGTACTCGGCATAGAAGTTTAATAAGTAAGGTGGCAATATACAACCTTGCCGCACTCCTTTTCTAATCTTGAACCGTTCTGTTTTCCCATGTTTGGTTCTGACAGTGGCTTCTTTGTCCACATACAGATTCTTTAGGAGGAGGATGAGATGATCTGTTACTCTCATCTCTTTAAGAATATGCCACATTTTGTTGTGATCCACACAGTCAAATGCTTTAGAATGGTCTATGAAGCAGAAGTATATGCTTTTTTGGAACTCTCTTGCTTTCTGTATTATCCAGCTGACATTGGTAATTTGATCCCTTGTGCCTCTTCCTCTGCGGAACCCGACTTGCACATCTGGTAGTTCCCAGTACATATATTGTTGGAGTTGAGCTTGTAGAATCTTATGCATTACCCTGCTGGCATGTGAATGAGTGCAATAGTTTGATAATTGGAGCACTCTTTGGCACTGCTGTTTTGTGGAATTGGATTGAAGACAGTCTATTGGCCACTGTTGAGTTTTCCAAATGTGTTGGCATAGGGCAAGTAACACTTTCACAGCATCATCCTGTAGAATTGGGAATAGCTCAATTGGGATTCCATCACTCTTGCAGCCTTATTATTATCAAGACATCCTAGACCCATCTCACTTTGCTCTCGAATATGTCTGGCTCTAGCTCATTGGACAAATTATTGAGGTCATCAATGCTATTAAGATCCTTCCTGTATATATCTTCATTGTATTCCTGCTACCTCTTCTTTATTTGATCTTCTTAGGTTCCCAATTTTCTTGAAGAGATCTCTTGATTTACCTGTTCTGTTATCCTCTCGTTACATCCTTTATTGTAGAATGTCTCCTTGTCTCTTCTTGCAATCCTCTGCATTCAGTTGGACAAATCTTTTCCTATCTCCAATACCTTTCTCTTACCTTCTTTCTTGAGCTACTTTCAAGGCATCAACAGCCAGTTTGACTTCTTACTTTTCTTTCTTTTAGGGACATTCTTTGTTGCTGTTTCCTGTATAATGTTGCAAACTTCTAGTCCCTTAAATCTATTCTTTACCTCCACTGCATTTTCACAAGGGATATTATTTATTTCGTATTTACTTGGTATGATGATTTACCCTCTTTTCTTCAATTTAATGTTGAACTTTGCAATAAGAAGCTCATGGTCTGAGCTGCAAGCAGCTCCAGGTCTTGTTTTTGCCTATTGTATAGAGCTCATCTATCTTTGGCTGCAAAGCATATAGTTAATCTGATTTCTATGTTATCCATCTGGTGATGTCTATGTGTAGAGCCGTCTCTGAGGCTGTTGGAAGAGGGTGTTTGCTATGACTATAGAATTATCTGGACAAAATACTAATCTCTGACCTGCTTCATTTTGTACTCCAAGGCCAAAATTGTCAGTTATTCCATGTGTCTTTTGGTTCCCTACTTTAGCATTCCAATCTCCTTTGATGATAGTAAAAAAATTTCTTGGCGTTCTATTTATGACATGTTGAATCTCTTCATAGAACTGGACATCTTCAGCCTCTTCGGCATCCGTGGTTGGTGCATAGACTTGGATCACTGTGATGGTAAATGGCTTGAATTTGAATTTAAATCATTCTGTCATTTATTGGGTTGTAACGAAGCACTGCTTTGGCCACCCTTTGATTGACTAGGACGGCTACTCCAATTCTTCTGCAGGATTCTTGACCACAGTAGAAGATGTGGTGGTTGTCTGATGTGAAATGTCCCATTCCAGTCCATTTAAGTTCACTAATTACCAGGATATCAATGTTTAACCTTGTCATCTCATTCTTGACCACGTCCAGTTTGCCTTAGTTCGTAGTTTTAACATTCCAGGTTCCTATGCTGAATTGTTCTTTGCATCAGTGGATTTTCGTTTCACCTCCAGACACATCCGCAGCTGGGTGTCCTTTCAGCTTTGGCCCAACCACGTCATTAGATCTGGTGCTACTTGTACTTGCCCTATGTTCTTCTGACCTGAGGGGCTTATCTTCCGGTGCCATGTCGCTATGTCTCTGGTTGTGCCTGTCGATAAAGTTTTCTTAGCAACATTACTGGAGTGGGTTGCCAGTTCCTTCTCCAGTGGACCGTGATTTGTCTGACCTCTCTGTCATAACCTATCTATCTTGGCTAACCCTACATGGTATAGCTCACAGCTTTATCAAAGTACACAAGCCCCTTCACCACGACACGGCAGCGACCCAGAAGGGGCAAATCCAGGTTTTTACATTTGAATGTGAGTTACCAGTGAAGGGAGCAGGTGGAGGAGCAGCCACAGGAATGAAATGAACACAGAGTCGCTGAAGAGCAACATTAATTCTATCCATTTCATGGAGAGTAGATGAGTCTCATGTACCCCAAGTAGCTTAACCAGTTGTGGCACATCGCTCTCTATTTCTGTGGGGTTCATTACATCTGACCTGTAATGCTGGGGGTTGCCAAACAGGAGATGGACTCAAGTTTGAAAGATTCACAAGATGTGGATCAAGGCAGGACACTAAAAGGATAAATGGCTATGTAAATTAGATCTTGGAGCAGACTGAAGATCAAGGTAAAGTTGAGTTCACAGGCTAGAGATCAAACCATATGAAGAAGGTAATTGGGTAATTAAGGCAAAAAACTGATGTCAAAGCAAACACGTTAATTCAGAGTTTTCTGTCACATGCTTGGTACATAGTACTTGTCAGGTACTGAAGGCTTTGACTTGTTTGTCTGAAAAAAGCAGAGGGCTCTCGGGGATGAAGCAGGTAGGTGCACGCTATTATTGAATTCCGTATGGTCTGTATCATTTGGGACAATACTGTCTTTATATCATTATCATTAATATTAATGTATTTATGTGTAATGTGCCAGCATGTTCTATAGCGCTGTACAAGGGTTAAGTACAAGGCAAAAATAAATTGACACATTGCAAAGAGTGAAGGGCCCTCTCTTTGAGTTTAGAATCCAGTGTCCAAGGTGCTTTCCCTAAAACACCTTGAAAGATTGAGAACTCACAAATTTACAATCTAATGAATTAATTATTGATGGATCATAAACTATACCCATAATGTAATATATTCTGGTATATTTATACTATCCAAAATTAATGCAGTTTTGTATTTATTTTTTTATATTTATTTTTTAGTTATTAAACTTGTTCATTAAAAAAAATAATACTCGAGTCACTACCCCCGTGTCTCTCTTTCCCCCTGTGTCTCTCTTTCCCCCTGTGTCTCTCTTTCCCCCACGTGTTTCTCTTTAACCCCCTGTGTCTCTCTTTAACCCTCCATGTCTCTCTTTCCCCCCCGTGGCTCTTTCACTCCCGCCCCCATCCTCATCCTCAACCCCCCCATCCTCAACCCCCCAGGAAGGTTGAGGTTGAGGATGAGGAGGGGGGTTGAGGATGAGGGGTTGAGGATAAGGATGGGGGGGGGTGAGGATGAGGAGGGGGGTTGAGGATAAGGAGGGGGTTGAGGATGAGGATGCAGGGGTTGAGGATAAGGATGGGGGGTTGAGGAAGGAGGTTGAGGAGGGGGGTTGAGGAGGGGGGTTGAGGAGGGAGGTTGAGGAGGGGGGGTTGAGGTGGGAGGAGGAGGGTTGAGGAGGTAGGTTGAGGATGAGAAGGGGGTTGAGGATGGGGGGGTTGAGGATGAGGATGGGGGTTGAGGTTGAGGAGGGAGGTTGAGGAGGGATGTTGAGGAGGGGGTTGAGGAGGGAGGTTGTGGAGGGGGGTTGAGGATGGGGGTTGAGGAGGAGGGGGGTTGAGGAGGGAGGTTGAGGAGGAAGGAGGAGGGTTGAGGAGGTAGGTTGAGGATGAGGAGGGGGTTGAGGATGGGGGGATTTCAGATGAGGAGGGGGTTGAGGATGAGGATGGGGGTTTGAGGATGAGGAGGGGGGTTGAGGATGGGGATGGGGGGTTGAGGATAAGGATGGGGGTTTGAGGAGGGGGTTGATTAGGGGGGTTGAAGAAGGAGGTTGAGGAGGGGGGTTGAGGAGGGAGGTTGAGGAGGGGGTTGAGGATGAGGATGGGGTTGAGGATGGGGGTTGAGGATGAGGATGGGGGTGAGGAGGGGGATTGATGAGGAAGGTTAAGGAGGGGGGTTGAGGAGGGAGGTTGAGGATGAGGAGGGGAGTTGACCATGGGGGTTGAGGATGAGGATGGGGGTTGAGGATAAGGAGGGGGGTTGAGGATGAGGATGCGGGGTTTGAGGATGAGGATGGGGGTTGAGGTTGAGGAGGGGGGTCCAGGAAGGAGGTTGAGGATGAGGAGGGGGTTGAGAATGAGGATGGGGGGTTGAGGATGAGGATGGGGGTTGAGGAGGGGGGTTGAGGAGGAGGTTGAGGAGGGGGGTTGAGGAGGGAGAAGGAAGGTTGAGGAGGAAGGGTGAGGATGAGGAGGGGGGTTGAGGAGGGGGGTTGAGGATGGGGGGTTGAGGATGAGGAGGGGGGTTGAGGATAAGGAGGGGGGTTGAGGATGAGGATGCGGGGGTTGAGGATGAGGATGGGGGTTGAGGTTGAGGAGGTGGATTGAGGCAGGAGGTTTTAAAAGGGGGGTTGGGGAGGTGGGTTGAGAAGGGGGGTTGAGGAGGGAGGTTGAGGAGGAGGGAGGAGGAGGTTTGAGGAGGTAAGTTGAGGATGGGGGTTGAGGATGAAGATGGGGGGTTGAGGTTGAGTAGGGAGGTTGAGGTTGAGGAGGGGGGTTGAGGAGGGAGGTTGAGGATGAGTAGGGGGGTTGAGAATAAGGAGGGGGGTTGAGGATCAGGAGGCGGGGGTTGAGGATGAGGATGGGGGTTGAGGTTGAGGAGGGGGGTGGAGGAATGAGGTTGAGGATGAGGAGGGGGGTTTAGGATGAGGATGGGGGGTTGAGGATGAGGATGGGGGGGTGAGGAGGGGGGTTGAGGAGGAGGTTGAGGAGGGGGGTTGAGGAGGGAGAAGGAAGGTTGAGGAGGAAGGGTGAGGATGAGGAGGGGGGTTGAGGATGGGGGGTTGAGGATGAGGAGGGGGGTTGAGAATAAGGAGGGGGGTTGAGGATGAGGATGCAGGGTTTGAGGATGAGGATGGGGGTTGAGGTTGAGGAGGTGGGTTGAGGCAGGAGGTTGAGGAGGGGGGTTGGGGAGGTGGGCTGAGGAGGGGGGTTGAGGAGGGAGGTTGAGGAGGAGGGAGGAGGCGGGTTGAGGATGAGGAGGGGGTTGAGGATGGGGGTTGAGGATGAGGATGGGGGGTTGAGGTTGAGTAGGGAGGTTGAGGTTGAGGAGGGGGGTTGAAGAGGGAGGTTGAGGAGGGGGTTAAGGAGGGAGGTTGAGGATGAGGGGGTTGATGATGAGGAGGGGGGTTGAGAATAAGGAGGGGGGTTGAGGATGAGGATGGGGGGTTGAGGTTGAGGAGGGGGGTTGAGGAAGGAGGTTGAGGATGAGGAGGGGGTTGAGGATAAGGATGGGGGGTTGAGGATGAGGATGGGAGTGAGGAGGGGGGGTGAGGAGGAAGGTTGAGGAGGGGGTTGAGGAGGGAGGAGGAAGGTTGAGGAGGGAGGTTGAGGATGAGGAGGGGGTTGAGGAGGGGGGTTGAGGATGGGGGGTTGAGTATGGGGCGGTTGAGGATAAGAAGGGGTGTTGAGGATGAGGATGTGGGGGTTGAGGATGAGGATGGGGGTTGAGGTTGAGGAGGGGGGTTGAGGAAGGAGGTTGAGGAGGGGTGTTGAGGAGGGGTGTTGAGGAGGGTGTTGAGGAGGGGGGTTGAGGAGGGAGGAGGAGGGTTGAGGAGGTAGGTTGAGGATGAGGAGGGGGTTGAGGATGGGGGTGTTGAGGATGGGGGAATGAGGATGAGGGGGTTGAGGATGAGGATGGGGGCTTGAGGTTTAGGAGGAAGGTTGAGGTTAAGGAGGGGGGTTGAGGATGGGGGTTGAGGAGGAGGGGGGTTGAGGAGGGAGGTTGAGGAGGAAGGAGGAGGGTTGTGGAGGTAGGTTGAGGATGAGGAGGTGGTTGAGGATCGGGGGATTTCGGATGAGGAGGGGGTTGAGGATGAGGATGGGGGTTTGAGGATGAGGAGGGGGGTTGAGGATGGGGATGGGGGGGTTGAGGATAAGGATGGGGGTTTGAGGAGAGGGTTGAGGAGGGGGGTTGAAGAAAGAGGTTGAGGAGGGGGGTTGAGGAGGGAGGTTGAGGAGGGAGGTTGAGGATGAGGAGGGGGGTTGAGGATGAGGATGGGGGGTTGAGGATGGGGTTTGAGGATGAGGATGGTGGGTGAGGAGGGGGGTTGAGGAGGAAGGTTGCGGAGGGGGGTTGAGGAGGAAGGTTGAGGAGGGAGGAGGAAGGTTGAGGAGGGAGGTTGAGGATGAGGAAGGGAGTTGAGGAGGGGGGTTAAGGATGAGGAGGGGGGTTGAGGATGAGGATGGGGGGTTGACCATGAGAAGCGGGTTTTGATGATAAGGAGGGGGTTGAGGATGAGGATGCGGGGGTTGAGGATGAGGATGGGGGTTGAGGTTGAGGTGGGGGGTTGAGGCAGGAGGTTGAGGAGGGGGGCTGAGGAGGGAGGTTGAGGAGGTGGGTTGAGGAGGGGGGTTGAGATGGGACGTTGAGGAGGGGTGTTGAGGAGGGAGGAGGAGGGATGAGGAGGATGGAGGTTGAGGTTGAGGAGGGGGGTTGAGGAAGGAGGTTGAGGAGGGGGGTTGAGGAGGGAGGAGGAGGGTTGAGGAGGTTGGTTGAGGATGAGTAGGGGGTTGAGGATGGGGGGTTGAGAATAGGGGGTTGAGGATGGGAGGTTGAGGATGAGGATGGGGTTGAGGTTGAGGAGGGAGGTTGAGGTTGAGAAGGGGGGTTTAGGATGGGGGTTGAGGAGGGGGGTTGGGGAGGGAGGTTGAGGAGGAAGGAGGAGGGTTGAGGAGGTAGGTTGAGGATGAGGAGGGGGTTGAGGATGGGGGTTTAGGATGAGGAGGGGGGTTGAGGATGAGAATGGGGGGGTTGAGGATGAGGAGGGGGGTTGAGGATGGGGTTTGAGGATGGGGGGTTGAGGATAAGGATCGGGGGATTTCGGATGAGGAGGGGGTTGAGGATGAGGATGGGGGTTTGAGGATGAGGAGGGGGGTTGAGGATGGGGATGGGGGGGTTGAGGATAAGGATGGGGGTTTGAGGAGAGGGTTGAGGAGGGGGGTTGAAGAAAGAGGTTGAGGAGGGGGGTTGAGGAGGGAGGTTGAGGAGGGAGGTTGAGGATGAGGAGGGGGGTTGAGGATGAGGATGGGGGGTTGAGGATGGGGTTTGAGGATGAGGATGGTGGGTGAGGAGGGGGGTTGAGGAGGAAGGTTGCGGAGGGGGGTTGAGGAGGAAGGTTGAGGAGGGAGGAGGAAGGTTGAGGAGGGAGGTTGAGGATGAGGAAGGGAGTTGAGGAGGGGGGTTAAGGATGAGGAGGGGGGTTGAGGATGAGGATGGGGGGTTGACCATGAGAAGCGGGTTTTGATGATAAGGAGGGGGTTGAGGATGAGGATGCGGGGGTTGAGGATGAGGATGGGGGTTGAGGTTGAGGTGGGGGGTTGAGGCAGGAGGTTGAGGAGGGGGGCTGAGGAGGGAGGTTGAGGAGGTGGGTTGAGGAGGGGGGTTGAGATGGGACGTTGAGGAGGGGTGTTGAGGAGGGAGGAGGAGGGATGAGGAGGATGGAGGTTGAGGTTGAGGAGGGGGGTTGAGGAAGGAGGTTGAGGAGGGGGCTTGAGGAGGGAGGAGGAGGGTTGAGGAGGTTGGTTGAGGATGAGTAGGGGGTTGAGGATGGGGGGTTGAGAATAGGGGGTTGAGGAGGGGGGTTGAGGATGAAAATGGGGGGTTGAGGTTGAGGAGGGAGGTTGAGGTTGAGGAGGGGGTTGAGGAGGGAGGTTGAGGATGAGGAGGGGGGTTGAGGAGGGGGGTTGAGAAGTGGGGTTGAGGAGGGAGGTTGAGGAGGAGGGTTGAGGAGGGAGGAGGAGGATTGAGGAGGTACGTTGAGGAAGAGGAGGGGATTGAGGATGGGAGGGTTGAGGATGGGGGGTTGAGGATGAGGATGGGGGGTTGAGGTTGAGGAGGGAGGTTGAGGTTGAGGAGGGGGTTGAGGAGGGAGGTTGAGGATGAGGAGGGGGTTGAGGAGGGGGGTTGAGAAGTGGGGTTGAGGAGGGAGGTTGAGGAGGAGGGTTGAGGAGGAGGGATAAGGAGGGAGGATGAGGAACGGGGTTGAGGAGGGTGATAAGGGAGGGGAGGGAAAGAGACACAGGGAAGGGAGGGGGAGGGAAGAGACACAGGGGAGAGAGAGGGGGGAAGAGACACAGAGGAGGGAGAGGAGGGGAAGAGACACAGGGGAGGGAGAGGGCAGAAGAGACACAGGGGAGAGAGAGGGGGGACACAAGAAAGGGGCACAGAGGGCACACAAGAGGGGGACACAGAGGGCACAAGAGGGACACACGGGCAGCACATTTCCCACCCTCGGCTTATACTCGAGTCACTACGTTTTCCCAGTATTTTGTGGTATAATAGGTGCCTCGGCTTTTACTCAGGTCGACTTATACTCGAGTATATACGGTACTTATTTATTTTTTTATTTTATTGATCTCAGGGAGCTCAGTCAAATATTCACTTATGTATTAGTGTTTTTCTATATGGCACATTATAGCTTAGTTATTCCCATTTTTAACCTTTCATGTATAACTTTATATGTGATTATTCTTCACTGTGGGATTATTTTTAACTGATTCGGTATGCTACTTTCTCAGGAGGGAGTGTGTAACAATAAAAAAGAGCCAGATCAGAACTAGAGATTGCTACTGGTGAGACTCTCTGTGAAATGCCACCAGTATTCCCTCTTACACCAGCTGGCAGGAGCTGCAAGCAGACCCCGATGTCCTCAAGACTCAGAAGAATGCAAGCCCTTAGTGAGATGTCTATAAACTCTTCAACTCTTCTCACCATCTCTTCTTTATTAAATGACACACACATCCAGCTGCCTGCACATAGATCCATTTGGCAGTAGCTGGCAGAGTCTCACCGCAGTCCCTTGAAAGCCCCATGCTGGACTGGTGCCTGAGAATTTAACTTCACGTGTGGGCACTTCCCATAGAGCATACAAGAAACAAGTAAACTCTTCTAAATAATGTTGCCTGTTTCAGATGCAGTTCTTCAAAAGAGAATATTTTAAATATACCGAATACTGGCCATAGCAGCCCAAAATTACATGCTACTCCTTAGTGCTGAAAATACAATAGGTGAGATGCTGTGGATTTTAATGCACAACTTGACTGAAATCTTAAGATCAGTGAAAGGGTGATCAGAAAAAAACATCTCAGGGATAAAGCAAAACTTTTAAGAAAATATCCATGTTTAATTCATAAGATTATTTAATTCAGTAAAATATGATGTGCCTTTAATGAAATATTAATATGCTAACTATTGCTTAGTTTGGAATTAATTCTATTTTGTCAAAATCTAAATATATTTATAACAAAAGCTGCACATTGTAATGAAGTGTTAATGTTGATGGAATGTCATTTTGTACTGGATTTTAGATGCAGAAAAACTCAAGAAAGATAAAACCAGGAACTCATTATTCTATCACAATGTACTATTGTATTGAGTGAATAGCACCAAAATAGCAACTAAAAAAAAAAGATCCCAGGGCTTATTTGTAATGAGACTTTACCATGATTTTTGTACATTTACATGAATCCTTATTCCAATAACCTACAAATACAAAGAAAATCTAATATTGCCATTCAATGCCCATATTTTTTAATATAAATTTGCTGTAGGTTACAGTATAACATTATTTCTATTGTACTGGATAATCACCAAAACAAACTTTATTTGTTTAATAATGCATTTCAATACATAAAAAAAAAAGTAAAGTAGAAAGACAGGGACTAGGTCGATGTGGTGGCAAGTTATGCAACTGTAAAAAAAGGCCATGTGGTCTGGAATAGAGACACCATTGTAAGTTTTACTTTCATTTAAATCTATGGTAAGGTCAACATGATGGCAGCTACCTTTTCAATAGAACTAAATAAAGAACACATCTACCTCCAAAGTCCATCCCCTCTTATATAAAGTTTAGGAGAAAAAAACACCCTCAGTCCCCCAGAAAAGCAAAATGCGATATCTAAAAGGGCTGTTTTGAAAACTTGACTTGATATTGGGCATAATGTTAAAAAAAATAAAACAATAGAGTCACAATGCATAAACTATAATGTGCAATATTGCTTAATCCAGAAAGCCATGTTTTTTGTAAGCCTCGTTGGTCACTTGGGAGGGACTGTGAAGATGAGATTCCTGTGTAAGTGCTTCATTACAATCTTTAACTTTGGTAATTTACCAATTGTCAAGTTGACAAGTAAATTCCTACATATCATTCAAAATAAAAAAATCAACGCTACATCAAATGGACCTGAAGAGTGTAAAAACACAAACTCTGGCAAGCTACTTGTAGCTGTCCCATTGAAAATATCACAAAGCCTATGACAATCACAGATAAAGATCTCCACAAAGTTACAGTTACGGACTGCACATAAGGCCTTATGTGAGCTGATTTTCCTGTACTATCCTACGTGTACTTAAGACCAAACGTAAAGGCTGAAAAATCCTTGCTGAGAGCCAGAATGCAATTTAAAGAGACAATACTGTAACAAACATATTACAAAATGATTGAAGTGCACAACTTGCTTTTTGGGACCAGGGTGGGCCTTCCTGACCCCTACAACCAACGGCCCTTCAGGGCCCAGAAGTGTATGCAAAGATCAGAGGAAGATCAGAGAGAAGTGTGTCTTATACATTGACTCCATAGGCTTCAATGGGGCTGTCTGCGGCACTGATTTAGACATCAAGCATAATTAACTAGATTGTCAGACAAAAACCCTTTAATTCCATATACAACAGTCAAGAGATGTTGAGTACTTTGTAGGGGAATTCCCCTTGATCCAATGACCACTAAATTGTATGTGCTTTAACGTATCAATCAGCCCCTGGCCCCCATGCATTCTATAAAAAAAAGCCCAGGCCGGCTTCCTACTAAAAATCCCTTTGAATTCCCAGATAGCCAAGTTCCGCAGTGACGACACTGCCTCAGCCCCTGGGAAGCCCAGATTCTATAGGGCACATCTGACCATTTAGTAGGGAGATAAGCCCACACCTGGCTGGGACACTCCCTGGATTCCCAGACAGCCAACTTTCCCAATGGAGATGCTGCCTTAATCTCATGGAGAGACCAGACTCTATATGGAATGTCTGACCATTTGTATGCGGAGATAAGCCAATACCTGGCTGGGGGAAGTAGATAGCCTGGCACCCCTGCTCCTGCTGGAAACCATGTAGCCCTTCACCGCTTCTATATTACCCACCAATCAGTACTCATCAAGCCACCTGTAGCTCGGTTCAGGGCTGGCCTAATTAAATGTCCCATTGCTTAATTGTACAGAAAGAAATTATAAAAATGTGAACCAACGGATAGAGATTATGCTCTTTATGGGGCACATAGAAATGGTGCATTACATTTAGAGGGAAGATGTTTACTACTTTTACTGGGCTATAATCAATCACATATATAGTTGTCAACATGTGGGTTGTTGCTAACGCTTGCAGTCTCGCATAGCAAGCCCGCTGCAAGTGCGGCCCTGGCAAAGCAAGGGCCGCAGTTGCTGGCAAGGAGCGCCAAAGGCGATCCTTGCACTGGTGGAGATGAGCGCCATAGGCGCTCATCCCTACGACCCCGTACGACTTTACGACCGTAAATGCGGACCGTCGCGAAGCGTGCGGCAGCATTTGCGGAGGTGGAGGCTCTACGGCGCCTCACAATTGGTTAAAAACTACCACACAATCGGGACTTGGAAAAAAAAGCATAAACACGAAATGGCTAACTACGGATTTACACAAAAAAATATGAGCCGAAAAAATACGACCTTAACTGACAACCCGCGCACAGCGGCAAACATTAACAAAACACAAAAATACACACAAAAATTAAATAAAAACATTATTCACACCAACGGGGGACACCCAGGACCTCTGCAACACTGCTTAAACCTCAAATTCTGGCAAATTTACAAAGTTTACACGACCCCTAAAGCTGAAAAGTTCCACAAAGCAAATATGGCTTTTACAAAAACCCGTATGACCTACAACATACACCATTAGCAAGGACGCTTCGTCATACAAACCCGCCTATCACATACACATTCGCCGCCATTTTACACCACCTTACAGAATGCGGAAGTACCCAGCTGCTCTAACGGCTTCCCCTCGCGCACGCAGCCTTTTTACACTATACACTGCACACATTGCTGACACTTACACCTCAGCTCCACAACATTGCACACCTACATTGTATGCTGCAGGAACATCAAAACAGATTGTCAGCTCTTCAGCACAATGCTTCCTACATGTATTACTTACATATAGGTAAAGTATATTAATTTATTAATTTATTCCTTATTTAATTAGCATCACAAAATACATATACACAAAAAATAAAAAATGAAAACACTATCGCAATAAACACAAAAGCCATTCACTGCGTGCCTCACAACGAGTGCCAACGCTGCTCATAGCACACAAACTACACCAGGGGACAGCCTTGCAATAAGCGCAAAAAGCAGATCAGCGCCCACCTTACAATGACAGCAAAAGCAGCGCCGAGATCTCTGACCACCATAAAAAATAATGTCTGGCCCAAACAACATTCCTTGACTTACAATTCTATTGCTGTCATTTTTTGACGGGCAATTCGCTAGTGTATATCCTAAACCTCTGCTGCTACCCTGGCAGAAGGAATTGAAGAACTGGATTGGATCTGTGGGCAGGATTGGTCCCCTTGGCCTTTTCAAGCCCATTGAACAGCAGATCACGATGGTTATGCTAATCCAGTAATCCTGTGTCTCTGATGCTTTTGCTGATGATCCTGAAATTATCACCGGGCACCAAGGAGCCCTATCCCCTCATGATCCTGAGAGAAAATTATTTTTCTCAAAGGCAGGAGATTTGTGGTTAAAGCAGACTCCTCCTGGATTGTTGCCTTATGGCCTACAACAGGTGCAGTAATACATAGCGACTCCCCAAACACTAGTCATTGTCAGCATCGATCCAGAGTGCATCACATTACTGATTAGGAATGCCACATTCAGGGGAATGCATATTATGTACACAGGTTGCACGATTTCAGCGCGCCTGTCAAAGGCGTGTCGGAGTTCAGGTAAGGTGGACTGGTGGGTATTAGGGGTGTTAGGTTGACAGGTTTTAGGGTTAGGGGTCTATACGTTAGGGTTAGGCTGTCGTGTGTAAGGGTTAGGCTGCGGGGTGTAAGGGTTAGGGATAGGCTGTGGGGTGTAAGGGTTAGGGTTAGTCTGAGATGTGTAAGTGTTAGGGTTAGGCTGCAGGTTTCAAGTGATAGGGTTAGAAGGGTTCCTGGTGTTAGGCTATAGCACTTGCCCCATTTGTCGTCCACATTACAACTGTGAGCTGCTGTCAGCACGCTGCTGACGGTGCACATTTGGCGTGCGCGCTGAAGTCGGTGTGCCATGTACACTAGATTGTGGCATGTTAGACACCAGGGTATGAAATGTGCGATAATGGACAGCCTGAGGCCTAAAATAGAGGAGTGGTTGGCACTAAATGTGGGTGAATGGGGGCCTGTACTCCATGCTATATAACATAGGCTACGCACATGATTAGAAGTCGGTAAATTATAGAGTTTCAGTATCATGGGGACAGGGGGATATAGGACCATATGCTGAAAAGGAGGATTGCATTGATGTGAATGTAGGTTATGAGAAAGGCCAGCGAGAGACCAAGGAGGCCATGGAGAGGCAGAAGGAGTCCCATGAGATTTACCTTCATCTGCAATTATCCTGTGTACACCTGTCCTGTTAAGTGTCCTGCTGTTATGCATATGAGCATTTGTATGCATACAGGTGGTCCCCAGGTTACAGACGATCCGATTTACAGATGACCCATACTTAACAACGGGATTCCAAGGCTTTTTGTATGAGTTGTTTTTATGTTCTGATTGTTGGAATTAAAAGAAAGAACACAGTAGTTTCTGTAATATATTATGACAGTACAGGGGTGTAGCGGAGATGCAATATTACACTCAGTATCTCCGCTGGTAGAGTGCAAAATATCCAAGAGAAGGACTGTACAGTCTCATAATCCCATGATACACAGTTGGGAGTAAAGAAAACACTCACTTATTTTCTCACACAGTGAGGTATAAATATATGTCCTGGGAAAACAGGAAATCAACACAGGCCCACATTTGGCCACACAGTACAGAGAGAGAGAACAATAGTTGTGGTCACATCACACATCATCCCTCTCTTTGCCTTATCTGTCTCCACGAGGTCTACCAGATAGCTACCAAATAATCCCCTTCCCTGCTGTACCCTCTAGATCTGTGTATTACACCTTGCTCTCTGTATATTACCACATATCATGTCTTTGTAATAAGACTAGGTGGTTGTTTTTTGCCACACAGCTCCCCCGTAACCACAAGCTGGCCTACCCAGTCTGATCCCAGCTTGATGATGTCCGGGGGAGTCCTCGCAGATCATTTTTTCCAGTTCAGTTTTGCTTTCCAGGGCGGTAGTGTATTGTAAAGTCAAAGGGCTGCAGCACTAGACTCCAGTCTGGCATTGTCTCCTGCCACCTATTGAGCCACATTAATGGGTTGTGATCTGTGAGTAAGGAAAAGGTTTGCCCATACAAATACGGCTGTAACTTCTTGAGGGCCCAAACCACAGCCAGGCATTCTTTTTCGATGGCGGCGTAGCTTACTTCTCGGGGTAATAATTTCCTGCTTAAGTAAGCCACCGGGTGTTCGCCCCCATCTGCTCCGACTTGGCTCAATATGGCCCCCAATCCAAACACAGAAGCGTCTGTATGTACAAGAAAGCGTTTGGTGGGATCAGGAGCAGCCAGTACAGGGGCCTTGATGAGAGCAGTTTTCCGTTGCTGAAATGCCTGTTCACACTCTGGGGCCTAGACTACCTGCCTAGGTAGGTTCTTACGGGTCAAATCGGTAAGGGGCTTGGCCAGGGCACTATAGTTGGGCACAAATTTGCGATTATACCCTGCTGTTCCCAGGAAAGCTAGGACCTGAGTCTTCGTACAGGGAGTCGGCCATCTGGCTACAGCCTCTATCTTGGCTGGTACTTGTTTCTGTTGACCACTACCTACTCAATGGACGAGGTACTACACTTCAGCCATCCCTATGTGACACATACTAGGTTTGAGGGTCAACCCTGCTTCCCTGATACGGTCTAACACTGCTCCTACGTGGCTCAGATGTTCTGACCAAGTGTCGCTGTAAATAGTTATATCGTCCAGGTAGGCTCAAGGGTACTCCTGGAACCCATCTAATAGCCGATCTACCATCCGCTGGAAGGTTGCCAGAACATTTTTCATCCGGAAGGGCATGACTTGAAACTGGTACAGGCCAAATGGGGTGACAAACGCCGACTTGTGTATGGCTTCTTTGGCTAGTGGAATTGGCCAGTACCTCTTACAAAGATCTATTGTAGTGAGGTACCGCCCTCGGGCCATTTTGTCTAAAAGTTTGTATATCCTGGGCATTGGATAGGCATCAGACACCGTTGTGTCATTTAGCCTCCTATAGTCCACACAGAATCAGGTTGTTCCATCCCAGTTTGGTACTAGCACCACGTGGGGATGCCCAGGGACTATCAGAATGTTCACTAACCCCTAGTTGAAGCATCTCCTGAATCTCTTTATGCATATTCTCCTTTACAGATTCAGGGATGCGGTATGAAGTTTGGCATAGTGGTAATTGGCCGAGGGTGTCTACGTGAGTGGCCAGAGGGGTGTACCCAGGCAGATTGGAGAAGGTGGCCCCCTTGGCCCTGATCAACTCTTGAACCTGAGTACTCTTCTGTGGGCTCAGCCGCTTTCCTAGCTGTACCCCTCTGAGGCCCTCTATCTGGTCTCCTTTTTCTAAGAGGTCTGGTAGAGAGAGGTATCCGTGACATCCTCGGTGTGATCATGATGGGGTTCTAGCATATTCATTTGGAGCATGCATCTTCCCCCTACTCCTGAGCATGGGCCAATCCCATAGGTGGGCCCTGCCAGGTGGCCTGCAGCTTGTCATTGAGGACGTGTTTCAAAATCAATACTTTTTGTCCCACTTGAAAGCGGTGGTCCCTGGCTCGCCTATCGTAATATCAGCGCTGATGGTACTCCAACACATATGGGACAACAGGGGTACCATCTGCGCTAATCTCTCCCTCTCAATGCTCTCTTATTAAGTATAACGGGCCTCTCACCCTTCTACCGAACAGTAGTTCAAAGGGGGATAATCCAGTGGATTCTTGTGGCACCTCCCTGTATGCAAATAGAAGGGGGGCAGGAATCTTTCCCAGTCTTTCCTAGTGTCTACGATCGCCCGGAGCATTTGTTTTAGCATCCCATTAAAACGTTCGCAGAGACCATTGGAATGGGGGTGGTATGCCAAGTTTACTATGGGCTTAATTCCGCATAATCTCCAGAGTTGGTGGGGAACTTTGGCTGTAAATTGGGTGCCCTGATCCCAAATAATCTCTTGGGGGAAATCCCATGTGAGAGAAAATCTGCATCAGGGCATCCGCGGCCGTCTCAGCATGGACATTGGTCAGCGCCACCGCCTCTGGGTATCTACTGGCATAATCTACTAGGGTCAGGATGTATTTCTTGCCGGTAGGGCTTGGTCTAGTTAGGGGCCCTACCAAGTCTACGGCTACCCTGCTAAACAAAACTTCAATAATGGGAAGGGGGTGAAGATTGCTTTATGGTGGTCCCCTCTCTTACCCACCCTCTGACAGGTGTCACAAGTCTGACAGTACTGACGAATATCTTTCAAAATCCCCGTCCAGAAAAAAAGTACTGATTTAGCCGGTATTTAATTCGGCTAACTCCCAGATGTCCGGATAACGGAATATCATGAGCTATCCGGAGAAATTCCTGCCTATATTTCTGAGGTACTACCATCTGTTTCATGGGGATCGGTATTGACCCAGCCCCTATCCTTTCCGAATTCCGGTATATTAATCCCTTGTCCAATGAGTACCTCTCCCCCTCTAATCCTGCCTGACTGGTGGTGACCCGATTTTTGTATGCTTGCAACGTGGGATCTACGGCTACCTCTTTCCCAAACTCTACAGGGGCATCCCAGTTCAAGTTTTCTAGGGGTGGAGACTGGTTGTTTACCTGAGCCTCAGAGAGTGAGGGTGGGTCCATGGTGCGAGCCTGCTGAGGTGTGGTCACCGGATGAATGTCTTGGGTAGAAGTTTGGGGTACAAATGCAGAAGTTGGCCCAAGAAATTCCCGAGTAGTACATCTGCCAGTAAGTTCTGCATCAATCCTACTTCCACAACCCCCAACCCCACACCCCAGTGCAAATTAACCTTGGCAATGGTTAAGTGGATTACTGCTCCCCCTGCTACCCGTACTGTCACAGAGCGTCCGGTACATGCTTTGTCTGGGATTGTGGTGTTTGACAAGGGTTAACGTGGCTAAAGTGTCCCTTAGCCCTTCGTCATTCTGCCTATGGTGTTGTAGGTTTTCCAATGCAGCTTGGACGGGGTCGACTTCATGTAAAACCCCTAGTTGTTCCTCCTGGTAGTGGGGTTCGGCATCGTGAGTACCGGTCTCGTTGCAGTAGCAATGGGTCACAAACCCATGTGTTCTGGTTCCGGTTCTAGGGGCATTCCCTCTGTACATGTCCCAACTACTGGCATAGGTGACACCGGATATTGGCACAAGGTTGGTACCTGGGAGCGATGGTGTTGAACCCTTTGCCCTTGCCCTGACAGGGTGGGGCTATGGCTGGGGGTGCTGGGGTCGGCAATGTGGGCCTATACGATAAGCAAGGTGGTGGTCAGAGGTGACATCGTGCATCATAGTGTTCATCGGTCAGCCGAGCGGTGTCAACGCGGGAGAGGGGGTTATGGTCCCTTACCCATACTTGCACCTCTGGGGTCAGTCCACTGAAGAACTGCTCTAGAAGAATCAATTACAGCAGTTCTTCCATGGTTGTGGCTCGGTTAGCCTGAACCCATTCCATGGCAGCTCTCTGCAGTTGATAAGCCCACTCGGCATGGGAATCCTTCTCCTGTTTGTTGAGCTCCCGAAATCGGCGTTGGTATGCCTCTGGGGTGATAGCATATTGTGTTAAGATGGCTTGCTTCACCCAGTGGTAATCTTTGCTGTCCTCATCTAGTACTGCCCGGTACGCCTCTGCGGCATGGCCAGACAATTTGCCTGCCAACAGAGGTCCCCAGTCTGCTTGTGCAATATTATGTAAGTGGCACAGTCTTTCAAAATCTTGAAGGTACTCATCAATATCCTTTTACGTGTCTGTGACGGCTTTAAATGCATTGTATGGGAGCTTCGCTTTTCCTTGTGTGGTGACCAATAGTGCTGGTGACCCCTCTCTGGATCGGTGATCTGCTAGTTGTAGCTGTGTCTCCAGTTGTCCAATATGTAATCTTGTACCTCCGCCATCACTCTTGTTACAGTTTCTTCTTTACTCATCTCTGGTGAAGGTACAGCTCTACTGGTTCGATCTCCCTCCATCAGTTCGGCAATCAGAATAGTTATCGCTTAATTGCTGGCTCTCTTGCCCCTTGCTTCCAAAAGTTCCTTTAAAGTGGTTTATTTAAGGGCTGCATAGTTCGTCTCCATTCATTCGTATAGAACTGTACGCGACCCGCTGCTTGTGTACGAACTGCTGCTTTGATGCAAGGTTTGTATCCCGTCACTTGCCACTAATGTAGCGGAGATGCAATATTACACTCAATGTCTCCGCTGGTAGACTGTAAAATATCCAAGAGAAGCACTGTGCAGTCTCATAATCCCATTCTCCCCATACTGGATGATACACAGTTAGGAGTAAAGAAAACACTCATTTATTTTCTCACACATAGATATCTATATATATATATATATATATATATATATATATATATATATATCCTTGGCGACACAGGACAGAGAGAGAGAACAATAGTTTTGGTCACATCATACATTTCCTGGTGCCTAGCTGGCTACTCTTACACAATAACAGGCATTACGCTATAGTACAGAGATTGATAGGATCATCCCTCTCTTTGCCTTATCTGTCTCCACGAGGTCTACCAGATAGCTACCAAGTAATCCCCCATGACTCTGGCAGGGCAAAGGTTAACCCTTTCCCTGCCGTACCCTCTAGCTCTGTGTATTACACCCTGCTCTCTGTATATTAACACATATCAATAACACAATGTCTTTGTAATAACACTAGTTGGCTGTTTTTTGCCACATGGGGATTACTATTATTATTACACTGTATTATTATAACCACATATAAACCATTACTATATTTCTAGCGACTTGCCCGTCAAAACTGATGGCATCATATAGTGTTGTACTTTTTGTTTTCTTTCTGTTTTCTGTACTATCTTTTGTTTGTCTCTTTCCCCCTCTTTTCTTCCCCTGTGTCGCTTTCCTCCCTCTCCCTCCCCTGTGTCTCTTTACCCCTCTCTACCTCCCCTGTGTTTATTTGCCCCCTCTCCCTCCCCTGTGTCTTTTTTGCCCCCTCTCCCTCCCAGGTGTTTATTTGTCCCCTCTCCCTCCCCTGTGTCCTTTCCCCCTCTCTCACCCCTTTGTCTTCCCCACCACTCCCTCCTGTGTCTCTTTTCCCCCTCACCCTCCCCTGTGTCTTCCCCCTCTCTCCCTCCCCTGTGTCTCTTTGCCACCGTCTCCCTCCCCTGTGTCCTTCTCCCCCTCTCTCACTGCTGTGTCTTCCCCCCACTGCCTTCTGTGTCTCTTTTCCCCATCTCCCTCCCCTGTGTCTATTCCCCCCTCCCTCCCCTGTGTCTTTCCACCATCCCTCCTCTGTGTCTCTTTCCCCATCTCCCTCCTCTGTGTCTCTTTCCCCATCTCCCTCATCTGTGTCTCTTTCCACCCCTCTCCCTTCTCTGTGTCTCTTTTCCCCCTCTCCCTCCCCTGTGTCTCTTTTCCCCCTCTCCCTCCCCTGTGTCTCTTTCCCCATCTCCCTCCTCTGTGTCTCTTTCCCCATCTCCCTCATCTGTGTCTCTTTCCCCCCTCTCCCTTCTCTGTGTCTCTTTCCACCCTCTCCCTCTCCTGTGTCTCTTTTGCCCCGCTCCCTCCCCTGTCTCCCTCCCCCTGTGTCTCTCTCTCTTCCACCCCTGTGTCTCTTTCCCCCTCTCCCTCCCCTGTGTCCCTTCCCCCGTGTGTCTCTCCCTCTTCCTCAGCTGTGTCTATTCCCCCCTCCCTCCCCTGTGTCTTTCCACCGTCCCTCCTCTGTGTCTCTTTCCCCATCTCCATCCTCTGTGTCTCTTTCCCCATCTCCCTCATCTGTGTCTCTTTCCCCCCTCTCCCTTCTCTGTGTCTCTTTCCCCCTCTCCCTTCTCTGTGTCTTTTCCCCCTCTCCCTCCCCTATGTTCCTTCCCCCCCTGTGTCTCTCCCTCTTCCTCCCCTGTGTCTCTTCCCCCTCCATCTTCTATGTCAGTTCCCCCTCTACTCCCTCCCCTGTGTCTCTTTGCCCTGCTCTCACTCTCCAGTGTCTCTTTTCCCCATCTCCCTCCCCTGTGTCTAATTCCCCTCCCTCCCCTGTGTCTTTCCACCGTCCCTCCTCTGTGTCTCTTTCCCCATCTCCCTCCTCTGTGTCTCTTTCCCCATCTCCCTCATCTGTGTCTCTTTCCCCCCTCTCCCTTCTCTGTCTCTCTTTCCACCCTCTCCCTCCCCTGTGTCTCTTTCCCCCTCTCCCTCCCCTGTGTCCCTTCCCCCCTGTGTCTCTCTCTCTTCCTCTGCTGTGTCTATTCCCCCCTCCCTCCCCTGTGTCTTTCCACCGTCCCTCCTCTGTGTCTCTTTCCCCATCTCCCTCCTCTGTGTCTCTTTCCCCATCTCCCTCATCTGTGTCTCTTTCCCCCCTCTCCCTTCTCTGTGTCTCTTTCCACCCTCTCCCTCCCCTGTGTCGCTTTCCCCCCTCTCCCTCCCCTGTGTCCCTCCCCCCTGTGTCTCTCCCTCTTCCTCCCCTGTGTCTCTTCCCCCCTCTCCCTCCCCTGTGTCCCTTCCCCCGTGTATCTCTCCCTCTTCCTCAGCTGTGTCTATTCCCCTCTCCCTCCCCTGTGTCTTTCCACCGTCCCTCCTCTGTGTCTCTTTCCCCATCTCCCTCCTCTGTGTCTCTTTCCCCATCTCCCTCATCTGTGTCTCTTTCCCCCCTCTCTCTTCTCTTTGTCTCTTTCCCCCTCTCCCTTCTCTGTGTCTTTTCCCCCTCTCCCTCCCCTATGTTCCTTCCCCCCCTGTGTCTCTCCCTCTTCCTCCCCTGTGTCTCTTCCCCCTCTCTCTCCTATGTCAGTTCCCCCTCTACTCCCTCCCCTGTGTCTCTTTGCCCTGCTCTCACTCTCCAGTGTCTCTTTCCCCCCTCTCTCACCCCTGTGTCTCTTCCCCGCACTGCCTTCTGTGTCTCTTTACCCCATCTACCTCCCCTGTGTCTATTACCCCCTCCCTCCCCTGTGTCTTTCCACCGTCCCTCCTCTGTGTCTCTTTCCCTATCTCCCTCCTCTGTGTCTCTTTCCCCATCTCCCTCATCTGTGTCTCTTTCCCCCCTCTCCCTTCTCTGTCTATCTTTCCCCTCTCTCCCTCCCCTGTGTCTCTTTTCCCCCTCTCCCTCCCCTGTGTCCCTTCCCATCTGTATCTCTCTCTCTTCCTCCGCTGTGTCTCTTTCCCCCCTCTCCCTCCACTGTGTCCCTTCCCCCCTGTGTCTCTCCCTCATCCTCCACTGTGTCTATTCCCCCTCCCTCCCCTGTGTCTTTCCACCGTCCCTCCTCTGTGTCTCTTTCCCCATCTCCCTCCTCTGTGTCTCTTTCCGCATCTCCCTCATCTGTGTCTCTTTCCCCCCTCTCCCTTCTCTGTGTCTCTTTCCACCCTCTCCCTCCCCTGTGTCTCTTTCCCCCCTCTCCCTCCCCTGTGTCCCTTCCCCCCTGTGTCTCTCCCTCTTCCTCTGCTGTGTCTATTCCCCCCTCCCTCCGCTGTGTCTTTCCACCGTCCCTCCTCTGTGTCTCTTTCCCCATCTCCCTCCTCTGTGTCTTTTTCCCCATCTCCCTCATCTGTGTCTCTTTCCCCCCTCTCCCTTCTCTGTGTCTCTTTCCCCCCTCTCCTTCCCCTGTGTCCCTTCCCCCCTGTGTCTCTCCCTCTTCAACCCCTGTGTCTCTTCCCCCTCCCTCTCCTATGTCAGTTCCCCGTCTACTCCCTCCCCTGTGTCTCATTGCCCTGCTCTCACTCTCCAGTGTCTCTTTCCCCCCTCTCTCACCCCTGTGTCTCTTCCCCCCACTCCTTCCCTTGTATCTCTTTCCACCCTTTCCCTCTCTCCCCCCGCTGTGTTTCTCATGACCCCCCAATCTCTCCCATCCTCTCCCTCCTCTGTCTCTCCCATCCTCTCCCCCTCTCTGTCATCCTCTCCCCTCTCTGTCACTCCTATCCCCTCTCCCTTCTCTGCTTCTCCCATCCTCTCCCCCCTCTGTCTGTCTCTCTCATCCTCTCCCTCCCCTATGTCTCTTTGCCCTGCTCTCCCTCTCCTGTGTCTCTCCCCCTCTCTTTCACCCCTGTGTCTCTTCTCCCCCCCCCCCCCCACTCCCTCCCCTATGTCTCTTTCAACCCTCTCTCCTCTTTGTCCCTCATAACCCCCCAATCTCACTCCGGTCCGGGAGGTGGTTCATCCTCTCCCCCTCTTTGTCTCTCCCATCCTCTCCCCTATCTGTCTCTCCCATCTTCCCCCTCTTTCTCTCTCCCTGCTCTGCCTTTCCCATGCTCTCCCCCCTCTTTCTCTCTCATCCTCTCTCCCTCTGTCTCTCCCATCCTCTGCCTCTCTCCTCTCTGCCTCTCCCATCCTATCCCCCCTCTGTCTTTCTCATCCTCTCCCCTCTCTCTCGTCCTCTCCCCCCTCTGTCTCTCCCATCCTCTGTCTCTCCCCTCTCTGCCTCTCTCATCCTCTCCCCTCTCTGTCTCTCTCATCCTCTCCCATAACTCTCTCCCATCCCTGTCCCTTTCATGTCTCTCCCCCTCTCCCATCATCTTACCTCTGTCTTTGATTCTAGAGGCTATGAGATGCCAGTGGAGAGATTGACAAAGAGAAGCTGCAGACACTGAATGTTTAATATGGTAGATGAGTCTAGCAGAGGCTTTCATTACAGATTAGATTGAAGAAAGATGGGTGATGGGGAGAAAATAAAGATAACATGTTGATCAGTAAATAACAGAAAATAGTATATAGGGACTACATCATCTCTTCTCAACTGCATTCTTCAGTGACCATCAGTTTGTGAAAAGTTAACTATAACCATACCTGTCAACACACAAGATTATAAGCTTATGCGATTATGGCGGCTACCCTTATGTTTACTGTATATCACCATCACATAGGCAATGCTCACCTACTTTGTAGACCTGCATGACTAAGTTTTGAGCACACATTTTTCGCTGAGGAATGTATTTATTTGAGAGGATTAAATAAGATGCAGACCCTCTCCTCCTCTTCCTGGTCACAGGGCCCCCCTCTTGTGTCACCATGTCTTCTCCCAATTGGGTGTCTCCTAGGACATGCAGATGGAGACATAGCAGATGGTGGCGGTGGAGGCAAGGATGCATGGGGTGATTGTTCTGATTTTCTACCAGCCTAACCATGTATACTTCCATCTGGATGTGATGAATCCTCATGTCCCTATACATCTTTTGCTGGGTGCGTGACCCACTGGTGTGAATGACCTATACACTAGTGAGGAGGCCAGATACCTTGTCCTCCTATGCCTATAAAATTCTGTAGTGTGAGGAGCTGGTGATTGTCGGTGGTGGCTGCATCAGTTGTTGTGACAGCATAAGAGGAGCAATTGCACCATAATCTTATGATTAATAATGGACTTAAAATTGGGAGACACCACATTGCAATAAAACAGCCGTATGTGTGTTACATGTGGTCATTAAAACAATCCCTTTTCTTTTTCCACATCTTTTTCAATGTGTCTGTTCCTTTCTATCATTACTTTAATCTTGTTCTATAGGGGATAATGCCTTTTCTCCATTTTAGAACTGTTAGCCATTTGGCTACTATCAGGATTTGGATAATAATTCCTTTAAGTTTATAATCAAAATCTACTGGAAACATGTGAAAACAAATCAAATCTGGGGTTTCTTCACATTGATCCCACAAATATTAGAAATATTAACTATACACATATTCCATAATTCTTGGATAATCGGGCAATGCCACTACATGTGCACTTGTGTGTCAATCTGTCCATAGCCCCTCCAACAAATTCCTGTAAACTTTTTAGGAAACATTTTGTTTAATGTGTCTGGCACTAGGTACCACATTTGAGATATTTTAAAATGGGTTTCTCTAAGGGAGATACATTTTAAATTGTTTTCAGTAATCTTTAAGGCTTTATACCAATCTTTTAGTTCCCACTGAGTTCCCTCTCCCATTTTCCCATTGCAGGAGTTTTTTACCAGTAATTTCCATTCCCAATACTTTCATACATTTAGAGACATTAAAGGAACTTGAATCTACTTTGCAAATGTTTTCAAATGGAGTTAACTCTTGCATAGGGAGTGTCAAAGCAACTATTTTAGTAACTCCTACTCTTAAGGAATTATATTATAGCCAAAACTCAGCCAGAACTCCATTTTGCCTGACCACATCTTCAAATAGTATGATCCAGTTGTTGTTTTTTTATAGATCTGCAATATATCTCAAATTCCATGTTGTCCAGTTAATCTGTTGAATCTTAGAATAGTTACCAGAAATTGCAGATAACGGGATTAAAGGGGAAGGAGAAGGAGCTAGTTTATATCTTTTATTAAGAGTATGCCAGATTCTTACACAAGATCTAACCACCAAGGGTAATTCAGAAATACTTTTCTTGTCCACCAATTTAAACCATAATATAATCTCCAAGTTAACCTTAGGGGAAGGCACCTTTTCAATCTGCAAACATTTCACTTTTGAATTTCCTATAGAGAACATTAAAAGTTGATGATGTTGCCACTGCATCTGCATAATCATAAAGATTTGGTGACACTGAACCTCCTTTTCCAAACTTTCTCTTAAGAACTTTCTTTTTTTATTCTGAGTTTCCTCCCATTATTGATGTATTGGTTTATACAAAATTGGAAGTTCCTCAATATTATAGATGGTATTTGTAATGGAATACTTCTAAGGAGGTGTAATATTTTAGGCAAAATAAACATCTTAACTGCTGCCACTCTGCCCATCCATGATAAGTTAAAAAAAATCCATTTATCTAGTGTTGATCTAACTTTGCAATATACTTTTCCCAAATTATTCTTATTCAAAGTATCACAGCCTTTTTCGACTCATGTGATAGCTTAGTAAACATCACTATGGTATTTTTTAGCCTTTTGTTTTCAAAACAATTAAAATATATCGATACAGTATGTTTGTAGAACACTGATATTAACTCTTAACATGCAGGCATCATAGAATAATAAAAATAGCTGAATATGTTTCACAATACCAGTGAGAAACCACTTGCCTTAGTAAATACAACAGAATGAAGACCTGAAATTCTGAAGGATACAGGTCAGTGATTTTGAAAAACTATTGTATTATTTGTTTTTTTCATGCTTCACACAGGTTTGGCTGGTGGCATTAAGTGAGGGAACTGTCTATAAGTAAAGATAGTGCTTCAATGGAAGCTAGGCCTGTTAGTTTATTTGATTTGTTTGGGCGTATTATATTATAACACTGGCTAATATTATAGTAAAAATTGGATTCGTATTAAAGCCTCCTGCAATTGTGTTGCCCCATCAAAGTGACAAAAACACGGGCACAAACCCAGTGGAGACTGGCAACTCATTACAATATATAAATGTATTTATTGGATAAAGTGCAATGTAATGTAATGCCACTTATCTTTTATTGAAAAAAAAACATGTGCTATATTCATGCATTTTACATGCAAGCTAAGAAGTCACTGAAATGTTTTTGCAGAGTTAGCAGTTTGCCACTTTACATTGCATTCACAAAATGATTTTGCTACTGTATATTACAAATTTCCAGTTGACATATTCTAAACCATAATAAACATCAAATCAGTGAAAATGTATTTCACAGACTCCTGTGACTCATAAATTGGCTCAGAAGTTAGATATCCTTTAAAGGACCACTGTAGATTAGCAAAATAATCACAATTTTGTGAAGTGTACAACCAACTAACAACATTAGCAGCTATGTAAGTCAGGGGCATAAAAACAAGAGTCGGCTAGTGCATGGAATCTGCTGTGATAGTCATATTTCATATTCTAGCCACAACAGGACTGTTACAGAGCAGGACAAACAAAGATGGCAAGTATACTTACAAGCTGCCTCTAATGCTAGTGCTGTACATTTGTTACACACTTCCCAAACATATGACATTTTCCCAATTCTACAGTAGTCTTTTAAAGCATTTAGTAGCGAACTCCTGGTGTAAGTGATCTTTTTCAGACACATAAAGAAATCTTTGCAATCCCCACATTTGTTCTTAAGATAGATATTCATATTTTTTCACGGTGTATCTATAATCTTTAGCTATGAATTTAGAATAGTTTAGCCAAAAGCAAATGATTGAAATCCTTATCATGATTCATATTACAAGAGCCAACTATATCCCCAGTGCCTTTTTATCCAGTCAGTGCAAGTCCTACTTCTGAATGTGAATGAGATTTATCTGACAAAGCACAAAGAATACAGAATTATATCAGTGATCATTGTACCCAGCAGACCAACCCATATACTGATCAGAAATATATTTGAAGCAGCCATTATGGTTAAAAGGATTTGTGAAGTACATCTTCTGCTGATATGTGATTTGGAGTAACTTCTTTTGTGAGCTACAACTGTTACAGGTGCATTGTATGAATGCCTGTCTTAGTTATTCTGTTTCATTACACTCCTGGCTTTATAAAACAAAATAAACTAATATATTGCACACTCTGTGTAGGAGTACCTAATTCATTTCACAATGATACTTGCAAAAGCAGTTTTGAAATTAAATCTATCAGATCTTCATCTATATAGTTGTTTAGTATTACATCATTACACAAAGCAGCAACACATTTTGTCCAGACATGGACCATTTCTTAGGCCATGGTGCAAAGCCCATGAACTCTGTACCCAACAACAATGCAAATTCCAGGTCCAAACCCCAAGTTTAAGGTCACTATACAGTGTGCTCATACAGTCAAATAAGGGTAGTCAAAATTCATCCCTCTTCCAAATCAGGACCTGGCCCCTTTACTCCAGACATCCAGTGCATTATTACATTTATCAAATTCCAACAGAAGCTCCCAAATCCTTAATTAAAAGATTAGTTGAACAGTGTTCTTTTCCTACGTCTTCTTCACTACATAACTTTCCATCAGGTACTGTTATGCATGAATTATGTTAGAGAATCTGTGTAAGTATCCCTAAATAATATGACATTTTCATTTTACTTCAATTTCATTATTATTTACTATTATTATTTTTATCATTATTATTATTATTATTATTATTATCTTTATTTATATCGGGCCAACATATTCTGTAGCGCTGTACAGGGGTTTAGTACATGGCAAAAAACAAACTTAACACCTTATAAAGAATGGAGGGCCCTGTTTTTGAGCATATAATGAAATGTACATAGTGTTTGTTTCCAAGAGACGGATACACTATTGAAAACTCGCAAACTTACAATCTAAGGGTTTAGGTGTGATACAAGAGGGTGACAAATGCAAAATGGCAACGTGAATGCAATTTGTTTAGTCAATTGGAGGGGTCTGTGTGTTGTACTGTAGATTGTGGGTGTAAGTGCTTTAAGCTGCAGAGTGTGCAGTTGTAATTATAAAGGCTGAAGGTGATAAGATTTTTTAAACAGGTGTGTTTTTAGTATTTTTTAAAGGTTTTGAGGCAGGAAGATAATCTAATGGAGCGAGACAAGGAGTTCCAAATAGTAGGGGCAGCACAAGAAAAGTCTTGTAGACGGGAGTGAGAGGAGGTGATGAGAGAGGAGGGAAGAAGGTTGTTAGCAGAACGAAGGGGGCGATTGCGAGAGTATTTTGAAACAAGAGCAGAGATATAAGGGGGTGCATTGTTGTTGAGGGCATGATTTTAAATGTGATTCGGGAAGCTATGGGAAGCCAGTGGAGTGATTGACAGAGAGGAGCTGCAGACACTAAGCGTTTGGTATTGAAGATGAGTCTAGCGGAGGCGTTCATTATGGATTGGAGGGGAGACAGACAAGAGATGGGTAGGCCAGCAAGGAGTGAATTGCAGTAGTCAAGTCGGGATATGATGAGAGAGTGTATTAGAATTTTAGCTGTGTCTTCTGTAAGATAATGACGAATTTTGGAGATGTTTTTTAGGTAAAACTGACAAGATTTTGTTATCGATTGCATGTGAGGAATAAAAGAGAGGGCGGGATCCAGTAGAACCCCAAGACAACGGGCCTGGGATGTGGGAGTGATGATGGTGTTGTCAACAGTGAGAGATATTTGAGGAGTGGAAGCTGTAGTAGAGGGTGAAAAGATTAGGAGTTCAGTCTTAGACATGTTGAGTTTGAGTTGACAGGCGGACATCCAGAAGGATATGCTAGAGAGGCAGTTGGAAACTTGAGCTGAAAGAGAGGGGGATAGATCGGGTGCAGAGAGGTAGATTTGAGTATCATCTGCATAGAGATGATACTGAAATCCAAAGGATTTTATGAGGGTGCCAAGGGATGAGGTGTAGAAGGAGAAGAAGAGGGGGCCTAGGACAGAACCTTGGGGAACGCTAACAGACAGAGGGAGAGGTGAAGAAGAGGTGCCAGAGAAGGATACATTGATACATGGATACATTCATACATTTGGACCTTGTGTAAGTTTATAAACATAATTGACTACACCTGAAGTAGGGTTTCATTATTTACTTAAAGGGCCATGTAATTCATCACAATTTGTACCACATCACAGTAAAGATCTCCTAAAAGTATGTTGAAATCATTTTTTTATTTTTTAAATATAATAAACTCTGCATTTCCATGAGTCACTGACATGCCCCCAGCCAGACACATGCTACAGCTCCTTGTAGTGAGCAAAAAAAAAAAAAAACAGAGGCTAACCCTCACCAAATCTGTATTGGAATCACATAAGCAGGTCAGTTGTGGTAAACTTTTGAGTGCATTCCTGAGTTCATGGAAAAACTGCTATAAATCGGTGTCCTCACCACGAGTGTTGCTGCCTATTATTAATCATGAACCTGCTAGTAGGCAGGATAGACTTTTTTTGTAAACAAACGTAAAACTTTTGCTTTTTTTAGCTGTTATTAGTGTAATTAAATAGATAATTTTAACATACAATTGTGTCCTCTTTCACACCATCAAGAGCCCTTTAATAATATATTAGCAATAAAATCAGTGGCGTCATTTTGGGGGCTCTGATCGGGTTAAAGGTTCCAGCATCCAATGAATTGCCATGGCAAGATAATGCCCTTTCAAGCCTTTGATCTTTCACAGCCGCAAGAGTTCTGGTAGCTAAAATCGCAAATCGCTATTCATTTGCTCCGATTCCCTCTCGCTAACCACCCTGTCAAGGCCGCAAATGGCAAAAGTGGCTCTGCAAGTTAAGGGTTCCAAGGAGGATTTGCAAGGGGCTTAAAGACATGTCCGGAGCACTTTAAATGCACATATACACACACTATTGTACTTTTAATAGGGAAAGTGATGTTAAATCTTAGAATTAATAGCACAACATGCTGAAGCTCGCAAATCGGCAATGAAAAATACTTTATTTCATGCTTAGTTTACCTGTTATATCGACCCAGCAATCAATGTGTTAATACATATAATGTAACTCACATGTAATAGAATATCATATTTGCGACTTTATCAATATTGCAATATTTCAGGAATATGGGTCCGAACATAACTCAAACAGCCCTTTGAAATCTAGTCAGAACGCGAAAGAAACAACTCTGCTTGCCTCTAAAACACTAAAGTTTAAATGTAAGTTAATAATGACACTGCAGAGTAAATAATCAAAAAACTATTACTGTAACCTAGACTACTGTATTTCATTGTATCAAATTGTTAAATAATTGTGATTATCATAACCCAGTCCTATGCAGTTTGCATTACACTTAAAATATATTAATACCTATGTCAATGTTATGTACTGTATAGTTAACTATATGCTGAAGTAAAGGAAGTCATGGACCTGACTTGGAAACTGACAATGCACCTATCTCTGCTGGAGCTCTATTTTGAGCAAAACTCATACTGAAATGACTCAGCCTCCTCACATAGAAACATGTGGACAGTCTACTGACCTAAGCAACAAGCTTCAGGATGGATTAAAATTGCATCATCAAATCAGCAAATACCACTACAATATCCTAATATTTTTATTGGACTGGTCAACAAGATATCTTTCACCAACAGACTGCTGTCACAATGTGTAAATCTAATAGTTGCACAACAAGAAGCAGAAGCATGGAGTGAGCTACAGCTGGTTGACCATCTTGCAAACCAGTATCCATGTCCAGTTACCAGGATATTGATTGCAAGCTGAACCAGGGTTAGGCAAAGGTAATAAGCAGGGTAACCCATGTTACACATTAAACTTTGAGGTTGTTGTCACAAACGGTTGATCGATAAGACATCACACAAGACAGTGATCAAGGTCACAAGGCAGGTTGATACAAGGAAACATACACAACAGAATAATTTCCAGTGCAAGTACATCATTGTGTAAGCATATATTTAATTGATTACATCAATAAGTAGGGGAAAAACACAGGAGACAGACTCCACATTTGTGTCAAAAAGTGATGCTACTTTGACGAACAACCAAGATGTTCCCCATTCATGCAGAATCCTTCTGGAGTCGCACACTCTTGGTACAGGGCTAGAAATATAGCTCTGTAAAACATATTTTTGCTTGTTCAACCAGTGATGACACAGAAGACCCAATGTAAAGGAAGGTGGCAGCCAAGGATGATACAGACTGGCACACAGAGACTTACAATCTTTCAATAATGAATCAATTATACTAGCATTTTCATATTTACTACCTGGTAGGGACCATCCTCAAAAATTACCTTAAATGCACCCAATGTTCTTCCCATTTATTTAAAACTTATTTCACATTGTTGCCTTATTCACACAAAAATAACTTTATTTCTTTGACAGTAAAACTTTTCCATTTACAATTCATGAATCAATAGAGATTAGATGTTGGTTGCTTGTCTCGGAATGTTCCATAACCTTTATGTTAATCACCGCCCCTTCATTAAAGTAATTATTTATCTCAGCTGTGCATCTTGTCTGGCAGTTTTCCTATCTGCTGATGCCAGTGAACATTCTATGCTGATTTCCAAAAGCTTTGTTGCATTAGCAAGACATTTAAAGACTAGTTATGGGTACATGTCTACTTTGCTGTACAGGATGTCATCACTAGAAGAGGTGAAGAGGGCATCAATAATATCAAAATCAATAAGAAAAGCTCAGCTATTATTCATGTTTAATTTAGAGCAACCTCTTCTTATTAGTAATTTTATTATTGAAAATATTGAAAATGTATCCAAGCACTGTTTTGTAGTAGATATATACTTATACTACAATCAATGTGTTTTTGTGGAGAACAATGTTTGCTCAGTACTTTATATCGCATTTAAAGTACTGAGCAAACATTGTTCTCCACAAAAACACATTGATTGTAGTATAAGTATATATCTACTACAAAACAGTGCTTGGATATGGATATATATGGATATATATATATATATATATATATATATATATATATATATATATATATATATATATATATATATATATATATATATATATATAATATGTATACAGCAATTATTTCACATATGGTGGGCTAAGAGTGATAGAAGCCCTCCACCGTACAAAGTACAGTAGTACAAATAAGGAATAGTACATCAGTGATTCCACTTGAATGTCTAAAAATAAGTTGATAAAAACGTATTTCCTGCTCAAATTTCCCAGAAACACAGTATATGCACTGCAATCTGGGAAAACTGGGCGGGACATGCAAATGAAGCCACATAATGCACCATCACTCTGTCAATCCAAACCATTTTAAACATGGCTCCTTTAAAGCATATGCTTACTGTATTGAGTGATGGTGCATTATGTGGCCTCATTTGCATGTCCCGCCCAGTTTTCCCAGATTGCAGTGCATATACTGTGTTTCTGGGAAATTTGAGCAGGAAATAAGTTTTTATCAACTTATTTTTAGACATTCAAGTGGAATCACTGATGTACCATTCCTTATTTGTACTACTGTACTTTGTACGGTGGAGGGCTTCTATCACTCTTAGCCCACCATATGTGAAATAATTGCTGTATAGAATTACTCTTTACAACAATCAACACACAAACCAGGCACTCACACCATACTGAGGATCGGCAGTAACTGTGAAACAGTACTGTATGTGGTTAAGTGACCTGGTTTGTGAAAAATCCATCTGTTGCTATGTCTAAAACTGTGAAATACAGTAAGCATATGCTTTAAAGGAGCCATGTTTAAAATGGTTTGGATTGACAGAGTGATGGTGCATTATGTGGCCTCATGTGCATGTCCCGCCCAGTTTTCCCAGATTGCAGTGCATATACTGTGTTTCTGGGAAATTTGAGCAGGATATATATATATATATATATATATATATATATATACACACACATTTGTGTGTCTGTGTCTGTTTGTGTGTGTGTGTAATTTATACATGTCTCTATTCCTATGAGGCTCTGTTTTTCTCCTATTATTGTCTATTATGAATAGAGTCTTAATGTAATAATTCACTAATTTTATACTATGTGCTTGTTTAATACTAAATGTGATTTTCTAGGTAAAAAAAACTTGATCAGTACACTTGAAGTGCTTTGAGTCTCTTCGGAATGAATATATAACAACATATCAGCTACTAACAGGTCTTGTCTGCTAGGGGTATAAACCTCCCCCTCCATTCAACAAAGAATTGCTCAGACTGTGAAAATATTCATCTGTGCCTTCAAACTGTGCAAGTTGAATACATTTTCCTTTCCACTCCTGGGAGTCTGACAACAGCTAGACAGAGACCAATGTCCTCTAGACAAGAAGAAAGGAAATTGGCAAAGGGACTGCCCAAAGAGAGAGACAAAAACAGAGAAGGAGGATAATAGTTGAACCCCTGGAATGGGTTCCTTTTGAAGAAGAGAGTGATTTGGGCTGAGACAGACCTGGTTCAGCACAGAATATCACACTGTGCTCCTCCTCACAGCTTCTTGGATATTATTATTATTATCTTTATTTGTTAAAATAAAATATTCTGTAGCGCTGTACAGGGGTTGAGTACATAATAAAAATACAATTGACACCTTATAAAGAATGGAGGGCCCTGCTTTTTAGCTTAAAATTAATTGTACATCACACCTCTGTTGGGGAGTGATCTCAGTACAAAATGAAAGCAAGATTTCTTTCTCTCCCATCTTGATCACCCTGCGGGTATCCAAGAATGAAGGCTGACAATTTCAGGCTTCCCTCTTAACCCTCGAAAATAAAATACTGCTAGAGATTCCATCAGACATTGACTATGCCATAGCTCTTTGAGTTTGGGTGGAAGGGTAACCTGCAGGGCCAGTAGTATTTTTAGTTGTAAAAGGGAAAAGTACCTCCTTCTGTCAGACTGTACCCACTTTGAAGAGAGGCCTTGAAAGGACTAATGCCCCTAATCAAGAGTTTCAAGATCTCTGCACTGTTAAAGGAATTCCAGTGTTTGTTCAATACCTCTATAATAGTCGTTAAGAAACCCCACTCCAAATATTGTTTACTTCAAGAACTAAGAGAAGTCAACAGAGTAACCATTTCCATTCACCCGGTGATCCCCAATACTTAAAACCTGCTGAGTTTCATGTTCCACACAATGTCCTTCCTGTGATGGAATACAAGTGAAACTATTGGGTTACCAATGAGAGGTTGGCCAAGTACCACGCAGTACTAAGTTAAAAATACCAAGTTGTAGTCAAAGTGTTCACTTTAAATCCAGCTACTCTACTATTACCTCTAGAGAATTGTAGAAAAGTGCATCATTAATGTAAAGAAAAATGCCAAAGTATAGCACAGCAAACTATTTAGAGTGCAAAAAAATTTAACTACCCCTTGACTTTCGGGAAGTGGACATCACAGAGATGCCAAAGTGCAATGGAGACCTATTGGTCTTCGTGGATACCTTTTCAGGATGGATAGAGACATAGGGCACAGGACAGAGAACGCCAGAGAAGTGGTGAAAAAAACTATTACAGGACATCATCCATTGATATAATCTGCCCCTGGGCATTTTAAAGGGATAATGGACCAACCTACATTGCAGACATTGTCAAGATTACAGCACCCTCAGTCTTGGTGAAAAGAACTAAAAGAATTGCCATTTGTCCTGTTCGGTAGCCATACTGTCCCCAGACAACCCACACAGATGTCCCCAAATGAGCTTGTGTACCTATCCCAGGGAAAGTGCTTTTGTTAGATATAGGTCAGATAGGATGTTTGAATCATGTGAAATGTGTGCAGTCTCTGTCTCATGTTTTATCTTCCCTTCACAGATGAATGCCCATATCATTGACAGAACCAGTGCTTGATATATTGACTGGCAATGAGGAGTGGATAAGTCGTGGAAAGACCAGCCATTCGGGCCCAAGTCGTTCGGTCCTAAGCAGGTGCTCATAACCACACTCACAGTTGTCAAAGTAAATGGAGTGGCTGCCTAGATTTATCACACCAGAGTCAAGAAATGTAAAGGTTCTTGAGAAGTTAGTTCACAAGACAACCCTCTAAAACTAAAGACTACCAGATGGAGGTAGTAAGACAAGAGCCCCCTGACAAACATCCAAGTTTTTCTGACCAGCAAGGAGAGGCAGAATAAAAGACATTGACTATAGGGGAAACTGTGGTTATTATCATACCTTTGATTTTGGAAGGGTGGCATAGGCATCTTCTTAAAAATAGCCAATGAAGTAATTAGAAAGACAAACAAATTTGACTGCTGGCTGTCAAGCTGATGATTTTCCAGACCAAGTTGTGGTTTTAAGACCAAGTTCGAGTGCCAGGACAAGTTACCGGGTACCAAGACAAGCTGCGGAGGAGTGATACATTTCAGATATAAAAATAAATAAACACTTTCCTTCTAAATGAAACACACCAAACAAAGCATTAACTTATTTTTCCAGTACACATTTTTATACAGTTTTTACACCAATACCCAATAGGTCATTTCCCTTGGTAAACACCTTTTACCCCTTTTGAACTGGGACAGGTCTGTCTCACATGACTTGGCCCCAGTCTGTCTCTTTCCCCACCTATGTGCTGAGGAGTCTACAGCCCAGGCTATCAGTTATCTCTGGGCAGGATCTTGCCAAAGCAGGGGTTGATAAAGGTAGTATGACTGCCGGAGACTGGGTGATTGGTCTGGGTCAAACCCAAGTGGGAAATCATAGTTCGGGGGTGTGGAAGCTTTTAGATCCTCGGGAGCCGGTTCTCCCCTAATCAGGGACCAGCAGAGGGTAGTGGGGCTGGTTAGTGCCTCTGAAACAGCAGAAAGGTGAAGCAGAGGAAGTGCAACATTTCCCATGGCTTCTGGCAGTTGCATTTGATGGTGTAGAAAACCCCTCTACATCAGCATCAAATTCATATCTAGTTGTGCCCAATCAGAAGCAGGCTAATACATTGTATCAAACTCCAGCTCAGTGGATTTTGACATGCTTAGTACAAGAACTAAGGTTGTAAAGGCAGATTTCTGCCAGCACTGCCAGCCTTCCTCTGCTTCACCTTTTTGCTGCTTCAGAGGCACTATGCAAACTGTTTCACTTGAGATGTAACTGTACTTATTACTAAAGGCTGCAAAGAATAAAATAGTCTCTGCTCACACACTTCTCGCGTCACTCATATACCTACCTCTCACACCCACTCACCTACCTCTCCCTCCTCCCTCACTCCTTACTCCACATTCACTCCTCCCTTACTCACTCCTCCCTCCCTCCGTCCCTCACTCACTCCTCACTCACTCCACACTCAATCCACCCTCACTAACCACCTTCACTCACTCCACACTCATTCACTACACACTCACTCTACCCACACTCTCAAGTCACTCCACACTTACTCCCCCCTCACTCACTCCACCCTCACTACCTCTACCCTCATTCCATTCACTCCAAGCAAATGGTTTAACAGTGTAGGTTTAATATACCCATTTCCAAAGTTTTTATGGAGTTTAGTTGCAAACATGGATATAATTTATCTATGTGATTAGTAGGCTCAATACAAAACATAGCTGCTGCAACTATTTTGTCTGTCAGTCTAAATCATTAAAATAATGTCTAGGATGATTAAGCATATAATTGTGGGAAATATGAATATGATTTATATTGACATTATTTAATGCATTCTTGTGGGTACATATCTTCAAACTGTTTTAAATAGGTTAAGGACAACTCAATCAAAAAAATCATGTGCTTTCTTTTGATTCTGGGACAATATTAGATATCACTGATAGAGACTCTTAAAAAAATCCTGTTTATACAGTGGTACCTTTGTTCTCGTCCTTAATCCGATTCTGACAGCAGGTTGAGGTACAAACAGGTTAAGTTCCAAACAAACATTTCCCATAGGAAACAATGTAAACTGAAAAAATCTGTTTCAGACTAGAGATTATTAACATTTGAATTTGAACGGATGGTATTGTTTCTTGATATAAAAACTTAAACCTAAATTGACATAAATAAAAAACAATAATTAGATAAAAAAACATAGACTTTAACTTCACTTTTACTGTACTGAGAGGACCCAATGGAATAGTGGTGATGTAGAGAAGGAAAAGGAGGAGAGAGGTTATTGCTTGTAATTTTGGTTCTTATAGACACAAGGTAAACTTTGGTTGTTGTAAGCACAGGCTGCAAATTAGCTCTTACAGGCACAGACTGCACATTGGCTCTTACAGGCATAGGATGCACAATGGCACTGACAGGCACAGGATGCACATTGGCTCTTCCAGACACATAAAACATCACAACGCTGTGGCTAGCTGGTAGATTAGCAACAGGCTGACTAGACATAAACACACTGTAGCACTAGATAGAGATACACAGGCTGCAGATTGGCATCTACAGACACAGGCTGTACATTGGCTCTTGAAGAAGCTGGAGGGAGTAAGAGGGAATTTGTTGATTATTTGGTGATCCTACCCGTTCCCTCCCATAGGCTCAGTGGAGGTAGCTTGAAGCTTACTTGAAAGCTTTGCTTGTCCTGTTCTGTAACTAACCCTGTGGCATTGGGAATAAATTATGACTATCATAGTAGATTCAGTGTACTCACAGAGTCTGTTAAAATGAAGATATTTGATTAAAATAATTTTGTATCCATGACTTACATAGCTACTAATGTTGTTTGTTTCTTGTATATTTCACAAAACTATGATGTTTTTGCTAGCCTACAATGGTCCTTTAACAACAACATATTGGGGCTAAGCCATTTCCTATGGATGATAAGTGTGTATGACCAAATGTCATAATATGTAGAATATTTATTAAGGTAGCACGACTTTAGCGCGCCTGACTAATGAGCGCCAACAAATGCGTGCTGACGCATATGCGCACACACAAATGTGCGCATGTCAGTACCGTGCCTCGACATCTGCACGCAGGTCCACTCACAGGGGGGCAGTTGGAGTTGAGGACATGGGAGGAATACATAGGCAGATTAGCCTGGTTAACTAAAGTGCAAAAGAGACAGAAAAAGGAGAGTATGATGTGGAATTCAACAGAGAGGGACAGAGAAAGAAAGAGACAGATAAACAAAGCAGGGTCTAAAGAGAGGATGGTGAAAGATAGACATAGGGGGCAGACGGAGAAGAATAGAGAGAAAGAGGGACAAAGGAAGGGAAGCCAGGTAAGAAAACAGAGAGAAAGAAGAAGAGAGAGAGATGAATGGAGAGCAACCTGGGAAATGTAGGGAGTTGAGGGGGGGATGAGGAAATTGGGAGAGAGACAAACAAAGAGGTCGACAAAGGAAGAGAGAAAAAGCAAAGAATCAGGAGAAATAGAGAGGAAGGAAGGAAGAGAAGGATAAATGAAGAAAGATGGGCATAGGAAGGCAAAGGGGAGTACAGAGCAAGAGTCTGAAAAAGGGAGAGCAGACAAAGGAATGGGAGTTATATGGCACAGGGAAGAGATGGACACAGAGAATTAAAGAGAAGCTTAGAGTTTTGAAGAGAAGGAAAGGTTGAGAGGGGAGAGAGATTGAATGAGTGAGAAGGGGAAGCAAAGGAAATGAGAGGTAATTATAGGGGAAAGGAGAGAGATTAGGCAGAATAAGGGGAAAGAAATAAAGAAAAGGGCTTGAAATCTGAAGATTAAGTTCTAAGATGGAATGGAAGGGGTTAAGACATTGGAGAGAAACAGGAAGAAGGCAAAGAGAGAAGGGGTGAGAGAGAGAGAGGGGCATAGGAAGGAAAGAAAAAGAGAAAGACAGCTGTGTGAGAGGCAGATAAGGAGTGAGGAGGGGGAGAAATGGGGGTGCAGGAAGTGAAAGAGAGAATGGAGCTGAGCTGTGTCCTGGGAGCCGTAAATTTCTCCTGGCCTTGCTGGTTTCCATTACCGTGTTGGCTGTGTATCAGAGCGTGTGTCACAGGACGGAGCATCTCTATGCATGCAGGAGAGCAGCTTATCTGCAGAGCACAACATCTAACTGCAATAGTAAATGCAACCTTGGGAGGGGGGATACCACTGCTCCTGTCTGTGCTATACCTGTCCTGTCCTGTGTACAAGATGCGGAGTAGCACAGGGTGCTAGTGGGAGGCTGTCACTGTCTGTATTATGTGGTATATTGCTTTGTATGTCATGGTGTCGTTTTGTGAGACTGGCTCTGTCCCTATATGTGTCTTACTTGTGTCATGTAACACATGTCATAGGTGAGATTGTGTTAAAGACATACTGAAGGCAGTACCACTGTCTGCTATGTATCTGTATTGACGTCAGTGTGTAATAATGTGGGTTGCCAATGCCTCTGCTCTAATACACCTATACTCTTTATACATCATGGTGCAGTATGTAGTAGTGTGAGGGTACTACTACTACATGTAATATACTTTATATACATCATGGTGTGGATATAGGGGGAGAGGAAGGTGAGAGTGATGAGGGGTTTAGGGGCTCTAGGTTATGTTTCTTCCCTAATTTGAGACACTGGGGAATAAAAAAGTGAAGCTATCAAGAGATTGCATCGGCACAGGCTCTCGTGGGTCTCGCAATGAGTGCCTTTGGCGCTCATTGCAAGCCTCTCCTGCTTTCCGGTGCTCACCGCGAGAACCTTTCCTCCCGCCTATTGTACGGGCCGCTCATTGCAGGGTTCGTTAACCTGCAAGTTTTGTGCTTGGGAATGCCATGTGTCTCTTTCCACCATCTCCCCCTTGTCCCTTCCCTGTGTCTTTCTTTCTCCTCTGTGTGTCTGCTGAATGTTTGCGTGTTACGCTCTGACTGCCGTTTGTTTTATTTTCAAAGTCCCGTGTGCCTGGCGTTGTTCGTGTAAGTGTTACTGTCTTTGCCATCGTGTTTTTCTAAGTTCTGCGTGCCTGGCATTGGTGAGTCTTGTTTTCATCTGGTTTTTAGATTTTTTTACATTTTTCGGCCTCAATTTTTCTCCTCGCTTAGCCGATTTTCGATTGATAAAAAATGACAAATATGGCTCAAATTCGCTTGCAATCTCACTCCCAGGCTTCCTGGCTCTCCCCCTGTGCTGTGTGTGAGTGTGTAAGTTAATTTGAGGCAAATATGTGTTTTTTTGCAGGTTTTTCCAGTTTGGTGGTTCGGCCGTTAAAGTCGTATTTTTGCGAGCCCCAAATATGTGCTTCGGGTCCTAAGTCATACGGGCCGTAATTTTGTGCCCATCGCTAAGTCCAAGGGCCTTGCGATGAGGCCTGATTGCAGCTAAGTCCCGCGTGTCTCGGGATAAGCGCCAGCTAAGTCCAGCGTGTCTCCACCCCTGCAAGGTGCTCATTCAGCGCTCATTGCAGCCTAAATCCCACGTGCCTCAACTGCTCGCCGCGCTTTGCAAGACTCGCAGTGCAATGATCGCCTTCGATGCTTGTGGCAGCCTAAGTCCCGCGTGCCTCATGGTCGACGGCTCACACTTACTTTGCGAGGCTCGCAAAGCGTGACGACAACTCGCAGTACGGCAACTGTACAGGTGATTAGAAATGGGAAGTGGATAATAGTGAGGCCCATTTGCTGTTATACTAGCTGAAGTCTTTTAAATAACTTTGATGAACATGCTATAACTATATGTCTATATGGCATTAACCAAAAAAGTGCAATGGTCCTGGGAAATGTGGATATTGATCATGACCCTGTGATTTATAGTTCAACATGCAGAATAAAGATTTTATGAAAGGCATAGGCTAATGTCTTCTGAAAGACAAATCTCTAGCCATCAGTGAGCTCATTGTACTCTGTTGAAGGGTATATAAAGCTCATCAATATTAAGTTTTGTAGATTATTGTTGTGTTTGGAAGTCAATTTAGATGTTTATGGGTTCATGCAGCATCACATATATAGTTGTGAGCAATACGGGTTGTTGCTAATGCGTGCGGAGCTGCATAGCGACGGCCGCAGTTGCTGGCAAGGAGTGACAAAGGCTCTCCTTGCGCTGGTGGAGAATGAGTGCAGTAGTCGGTCATCCTTACAACCCCTTACACCTTTGGCAAGGAGTGTGAAACCCGTAGCAGTTTTAAAAAAAAAACTTGGAAAAATTACGGCCCGTAACATTGCAAAAAGGAAAGCGGCACTTAACAAAACAAAAATATGACCCACGGCACTTAGGGAAAAAAAACGAAGTAAAAAAAATACGAAGTTAACGGCCGAAACACGCACTTACAAAAACAATAATAACACCACCAAAATAAAAAAATAAAAAAACACTCACTGCACGGGGGGACAGGCACGACGTCTGGAAGTCAGGTTGTACAAGAATTGAACCCCAATTTGCAGAGTTTCCACACACAAAAATTGCTGAAGCGAGAAAAAAAAAAAGGCGCCCAAAAAAAACAAAAACAAGGCTACACGACCCCTAAAAACGAATAACACCACCAAGCACATAAGACTTTTACACAGGCACGTACGAGGTATAAAATACACTATTAGGGACAATGGAAAATGCTCCACACCCACGTAACGCATAGACAATCGCTGCCATTTTACATTAACTTACTACTAATAACATTACCATTACAAAATGCCCAATTACACAGCTAAAAAAACGGTTTTGCCCTCGCGCCCGCAGCTGATTTACACTGCACACTACACAAATTGCTGACACTTACACTAGGTCAGCAACAGTGCAAATGTACATTGTATGCTGCAAGAAAATCAAAAGAGATTGTAAGCTCTTCAGGATATTGGATATATTAATTACAAATAGGTAAACAATATTAATGTATTATTTAATTAATTCATTAATTAATTAGCATTAAAAAATATATTTATAGAAAAAAAAGGACCAAAGGGGAGAATCGCAATGAGCACCCAGGGTGCTCAGAGGAGTAAAAGTACACGAGGGGAGAGCCTCGCAATGAGCACTCTCGGTGCTCATTGCGAGCCACGTGATGAGTGCCAAAGGCGCTCAGCGCGGGGCTCACAATCAGCGCACAGGGTGCTCAGGGAACCAAAAGTAGAGCAGAGGAGAAGATCGCAATGAGCGCCAAAGTTGTTCAGCACAGGGCTTATAATGAGCGCCGAGAGTGCTCAGAGGAACATAAGTACAGGCATTCAGCGCGGCCCTTGCAATGAGCGCCAAAGGTGCTCACACCACCAAAATTACACAAGCCACGCGCTGAGCACCGAAGGCGCTAAGCACGGGGCTCAAAATAAGCTCCGAAGGTGTTCAGAGGAGCAAAAGTACACCGGGGAGAGGTTCGCAATGAGCTCCGAAGGTGCACAGCGTGGGTCTTACAATGGCCGCTGAAGGTGCTCAGACGACCGAAAATCTTACATTGTGTGCCCAACAGCATTCCCAGCCTTACAATTTTATTGACCGTCATTTTTTGACGGGCAAGTCGCTAGTAGTATAATAATTATGTGATTTTCTTTTATTACCACACCCTTTGCATCCAAATAACACCTTCTGTACACCATACATGAATCAGGAGCAGTACAGTAAAAAACATATCATAGGAAGTAAGATTCAAAAAGAACTCAAAAGAATGACTTGTCTATCCCTCACGTAGTATTTAATAATCATCATGTTCCCTTACATTGCCCTTATCCTAAGATTACCACACACATAAATACAAAATTATACAAGTATGTGTGTATGTGTATTTATATCTGCAATATATAAAAAAATTACAGAAAAGACACTGTACATTTTGGTGCATATAGACACTCTTCAGATAAGCTATTGGCAATTTCCAAGCAGGTTTTCCAGGGATATTATGATCATACACCACCCCAATAGACTATAACATATCTCTACTGTAGCATACAAGATATGTAAGAGCAGAGAGAGAGAGAACTTAATAAAAAAATCTATTTATTATTTATAGGTACACATTATATATAAACCAAAATAACTATAAATGGATATATGATGATGTTTGGTAAATTGATTTTTATTAAAATAAACAGTAATAACAAATGAGAAAATCCTATACTTGAAATATGTTTCATGCTGGCTGGTATTCTGTGTTTGAAGGAAAATACCTTGGGATCATGCCTCAGTTTATAAGCTGATTTTTCCCCAGACCAGTTATAGCACTACTGTGCAAACCAATTGAAAAAAAAAAACTTCTATAAAATATTAGTGGGTCCTGTCTAATCCATGTCTAGATGTGGTAAGCAAGTTGTTACAATGGTCAGATCCCCCATGTGGTGTTCAGATCAACTTTGCATCTCACCGAAGTCACGGTCGGTAGCAGAGGACCTCTACTATGTTGTGTTTGCTTTGCAGTTGCCACATCAGCAGTATCTCCGTCACTGTGTAATTGGTATTTATAGCGATTACCTTTGGGCTATGAGACAAATTAAGTGTGCTTTATTATAGCAGTTATGAGTGATAATATGCTGGATCCATAGATCTATTAACTCTTGTTGACCACACTTCCATGAGTAGGTACATTAGATTCCTTCCAGTGTTGAGGTCAGCTCATTCTTGGATCATAACGGTTTCATTTGTATTATTGTTGAAAGAAAATATACACTTTTCAGTGCATCCTCCATAACAAAACTCAATCAATGAATCAATGAAAACAGGACACAATCAATTTTTTTTTCTATGGCTTTGCAGCAGGTGGGGAAAATGTAAAGATAGATCATGAAACCAACAAAGATAGCAAGATAAACAAGGATCCTTTGAGTAAGCTGGGCAAGCCTGGAAACAAATTCGATTTCACTGACATTATCAAGGCCCATTTGATTGGCAGTATGATGGCCATCAAATAGGTACAACGGTGTTTCCCTACCAGAGAAGACAGATTCATGAGAAAATAACAACAATGGTAATGTTAGACAACAGATACCAGTTAACCAATCAAGCAGTCAATCTCCCCTTATACCTTCTTCTTATTCGTAATGGGCATTGAGATGATATATGTGTTTAACAGCCAATGGTAAGATACCATGATCGTCCACTTCTGCTGGGATATAGGTACAACAACTACCACCAACTGCTTGAAGTACAGCTATGCATTTTAGTAACAACTCGTCATTTATGCAAGACATTGTCCTCGCTCCATAGTTGCATTTCCTTATCAGATGTTAGTAGAATCTATATCTTGACAAGTTGCAGAATAAGGTGCATGGAAACAGGGCTAGAAAAGAATAGAAAAATTAAAGAAATATAAAACAACATATACATATGTTCATGCCATCCACACAATCCCAATCACACACATCACACAAAGCCAGACATGTCTGGGGTTATAAGTTTCAAGACAAAAAACAATCAAATTTCTGTAGAATACAAGTTCTTTTGCTTGAGGCAATTGTCCAGCAAGTGCAGATTTCCAGACACATAGTAAGGAGTGTGTTACAGCTCTTGCATCTTCTTGCTTGTCAGCAGATACATGTATGTTCACATTTCCAGGTCAATGAACCAGAATTTGGCCTTGGCATTTGAACACTGTATCAGATCGTTCATCTGTCATTATCTTTCTTCATCAAGATAGACACTTGGTACTTCCTCCCCACACAATCAGGGAAAGCCCATGGCATAGGCTTTACGCTCTTTCATTCTTTGACTTTATTTTTCAGGGCACTGGCACACTCGTCTTTAATCTGTGGTCTTCTTCTGGACAAAGGCAAAGAGTGACAAAAATAAAAAAATAAAAAAAATCCTTGCACCCAAGACCTGTCATACAAGACGTTACACCCATTTTATAAACCTATATCCTCTCATGATACACACCTAGCCTAAGATAAATCCTCACTAGCTGCAACATAAGCTTCACTGAGGTAATACATTAGTAACACTCTAGGGTACATTACTTATACAATGTTTCAAGCATAGCTAACTCTGTCTAAATTAACTGAATAATTGACTTCACAAATCACATAGAGGAAGTATACATAGTTGATATGTTAAATAAATTATATTTTTCTACTGTAATACTGGTGTAGAATAAATGATTTATTTACTGATCATAACAAACACTCCATAGAGTTGGGCTTTATGGCAGAGTGGCCAGAAGAAAGCCATTACTTTCAGTCAAAAACAAAATGGCATGTTTTGAGTTTGCGAAAAGGAATGTGGCAGACTCATAGCACCTACCAGCGTCACATGTGGTCACTACACCACTGCAACCGGAACCTGGTGAAAAAGGGATTATCAGAAACCACTCCATGTAATTGAAGAAACCAGTCATGTGCATAGCACTTATAACTTCTCTATAACTGCTCAATTAAACAGATGAACATAATTATGGATAATGTCATACAGATCTATTCCACACACACTGTGTTGTCAGATATTAAAGAATAATCAGAAACTGATGATCAGAATCTGTGACATAGAAAGAGGAGGTTGAGGAACATGCCTTCATGGTCATGAGATATGGGCGATTAAGACCTACACAGACCAGAACAAGATATCAACCAGAACACTATTATAATTGACTTCAACACCTCATCTCAACTGCAATCCACATTGAACATCAATTGCAGAAATATTCAACATAACCATATGTGTACACGCTCTGCAGCCAGCAAATAGTAGGTCAACATTAATACAAAATAATATTCATTGTGGAGTGTGGATGAGGAGGACTTAGGGCAGTGGTTCTCAATCCGCTCCTCAGGAGCTATCAGACAGGCCATGATTTATGTGAAACCGAAAATGAGGCAAATAGTATTCAACAGGTGGTGGAGCCTCGAATTGCTTCACATGTGTATTCACACGGTGTTTCATCTAAATCATGGTCTGTGTGCTGGCTCCTGGGGAGAGGTTTGACAACCACTGACCTGGGGGACGTTCTCACCTACTTCCTCTTTCTAAGCACTGGGCCCCACCTTCCATGCCTGTGCGCTTCCTCCATCTACCACGGCCAGGAGGTGTTGGATTGAGGGGTGCATCCAACTGGGGTGGCTGTGTAGAAGCTGGCGTTGGAGGTAAGGGGTGAGATGAAGATGCTGCAGGCTCTGGTTGCAGTGGGGTTGGAGTCTGCTGGAGAGTATTGACGTGGGTTCCGCCAACATCACCAGCCTCGGGAAGTGATGTTACTAGGCTTGTCTGTCCCTATGAGCCATTTGCTCATAGCTCTCCATCTAAAGATTATGCCTCCTCGCCTCATCATATATTGCTCTGATGCTTTTGACTTGCTCGGTACCAATATAATTTTGCCTTTGAAGCTGTGCTGTCAGCAGTTGCACTGATATATTGTTGGTTCCATCAGCCATGCGGATGTGCTGAAAGATGTCCCTCAAGGTGCCTTGTGCGGGGCTGCAAGTACCGTCTCCAGACAAAGTTGGACTGTAGATGTGATGTGGTGAGGCCAGAGGTGTTGCCCATTGTGATGTTGTTGCTATTGCCAATGGTGTTGCCCGTTGAGATGGTCTTCCCGTAGGGATGGTGTTCCCAATGGAAATGCTGTTACCCATAGGGATGGCGTTGTCCCAGTCTGCGGGAAAAACAACTGCTGGGACAACAACTGCTGGGACAACCACTGGTGTGGCATCATCTGTTGGGACAATATCTGTTGTGGCCCGGTCAGGAGTGGGAGAGGATTTCGGTCCAGCAAACGCAGTAATTGCATGTCACCAGGTAGCAGCAGTGGGCCTGTTGAGAGTGGTCCCCAGGACCTTGACATCCCTGCAGGTGATTGCTGACTCAATCACATTTCAGTAGTTTGAAAGGGCTGGGAATGTGCCAGTGATGCATGTTACCCACAATGGTCTTTCTGCTGATTACCCAGCCTCCTGTGATGGGCCCAGTCCCTTGGCTTCCTCTACCACCACATGCATTGGTGATTGTTGTTCCTCCGGTGGAGTTACTGCCAGGGTCTCTGTGTCCGGGGTACACCTCCTGGGTATTGAAATGAGAGGACAATAGTATTTGAGTATACATTCTCTAAATTGTTTTCTGTGCGTTTCCATATCCCTGATATCATGAGCTGTTTCATGATCATTGTGGATCATGGCTCATATTAATATATATATTTATATATATATATATATATATATATATATATATATATATGTATATGGTGCGGTGTGCCATCTGCAGTTCATTAGGACACGTGCTTATCTGAATTTGCTGTGCAGTGTGTGAGACTTACCAATCTGTGACCAATTCTCAGCAATGGGTGTACAGCAATAGGCTAGTAAATGACACGCACATGCAGTCCTTCAGATCTGTTTCCGCACATGCTGCATTGTGCACACCCATACATGTACTCTCTTTTGAATGTAAAATGAATATGGATATACAGCTATACCTCGTTTAACGCTGTAGATAGGTTCCAAGCAGTAGGAGTGTTAAGCAACACAGGTTTAAATGGTGCAGTGTAACATGCGGAAGATAGGGATAGGGGAACTCATGACAAAAAATACACAATTGCAATTAATATTCAATTAGTATTCAAGTACACTTTTGAAATAATCAAACCAGGATTCACATAATATAAACATGACAAAACAGACACAGAACATAAATAAGCATTGAACATATAACACATAACTTTATAAAATAATATGAGCTCACAAAAAATAACCTGATAACAGGTCTCTTGGGTCTCGCTGCTTAGATCAGATCTGCAAGGGAGGGGGAAAAGAAAAGAATGTCCGCCCCCACCCCAATGCTGCAGACTGAATATATAAAAAACAAATGCAATATAATAAAACTTTTAAAGGGGTATCCTCAATATTTTTACAACTATTTTACCAGCAGGACTTAATACTATTATTCAGGCCTTATGTCTGTGGGCTTTAAATCTGTTACAATTCGGGTGCTATTCAATCAAACAAGCACATAAGTTAGGGGCCGAAAGCTGTAAAAAAACTGTAAAAAAAACTGTAAACCAGGGAACATGATCAGTTAAGCAAGGCCGTAACTACCCATTTAGAAACAGCCAATAGAAAATGAGACTGTCATCATTAGGTCAGTAAAACATAGAGGTTACATGTCATTCAATTAGCGTTTCGAGGTCCGATATGCGACCTGACTCGCAAACCCGCAAACTACAAAACAAAAATAAACATGAATGTCAATACTGTTCTAGTCCATGTGGGTGGCCTGAAATGTATTAACTCATTGATTCCCGAAATCGATATAACCCCGAAATAAAACATAAAAAATAGTTTTTTTATTGCCGATTTGCGAGCTTGAGACTGTTGTGCAATTCATTCTAATGTCTTTCATCGCTTTCCCCGTCATTTACAGTGAAGTATTGATTTTTTATTTGCATTTACAGTGCTACGGACAGGGGTTAAACCCCCTTGCGAGTCCTATCTGGTACTCGTATGATTTTCTCCTACATATGCCATTTACGCGTGTGAAAACATTTGTGGGCTTGGGAAATTGTAGAAATTGAATACCAATTTGCAATTTTAGCGCTCGTAACAACTGCAGACATGAAAAATCATAGCCTTCGATGGGCTGTAAGATACGGTTTTAACAAACGCAATGATTTCAAGTCTGTAACCCGTAACCCGTTTGTAGCCCGCAAAAAGATGCCAATGGAATAGCAAAATAACTTACAGCCTCCATTATGGGCTACTGTAAGTTACAATTGTTCAATTGAACTAGGCTCTATATATTTATGCACAAGTTCCTTCAACAACTTTCTCATGCTTTCTTTCAGAGCTACCTCCTATAGGGTATTTTACCTCCACAAATATCACATCTAATCTGAAACCTATCCCTGGAACAATCCCCTTTTATCACTTGCTTAGTGTTCTTCTCAAAGTCATACATGGACCCTCAGAATCCAGTACAGCAGTAACTTCTCTTTCCTTTTTGTGTTTTTGTAGTTCAGTCATATCCAACTCTCTGTGACCTCATAGACCATAGCACACCATGCTGATCCACTTGGTATAATTGAAAGAGATACTGGAGTTGGTTGCCAATTCCTTCTCAAGTGGGTCACAGCATACAGCTCCTGGTATTTCTAGGTGGTCTCCCATCCAAGAACTTCTCAGGCCCAACCCTGCATAGCTTTAGGGTGGCATGACCCTTTGTTTCCCTGACTGGAATCTAACCCAGGTTTCAGTGGTGAAAGGACTGAATCCTAACCACTGGACCACCAGGGAACCCATTTTTCCTTTTTACTACATTGATTAAAATATTTTCCTATTACATATCAATTACTTAAATGTGTAAATGAAAATGAAGATTAAAAAAAAATCAACTAATATACAATACTTTACACCAGTGCTCCTCAACTCCAGTCCTCAGGGCACACCAACACTTCACATTTTAGGTATATCCCTGCTGGAGCACAGGTGAGCTAATCAGAGGCTCAGCAGGTGGTTAAACAGAAGTACAGAGCCTCTGATTAGCTCACCTGTGCTCCAGCAGGGATATACCTAAAATGTAAACTGTTGGTGTGCCCTGAGGACTGGAGTTGAGGAGCACTGCTTTACACAACAGTCCTGTACAAGACAATGTCAAAGGAAAATCAGGACAGAAAGATAACAATATACATTATTAATTGAGATTTCAAGCAAAACCAAATCAATCCTGCATCTATATCTCTCTCTCTATCCTTCACCTTCTCTCTGTCCACTCACACAGTCAAACACAAGGCGCCTATCAGAATACAAATAAACACATCTTCATTAAATGCAGGTTAATAACCCTGTATATTCAACTATGGGAGATTTAAACACTACCTGGTTCCCAGGCTGGGGCAGAACACAAGCCCCCAGCTGGTAATATCCACCACAGAGAGCATACTGAACCACTCTCTATATTAATCTGCTTCCACAGGACTGCTCTTAAGGCTCAAGACTTATTTTCATATATTAAACAAAACCCTTTTTACCTTAGTTCTAATTTTAACTGCAATCCTATTTTGTGATTTAACACAAAGCAGTGTTACCAAACTAGACCATTTCTCCTATTAATCCCTACTATGCATCTAGGTTAGAAATATAACTCACCTTTCTTGAGTATTGGTTTCCAAGAGCACTTTGAAACCAGTAATTTAAGTCACAGCTCCGCAAACACATATCATAACCCTATTGCAGATTTGCAAAGCTGGTTCTGCTTACAGATATCTCCTAGTGGCCTTGACTGGCCTGTGCGGCAGAGCTGTAGCTCTGTCATTTGCTTAGGGTGTTACAGAAGAGGTATTGCCTGCTCATATTCTCCACCAAAGTGTTGGGTGAAAATATCCACTTTTCGCAACCTCTTATATAACCAACACTCAATCAAGGAATTTAAAACCAGGACGCCAATCAAGTCTCTTTCTTCAAGCTTGGAGAACACAGCATGGTATATGCAGTGGTCTGGTCTCATTATTAATCACACAGCAAATGATAATTTCCTTAGAAGGCAGGGATAAAGTTACATACATGTATACACAGGGTTGGCCTCTTAGAACTGATAACAAGAAATGGCAAGGACAAATTCAAAAGGTCCATAATTGCATGAACTCAAAAGAAATCAGCCCATTATTTTTTAAATTAAAATAGTATTGAAAGGGCCAGTGGAAGGGATGTCCAGTGAGAGCAATGGAATAATAGCAAAGATAAAGTCTGGTAATAAAAATTATTAATCAGACAGGGGACAAACAGCTGCTCACATTTACATTATGCTCTTTTGAAGAATTAGACTTAAATATGTCCAGAAAGTAAAACAAATAATTGAGTAATAAAATGATATCCTGCATATAAACTATGCAGGTGTTCTTTACTTGCATTTATGTTTGGATTTAAAAGTGCAATAGATAAAGGAAGAATTGAGACTCTTTTTCTTGTTTTTCATTAATCCAACATAACATTGGAACTGGAAAATAACTTCATGTTATATTAATACACAAACAAGAAATGTGCCGGAAAACATTTATTTTATAGATATTTCTACATCTCTTTATCTATATTTTGCTGCTTTTAATTTTTAGTTGTCATGTTTGGAAAAATAACATTTAATTCAACTCATGAATTTGTTACTATATTTATGTCCCTATGAAAATGTCAACAGCTGCTAAAATGTGCCCATTTGTATAATTTATTTTAATACATTTCAGGTTTCAGTTTTTATGATTATACATCACAAATACATGAAATGCAACTGAATGTGGTGTATCTGTCCAGTGTGGTTAAAAGTTGGGATAGGTGGGGATTAGAGGTGATAAGTGAGGATAATCAAAGTTAGATTAAATTAAATGGAGTTAAAACATAAACTGGTATATTCATAACGTGTTTAAAGTGAGGGTACATGTTGATATAAGCTACATAAAATCTCTCTACTTCCTTTGTTTTGTATAGAAATTATTTATACAGTTTGAATACACTTTAACTTCTCACTTCAGATGATAAGATAGAATGGTGAAGGAGCCCTGCCCGAGGTCATGTGTGCACCGAAATTGCTTGAAAAATGTGCGCATTCACCCTCTATCCAGCTCTGTCACCCTCTAAATTTCCCCATGTATCAGGTCTTTCTCCCGCTGTGCCCACCCTCTAACCCCAGGTCTCTTTCCCACTGTGCCCACCCTCTAACCCTAGGTCTCTCTATAAAGATGTGTTTTTCAATCTTCACTGAAATAGAATTCTTAATGCTTCTTCTTTGTTCTATAATAGACACATTAACTAAGCGAATTCCTGCACTAATAGGAGAAATACGGTTTATGTTTCTTAAGATAATAGGATACTCCATCTAAATTCCCATATATAACTATACATCATGTCTACAGTGATACCTTCTCAAGAACATATATTTGTTTCTTGATTTATATAACTGACACTCCTTATCACTAACCTGCTAACCATATCTTGTTTATAGTTTGTGGGTTAAGGGGTCATTAGCTTATTTTATTTTAATTTTTAGTGGTACCGTATATACTCGAGTATAAGCCGACCCGAGTATAAGCCGAGGCACCCATTTTACCACAAAATACTTGGTAAAATGAGTGACTCAAGTATAAGCCGAGGGTGGGAAATGTGCTGCCCCCTGTGTCCCTCTTGTGCCCTCTGTGTCCCCCTCTCTCTCCTTGTCTCTTCTCCACTCTCCCTTCCCTGTGTCTCTTCTCCCCTCTCCCTTCCCTGTGTCTCTTCCAACCTCTCCCTTCCCTGTGTTTCTTCCCCCCTCCCTTATCACCCTCCTCAACCCCACTCCTCAACCTCCCTCCTCATCCTTAACCTCCCTCCTCATCCTCAACCTCCCTCCTCATCCTTAACCTCCCTCCTCATCCTTAACCTCCCTCCTCAACCTCCCTCCTCATCCTCAACCTCCCTCCTCATCCTCAACCCCTTCCTCAACCTCCCTCCTCATCATCAACCCCCTCCTCAACCTCCCTCCTCATCCCCCCATCCTCATCCTCTCTCCTCAACCCCCCATCCTCAACCCCCCTCCTCAACCTCAACCCCCCTCCTCAACCCCCCTCCTCCTCATCCTCAACCTCCCTCCTCACACTCTCTCCCTCCTCAACCCCCCCATCCTCAACCCCTTCCTCAACCTCCCTTCTTAACCCCCCATCCTAAACCCCACCTCAAGCCCCCCATCCTCATCCTCCCTCCTCCACCCCCAATCCTCATCCTCAACCCCCTCCTCAACCACCACATCCTCATCCTCTCTCCTCAACCCCCCATCCTCAACCCCCCTCCTCCTCTTCCTCAACCTCCCTCTTCATCCTCAACCTCCCTCCTCATCCTCCCTCCTCATCCTCAACCTCCCTCCTCAATCCCCCTCCTCAACCCCCTCCTTAACCTCCCTCCTCAACCCCCCCATCCTCAACCCCCCCATCCTCAACCCCCTCCTCAACCTACCTCCTCAACCTACCTCCTCAACCCCCCATCCTCAACCCCCTCCTCAACCCCCCCATCCTCATCCTCAACCCCCCATCCTCATCCTCAACCTCCCTCCTCATCCTCCCTCCTCATCCTCAACCTCCCTCCTCAATCCCCCTCCTCAACCCCCTCCTTAACCTCCCTCCTCAACCCCCCCATCCTCAACCCCCTCCTCAACCTACCTCCTCAACCTACCTCCTCAACCCCCCATCCTCAACCCCCTCCTCAACCCCCCCATCCTCATCCTCAACCCCCCATCCTAAACCTCACTCCTCAACCTCAACCCCCCACAACCCCACCCACCTCCTCAACCTCAACCCCCCTCAATCCCCCTCAACCCCAACCCCCCTCCTCAAACACTCTCCTCAACCTAAACCCTCCTCAACCCCCATCCTCCACCTAAACCCTCCTAAATACCTCCCCCCTCTCCCCTCACTTACCTGCTTGTGCTCCAGCCTCCGCTCCTTGACCCTGCGCCGGCGCCATGTGACGTCACATGAGCGCTGCGTCATTAGCATATACCGGGTGCCGGCACCCGGTATATGCTAATGACGCGGCGTGCATGTGACGTCACATGTGCACCCGGTATATGCTAATGACGCGGCGCGCATGTGACGTCACAAGCGCGCAGGCACCGGGTCAAGGAGCGAAGGCCGGAGCACAAGCAGGTAAGTGAGGGGAGAGGGGGGAGGTATTTAGAGGGGTTAAGGTTGAGGAGGGAGGAGGGAAAGAGACACGGGGGGGTAGAGAGACACACGGGGGGGTTAGAGACACGGAGGGGTTAGAGAGACACGGGGAGGTTAGAGAGACACTGGGGGGAGAGTGACTCGAGTATAAGCCGAGAGGGCCCTTTTTTAACTTAAAAAAAGGGCTTAAAAACTCGGCTTATACTTGAGTATATACAGTAATTTGAAGGGTCAAGAGAACCCTCTGGTGTTCTAAAAAAATAATTGACTTTTAAATAATCTTTAAAAAAGAATACATCCTATTAAGAGTTAAATATTTTGTGATATCATTAGGATTTCTGATTGGTTGCCAAATACATAGCCTGATTGGAATTTCTGATAAAAAATTAAGTTTTGGGTATAATTAGAGCAATCTCTCTGACAAAAAAAAAGGAAATCTAAGGAAGGACAAAGGGAGAAGATCTGAGGAAAGAGAAAATAAAGGACAAGAAGACCTAGAGAAGGACCCACATCCAAACACCTTTTAAGAACATTCTAACACAGGGGTGTCCAAACTCAGTCCTGGAGGGCCGCACCCAGGCCTGGATTTGAATATATCCTTACTGTGCACAGGTCAGTCAATTAGGATTACTGAAGAAGTGATTGACTCACCTGTGCACAGCAGGGTTATCATCAAATCCAGGCATGTGTGTGGCCCTCCAGGACCGAGTTTGGACACTCCTGTCCTAACATATAGTTTTGGGATTTTGCTGAAAAGATCCAGACCTCCATTGGATTAGGTCATATGATAAAATCAAGTACAAAAACCAGGCATGATATAAAGTATAACATTACTTTATATTTTTTTTCTTTTTCATTACAATCATGGAAATATTTTGTTAATATAACATACAATAAATTGCTATATCAATATTTATCTGATAAATACAATATACCATATAACTTGTGAATTATATGTCGACATATAATTTGTGAATTTATTTTATAAATATGAAATATATCAGCTTTTATAGCAATTTAATATATCCGATAATTAATTCTAATAAAAAAACAACAACTCTTTTGAATTAGAGACAACATCTTAATCAGAGATAATACTATAATTTGACTATAAATTCATATGAAATAAAAATGGTATGATATCTTCATAAATAGATATTTGTAAACATACCAAAATAATCAAAACTATCTCCAATATCATAAATTACCATATTAATTATAGAAAGCATATTGTGCATGTCTTATATATGATTATGTGGATAATGTAATAATAACTAACACTTTATAATTGATGTACCTTGATATATATCTGTTACAATTGTTTATACCACCTTGTTATATTAAAATATACTGAATTATTATTTTTTCTAATTTATAATAAATATATTCTCACAATACAGTTCTGTTTATTTCATGAGGCCAATGCTCTTAATATATTGTGTTGTAAGAATTCAGAAATTAGTCAAAAATGGCAAATATTTGAAATATGTCATTTTTTTAATTAATAAAGGTTATTGATATTAATAATATCACCATATTAATTGCCAAACCCGTAACAATACTATCACGCAGTGAGCATATTTAATCCATTACATGTTTTGTACATAAAAAATAAATGATATCAAGTTAAGAAAATGAAAAGTAACCCATGATGAAGAAATTGCTGAATACTTTTTGTTATTGTGGCTGCCATTTTGTAACTATAACTGGCATTTTGTAAATGCAACCTCCCTTTTGCAAACTGCTATAGTGTTAAATGACTTTTAAATGTTATTTATATTATTTGCATGAAACTACTAACTAAAGACTTTGGCATATGCAAAGGCAACGCAAATAGATGTTTGTTTTGCCTACAAACTAGTGTTTGATGTCAGTGGGTAGCAAATTTATTTTGACCAATTCATTTTGACCAATTCACACAAACAATTGATTATTCATACAGACAGTTTGCTTACTGAAGGCCAATGGATTCACTTCCATCTCTTTCTGTAAAGTTCATAAACCCAGTGTAATTTCATTGTACGTTAGTCCAATTTTGCCATTCTATGGGGTGTGACACAGAGAGATGCCATTTTGGCTCCAAGCTTGAAAATAAAGTAAAATTATGGGAAGTCCTAGTTCTGTTCCCTTCATTGAATTTTTGATTGTACGATAGGCACTGATAAGGGATTTGTTCCCCAACAACCATCACAGAAGTAGATGAATGTTAAACCTCCACAGCTTGACTTCTGAATTGAAACTTGAGATGAAGTGTAAACATTGACTCAATGTGAACCTGTTATCTGTTTTTGCTTGGTTTGCTTTACATTCCAAGGCCCTCATTCAATTGCAATTTGGCCAATTGAATAGGGGTCTAAATAAGCACATAACATATTTTTTTAAAGGAGTTTTTAGTTAGTAAACATCTATCCAAAAGCAAGGTTTTCACTAACTAAAAACTTATTTAAAAAATATATGTTATGTGCTTATTTAGAGCACTATTCAATTGGCCAAATCGCAATTGAATGAGGGCCCAAGTAAAAGAAATAATGTGAATGTTCAATACGGTAAATTCTGAGACTCTCTGCCAATCTGTATCATACTGTATAATAAATCGGGGGAAATGGAAAAAATAATATAGCTTTTATAAAAAACTAAATTTCACTCATTTTAGATACAATAAACATATTTTGTAATGTTTAAGAAATGGCCTTTGTGACTATAACATCCTTTCAAACATTATGTTTGTGGAGCAGTGGATGATTAACTGACATACTTCCTTTAATAAAATGAGTGTTCTGCGTGTTTGTTTATAAATGTGGAGTCTCTATGATAATGGTGGGCACACAGCCTGCCAAGGGTGCTCATCGTATTCTCGGGCATGGGTAAACATGTATGACTTCCACAGCATGTAGCTAGTTATCTCTACTCACAAAAAACATATCAATCCCCACAACATTTTTCCATCACTATATTTTCCTTTATTTCTAGGTAATTCATTTCTCTTTTGTCTACAGTGAACTTAACAATTTTGTGGTCAACAGTCCTTCAAAAATGAATAGTTTTCTGAATTCTGCTCTAAGCCACACATATTACTATTAAATAACCCTTACTACTTTTTTTGTCAAGAGGCATTTTCAGAAAACACTTTTGTATATTAAATGGTTGCTGCAGCTTGGCGGGGGGGGGGGGGGTCACATTTGTGTAATATATAACAAACTTACAATATTAGCAACAAGTTAAACATGAGCTTAAAAATATGACCAATACTGAGAAAAAAATGAATTGAATCAACTTAAATTAAAAATAGATTTAATATATGCATAAAACTGGAGTTCTTATTTCGCTTGGCATAAGATACTACTATTGTTGCCAAGAAAACATATCAGTTTCTCATTTGTAGACAAGGAAGATCATTTAAAATAACCAAGGTCATCATTTTATGTTTAGGATTTTTTATTTGTGAAACAAAGACATTTACAATTCTTGTCTATCAAACTGTTTCTTTTTGTTTCTGCTACTTTACTGACCATGTAAAATGCAAGAATACAAAATCCAGATGTAGGACAGAGTTAGATTATAGCTTATTAGAATAAATGGACACTTTGAGAAAACCATCTATATATATTTTAAAGTCATTGGACTTGTCTAGTTTGCAAGATATTGCTCCATGTTTTTTTTTGTTTTTTTTTATTGAAAAGTTTTCATACAAAACAGCATAAAAAGGGACATTTATAATTATAAATATTGAAGAACAGTTGCTTCAATGTACATTTTCAAATTACACGGAACAAAACATCAGACTATTTTCCTTTAGTTAATTGCACCACTGCGAAATAACAGTGACATATGTATCTATCTGTGAGGAACTAAGTGATTTTAGCAACGTGTTCCCTCTATAAGGGGAGCATTGGATATTCCAGGACATTCTTGTCTATAATTTAAGGTGGGTTGAATTGTTCAATCCCATAATAAAACAGAAACAAATGAAGAGAAAAAGGAAGAGAAGAAAAAAAAGAGAAGTAAGAGGAGATAAAAAAGGAGAGACAACATTGCTCCAAGTAGCTGAAATTAGAAAACAGTTATGTGGCACTTAGAGTTCAGAGCGGTGTAATCTAATAATTATGTGCTGTCTATTTAGAGATGACGATCAAGCATAGTGTGAGTTCTGACCCGGTTGTGCAGAAGCTATTACCTTAAGGTAGTGTGAAGCCGAAAACTTCAAGGAAAAATGATTGAATCATATTATGGCACAATCTATATTTTATTGGAAATTACTACTAGGTAAAGAAAACTATATGAGGTATAAACATAGATATCCAGTTTTGGAAGCCTTCAAACAAGCTAGTTGTCCTTGTTTTCTTATGAATTCCCTTTTTGAAAAAATACCTTTGTCTTTATTGCACAATATATTCACCAAGGCCAAGTAGAATTTATTCCTCAATGTCAAGCATCTGATAAATGTACAAAGAGTGAAAAATCTTATTCATTAGAACAAATAAGATCCCCTCTATTGATGCTTGACATTACGAAACGGTTTGATTCCTTGAACTGGTGTAGGGGAAAAAAAAGAAAAGGGAGAAAAGCGAAGGGAGAAAATGGTAGAGGGAGAAAAATACTTGGGAGAAGGAATAGGAAAGGAGAGGGGGAAGAAGGAGAGGGGTGAAAGAGAAGAGGGCACAGGAGAGAGGAAATGGAGGAGAATAAATGGATAACAGAAGAGGAGGGGAAATAATAGAGAAAGAAATTATGAGAGGTGAGGAAGGAAAAGGAGATGTTAGAAAAAGAGGGGAGGTGGAGAAGGAAAAGAGGTGAGGAGGAAGAGAAGGTCAGTGGGAAAGGAGGCAAAAAGAAGAGAGAGAAAAAAAAGAGAAGTAGCGAGAAGAGGGAGAGAAGAAAAGAGGAAGGTAAGAGAAGAGTAATTGTCTAAATAACAAGAGGGAGACATGAAAAATAGGGGAATAAGAAGAGGAGAGGAGAAAGAGAGGGGAGGAAAAAAAGAGGAGAGGGGGAGAAGAGAATGAAAGAACATAAGGATTGAGAAAAGGATAGGAGGAAAGAAATTAGAATGGAAGGGAGAGGAAAGATGGAGGAGTAGAGAAGGTAAGAGAGAAAAAGAGGTGTACGGAGTAAAAAGGAAATTAAGGGAGAAAGAGAGGATAAAGAAATACACACGCAGGAAGTTTATAAGGATAAAGGGGACAAGAAAAGGAGTGAGATGGGGAAGAAGAGAAAGGGATCAGATGGGGAAGGAGAGAAAGGGATCAGATGGGGAAGGAGAGAAAGGGGGAGTGGGAGAAAGAAAATAGGAAAGATGTATGGAAAATGAGACAGGCAGAATTAGAGAGAGATAAAGAAGGGAGAGATAGAGAGAGGGGATGGACAGAGAAAAAAGGAAGAATGGAAGAGACAGAGTGAGACAGTAAGAGTGAGAGATTTCCATCTGCTAGGGAAGAGGCAGAAGGAGCAGAGCAGGGAGAGAGACACCGGGCAAAGGTGGGAGACCGTCAGAAAGCAGTAAGAGAATGGTGAAGGAGAAAAAGAGAGAAAGACACAGAATGAAGAAAAATAGATAGGGGCAGAGTGAGATAAAGGACGGAGTCAGAGATGATTTTGCTACCAAGTGTATAAACCTGGACGAGTAAATACACAATATATAATGTTTATATGATATAAAAAGCAATGTTCTGACAAATCTACCTCTCTTGTGTGCAAATTGCCCCCCCCCCCCCCCCCCCCCCATCCAACTCAATTACTAATCCCCTGTTCACCAACCTAAAATTTGTCTTGCGAGAAACATAAGGAAATAGTTACAGCGAGGTACAAGACAGGACTGTCCGCTTTCACTGGCTCTTTTGCCATTGGCATTAGAGCCATTAGCTGAGGTAATCAGAAATAACCCTGACATTATTGGAATTGCTATTGGAGATAAACAATAAAATAATTGTATGTTTGATGAGGATTCACTTCTTACACTCACATGCTTCTGAACCTTCTTGTCCTGCTAAAGTATTTTTCTAAAATTTCTGCAAATCTCAAAACTAAAGAAGTAATACAATTGATTTTAGTATTAATTGGCACACAGATAAATTACATTACTTAGATAATATTTCTAATCTTTACATTGCAAATTGTCCACAATTATACAGGAAATGTAAAACTTTGATGGAAACATGTTTAAGATACCAAATATGCTTATTAGGTCATATTACAGCAGTGAAAATGACAATTCATGTTTTCCACCAGCCATGGATAGCTTAGCTTATAAATGTTGGCATTCTTATAATCTTTCAAGAATGTATCACTTGACTCATGTGAAGGCAATTTACACATGGTATGAATAAAAACAGTTATATTATATTCCAGGTCTGAAAGGTCAAGATTGAGCACCAAAATTGAACAATAGCTAACCCCCCTAGCATGGGTATTAAGGTCCAGACCCTACCTTGCCAGTTTACCCCAATCAAGAGGTGCTACAGTAACACTACTGGCTTTTGCCAGTGGAGAGTCATGTGGGCTAGACAGAGACAAGTGACATGGCAATGTAGTTAATCTAGCATAATATTTATCAATGAAAGTTAATTGATTGAGGAAGCAAAGGTTAAGTGGTGTTGAGTACTGTCAGGTACTTTAACTGATACCACTTTGATAGGGTTAAGTGGTGTGATTGATATCTATTTGAACCTTTGTCTGTCATTAACTGCAAATACGTTCTATGCCTGTCCAGAATCTCAGACTCACCACAGACTACAGAACCCCATTCACTACCAAATGTGAGGGAGCAAGGTGAATCATGCCCTTCAATAAAGTATAGCAACTCCCTTTTACATTACATAGAGGGAAAGACCCGGAGCTCATAAAGGTCAGATGACCCCCGCAGCCCCCACTATAGGGACTAGAAAGAATAACCTTTTACTATAAGATACCATTTCCCAGACACAAAAAAAGAGTGAAGTTCCATGATGTAGTTCTGTACTAAGATAATAGTATACTATATAGTATACCATAATAAGATAATAGTAGAATATAAGGCATCAGCCTAGCCCCAAGGGAAAGCGCCAATCAAACTCCACCACTTAAGTCTGATTTGTGGATCGAGAATCCGAATAGCCAATTAGAATAGTGCCTACCATATGCTGACGTGGTTGGTCTGTCACTGACAGGGAGAGAATTATGAAAATGTTCAGAATTTTACAATGCTAGTTTTTTAGTCATTGTTGTTGAGGGGGATACAAAGGGTCAACCAGGAATAAATGGTATGCCCTCTTTGGGACACATATACAAGGTGTGTCCTTATTGAGTGGAAAGTGTGTGTGTATTCAGTGCTACACATTATTTCTGCCAATCCTGAGTGGGGAATTATGAGACCCGAATGGATCTGGGGGTAGAATGGGTCAGATTTAACCGATCCAAGCCTATCTGATGAATTGGTCTTGACATCAGTGGCGTAGCTAGAGCTTTTGCCATCCGGTGCTGTCCCTGAGTTTGCCACTGAATATATATATATATATATATATATATATATATATATATATATATATATTTATATATTTATTTTTTATTTCATTTTTTTCCAGTGGTACGTCTGTGCGTGTCAACTCTGGTTTTCTTCGTTTTCAGTACTCAGTGCGCCTCCGTTTTTAAAAATTGCCTTGGAACTCGACTTGTTGCGACACCCTGCATCCTATCTCTCCAGGAAATGAAGAGCAGTCTGTGACTGAAAGGATCAAGGTGCAGCATGTGCCTGAAAGAACCAAAATGCAGCCTGTGCCTGGAAGAACCAAAGTGCTCCCATCTGCCTCTCCCTTTTCCTCCTCTGCCATCTCCCTTCTCCACCTGTCACTTCTGCCTCTCCCTCCTTCTGTCTTTCCCTCTCTCTTCTCTCCCTTCTGCCTCCCCCCCCCTTGTCTCTCCCTTTCCCTCTTGGGTGATGGCTCCTCTCCCTGATGGCTCTTCCTCTTCCGGGTCAGATGACTCAGATGAGAGCAGGGGCCGGCAGGAGGAGGCAAGAGAAAGCGGAGAGGGGGAGAGAAACAAGGGGGAGAGCGGAAAGAGAGACAAGAGGAAAGAGAGAGACTAGGGAGAGAGAATCTAGGGGGACAAGGAGGTTCGAGGGAGCCTGGGGTGCCGCCCCCAAGTTGGTGACGCCCGGGGCACTGCGCATTTCAATACTAAAGGTTATTCAATAAATCAAGAGGTTTTATACCATAGCCACATATATTAAAGGTTTAAGGGATATGGAAGACAATTGTTTTTTTCCAGCACTTAAAAAAAGCATGTTTAAACGCTACAAAAGTTGTTATTTGGATTAAAAAATATTAAGGAAAATCTGTTCAAACTAACAGAAAATTCATAGAGCGTACTTTACTATGTAGATCTCATTGATTGACAGAGAGCAACCCCCAAGAGCAGTTCCTAGCCTCCTCTTCACACTGGAAGGGGAGGGTCTGAGATCTAAGATGGTGGTTGATCCTGGAGGAGGTGGGAGACGAGTAGCCACCAGGTCCCACACTCTGACTAAAGAGAGAGATTTGTTTACAAATTAAATGCAAAATCTACAGCAACAGAAAAAAAATCAAAGTGATGTGAGTGATAATGAAATGGAGGCCTCAATAAGCCAGGCCCAAAATTATTCACCAGAAAGAGAAAAGAAGTATGAAACTGCAACAAAAAGTAAATCAATGAACAAGAGAAAGGTAACCAAGAGCAAGAGATACACAGAACATGAGAAGAGAAGAATGGGGGTCTCAAGTGTTACCACTTTTGTAGCTACTATTTTTCCTCTACCTGAAAATCTATTTGGACAAATTTATAAGTTAATGGCCTTAATGATGTGGAAGTTACAGTTTTGGAGGGTTTAAAGGAATATAGCATGTTTGCCAGAAAATAAAGGAGGTTTGAGGTGGTGTAACCTACAGTACCTGTGTTTTACTTATGGCTATACCTCCATTTCACATTAACATCACTGTATAGTTTTGTGGCTTCTTCTTAGACCGTGCTCCTAAGGAGATGGTTGTACCCTGTGGAAGAGGGTTGCACTGAAGGACATACTTTACTGGGAGGAAGATTCTGAATGAAAATGCTGGCACATGCAAGAATTATTTTGAAGTGGATTCAAAAATATTATTGTGGACCTAGTGAAAACCTGGTCAGTGAAGCAATTGTGTTTGCACGTGATGCAGTGGAGTTATTACACAGAAGTGAATTTACCACAGTTACAGTTAGACGAATGTACTGACATGTGGCAAAGAATGGAAACATCAAGTCTAAAAAGTTTCACAAAAGATGGCCTGGTTGGCAATTCAGGCAAAATTGCCAGTAAGAAAAGTGAGGAGGTGGGCAAGAACGGTGAAAACACTAGAATGCCGTAAAAAAAGGAAATTGAAACTCTTGAACACTTATGGATTAAATGTCCATTTCCAACTAAAATATGCATGACAGTAATGTGTTTGTCTAAATTCTCTATTAAGCCAACATATAGGAGTGTGACATATGGTATTTTTGAAGGCAAAGTACAAGAAAAAGAAAAGGAAAAACAATAGTATCTAGTGAATGTAATAAAATATTATATATGGATAACCAGAAAATGTTGTGCTAACGGAAAAAAAGAAATTTGATACAAGTAGTCAACAAAATAATGTATAAAATGAAACAATATAAACCAGGTTGATATGACAAAATGAAAGGAGTATAGATAAGAATTAATAAGAAGCAAATTGTGTGAAATGTATTCTGTATTGATGATTTATAAGTATAATATTTTAATAAAATGAAATATAAAAAACGAAACCCAGAAAGCAGCAAAAATCCTAAAGCAGCAGCCAGTTCTAGTGCACAGGGGGAGGGGAGAAGTAATCAGAACTTCCCTACAGGTCAGAATTTTCCTGAAGCCCTGCAAGCAATCAGTGTCAGCTCACCTGCAGTTGGGAGTCAGGCCCTGCAAGCCATGGAGGAAGCAGCAGGTAGCATCCTGAATGCAGCTCATGTACCCGAGATATGGAACAAAGGCAAGGCCTACCTGAGGTGGAAATGGCTACGGCTACAGAAAAATGCTGAAGTTTTGGAGGCCTATGAAGCAGAAAGTGATGCTAATATTAGAGAGCACCTAACCCCCCCCCCCCCCCTACACTGAACCTTCAGGTGGGTCATATGAACTATCCCAGCCCCAGTGTGAAGTTCCAAGCACAAAAGTACATCTTTTAATACTTTGTTTGCTGATATTAGGCAGCACAGAAATGTGGTGAGACTCTGTTAGATATTAATTTCCTCATTATGAAATAATTAGGTAAGAATATCATGATTATAAAAAGTATATCAGCTTGTTTTTCCTCTTGTATATTACTAGAATGTTTAAGTGCGTCATCTGTAGAATGTTTACGTTAATGTTCTTTAAAACATCTGTTTTCTGTATCCTGTCTTTGTTTCAGAAACTAATGAGATGAGATATCTATAGGAAGCCGGATTTTGCTGAGTTAGACAGAAACAAAAAAGACACTTGCTTGCAAATATGTATTTAACACTATTTTCAACTAGTTGTGACATGTTTTATGCTATATAAGATTCTGCCGCCCAAATAAATTCAGAGATTATTCTGATGACACTCTGACTTCTGTGCATTATTTTCTCTCATTATATCTTGAGACTCAGATATAATAATATACACACATCAGAATACATGATTACTCACTAATCTGATCCTATCATTTTGGTCCTTCGAGCGGTGGTTGTTTCCCTTATCATTCCTCGGACGAAGCAAAACTCCTTTTACCGTGCACGGGGGGGTAAGTCACTGAGGACTCCCTTACCTTGAGAAAGACCTCAGGCCTGATATATACGATCAGTTGGACCACAGAGGCAAGGTGTTTTTCCGAGGGATGACAAGGCACAGCTTACAACGAACTGACAGTGAGTATATGAATTTCTGCTGCATTTTGCATATGTGTGTATGTCCCAGGTCCTTGCCTAACAGTGATATTAGGTAAAAGAGTTGTACAACTAGGTTTCTAGCCTAGTAATAGGTAGAAGGGTTGAAACTTACCCATAGGGAGGTAAAAGAGTCATTATCCTGAGGAAAATACTATAAAATAAGTTCTCCGTACGTAACAATATTGAGAATGCTTACCATGAAAAAGGGGTAAATGAGTCTGACTTTCACATGAGCTCTTGCAAGAAAATATGTATGTGTGTGCATGTTACCATTTTGTATGATTTAAATACCGGTACCGGGTGTATGTATGTTTGTGAGGGGTGTAACACGGATAACAGTTTCTTGGTTATTATATATACCTGTAAACATTCTGTATATTTCTGTGTACTTGTGAGTGTATGTATATATATACATGTATTCTTTTGTGTTGTTCTCAAAATTCTTACCAGAAACTATCCACTTTTGGTAGTGAGTGGTCACACATTACCCACCTAGTCTCCGAAGGGCTAATCCTGTGACTTGCCTGTATTTATGGAAGACGCACAAACCAAAATTTGTGGCAGTTGCGCACGACAGGCATCTATAACTGCTTGAATTTCCATCTTTCTCATTCTTTACTTGGTTATGCAATGTTGAAATATTTTGTCTGCAGTTTCTGTGTATTCATAACTTCTTACTAAAATACTCTGTAAGATTGTGTGTATGAAGCCCTGGGTGGGAGCTATACTTGTAAGGGATACGTCCACAAAGGCACCACCCGGTATATGGTGAGGTTGGACTTTGAGTGGTCTACCTGTCGGCCCTGAAGGTTGGGTGGCAAGGTTTACACTAAAGGGAACTGCACAACAAGACTTCCCATCAGAAGCTACGGGCTTTATGGGTCCTTGATGTGCCGAGTATATGTGGGGGTGTTTGAGGTGTAGCGTGCGAGAGGTAGCGTGACCGACTCTCTCTCTATGTGAACCAGGTTTCCACACTCAGATGTGGAGAAGGCGGATGGTCCAAGGTGTGGGAGATATACATATTATTTCTGGAAAATGTATAAAAGGTCTGTTGGTTGTTGTATGTATATGTAATGCTATGTATATTTCCAGGTACCTGTGATATTATTTTTTGTGTATATCTATTAACTTTAATTGATACTATAGGAGTTCAAGATATGTATATATGTGGGTATATATATATGTATATATATATATATATGTATATGTGTATATATATGTATATGTATAGGTGGATAGGCTCTCAAGGGCATAAATCGCACTGCCAGGAGTGTGGTTTCTAGACCCTGCAGTTTTCAAGGTAATCTCTAAAGACATGTTTAATATGCAAAGGGTTTCTGGTGTGCATCTGTAACTTATGTCTGGTAAAAACACACTTATGTGTGGGAATTGTGCACACTGTATTTTAGACTTGTTTTCTTATGTGTATTTGTGTATATATATAAAGTTTCTGTGTCTTTGTAACTTTACTCAATGCTTTTCCTACTCCAATTTTCTCTGTGTGTGTGTGTTAGTTTTTTTATGTAAAATATGTCTGTCTGTAACCTTAAGGGAACATAGCAGAAGGGAGGAAGTGTGGTTGCTGTAAAGAGAGACAAAGGCATGTTATTATAACCCCTTTTAAGTGATGACAATGCTCACCGCACCCACTGGATACACAGCATCTACTATACTATCTCTACTGGAATCAGTGCCCTGTATCCACTACTTCTTGGCAATATTAATCCTTATTACAAGGAAGGAATAGGAGACGTTCAAACTTTATTGAGCTTTACTATATACAAAGAAGTATAGGAAAAGAAAAGTAAACGCAACGTTACTTAATTAAGGAAATAAAAATAAAAAAAGTAAATACATTTTCTATACTAAAAATAAAAAATTGTTGAAGATGAAAACAAAAAGGCAAATGTGTATCACAATGACGGTGCCTACGGGGGGAGGGACATGTAATGTTAACCACCTCTCTCCTTCGGAAGAGGATATGTTTATGTGTACACAGAAAAGACTTCCACGACTGACCGCCCCTCCAACTCCTGGGAATATGGTCACTTATAGTGATGATGTAGAGAACGAATTTGATGATGCCCGCAAATACCTGCTTGCCGCCACCGCTCCAAATCCACCTCCTCCAACACCACCACCTTATGAAGGACGGCCCGCCAGCACCAGGCGGGCACCAGATCATCAATACGGAGGTAAGGGAATAACATTTGTGCCATTTTATCCCTTAATTGAGGTTCCCAATCCTAGAGGGGGGAAATGTGTTGCCACCCACAATGCTAGTATACCGAGCATGGACAGATGCAGATGTGAGGAGAGCTGTAGAAGGAGTCCCCCACCCAAATGACAATATGGGAATTTTCAGACTTAAGTTCCAGCGATTGCAGCAAAGTTTTAAATTAAATGGTGTTGAGGTTGTACGGTGTCTAAGGCAGATATTAGGGTCCGATTGGATCCTTAGTGAAGGTGACTGGAATCCACTGGACCAAAGGGGGGAGCCATTGCAATATGGATCACAAGAACTGACCCAACGAGTAGACGCTCTAATAGGCAGAATAGCTGACAGACACAGAGAGCACGCAGACTGGACTAAGATAAATGAGTGTGTACAGAAAGATGATGAAAGTGTGGAACAATATATGGGGAGTCTGCGGGTAGTATTTGACAGCCATAGCGGGGTAGCCAGACCTAACCCATATGATGATGCTGGACCATATGCTCAGCAGCTAAACAAATAAATGACTTTGTGATACAACACCAAATTACTTACAAAACATGTCCCCTTAGGGAAACCATAGAATATGCTAGACATGCAGAAGAGCAGTGTAAGAGAGCAAATGAAAAGAAACAGATAAAGCAAGATAGTAAACCAAAGGAGGTGTATTTGATGACTTCTGTTGATGGGAAAGCGCAACCTATAACTTTTGCTTTCTTTTCTGGTGATGGTGGAAATAATCAAAAATGTGGAGGGAGAGGAGGTGGATGTGGACGAGGTCGAGGTGGAAACAGAGGAAAATTTTATGGAAATTGTTACGTATGTGGCAAGGCCGGCCACTTAGCACGTTCCTGCAGAAACAGAAAGTACCAGGAGGAAGAGGGAGCGGATGACGATGACCAGACCGACAAATGACTAGAACCAGGTTGTACCCTTCCTTTACAAATATTTGCTGAACAAGAATTGCTTGAATCTGAATTGTATGAGTATGGTAATAATGATGCAAACTCGCCAGAAATAAATGATGTGTTGAATTTAGAATCATGGATAGACTTAATGGCTCTAGCAGAACAACCAGTCATTCAACTAGATGTAGAGGGGGTAATGATTGTGGTGTATCACCAAATTAATATTATACAAGGTTCGTCTACATTAAAAGGTATTTATTAAAAGGCAGATAACACAATACTATAAATGTATTACAAACACAACAGCCCAGACCCACGGAGCAACACCCCCTTTTAAATCTATCTACCTATATATATATAGTAATTCCCTTCCCCAAACGCTTGATCTTACCCACGGTCAGACCATTGACATCACCTCCATCACCCTCACCAAGGTAGAAAAACAGGAAAAAGCACCAGTTTCCTGCCTGGATATATCCTTAGTTAAGATGATGTAATTTACATCACATCCTGTCCATGACTTCCTTTAGCAATTGTGGGAGGGAAGTAAAGATTCTCAGCCCTCCTACAAAGGCCTGTTTAAATTACCATTCAAGGAAGACAAGTTACCACATTCCCTCACTTTTTCTTCTTCTATGTTGCTCAGTTTTCTAGTTATCCCTCTAGTACAGGAGAACCTAGTGGGAGCAAAAACCTGATATACAGGAGAAATTCAACCCACCGTCCCTCCGGAATAGTTCCCTCAGCGACATAAGTTCTCCTGTACTTTCCTATGGCTGTCAATCCACATATTACACAAAAAACAGAATTTATAGAATTTAGGTGAGAGTGTGTGATAAATGTTTATGTATGTGCAATGTAAAACTTTATTGAAGAATGTATGAGAGAGAGAAAGAAGAGGAAAAAGACACATTATTATATATCCTCCTTGCAAGTTTCTTCCTCATTTGTTTCATTGCCACACAAAAGTATATTATTATAATTGTCGTTAATACTTGAATGAACATGAGTACCAGCGACAGTGTTCGTAGGACTGGATGTGTCTCTGACTCATGAAGTTCCAAGGTAAAAAGCTTAATTATCAAATTTGTCCGATCTGCATTTGCAGTAAAATTGATCATTTCAGTGATAAGGTTTCTTGATGGAAATACCATGATACAAGACCCTTCTTCCACCAAACATATTTCATCAACTGTCCTATATTCAGAGTGGCCGATAAAGCATGCAATGTCCCCTATGCGGATCACCTCTTGCACCAGGTTTTCTTTTATCAACTGCACCCAGCCATCCTCCTCAGCTCCTTTCTCCCAAACACAACTGCACAGCCATCGGTGTTGAGATTTCCTGCAACAGCTTTCATCCATCTCCAATTCTGTAATAGTGGCCAGTCTTTTTGATGGGAAGTGTTCCATCACTTAACGTGCCAATGCTATGTATAAAGTTCAGTTGCTCCGCCTGCCCCTCCCAGCGGGGAATTGCCAGGATTAGTCCTATTGTCCCAGATTGTAGTCCATGTGGCATCCATTGATCTGGGCCTTCAATATTGCTGTATTTAAGATTGTCCTCAGTGATGTCCACTCCTTTTCTTTTCAATGACGTGATAATCCTTGTTGCATTGATTTGTCTTGCCCACTTGTTTTCCTGGATGTCTTTAAGAGTTTCCTTTAAATCTGCCAACAGCTTTCCTCCAATCATAGAACAGAAAATGGCAGTTCCCACTATTTCATTCTTAATGCTGTTAGCAATGGAAGCAATATTTTCCTCAACTAGATGCAGGTTGTTGGCAATGGTGCGTATGTCATCAACATTGTCTGTCAGTCTACTCACTATAAGGGAGTCAGCTACTCCACCTGTTTTCATAGCATGTCCCATGCCATCAGTAAGGGAGTTTATCCGGCTGTTCACTCCAATGATGTCTGCTGAATTCCATACTCCCAATCCAGTTCCGACTCCTCCTAAAAGGGCTGCAAGTGTGTCCCGTTTTTCTCGACTCCCTGCTCCGGTCCACTCAATGATGGTCTCTTGTATACTTTGCTTAAACCACTGCCGCTGTGATTCCGGGCACTTTGGAGGAATAGAAAAATCATTAAAATTTAGAATTATTGGGTAGTAAGTCCACCCAACCCCTTGCACAACTGTTTCATGTGTTGGTACCACCACCAATCCGCCTATTGGCCATGGTACCTTCTTCTGATCTTTACAACGTTGCAGCTCCTTTACAGAGACAAATACTTCATCTATTGTTAGAACACACCCCTTTCCAGTATCAAAATTGCAGAATTCCTCTAGGTCAGGCTGGGCAGCTATAACTGCAGCGTCCCATTCTCCACCTTCTTCTAATGTTAAGTTACTCACTACTACTGTAATATTTGTAAACCTCCCTTGTATTGGAGCTCTAAGAGCTAATCCCCTGGTACTATTATGTGGCAAAATAATGTTTACTTGTAACCCTCCACCCTCTTTTACTTCCAATTCCCTGGGCCAAATAAATCTATCTGCTTGAACATAATGTAACTCCAATCTTTTCAAACTCTCTCCCTTATTTGCGGTATCTTCTGGCCTTATTGCCTGTCTCCCCATTCCTACTGTGATACAGCTTATACTTATCCATCCTGGAACAAGGATCCACCACAATCTTCTGTTGACACGCATCTTCATTCTTATACAGCCTTGCTCTGTGGGAACACTAGATTCCATCATTAGAAACATATACATAACAAAAACAACAGGGGCCATTCTTTTTGCAAGTTTGTTCACGGCCCTGTAATCAATGGTAAGTCTCCATGATGAGGCTGCTTTTTCATCTCTATTCCCTTTTAACACAGCTTTTCTCACAGGCCAACATGGTGAGTTACATGCATACCCATTTCCAGATTTAATTATTCCACTTTTCTCCAGTATTTCTATCATCTTGGTGATTGATGCCACTGATTCTCTTGGGACTGGATATTGCTTTTGCCATTGTGGGTCTCCTCCTTCCAAAAAGACCATTCCTTTCATTCTTCCACAGTCTAATTTATCTGTAGCCCAAACAGGTATGTCTTGGATTAGCTTCTGCAGCCATTCTGGTTGTCCGTCTAGTTTCAGTTTGTTTTTTTCCAGACTTTTTATCGGAGAGACAATATATGCCATTGGGAGCACAACCCCTTTCGTCAACTCTGTACTTACCTGATTCACCTTTTCTGTCTTCCACAAACAAAAATTAGCAAGATCTACAATGAAATTTCCTTTTTTTTAAACTTCTATTCCCAATATTTCCTCTGGCCAACCCACTATTGCTTCTACTTGTATTGTTTTTTCTCCAACTGCTACATCAATTGGACCTGCTCTAACCTCCTGTGGATTCCCAGTAACTCCCATACTACTTACTGAAGAATCCCCATTTTTGACCCTGTTGGTCATTGTAACTGCTGCTCCTGTATCTACCAACATATTTTTCCCTACCCCTGCGATGACTGTATAACTGGTAGGCCGACCTGCCTCATCCATGGTTAAATTAGCTGAGTGAATGAGATGCTGAGGCGCAGGGGTTGGGATTTGTCATTGTGACTCACTTCTACTCCGTCCCTCTTTTATAACACTATATTGCATCTTTGCCTCACTTTCCTTCAATTTCCTCTCTGACTCAGCTACCTTGTTTTTAAGTATGTGATTTTCCTCTTCTATCCTATCCTTCTGTCTCCTGAGTTCCCAATAGCCCATGTTACCGTTTCTCTCTCCCTCCTGATTAGCCCTCCAGTTGCTGCCATCCCTATTCCTATAGTCCCAAGGTGGATCTCTCCATCTTTTGTCAAAGTTCTGTTTTGGTCTCCAGTTTTGATCATCCTTCTTGTTCTGGGGTACATCCCACGTCTGGTTTCTCCAATTACCATCTATATCTCTACCAGACTCGACCTTAAATGTTCTTACAACTGAAACAGAGCAGGCCTGTTCTGTGAAAGGATGCTTGATCCACCACGTATCAGCTCTAGTTAGTACCATTTCCAAGTCTGTTGGTGTTGGATCAAAAAGCCTGATAAATTCTTGACACTCCCGGGGAAGGGCTTCCATTACTTTTGCTATATGTTCTGGTGAGCCCAGCACTAGAGGCTGTTGAGGTTGTCGTAGAGTATACCAAAAAAATATCCTTTGAGCTACCTCTCTAGGACCATCTATTGGCCTCATGGTAATATTTGCTATTTCTTTCTCTATGCTAAGTAGATAGAAATTAGTTGCAGCAATTCTTCCTGCCTGATCAGACACACTGTTATTAAATCCCAATAGTCTACTAGCCAAAGGACCCATAGCGTATTCTAACAGTTCTGTCCATTCCTCTAAGTTAAGACCTCCTTTTTTAGCTCTATCTGCTCCCCTCATAAACCAATGTGTAAACGTATTAAAGTTGTTAGTTGGCATACTTCCCCACCATTTCTGGAAATTGTCTGTATCTGCCATAGACATCGGTCGAGTCTGCATAGAAAATGCTGTAGGTGTTTGCCTTGCATTAAATAATTCTGAAACAATAACTGGTGCTTGTGGTATGGTATCTACTTGTGGAACAGAATAACATAAGAAATCTTTTCTATCTTGGTTCATTTTCGGCACTGGTTCTTTATTTTGTGCCACAAACATATCCAGATCTGGATATATTTTGGCAATGTCTCTGACTCCTTTTATCCCTTCTAACTTTGTTTTATTTTTATAGTCCATTATTATGTTTTGAAGTTCTGTTATTTTTACTCCATAAACATCCCTCTGCTTTTCTATTTCCCTTAACTCCCTTTCTAGTTCCCCAACAATTGTAGTTGTTCTCAAAGCTGCAATTTTTAAACAATCCCTTTTGTCCATTGCTTCCTCCATTTTATTTGTTGTTTCCAAATTATGCTGCCGTAATTCTACAACTAAGTCTATTAGGCCTCCTATTGTGGCTACAACAGCTTGTGTGACCAAACTTTTTCTCTTCTTTGTTCTATACTTTTTGTTATTTACAATTTGTGTTAGAACATCCATTAATCTCTTTTCTTTTTCACTGTCTGGGTTTGCTGGCTCTGGAAGCTCATATGGACCATCATGTTTTTGAATATGTTTCCTAAAGTACTCACGCACTTCTGTGGGAAAGTATTTGGCCCCTTGAAAAGACATTCCTACTCTTTTACTCACCCAAGTAAGAATCCAAATCAATTTGCGACTAAAGTAGCATGCTTCTGAGTAGCCAACAATAGTTGATGACTATTCAGTAGGCCAGGTGTAATATGTAGAAAAATAGATTAGTACCCACAATGCAAATTATACTTACCTTAGTATGGTGAAGGTAATACTTGCTAATTAACTTAAAATATAATAGCAAGGCCTGCAGGGTAGGAGATAAACCCGAACTAGGATATGCAAGACACCCAAAATGTATAAGGTATGGAAGCCTATAGTGTATTAAAATGCACGCCTGAAATAATATATATATATATAATATTTAAAATGGTTTATTTATTATTTTTCTCCAGGCCTGTACTATGATAAAGGACTAGAGAAAGAAAAAGAAAGAAGAGAAAAAAAAACCAAAAACAAAACAAAAATAATAGTATTAACAAACTCAGGTATTTGAAACACACAACAAACTAATTGTGGCCTGGTGCCCAAGCTTGTATATTAAAAATGGAGGCTTGAATTAGCATTTAATTACACAAAGAAGCCACATGGATTCTATTCAAATGCAAAGCTAGGCCTGTACTCAAAAGCACAACAACTCAGATAAACCCACAAAAAGAACCTGTATGATATATATTTGTTTTATGTATCAAAATAAGCTAGTACGAACAAAACTCAACTCAGAAGCTAGTACGATATAGTACAATATATTTGTTTTATGTATCAAAATAAGCTAGTACGAACAAAACTCAACTCAGAAGCTAGTACGATATATATTAAAAATGTAGGCTTAATTTAGCATTCAAATACACAAAGAAGCCACATGGATTCTATTCAAATGCAAAGTTAGGCCTGTACTCAAAAGCACAACAACTCAGATAAACCCACAAAAAGAACCTGTATGATATATATTTGTTTTATGTATCAAAATAAGCTAGTACGAACAAAACTCAACTCAGAAGCTAGTACGATATTTATATAAAAATGGAGGCTTATCCTAGACTCCACACACAATCAGCACTTGATTTCCCATGCAGAGGATAATTAGACAAAGTACTTTTTTTCCTTCCCCACAAAAAAAATAATAAAATAAAATAAATAAATCTGACTATCTATTAATGTGATATTACCTCATAAATAACCTTTGTAGAAGTCTAAAATTCGTGGTCGCCAAATGTGGTGTATCACCAAATTAATATTACACAAGGTACGTCTACATTAAAAGGTATTTATTAAAAGGCAGATAACACATTACTATAAATGTATTACAAACACAACAGCCCAGACCCACGGAGCAACACCCCCTTTTAAATCTATCTACCTATATATATATAGTAATTCCCTTCCCCAAACGCTTGATCTTACCCACGGTCAGACCATTGACATCACCTCCATCACCCTCACCAAGGTAGAAAAACAGGAAAAAGCACCAGTTTCCTGCCTGGATATATCCTTAGTTAAGATGATGTAATTTACATCACATCCTGTCCATGACTTCCTTTAGCAATTATGGGAGGGAAGTAAAGATTCTCAGCCCTCCTACAAAGGCCTGTTTAAATTACCATTCAAGGAAGACAAGTTACCACAATGATAACATTTTTATGCGATACAGGAGCATGTAGGTCAGTATTGAGTGATGATGGCACATGGAGTAGTTACACGTCGTCACAAAACATACTGGTTAGGTCAGCAGCAGGACAGACAAATAGCGAACCTGTATCGTGCCCAATTACAGTGAGATTGTTCAACGGCCAAACATTTGAGCATCCTTTTATACTCTCCCCTAGATGCCCGATAAATCTCTTGGGTAGAGATCTGATGCTGAAATGCAACATTAGAGTGGTTTCCACAGAGAAAGGCATGAATGCATACATGGGGGACATACCTGTCGATGTAAATGTAGTGCAGGGGATGGGTGAACCACATTACTTTTACACATTAGACATGGTGTCGAAAGGGCCAGGACAAGTATCCAGCACTTTGGTAGCCATGGCTAATGACCTAGCTCTATCTTCCAGTGTAAAACAAAGCACAGAGTCATTACACTGCACTATGTAATTTGAAAGTACACCGGGGAGGGATGTGGACTATGAAAAACATTTTTCAAACACACCAATACCAGAATAACCTTGGATTACATATACTGGACAGAAAATGGGTATACAGGGGTGGGAGTAAAATTGAATGATCAAGACCAGTTACTCTATGCAGGACACACAGTGCCACACATATCACTGGCTATGCCGGCTGGTGGAAGGTGGGTACAGGTAGGAGGGATGGTAGAAGAGGCTCAGACAGATAAAACACCATGGTAGTACTTGCCCTATGACCTCGGAGTGCAGTACTCACCGAGCACGAAAATATATCGGAAAAGCCTGAACTGGGTAACTGAGACAAAGAAAGGAATACACTTACAGTCATCCAGGTGGGAGAAAGTTCTTCTGTTAGAGGAACCATGACACAACACACAGATACTGTTCACTCAGGAACAGGAGGCAGCATTAGAGAGCCTTCCGGACACCTTATGGTCCACAGGGCCCGCTGATGTAGGCCTTATAAAGGGGGTAGAGCCAGTAAAAATCACCCCAAAAAGTACTTTTCAGCCACATCAGAGACAGTATCCTCTAAAACCTGAAGCAGAGAAGGGCATAGAACCTATTATAAAAGTTTTGATTGAGAAAGGGATTATAATAGAATGCCCAGGATCCCCATGTAACACCCCACTTTACCCAGTCAGGAAGACAACCGGAGCTTGGAGATTAGTGCAGGATTTGCAAGCAGTAAATAAAGCTGTAATTTCCCGAGTACCCACGGTGCCAGATCCACATACACTCCTAAATGACATGCAGCCAGATAACACACATTCCTGGCAGAAGAGGGACATAAGGTTAGTCGGGATAAATTACAGCTCTGGAAAGCAGAAGTGAAGTACCTGGGATACCTAGTGAGCAGAAAGGGACGATCACTAGACCCAGTTAGGAAAAGGGCCATACTAGAAGCCCCTAAGCCGGTCACAAAGAGACAAGTTATGTCTTTCTTAGGGATGGTAAATTTCTGCAGGAGTTGGATTCCCAACTATGCAGAACTTACAGGGCCCATACAACACCTTATTTATGCACAATCAATGTCAGCTAATGAAAAGGTAGCGTGGACACATGAAGCTGAAGCAGCATTCATTCAGCTTAAGAACACAGTAGTGGGAACATCTGTATTGGGATTGCCAGATTACAGCAAGCCATTTGTACAAACTGTTGACTCAAGGGGAGGCTATATGACTTCTGTTGTGACTCAGAAACATGGCCTGCGAGACCGACCCTTGGCTTTTTACTCAACCAGGTTGGACCCTGTAGCTAGGGGACTTCCGGTTTGTGTACAGGCTGTAGTGGCGGCTTCCATGGCAGTTCTGGTGTCAGCAGCCTTAGTCCTGTTCCACCCTTTGACTCTAAGAGTACCACATGCTGTATCTGTCATTCTACTACAAAATAAGGTTTCATACCTTTCCCCTTCAAGACACTTATCATGCATGACTATACTTCTGTCACAACCACACTTGCACATAGAAAGGTGCACAACACTGAACCCATCAACGTTAGTTCCCATCCCGGAAGATGGCACACCACATGCATGTACTGAAATCATAGAAAAAGAAGTCTCACCAAGAGACGGCCTTAGAGATGTTGCATACACCGAGGCTACACTAACTCTGTTTGTAGATGGGTCATCAAGTAGAAACAAAGATGGTACAAATGCAACGGGATATGCAGTAGTAACACAAGAAGAAACTATAAGAGCAGGAAAACTTCCATCACATTTTTCAGCACAGGCAGCTGAGATCGTGGCCCTTACTGAAGCCTGTAAAATAGGAAAGGGACAAATAGTAAATATATACACCGACAGCCAATATGCATTCTCAACTGTGCACATATTTGCACAATTGTGGAAAAATAGAGGCATGGTCACATCTACTGGCAGGCAAGTCACTCATAAACAACTCCTTTTGCAGTTACTTGAAGCCATTCAACTGCCCTTGAAGATTGCGGTATGTAAATGTGTGGCTCATACCACGACCAAAGACGCAATTTCAATAGGAAATGGCAGGGCAGATAGAGCTGCAAATCAAGCGGCTCAAACGGGAAAAATACACATTTTTCTCTTACACAGCTACACATCTGTGTATTTCGTAAACCACATTGACAAGAGTATTCTACAGCAACTACAGGCAAATGCACCCTCACAGGAAAAAACATACTGGTTGAAGAAAGGGAGTAAACTGAATGCTGATAATATTTATGAGAGTATAGAAGGGAAACCAATTTTACCAAAATCACTATTCAGATATGCAGCTATGTTGAGCCATGGCATTAGTCATGTCTCAAGAGGGAGTATGGTAGACATGGTCAGCAGAATATTTTCAGCCTATGGATTAAACACCTATTTTAAAAAAAAATTGTGCAGGGTGCCTTGTTTGTGCACTACACAACCCTCAGGGTAACTATCACCCCATAAGAGGCACATTCCCAGAACCAACATACCCCTTCCAGACAATATGTATGGATTTCATTGAACTAGCAAAGTGGGAAGGGAAGAAATATTGCCTAGTGATAATTGATGTATACTCTAGGTGGGTGGAAACGAAACCATGTGCACACCCTGACGCAATCACAGTGGCTAAAACCTTAGTGACACAAATAATTCCTAGGTTTGGTATACCAGAGAAAATATATAGCGATAACGGCACACATTTTGTGAACAGAATTATCAACCACTTGAGTAAAGCATTACACATAGAGTTGAAAAACCACTGTGCGTACCACCCACAGTCAGCTGGATTAGTGGAGAGAACTAATGGTACCATTAAAAATAAATTGAGGAAAACGATGGCAGCAACAGGGAAAAATTGGCTTTACTGTTTACCATTAGTCATGCTAAACATGCACATGCTTCCAGGCAGGAAGAAGTTAACCCCGTTTGAAATATTGTATGTGAGACCATTCCTACTACCAGAATTTAGACCATTTATCTCAGAAGATGAGAACATGAGTGAAAACTTAGCAGACTATATGAGAAAAATGTTAAGTAAGAAAGATATTACCTCCATCTCTCTCTCTCATCCACAGCAACAGCAGGGAGCCTGCTTGGTACAACCAGGCCAGTGGGTCCTAATTAAAGTAATCAAGCGTAAAAATTGGGCATCGGCCAGGTGGGAAGGACCGTACCAAGTTCTGCTGTCAACACCCACTGCCTTGAAAGTTGCCGAACAAGCCACCTGGATACACCTGACTCACTGCAAGAGAGTAAAAGTGCCAGAGCTTGAGCCAGTTGATTCCTAAAAACCTGCTAGCTGACTCATTGCGAGTCAGGCTGGGCTACAAAGGGGGGGAAACTCGTCTCAAACCCAGTGAAGAACCGAATGGTGCGGGTTTTTGGGGTTCTCAACTGGCCCAAGAAAATGTCCTGGCACCTGTTCAAAAGACCTAACTGGTGTGGCCTAAGAATCTCACTGACATGCCTCATCTTGATAACTCTTTGCATAGTAGCACCCATAATCATATGGGAAGAAGTAACAAGACCCAGAGGCAACCAGACGCAATCTATTGGAGAGATGTGGATGCACAGAATGAAAAGAGACATGATGGAAGTCAATTTAACTGGCCAAGTGACCCTAGTGTTCAAGGAAGGGCAGATAGGAACCAACCAAATAGACCTATGTCAAGTACTAAGATGTGGACTTTCTGGAGGAGGACGTAGTGGAGGGGTGAGAAAAGCGCCAGTATATTTGTGTATAGCCTCTCCGTATGGAAATGAGAGATGTCCTAGCTGGAAACTGGCCTTATGGAATACAGAAGCTGACTGGGGTTACTCCCCACCTAATCACATGAAGTGCAAAAGTACAAAGAGACGCTTAAAGCTGACACGGGGTGTGGAGCCATCCTCTTGCAGCCAAAATCAGCTATGCAACCCCATCCGGATCACCCTCCAGGACCCACAAAAGTGTGATGAAGGGAGATATACTCTTGGAATCTACACCTCAGGCAGAGGTAACAACATGGAATATTTGCATATTCAGGTACTGCAAAAAGAGGAGCCCAGAGAGACTATTGATCTCACCAAGGTGAGCCCTGTGAATAGGACTGTGCCCCCACAGATCATCTATTTGGAACCTGTTCCACTGCCAGACCGTCAATGGCAATGTTACCATTTAAACTGAACCTTGCTTTAAGACCTTTGTTTAATACATTTATAAGAGGAGGGACTGTTAGCTATTAATTTCCTCATTATGAAATAATTAGGTAAGAATATCATGATTATAAAAAGTATATCAGCTTGTTTTTCCTCTTGTATATTACTAGAATGTTTAAGTGCGTCATCTGTAGAATGTTTACGTTAATGTTCTTTAAAATTCCTGTATCCTGTCTTTGTTTCAGAAACTAATGAGATGAGATATCTATAGGAAGCCGGATTTTGCTGAGTTAGACAGAAACAAAAAAGACACTTGCTTGCAAATATGTATTTAACACTATTTTCAACTAGTTGTGACGTGTTTTATGCTATATAAGATTGTGCCGCCCAAATAAATTCAGAGATTATTCTGATGACACTCTGACTTCTGTGCATTATTTTCTCTCATTATATCTTGAGACTCAGATATAATAATATACACACATCAGAATACATGATTACTCACTAATCTGATCCTAGCAGACTCCATTATTGTGGGCAGGAGGACATATCAGACAGAGCTGCTGCTCAAAATGTCTATTGGTTTTCAGCCTAATGAGGTGTATGCTCTGTAACATGCTCCTAACAACAGGAATTAGATACATTTTAGAACCCCAAAAGGACTGGAGAAATTCTGGTACCAATATCAGGAAGACAAACAATGGGAATGTTTCAGAGCCTTTCAGGTGTCTCGCCCCAGAACTGTTGAAGTTTTTATAACTTTTGACATTGAAACTGTGGCACAAGAAGATATATCTTACTGGCTACGGTAACAGTGTGTAGTGAAAAGTGGCCCAGAGAGATGTATAGACTAAGAAGGGTTCTGGAATGGAGGCTACAAATCTGTGGACTGTCACCTCTCAAACTGTGTGTATATTGGGAGAGATTGTAGGAGATGTTTCTACTAGGGACAACAAAAAAAGTGCTTCAGATGTGATTCCACCAGACACCTGAGTTCTGATTGTGATAAAAATCTGATGTTCTCAGTGCAGTAAAACAGGACATCACAGCTCTGAATGTGAGAAAGAAACTATGTGTGTAATATCTGCTATGAAGGTGGACATTATTTTAGGGATTGCCCTGAAGCAGAGCACAATAGGAGACAAATGTCAAAAGAACAAGATGGGCAACCTGTTCTGAACCCTCAGGATAACCTAAGACAGAGACATACAGATCCTCTAAGAGTTTAGAATGTGGCAACCTCAAGGAGAGAGACAAATAGTGTTTAACAAACAGGTACACACTTCCATTAATAGCAGATGTATCAAAGTGCTGATGGAGGCACATCCAATGTTAAAGAGGAGGAATAGAAAACTATTTAAAAAACTAACAAGGCCACTAAGGACCATGTGACAAGCAAATCTGTTTCAATTACTGAAAACACAATTCCTAATCCTGATGGAATTACTTTAAAAAATAAATATGATGACCTAGGTGAGAAAAGCTAGGGAGATACAGTATAATGGAGGACTCCGATCAAGATTTACCTGATTATCAGCTGTCTCAGCAGGAAGAGACTACTTCAGGAAATACTTTGGATGTTGATATGACTGAACTCTCTAATAAAAGGTTTTTACCAGCAGAGACCTCCCCAAAAAAGTGAAAATTATCACTATGTGTCCTCTACCGCTTAATGTTGCTACAATAAATGTAAACAGCATATAGACAAGAAGAACAAGGACTGAAGCATTTTCAATTCTGAACTCATAAATTTTTATGTTTTCTTTTTGCAGGAAACAAGATAGTACATTACAAATATATAAAGTATATGTCTGTAGGAAAGACTGGATTTGGGGTGCATCCTTCTGGTCTTTTGGACCTGATAAATATGATGGGGTTGGAATTATATTTAAAAATGTATGTATCATAACCAGTAAAATTGTTGACATAATGCCGGGAAGGTATCTTGTTAGATACAAATATTGGAGACATTAATTACAGATTTATTAACATTTATGGCCCTCCATCTAGAGCCGAAAGTAAATACTTATTTTCTTTAGTAATGACATATGTTCATACTGCAAGAATAGTAGTACAGGTATACCCCGCTCAAAGCTACCCCGTTTAGAGTTGATTCACTATAGAACTGTTTTTCCTGCCAGGACCCTTTTTAATTCTAAACCTCACTATAATGCTGTTTTTGCCTGCCAGATCCCTTTTAAAAGCTCTGATTGTCTATAGCACTGCCTTGCTAGAACGCCGTTTTTGTCTGCCGGATCCCTTTTTAACAATCTTAATCACTATAACACTGTTTTTTTCTCCAAACAGGATCCAGGATGACCCAGAACTCCAACATCAATAATTAAACTTTATATTTCTGCTAATGTTCTGTTTGTGTAAATGTTGTTTGCGGTTTTTTTGAAGTTCAGATAAAACAAATTTCAATTGAAATTGTGTGTCTTTTTCATGAGTTCCCATATCCCTATCTTCCCTATGTTAAACTGCCCCTTTTAGAGCTGTTTCATTTAGCACTCATATTGCCTGGAACCCATATACAGCGTTAAACAAGGTATCGCTGTATTTGGAGGTGATTTCAACTGTTTATCTTGTGTTCAAGCCAGATGTAGACAAAGGGATTGTAGACAAAGGAGATGTTTCTACTGGGGACAACAAAAAAAGTGCTTCAGATGTGATTCCACCAGACACCTGAGTTCTGATTGTGATAAAAATCTGATGTTCTCAGTGCAGTAAAACAGGACATCACAGCTCTGAATGTGAGAAAGAAACTATGTGTGTAATATCTGCTATGAAGGTGGACATTATTTTAGGGATTGCCCTGAAGCAGAGCACAATAGGAGACAAATGTCAAAAGAACAAGATGGGCAACCTGTTCTGAACCCTCAGGATAACCTAAGACAGAGACATACAGATCCTCTAAGGGTTTAGAATGTGGCAACCTCAAGGAGAGAGACAAATAGTGTTTAACAAACAGGTACACACTTCCATTAATAGCAGATGTATCAAAGTGCTGATGGAGGCACATCCAATGTTAAAGAGGAGGAATAGAAAACTATTTAAAAAACTAACAAGGCCACTAAGGACCATGTGACAAGCAAATCTGTTTCAATTACTGAAAACACAATTCCTAATCCTGATGGAATTACTTTAAAAAATAAATATGATGACCTAGGTGAGAAAAGCTAGGGAGATACAGTATAATGGAGGACTCCGATCAAGATTTACCTGATTATCAGCTGTCTCAGCAGGAAGAGACTACTTCAGGAAATACTTTGGATGTTGATATGACTGAACTCTCTAATAAAAGGTTTTTACCAGCAGAGACCTCCCCAAAAAAGTGAAAATTATCACTATGTGTCCTCTACCGCTTAATGTTGCTACAATAAATGTAAACAGCATATAGACAAGAAGAACAAGGACTGAAGCATTTTCAATTCTGAACTCATAAATTTTTATGTTTTCTTTTTGCAGGAAACAAGATAGTACATTACAAATATATAAAGTATATGGGCCTCATTCAATTGCGATTTGGCCAATTGAATAGGGGTCTAAATAAGCACATAGCATATATTTTTTAAATAAGTTTTTAGTTCGTGAAAATCTTGCTTTTGAATAGATGCTTACTAACTAAAAACTTATTTAAAAAATATATATTATGTGCTTATTTAGAGGCCTATTCAATTGGCCAAATTGCAATTGAATGAGGGCCTATGTCTGTAGGAAAGACTGGATTTGGGGTGCATCCTTCTGGTCTTTTGGACCTGATAAATATGATGGGGTTGGAATTATATTTAAAAATGTATGTATCATAACCAGTAAAATTGTTGACATAATGCCGGGAAGGTATCTTGTTAGATACAAATATTGGAGACATTAATTACAGATTTATTAACATTTATGGCCCTCCATCTAGAGCCGAAAGTAAATACTTATTTTCTTTAGTAATGACATATGTTCATACTGCAAGAATAGTAGTACAGGTATACCCCGCTCAAAGCTACCCCGTTTAGAGTTGATTCACTATAGAACTGTTTTTCCTGCCAGGACCCTTTTTAATTCTAAACCTCACTATAATGCTGTTTTTGCCTGCCAGATCCCTTTTAAAAGCTCTGATTGTCTATAGCACTGCCTTGCTAGAACGCCGTTTTTGTCTGCCGGATCCCTTTTTAACAATCTGAATCACTATAACACTGTTTTTTTCTCCAAACAGGATCCAGGATGACCCAGAACTCCAACATCAATAATTAAACTTTATATTTCTGCTAATGTTCTGTTTGTGTAAATGTTGTTTGCGTTTTTTTTGAAGTTCAGATAAAACAAATTTCAATTGAAATTGTGTGTCTTTTTCATGAGTTCCCATATCCCTATCTTCCCTATGTTAAACTGCCCCTTTTAGAGCTGTTTCATTTAGCACTCATATTGCCTGGAACCCATATACAGCGTTAAACAAGGTATCGCTGTATTTGGAGGTGATTTCAACTGTTTATCTTGTGTTCAAGCCAGATGTAGACAAAGGGATTGTATTCAGTATGATTTACATATTTTAAATGTGATTAAATCCCAAAACCCTGATATTCCTGGTTACACCTATATAAAAGGTGATGCTAAAAGCCGAATAGACAAAATCTATGTAAAAAAACAAACTATATTTAGTAATGTTTGTGTGAGACCTGTAGAATTGTCAGACCATGCTCTTTTTGGTGTCACCCTTCTCTGAGCCATGATACTGGAAATGTAATTCAAATATTCTCAAATGTGACAGAATAGTCTCTATGTTTAAAAGTTTGATAGAGGCAAGACTATCTATTATCAATATATATGATAATGCTGGTATATGGTGAGAAGAGACAAAACAAGAAATTAAACATTTATTTACGAGAGAGGCAGGTTTATCTCACAGTGATAATTATGAAAAATATCTGTCATGTAGGGTCCAGTTGTGTGAAGCTTTCTCTGCACTTCAGAGAGATCAGGAGGTAAACTCAGAGGGCCTCATTCTATTATCGGCCCTCCGGCCGGGGACTCCGGCAGGCTTGCGGCCGGCGCCTTGCTATCTCTTGCGGCCGCAAGCGCCGGAGGAAAGCCTTTGATCTAAAACTGCCGCAAGGAAATCAGCCATAAGAAAAGCCTGGTTGCTATTCTATTGCTCCGGGAACCCTGTCTGCAAGGCTCAAAACGAGCCGCAGCTTACTTGCAGCAAACAGGTCCCGCTAGCACCAATTAAGCACCTAAAATAGCTCAAATAAAGCCATCCTGCACTTTGCGGAGTCTATAAAGTGATATTCGGTGTAAGCAAAAATAGCACATAATTACCCAATACTCAAATCCGTAAAATAATTTATTTTTAATATACGTAAAATATACATGTAAAAAGTCCAGAGTGTTTGGGCTGATGTGCAAGCTTGAGAGTGGGTTACTTTTAATCCTCATGTCCCCCCATATGATCTCTAGCATTTACAGAGCTATACAGTGCAGGCTTGAATTTATTTTTGCATTTTTAGACTTCAGAGCTTACGGCCGGTTTCAAGATATGCGGCCGGGAGATCCTTGCGGGGCCGTATAATAGAATATCAAGTTAACAGAACCCCGCAAGGAATCGCAGCCTTACGGACGATTTACGGCCGATAATAGAATGAGGCCCAGAGTATATAAACTAAATTAAAAGGAGAATGAGAGAACTCCAATATGAGTGTCTCTCTTCTCTAACAAATGACAGTGAATGTGGAGCCTTTGAACAGTTTTCATCTAATATTTTTGAGCAATGTAAGGAAAGGAAGCAGAATAGAGTAATGACAGAACTATGGGCTAAAAGTCAACAAACTATTATACACCCTAAAAAATATTTGATTTGGCAAACTCTTTTTACAAGGAATTGTTTAATGGGAAAAACATTACAAAAATTATATCCAGAGAATATTAAACCAAATAGAGACTCCTAAACTGGATTCAGATCTCATCGCCACCATGGGGGACCCAATCACAGTATCTGAGGTGTACGGGGGAGACAGATTGCAAACTCCCAGACTTTTGAGCAAGCGAAAAGTGGAGCTTTTTGTGGATATATGGTGAGTCTAGATCAGGAAAAAGCTTTTGATCAAGTTAATCATTTGTATGATCTTTGTATTAAAAAAAATGTGATAGAGATATTTGTATCCTGGCTTAAAGTTCTTTATAGAAATACTGAGGGGAGACTAATTATAAACAGATAAATTTGAGAAAGTTTTCCCATATGATTAGGGGTACGTCAGGGGTGTCCCCTTAGTCCCCTATTGTATGTTTTTTTCTATTGATCCATTTCTAAGGTTGATTCAGATCAATAAAAATATCCAGTAATCTTCAAACATCCACATAAAGTGCATTATGCTGATGATTTATTAGCTTTTATGAATTCTAGAAATTCATATGATAATTTACTTATTGGAATACGGTAAAGTTTCCAAAATCTCAAATGAATTACAGTAAAACTGTGGCTTTTTGGATTGGAGAACCAGGAAACAAGTTTGTTCTTCCTCCAGGTGAAAATATTAGTATTCTGGGAATTAAATTGAGTAATTCAGATTCAGGCAGAACTAAAGAAAAAATAAATATATGTAAAACTATGGTCATGAGATGGAAGCAATGGAAGCTATAATTTGCCAATAGAGTTAAGATTGTTAAATAATTTCTGCTGCCCATCTTTATCTACCTACGTTTTGTGTTTCCACCTCCTGAGAAAGCTGTGATAGGCCTAAGTAACTTTTTCTTCCAGATGCTTTGGGGAAACAAGTCAAATCTAGTGAGCAGGAATATTACATGCTGGCCAAAAAATAAAGGTCTAAATATAATAAATCCTGAGATATTTTTCAATTTGATAATTCTGTGTTTTAAATTTTTAAGGTATGTTTCTAGCACAGGCAAAGTGGAGTGGTTCCTTTAAAGGCTGGTTATCAATATTTGGGGCATGGTTTCATGGTGGAGGTATTAAAAGGATCACTCAAAATATACAATATTTACCATCATATGTAATACAGACAGTTGAATTGTCAGGAAATGTTAAATCACATAAAGGGAAATCGAACAATTATCAAGAAAACAAGTTTATAAATTAGTATTGGACAGAGCATCACCCAAACTAGTCCTGAAGTACTGTCCAGAGTCTAATCATAGTCAAGTCTGACAGCAGCTAAATTACCCCAGATTACCCCAAAGGACAAAGACAGAATTTAAAAAATAGAAACATTGACAGGAGTTGTCCGAGGGACACCTGTAATGTCACAGAGAAAATGGAGCATTTACTTTTAGATCGCCCCAGTTCTGTAGTCGTTTGGAATAAATGGTGATTTTTTTGAAAAATTCCCGTCTTTAAAAATTAATGTATTTCTCAAATAGTTTATGGGTTGTTTTCAGAAAACATACTATGGCCCTCATTCAATTGCAATTTGGCCAATTGAATACAGGTCTAAATAAGCACATCACATATTTTTTTAAAGAAGTTTTTAGTTTGTAAACATCTATCCACAAACAAGGTTTTCACTAACTAAAAACTTATTTAAAAAAAAAATATGTTATCTGCTTATTTAGAGCCCTATTCAATTGGCTAAATCGCAATTGAATGAGGGCCTATGTGTTTACCACTTATGAAATGCCAGATGTGCTGTATTTATTAGGAGACTTAGAGTATTCATACAAGAGAATCTGAACGAATGACGGGAACGAAATTTAAGTTGTTTTGGAATGGTTTCTTTTTGTAAATAAAAATGTATCGGATTGTATTGTAAAAATTTGCAAATATTTGTTGTGAAAGATCCATCTGTATAGTATAAGTATTAAACGTGTATGTACCCCTAGACATGGATATATCCCTTACAATGTCCCCCCATGCATGATGTTTATACTCATTTTAATGAGAATCAGGTGATAGAGTCAATGTGATGGGTGAGTGGTATGTGAGTGGCATGACCGGTGAGTTATGGGGACAAATATGAAAATGTGTTACAGATTAGTACCAGCCCCATCTATGAGCGGGGAGTCACTGTTGCAAGATGGTTGGAGGGCAAAGGATATCTAACATGCACAGCAGAAGGTCAGACATACAGGCACCAACTATATGGCCTGTCTACAGGGTTTCTCTGCCCCAGAACCAGGGGCAGAGAGAGAGAAGAGAGACATGTTCTTCCTTCCCTACCTGTGCAAGAATGAATTAGGTTGAAGCCCCTAAAGGCCGCCCCGGGGGAGGAGACTAAAAGTTCCCACAGGTTTTAGCCCCGTCTGATTAGACAGAGGTAATTAACTGATTCTAAGAGTTACTCCATTGGCCCAGGGGGGATGGGGTTTGGCTAAAGGTAGCCACTCCCTATAATGTGTTATGCAAAGTTTTAAATAAGCTGAACCGATTCAATAAAGTGTTCTTAATTTTCATCAAAACTTGAGTAAAGATGTATTATTGACCAAAGGACATATGCTGGTAGTAAAGATAGTCAGACTTACTATCCAGGCTGCCCAGCGCACACTACCCAAATGCTGGGACATATAGGTCTTTGTACCGTAACATTTGTAAATGGTATTTTTTATTTAAATAAATTTTAAAGTTTCCCAAGAGCAGTAAAAAATCTAAATATGTGTTTAAGCTCTGACATATTAATTTGAAAAGAGTAAACACACTTACAAACAACCTTTTTTCTGATGCAGCAAAGAAAGATAATATTTCCATGTCCCTTTAAATTGTTTAAGAACTGTTGGACAACCTTTCCATTCCAACTATTATCCTATGCAGTACATTTAGTATGACGTGACATCTCTATAAGTTCTTCCACATTTCATCTTTAAACACTTACAATGAAGTACATGCATATCTATGCTTGATCTATAATGTTTAAACATTGTAATACTAGTAGTTCACCAGATAGAGACCAGAGAAAACAGTAGGATGTCTGCTACAGCTGGTCTGACCCTAATTATGCAAAAGAGGACTTTTTTCACATAGACACAATGTTCCCACCTTATAAGGGATTGGGACGGTGTAAAAGCCGGAACGGAACGGAACAGGCCGGAACAGGCCATTTATAAAAGAAATCAATGACAATATCACTGGGATGTGTTAGATATTATTGAGAACAATATTTAAGAACCAAAACAAATTCAATATAATACTTTTTTAACCCTTTAAAACCCCAAAAATCAAACGGAACAGGCAAAAACAGGACGGAAAGCACACTTTATGAAGGGAATCCATGCTAAAATCATTGGGATGTGTTAAATATATTTGAGAACTATATTTAAGAGCTAACCCCAATCTAATAGTAAGCTTTATTAACCCTTTAACAGGCCAGAATACAAAATTTCGCAAAATGACCCGGAACGGCGGCTTTCCAGATGGTTAAAAATACCAAACTCACCAAATACACATAACTAGGTGGGATTCATGTAATAACCTTCATAAATTCCACAGAAAATAATTTCAAGTACCCATTCCGGGCCAAAATACAATATTTTGCAAAATGACCCAGAACGGCGACTTTTTAGAGGGTCAAAAATTCCAAATTCACCAAATACACATAACTAGGTGGGATTCATGCAAAAACCTTCAAAAATTCCACAGAAAATAATTTCAAGTACCTGTTCCGGGCAAAAATACAATATTTCGCAAAATGACCCGGAACGGCGACTTTTTAGAGGGTGAAAAATATCAAATTCACCAAATACACAGAACTAGGTGGGATTCATGTAATAACCTTCACAAATTCCACAGAAACTCATTTCAAGTACCTGTTCCGGGCAAAAATACAATATTTCGCAAAATGACCCAGAACGGCGACTTTTTAGAGGGTGAAAAATATCAAATACACATAACTAGGTGGGATTCATGTAATAACCTTCATAAATTCCACAGAAAATAATTTCAAGTACCTGTTCCGGGCAAAAATACAATATTTTGCAAAATGACCCGGAACGGCGACTTTTTACAGGGTGAAAAATATCAAATTCACCAAATACACATAACTAGGTGGGATTCGTGTAATAACCTTCACAAATTCCACAGAAACTCATTTCAAGTACCTGTTCCGGGCAAAAATACAATATTTCGCAAAATGACCCGGAACGGCGACTTTTTAGAGGGTGAAAAATACCAAATTCACCAAATACACAAAACTAGGTGGGATTCATGTAATAACCCTCATAAATTCCACAGAAAATAATTTCAAGTACCTGTTCCGGGCAAAAATACAATATTTCGCAAAATGACCCGGAACGGCGACTTTTTAGAGGCTCAAAAATACCAAATTCACCAAATACACACAACTAGGTGGGATTCATGTAATAACCTTCATAAATTCCACAGAAAATAATTTTAAGTACCTTGTCTTGGCAGAATACTTACGAACTGCTACTTTGCAAAGTGTTGGAGATACCCCCCCTTCCCCTGCAAGGAACAGAGTGAGGGGGGAGGGAAAGAGAGGAGGAAAGGGAAAGAGGGGAGGAAAGGGGGAAAGAGACAGAGGGAAGGAAGGGGAGGAAAGGGAAAGAGACACAGGAGAGGGAGGGAGGTAAGTGGGGGATGAGACACAGGAGAGGGAGGGGGTAAGTGGGGGATGAGACACAGGGGAGGGAGGGAGGTAAGTGGGGGATGAGACACAGGGGAGGGAGGTAAGTGGGGGATGAGACACAGGGGAGGGAGGTAAGTGGGGGATGAGACACAGGGGAGGGAGGGAGGTAAGTGGGGGATGAGACACAGGGGAGGGGAGGAGGTAAGTGGGGGATGAGACACAGGGGAGGGAGGGAGGTAAGTGGGGGATGAGACACAGGGGAGGGAGGTAAGTGGGGGATGAGACACCGGGGACAGAGGGGGGGGTAGTGGAGCATGAGACACAGGGGAGGGAGAAGTGGGGGATGAGACACAGGGGAGGGGGGTAGTGGAGCATGAGACACAGGGGAGGGGGAAAGTGGGGGATGAGACACAGGGGAGGGAAGGTAGGGTATGAGACACTGGAAGGAAGGGGGGATATGAGACACAGGGGGTGGAAGAGACACAGGTGGGGTATGAGACGGGGTGAAGGGGGTGATATGAGACACAGGGGGAGGAGGGGGTGATATGAGACACAGGGGAGAGAAAGGGGGATATGAGACACAGACGCTTATTGCAGTGTGTCCTGAAAGGGGCACCTTTGCTCATGTGGCAGTCTGCAATGAGTGCAAAAGGCGCTTATTACAGGCCGCACTGCAATGAGCGCCTTCAATCATGTGGCAGCCTGCAATCAGCGACGAAGGCACTCATTGCAGGCCGCCACATGCGAGCCTCACGAACCCAAAACAACATTTCCAACCTTTACTTCTAAAACCCGTATCATATGTGTATCACCATAACAGTTGTCAGTTCCCGTTTTTGGTGACCGTTTGCTCTGTTGGTCAAGTTTGCCTGCGTCGTTGAGCCAAGCCCGCAATCGGGCTCAACGAAGCATGTAAGCGGCCGCTGATGGAACAGCATAAACCCAACGTTGTGGAGCGCAACGCGCTCCACACACCAACATAGCACAGAAGCGTGCAAGGAGCGCTTCAAGTGGTCTGCGTGCAAAGCACGCAGACAGTCTAGGACCTTCAACGGTTCAACCTTGTGCAAATGGACTGTTTGCGGTTGTTTGCGGTGCATTAAATGGGGAGTTTGGTCTGTTACTGTGAAGCGGGTGTAACCCTTACACTACCTGATCGATACAACATCATACCTGATGTTTTAAAGCATGTTATTCCAAACAATTTAGGAATGTTAGGTAATTTATGCCCTTTATGGCTTAAAACCAGACTCTGCATCAACTATGTAATTTTCCATGGGAGTTTTGCCATGGATCCCCCTCCGGCATGCCACAGTCCAGGTGTTAGTCCCGTTGAAACAACTTTCCCATCACTATTGTGGCCAGAAAGAGTCCCTGTGGGTTTTGAAGTCTATGGCGGTTCGCCCGGTTCGCCGGTTCGCGAACATTTGAGGAACCCAAAATTTTATGTTTGCGACATCACTAATTATGAGTTAGATGTGAGTACTTATATATATTTTTTTTATTGTTTTTTTTTGTGTCTTTTTAAATGCGCTGGTTGTGCGTGTGAGTACTTATAATTTAATGTTTTTATCTACTTTTTGGGGGTCTTTTTAAAAATGCGCTACTTGCCTGTTGTGTTTAAAGAACCGTGTGTGTGTGCGTGCTATTCACGCAGACATCTTTAAGCATCTTGCGCTTCTGTGCTATGTTGGTGCATGGAGCGCATATGGTGATACACATATGATACGGGTTTTAGAAGTAAAGGTTGGAAATGTTGTTTTGGGTTCGTGAGGCTCGCATGTGGCGGCCTGCAATGAGTGCCTTCGTCGCTGATTGCAGGCTGCCACATCATTGCAGTGCAAGCGCCTTTTGCACTCATTGCAGATTGCCACGTGAGCAAAGGTGCCCCTTTCAGGCCACACTGCAATAAGCGCCTGTGTCTCATATCCCCCTTTCTCTCCCCTGTGTCTCATATCACCCCCTCCTCCCCCTGTGTCTCATATCACCCCCTTCACCCCGTCTCATACCCCACCTGTGTCTCTTCCACCCCCTATGTCTCATATCCCCCCTTCCTTCCAGTGTCTCATACCCTACCTTCCCTCCCCTGTGTCTCATCCCCCACTTTCCCCCTCCCCTGTGTCTCATGCTCCACTACCCCCCCTCTGTCCCCTGTGTCTCATCCCCCACTTACCTCCCTCCCCTGTGTCTCATCCCCCACTTACCTCCCTCCCTCCCCTGTGTCTCTTCCCCAACTTACCTCCCTCCCTCCCTCCCCTGTGTCTCATCCCCAACTTACCTCCCTCCCTCCCTCCCCTGTGTCTCATCCCCCACTACCCCCCTCCCCTGTGTCTCATCCCCCACTTACCTGCCTCCCTCCCCTGTGTCTCATCCCCCACTTACCTCCCTCCCTCCCCTGTGTCTCATCCCCCACTACCCCCCTCCTCTGTGTCTCATCCCCCACTTACCTCCCTCCCTCCCCTGTGTCTCATCCCCCACTTACCTCCCTCCCTCCCCTGTGTCTCTTCCCCAACTTACCTCCCTCCCTCCCCTGTGTCTCATCCCCCACTTACCTCCCTCCCTCCCTCCCCTGTGTCTCATCCCCCACTTACCCCCTCCCTCTCCTGTGTCTCATCCCCCACTTACTCCCCTTCCTTCCCTCTGTCTCTTTCCCCCTTTCCTCCCCTCTTTCCCTTTCCTCCTCTCTTTCCCTCCCCCCTCACTCTGTTCCTTGCAGGGGAAGGGGGGGTATCTCCCACACTTTGCGAAGTAGCAGTTCGTAAGTATTCTGCCAAGACAAGGTACTTAAAATTATTTTCTGTGGAATTTATGAAGGTTATTGCATGAATCCCACCTAGTTATGTGTATTTGGTGAATTTGATATTTTTCACCCTGTAAAAAGTCGCCGTTCCGGGTCATTTCGCGAAATATTGTATTTTGGCCCGGAACAGGTACTTGAAATGAGTTTCTGTGGAATTTATGAAGGTTATTACATGAATCCCACCTAGTTCTGTGTATGTTGTGAATTTGATATTTTTCACCCTGTAAAAAGTCGCCGTTCCGGGTCATTTTGCGAAATATTGTATTTTTGCCCGGAACAGGTACTTGAAATTATTTTCTGTGGAATTTATGAGGGTTATTACATGAATCCCACCTAGTTCTGTGTATTTGGTGAATTTGGAATTTTTGACCCTCTAAAAAGTCGCCGTTCCGGGTCATTTTGCGAAATATTGTATTTTTGCCCGGAACAGGTACTTGAAATTATTTTCTGTGGAATTTATGAGGGTTATTACATGAATCCCACCTAGTTTTGTGTATTTGGTGAATTTGGTATTTTTCACCCTCTAAAAAGTCGCCGTTCCGGGTCATTTTGCGAAATATTGTATTTTTGCCCGGAACAGGTACTTGAAATTATTTTCTGTGGAATTTATGAAGGTTATTACATGAATCCCACCTAGTTATGTGTATTTGGTGAGTTTGGTATTTTTGACCATCTGGAAAGCTGCCGTTCCGGGTCATTTTGCGAAATTTTGTATTCTGGCCTGTTAAAGGGTTAATAAAGCATACTATAAGATTGGGGTTTGGCTCTTAAATATAGTTCTCAAATATATTTAACACATCCCAATGATTTTAGCATGGATTCCCTTTATAAAGTGTGCGTTCCGGCCTGTTTTTGCCTGTTCCGTTTGATTTTTGATTTTTTTAAAGGGCTAAAAAAGTATTATATTGAATGTGTTTTGGTTCTTAAATATTGTTCTCAATAATATCTAACACATCCCAGTGATATTGTCATTGATTTCTTTTATAAATGGCCTGTTCCGGCCTGTTCCGTTCCGTTCCGGCTTTTACACCGTCCCTGAAGGAATGAAACAACGCAGTCAATTCTCGTTTTCTATTGGCCTTGGAGCAGACGCCTACCAGCAACGGAGATGCCTGACAGGAGCAGGGGAACATCCAGGTTGCCAATCTACGCAAATCTGCAACTCTTTATTGCTTAAATAGCCACTATAGGTGAACAGTCAATATGTGTTTGATACACAATTGTTTTAAATGTATTTTATATTTCATTTTTATTTACTTGTGTAATTCATTTTTATGCCATTGATATCCACATATATCCGTGATACACCACTTAATACTACAGGATCTATTGTTTTTCAATATACTCTGAAACACCCTAAAAGGAGATCAGAGGAGTAACCTGGTTCACGCATACGGATACTTACATACGCTGTATACATACCTCACTGCGTTTGAGGGTGTTAAATGTGAGTTCAATATTTGACTTTTATCAATGATTCTTTACTTGTTTTTAATAAATATTGACTGATGAAAACTCCTGTGCTTCCCCCCCCCCCATATACCCTTCTATTTTTTATATTGAAATCACAAGTTAACAGTGCTTTTGTAGAAGAAGCTGCAGACTCACCATCTATATACATCTGCTAGACACCTGTACTGACCATTATTGGCTGTCGGGTCCTTAAAGAGACACACTATACATCGGATTTTACTACTCTTCTTTTTCACTGACTTAGGTGGCTACATCACACCCAGACAATGGAAATTCATCTTCTGGGATGGACTGCTGGAACTATTATCAAAAGCAGTAACAAATGAGTACCCACTGATCAACAGGTTCATCTTCTTCATACTGAATTCTTGTTCACCTAGTCCACCTGCCCAAAAGTTTCTGTGACTGAAATTATCGGTCATTTAACAAATACTTTGTATTGGTTCTGCCTACATCAATGACTTTATTCTGGGTGTGTTTGTAAGTATTCAGATTCTGTTTATTCAGATTGTATAGGTGTACCCATTCTAAATATTGTTATTTTCCACAATATCAGTGTATTTACTAGAACTACAGACCAAATACTTGCTATTAGTGGAGTTTTGTACTTTGCCTTTTTTTAGACTTACATCCTTTAAATATACCTTGCTTCATACACTTTACCAAAAGTATTTTCCATTATGTTAACAGATTCTTAAAAAATATTTAATTTAATCTGGAGAAATGATGTTTCGACAATAGATTCTAATACATGATTGAACACTTAAAATGGTAGATCTCGGTCTTTGAATTTATACTGTTCAATTTAATTGCCTTGCAAATTGAAGTAAAACCTCTAGAATTGTAATTTCGTTTCAGTGGTTTTGGGAGGGTGAATCAGAATGCCATGGTTTGCCAGGACACAATGACCCATAGTGGGTCGTGTGGTTTTGTTCAGAGAATATGACTTATATTTTATTTATCATCCTCAATTTCTGTGATCTGTTTAAAACATATTTTCTCAATACACTAAGCATTTTATAAAAACTTAAAGGGACACTCTCATCTCAACAGGGAGTTGGTTACCACTTCAGGAACATTAAAACATAAACGTTTTTACCATTCATATGCTGTCTTGGTTTCTGCTGATCAATCTTCTGAGGTGGTAAAACATTTTTGTTAGGTTTCTCCCTATTCATCAACCCACTTACCTGCTAGCAGCATTGCTGCAGTCTCTATGCTGGCTTCTGCTTCTACCTTGCCTGCAGCAGCATTAGTAGAATCTCCCATAACAGACTAATTAAAGTTTATCAGAACAATGGAGATGTATTTTACATCTTCTCTCCTCAACCAGATTTTTGCCTGTCCCATTGATATTTTCCAGAGGTGAAAATTCTCTTTGGCACAATCGATCCTCTCTCTGAACCAGAACTACATGTACTCAGTGGCAATGCTAGTGAATGGGGAGCCCAGTGCAAAACACAATTTTTGGCCCCCACCCTACTTCTCCATCCTGTCCTTTTTTTTTTTCAAAGAAACTAACTTCCACAGAACATAATTACAACATGGACAACAGATAATTACTAGCCATCAAATTAACCTTAAAAAACAGTGGCATCAACTACTTGTAGAAGCTTTACACCCTGTTACAATATATACTGATCATTATAATTTAGAATATTTGCTTTCTGCAAAATGCCTTAATCCCAAGCAAGCACGGTTGGCTCTTTCCTTCATACATTTCTCCCATCACACCTCTTACCAATCAGGGAGTAAAAATACTAAGACAGATGCTATGTCACATATTCATGAAACCTCTGCCTGCCACACTAGAGAATCCCAGCCTATACTGCCACCTATTTCTTGGACATCCAGATTTCCTTAAATTAATAAATTTGCAGGAATCCCCACAGCCAGCTACAGCTTTCAGTGGGACAAGCACTCCACAAATCAGACAGACTTTTCTACCATGGCAACAAAGTTTATTTGCCCCTCATCTTCATATGAAGGTTTTGCAAAAGAACCATGATTCTTCAATAGCAGGACACTCAGGCACACATAAAACCTTGCAATTGGTCAGCCGGCAGTTCTGGTGGCTGGCCCTGCAGCCATCTCCAAATATGTGCTCTCCTGAGATATTGTACCCAGGCTAATGTCTCACATTTACACCCTACCAGCCTTCATTGATTTCATTGTTGATCTTTACAGAGTCACACCACCATAATGATTGTAGTTGTTTATCTCACCAAGATAACATACAAACTGCTAAAACACAAGAAACATGTGATCTAATCATCCAAGAAGTGATTTGTCTTCATGGCATTCCTGACAAAATAGCAACTGATTTAAACTCCTTACCTTGATGAAGTGTGCTTATATAATACAGTACATTCTAGAACTAAGATGACGTCTTTCTACACTAACTAAAGATACCTACATTTTGACTCTGATATTACAGCCTCTTCCTTTCTCCAGAACTCCAAAAACATCTTCAGCAATAAAAACTGCAGTTTATGTCTTAGCAACACACTGTTTGAAGAACCTACGGACAATACAAATCCTTTGCTGATTAATTATGAAAATCAGCATTGCTCCTTAAGATGGGTGATTGTGTTTTATTATCTACGAGCAGTTTGAATCTGCGTTGTCCACTAAAGAAATTGGCTGCTAGGTTTATTGGTTTGTATCCTATTGTAAAAAAAATGAGGCGCTCAGTCTGAGAACAAACTAACCCAAATGGTTTTGTTCTATGAGCATGGTAGCTTAATTCGAGAGCAGCCTCTTTTGGCTCACTTTTGCCCTTCAAAGGGAAGAAATATCCTACAGCATATCAGTCAGGTATCCTTCCAAAGACTGATCCTGCCCCAAAATACCAGGTAATTCTTCCCTGAACAGGAGAAACAGCACAGCCCAGATGGACGCTATTGCTTTTTCGGGCCCCATCAGTGAGGTCTAGCTGTACTCCCTAAGGTACAATGAGCAAAGTGTCCTTGTTTTTGCTTCTTTGTTGCTCCTGTTCAGGGTAGAATTGCCTGGTATTTCAGGGCTGGATCACACTTTTGAGTGATACCTGACATATATATATATATATATATATATATATACACACACACACACACAACAGGATATTTCTCTCTGTGAAGGGCACAAGTGAGCTAAAAGAGGCTGCTCTCTGAATAGATGGCCAAGCTCATAGAACAAACCTTCAAACTATAACAGCTTCTACCATGATAATACATCCAGTGATTCATGTGTCTCTACTCAAGGCTGTCTGGAAAGACCTTTTTCCCAACAGGCATCCACCACTTCCTCCTCCTGTTATTATTGGTGGTATAAATGTACATCACCTCCCTCATCGTGGACTTGCGTTTTAAAGGTCACAATTTACGTATTTGATCCGTGGGAAGAGATTTGGTCCTGAGGATAATACCTGAGAACCGGTCAATATACAGGTCACTTGACTAATTTCTAGACTTCACTATACCAATCCATTGAAGCCTAATCCTCTGACATGTCCGTAGGCAATCACTAAAGATACAAACAAGGCAACACCTGAAATTTAAAGGGACAGCATGCTAATTATGGGACAACCTGCACCTGATCTAGCCAACACCCTGAGACTAAATAGATCCCTTTTGTCCACAGGGACATTGGTCAGTTGTTTTGCTCTGCTCTACTTCTCAGCATTATTCCCTGGTTTGTTCTGAGTGATCTCCTGTTGCTGACCTTGGCTTATTTCTTCATGTTGATCTTTGGCTCTCTAACATTCCCACCGCCGGCTTGACCCCTCATAACACTGATCTCTCAACTCTCTAAACTATAGAATTAGGTCCAAAAAGGAAATGCAACCCCTCAGTAAACAGTAATTGCAAATAAAAATTTAAACATTGTGGGGTTTATTTGTTTTCCAACAACATATTGGGGAACTATCACATTTTAACTGGCTGCTAGATGGAGCTGTCGAAATTTTGCAGCACTGCTAATATTTGAGACAAGTTGTAATCTTAGAAGGTTACTCTAAGCTTTGAACTAACCCTAACCCTCACCCTAACAGTTTACCTAATTCTAACTCTATGGTATCAGTGCTGAAAATCGGTAGCACCATCTAGTGGTTAGTGGCCACCACTGTTGCTGCCACTGCTGGCGAATTTATGGCAAATTTAAAAAGGGAAAGGACCCATATTGCTCTTTATCAAGCATAATTATTCAGAGACTATGTAGAAAAAAAAGTGTTTTTAGCAATAGTCACAGATGACATTTATCTTGTAAAAAATTTTGTTTCAACAGGGTGTATCATAATCTAATGAGCTTCCCATTAAGGCTAATGAAAGCATCAGGAAGTTTGTCGCTGGAATCTAAAATGGTAGAATCAACAGCAGCATAATTATATAGTTACATAGTTACATAGTAATTGAGGTTGAAAAAATAATTTTAGACCATCAGGTTCGACTTTTTAAGATCTCCTCTAGTCTGCAATTTGCGGATTAGCTTGTTAATTGATCCAGAGGAAGGCAAACAGAAAAAAAACTGAAACTAGTGTAGTTATTCAATAGAATTACCAATTTCTGCATTGTATGTTAAAGGGAACAGGCAGAGCTGTTATGCCCTATGTCATTTTCACTTTGCATCCCACCATAGACTCTTGTTACTAGTTACTTTTCATCCATGCTGACCTAATATTCCTTCTCTATAATGGCTGTCTGGTTCTTGGCACACCCAAGAAACAGCCATTACAAGAGAGAATAATCTTTAGTGGCAGCATCAAACAATTTAAACTATAAAGGGACATAAAATAACATGCTGTTATGCGGAATTTATATCATTTATAATTAGGCTACTTTATTAAGAAGTAATGTAAAATTATGTATTTCTCTCCAGACAGTAAACAATAGTTCACTGCTGGCTCATCAGCAATTCAAATCAAGCATAGTGCAAGCACACTAATGAGATAATGGGATCATTATTGCTGTCCAAGGTCTTATAGAAGTATTAATACCAATAGGTAAATCATATGCATACATGGAACATTTAAGTGATTTAAAGTATTTTAAAATATCAGACAATGTCTGCTCTGATTGGGTGAAAAGTCAAAACATAAACTCACTACATAGCTAGCGGAAGCATTGTATGGAAATGCATTGCTTCATTGGTACCAGTGTATAGTTTGGGGCAGCAGTCATTCACCATAAGCATTTGCCTAACACCAAACCTGTCTACTAAAATAACTAAGAAGTGTTGACACATTATTATTATTATTATTATTATTATTATCCTTGATTTGTAACATATTCTGTAGCGATATACAGGGGTTAAGTATACGACAAAAACAACATTAACACATTGCAAAATAATGGAGGGCCCTGTAAATAGTGTTTGTTTACAAAGTACCTTACAAGGTTGAAAACTCGCAAACTTACAATCCAAGGTGGTTTGGGTTTTAGACAGGAGGGTGATAGATGGTCCAAGCAAGTGGAGGTGGCTTAGTGTTGCACTGTAGATTGTAGGTGTGAGTGATATAATGCTGTGGAGTGTTCAGTTGTGCACATTAAGGCTGAAGCTTTTTTAAACAGATGCAGATTTAGGAATTTTTTGAAGGTTTTGAGGCAGATAGTCTTGTGGTGTGAGGCAAGGAGTTCTACAGAGTTGGGGTAGCAAGAGAAAAGTCTTGAAGGTGGGAGTGAGAGGAGATAAGAGATGCAGAAAGAAGTATACCATTAGAAGAGCAAAGAAAAAGGTTGGGGGAGTATTTTGAGACAAGACCAGACATATAAGAGGGTGCAATGTTGTTGACGGTTTTATATTATATGGTCATGATTTAAAATTTTATTCTGGAGGCTATGGGAAGCCAGGGGAGTGACTGACATAGAGGTGCTGCAGACACTGAGTGCTGAGTATGGTAGATCAGTCTAGTGGATGCAGTGGCGTAGCTATAACTTTTGCTGCCCGGGGCTGACCCTGAGTTTGCCCCCCCCCGGGTGAGCATTTAATAAATAAATAAATATAAATATATATATATATATATATATATATGTACCCTTCTCTCCCTCACACTCCCCACTTCTCTCCCTTTTATTACTCCCTTCTCTCTGTTCTCTCTCTTTTTCCCTCCCTTCTCTCTTCCCCTCCCTTTTCTCAGCCTCTCTCTCTCTCTCTCCCTCCCCATCTTTTTCTCTCTCTCCTTCTTTCTTTCTCCCTCTCTCCACCTATTTCTCTCCCCTCTCTTTGTCTTCCTCTCTTCTTCCTATCTCTCCCCCTTCTCTTTCTCTCTCTCTTTCTCGATCTCCTTCCCTCTTCCTCTCTCTCACTATCCCTCTTCCCTCTCTGTCTCTATTTTTTTGTTTCCCTATCTCACCCTCTTTCTCTCTCTCCCTCTCTTTGTCTCTCTCTCCCTCGCATTCTCCATCTTTTTCTCTCCCCTTCTCTCTCTAACTCTTTCTTTCTTTCTCCCTCTCTTTTCTCCCCCTTTCTCTCTCCCTCCCTCTTTCTCCCTCTCTCTTCCTCTCACTCCACCCTCTCTATCTCTCTCTACCCATCTCCCCTCTCTTTCTCCATTTTTACTCTCTCCCTCTCTCTCCACCTCTTTCTCCCCCTCTCTTTGTCTCGCTCTCTCCCTTGTGTTCTCCATCTTTTTCTCTCCCCTTCGCTCTCTAACACTGTCTCCTTCTCTCTCCCCTTTTCTTTGCCTCCCTCTCTTCTCTCCTCCTACCTTCTCTCCCCTCTCTCTCCCTCTCTATCTCCTTCCCTCTTTCTCCCCTATCTGTCTCTCTCTTCACCCCTCTCTTTCTCTCTCCCCCTCCTTGTCTCCCTCTCCTTCCCTCTTTCTGTCTCCCCTTCTCATTATCATTCCCCCCCTCTCTCTCCTCTATTTGTCTCTTCCCCTTCTCCCTTTTTCTCTCTCTCCCTCATTTATCTCCCCCTATTTATCTCTCCCCCTGTCTTTGTCTCCCTCTATCTCTCTCTCTCTCTTCCTCCCTTCTCCCCCCTCTCTTTTTCTTTCTCCCTCTCTCTCCTTTCATCTTTCTATCTCCTCCTCTCTTCCTCTCCCTCTCTCTTTCTCTCTCACTCTCTCTCCTCCCTCTCTTTCTCTCCCTCTCCGTATCTCCCTCTCCCCCTCTCTCTATCTCTCCTTCTCGCCCTCTCTCTAGCTCCCTCTCACATTGTTTATTTCTTTCTCTCTCCCTCCCCTCTATTTGTCTCTCTCCCCCTCTCTCTTCCCCCTCTTCCTCCCTCTCTCCCCCCTTTCTCTCTCCCCTTCTTTCTCTCCCTCTTTCTGTCTATCCTTATCTCTCTCTCTCCCTCTCCTCTTTCTCTCTCCCTCCCGCTCCTCTTTCCCTCTCCCTCTCTCTTCCCTCTTATCTCTTTCTCCCTCTCCCCCTATTTCTGTCTTTCTCCCCCTATGTATGTCTCTCTCTGTCCCTCTTTCTGTCTCCCTCCCCCTCTCTCTTCCCCCCTCTCCCCTTTCTCTCTCACCTTCTCTCTCCCTCTTTCTGTCTATCCCTATCTCTATCTCTCTTTCAACCTCCCTCTCCTCTTTCTCTCTCCCTCTCTCTCTCCTCTTTTTCTCTTTCTCTCCCCTTTCTGTCTCCCCTTCTCTCTCTACCTCTCTCTGTCTATCTCTCTTTCTCCCTCCCTCTCCTCTTTCTCTCTCCCTCTGTCTCTTTCTTTCTCTCTCCCTCTTATCTCTTTCTCCCTCTCCCCCTCTTTCTGTCTCTCTCCCTCTATGTATGTCTCTCTCTCTCCCTCTTTCTGTCTCCCTCCCCCTCTCTCTTCCTCCCTCTCCCCCTTTCTCTCTCACCTTCTCTCTCCCTCTTTCTGTCTATCCCTATCTTTCTCCCTCTCCTCTTTCTCTCTCCCTCTCTCTCCCCTCTTTTTCTCCCTCTCCCCCTTTCTGTCTCCCCTTCTCTCTCCCTCTTTCTGTCTATTCATTTCTCTCTCCCCCCTCTTTCTGTCTCTCTCCCCCTCTTTATGTCTCTCTCACCCTCTCTCTTTCTCTCTCCCTCTTCTCTCTCCCCTTCTCTCGCTCCCTCTTTCTGTCTATACCAATCTCTCTCTCCCTCTCCTCTTTCTCCCTCTCTCTCTCCTCTTTTTCTCTTTCTCTCCCTCTTTCTGTCTCTCTCTCCCTCTCCCCTCTTGCTCTCTCTCTCCCCTCTTTCTGTCTCTATGTTTCTTTCCCTGTCTCTCCCCCTTTCTTTCTCCCTCTCTTTCTCTCTCCCCTCCTTCTCTTCCCCTCTCTGTCTATCCCTTTGTCCCCTTTTTCTCCCTGCCTCTCTCCCTCATCCCCACTTACCTTACTTGATCCCTTTCTGGTCCAAAGACTCCTCCCACTTTAAACGCCTCTCCTCGAGGGCTCCTCTCCCTGGCGGCTCCTCTGGTCTTGTGAAGAGGAGAAAGCACACTGACACACACACACACAAATACACAGACACACGCGGGGCAACATCAGCAGCAACTGAGCGACAGCCCCCTTGCCCCCCTTCCTATGCAATGGATGCATTTATATTATTTATTATTGGAGTAGAGACAGAGGAGGCTAGCAAGCAGCAAGTTGCAGTAGTCAAGATGAGAGAATGGAATAGAATTTTAGTTGTGACTTGTGTAAAATCCGGATGCATTTTGGAGATTTTTTTAGGAGAAACTGACAAGATTTTGTTTTTCAATGTATGTGAGGAATGAAAGAGAGGGAAGGGTCCAGTAAATCCCCAAGACAACAGGTCTGTGAGGTGGGAGTGATAATGGAATTGTCAGCAGTGAGATATATTACAGGAGTTGAAGCTGTAATAGAGGGTGGGGAGAGTTTGAGTTGATAAGCGAACATCCAGAAGACACTTCTGATGTTTACATTGTGCCATCTCTGCCCTTATTTATATTATATGTTTCCATAGTCAGTGGTGTGCATATTTAAAATTTAGCTTTTCATAATCACTGTAAATTTATGGAAAGTTTATACATATTCTGCATGTGGATAAAATATTTATAAAATAGTGAGGGAATGCAATACATTTTTGTTTGACTCTTGAATTATGTTATACAAATATAACCAGGCATTACCTGGAATTGTGGGAGAGGCCCTCTCCCAGCCTTCATATGCACTTCCGGCCAGCCTCTTCCTTGCACAGATCAGATATTTTTTTTAATCTGTGCCTGGAGGGTGTGTCTCAGCCCTCCCTTGCATTTGTTTTCCCCTAGCTCTACATTTGCAGACTTTGGCTCTTTGGACTCTGCTAAAATTCCTCTCTTACTCTGGGCATTTATCCGAATTGGGGCAGCATTAACGGCTCCCAAAAACAATACTCCAGTGCACGTAATCAAGGCTGTGGGCTGCTGGGGGTCTAGTTGTTTCTGCATCTAATGTCCTTTAGGACATTTACATTGCCGGAGAGCTATGGCTTGAAGGGCTTTCCATAAGCCCTAATCAGCTTTCTCCAAACATTGCATTTCTTCTTTTGGCTTCATCAAGCCCTACGTTGGCCGATTTTGGCTCTATTCACCACCTTTTGCACTCTTCATTTTCAGATTTTGTCTCTTTTCACTGCCTTTTACCCTCTTTTTGCATTGTTTTCGCTTTCCTTAAGTCCTATATCAGAATGCACTAAGCACTACCTAGATCAATTTGAACCCACTTGTGTCCTTGCCATGCCTAAGAACACACCTTTCAACAAGTCCTTTGTGATGATCCAGAGGTAGGGGCTATTACTGCCCAGGGCCACCTGCTATAGACCACAGGTTAGCTACCCACCAGGAACGTTTTGCACCAGCACCCTGATATTTGACTTCTATATCAGAGTCTCTCTATTAGGAATCAGTGCTTCCAGGAGTCTCAGTAAACCTTCCTGTGGTAGTGATCAGGACAGGTTACTTGAAGGGTGGAGACAGGTTCAGTATTGCAGCCACAAGGAGCAAAATAAGAGACACACCATTTCTATATATCTCCAGAAGTGAGCTGTCTTATTTTTGGAAAGTCAAATAATATTTATAGCAGTTAGATACAGAGGGTGTACACGATGTAATAATGAGAGGATGTGGCAGACAATTACAGGAGATGACCCCACATGGGGTCTAGCAGTAGCTTCCTGAGAGCAATAGCCTTAACCTCCAATACACATTCTGCCGTCTCTAACACATATCAGATGGGATTAACTTTATTTGGCAAACAATGGGACAAAACAGATTACAAATACAATGGAGGTGTTTACATATCGAATCCAGTGGCTGGAGCCAAGCTGTCTGTCCTTTAATGGGCTAGGACCCAGGAACTGAAAATGGGGTCCGTGACACCCTTATTGTAGATTTGTCCCATATCTACTTAATGGCGTCCTTGCCCATGTTTCAAGGTAAAGCTTTTGGCTTTCACTAAGGACATCATTGCTGATTCTGCCCCATCAGCGTCCTGGTCCATGCCTAAGGACACGCCTCTTTTAATTGTCATGTGGCTTTCAACAGGGCCTCATCGTGGATTCGTCCCATATCTACTAAACTGCATCATTGCCCATGTTTCAAGGTAACGCTTTTGGCTTCTGCTAAGCTCCTCATTGCTGTCTACCCCCATCAGCCTCCTTACCCATGCCCAAGGACTCATCCGGTCCTCTAAGCAGGCCAGATATGCATAGCTACTGCCACAAATCAGCTACACCTCGTCACAGGAGAGAGACACAACCACAAATATGTAATATGAAATACAAGTTTTAAAGTGATAATATACACACCTTTACTTATAAATTTCTTCTAATTTCATAAATCCATACATCAATGTGTTGATTGATTATGTAAAATTTGTTAAAACATTAGGTATTAGTTTGAGAGTTTTTCTATTTTTTTAAATTATTGTTTTAAATGATTATACAAACCATTTTTTGAAGGAAGAAATATATTTTCTATTTATATTTATAACTATAACTAACTATTGTATATATCTGTAAAATCCAATTACGTTTTGCTTCATTTACCAATTCTAGCTTAATTTATTGTATTGTAAGCAGATGTTAACCAAGAGGTCACACCACCCTAAAGACAAGCAGGTTTGGGCCTGGTCAGTACTTGAATGGGAGACCACCTAGGAATACCAGGAGCTTTATGCTGTGGCCCACTGGGGAAGGAACTGGCAACCCACTCCAGTATCTCCACCATGAAAACTAAGTCGTGCCTGGTGTGTTACAGTCCATGAGGTCAGAAATATCTGTTTTATAATATGTTATTCATGATATTCTATAAAATAATGATTCAATTATGTTCTATTGTTATTAAAATTCTTTAAAGGACTACTGATGTGTCATATAAATAGTACGTTATTTTGAAGGCCTCTCATAACCCAACTCTTTAAGCTGACAAGCAGATGGAATTCCCCATGATACAATCAGTTATTTAAATATAATATTTTGTTAAAAATGTTATAATTTTAAGCACAGGCATCCTCAGAAGAGTGATATGTGAAGCTGATCATTTAAATGCCTTCTGAAGGTAAATCCATTAAGTGAATTTATCCTGAAACTACTTGAAGTAACATCCTGAAATAATAAAATATATAGAAGGCAGTTAGGGTCATTATTGTTTGGCATGGATATAAATGTATGCAGAGACATTTGCAATGAAAATGTATCAGTCCACAGTGCTTTGAATAGCACTAATGAAAATACAGGTTCAAGTCACTTATTATTATCCATCGCATAGCTAATGAAATACAGCACATGTCATGAGCTGGCTTGGGGGGTATAAGGTGACATGTAGGCATTCTGCAAAAATTTCAACCATCGCTGTCATGGGTAAAACTTGTGATTTATCCAACTTTGAAAAAGGGGTGGCCATTAGCTTTCAGACCAAGGGTGGGAGTATTTCTGAAACAGTGAAGTTTGTGAACTATTTGCGGGCTGCTTTGGTTAAAGTGTACTGTGACTGGACAAAGGGCATCATTGCAAATAAATGGAGCACTATGTACTGATGTCAGAGGTGAATGTCAGATTCGAAGGTGTGCGAGGGTCAACCGACATGCTACAGTTGAGCAACTCAACTTCCAAACGAACCAGAGGACTACCAGACGTGTCTAAAACGGCAGTACAGCCAACCCTGTTGCATATGGGGCTCTGAAGCAAATAGCTGGTTACTGCACCCATGCTGACGAGTGTTCATCATCAGAAAAGGCTTCAATTTGCATGACAGTACCAAAATTGGACCTCTTCTGATTGGCAAAGGGTTCCTTTGAGCCCCATCGAGCACCTCTGGGACCACCTTGATCATCATTTCACCGTAAGGACCCTCCACCGCACACTCTTCATCAGCTCTCAGATGCACTGCAGCCTGCATGGCTCCAGCTACCCTTGCCATCCTTCCAGAATCTTATTGACTCATCAACACTTTCCCTGTACTTTAAAATACTGTAGTGTGTTCATATTTGCTCTTACAGTGCTACGGACAGGAGTTTAACCCCCTTGTGGGTCCTGTCTAGTACCCGTAGGTTTTTGGCTACATTTGCCATTTACGGGTGTGAAAACGATTGCTGCCTTGAGGACTTGTAGCAATTTAATAGCGATTTGCGATTGTAACATTTACGGGATTGAAAGATCTAATGCTTAGCTGGGTCGGAGTTCAGATTTTGACAGCCCATAGGGTTTTTCCGCCTGTAACCCGCAGATCATTTGTGGGTAGCTAAAAGAGGCCAATTTAATAGCTGTAACTTTTGTGGGCTCCTTTTAGCTTCGGGAACTGCAATTTGGCTAGTTTAATAAGGCTCATTGTCTTGCTGCATGCTTCAACTATACTTCAGCTCACAGATCAATAACCAGATATTCTCCTTAACAATTTGGTTATATAGAGTAGAGTTCATGGTTCCCTCAATTATGGCAGGTCGTGTTTGACTGTTTGTATGATGTTCCTACTGTGGAATGCTGTGTGTTGCCTTACACCAGATATAATGGGACTCAGGTCATCAAAACTCCACTTTTGACTCATCTGTCCATAGTGCATTCTCCCAAAAGGCTTAGGAATCATTCACTTGTTTTTGGAAAATAGGAGATGAGCATTTATGGTATTCTTGGAAAGCAGCGGTTTCCACCTTGCTACTCATGACCACCATTTTGCTGAGTCTCTTTCTGATTGTGAAGTCAGGAACACTGTTGCAAGAGAAGCCTGCAGTTGTTTGGATGTTTTTTAATATGTGACTTTCTGGATAATATTACTCTGTGCCCTTTTACTCTGTGCCCTTGGAGCAATTTTGTCAGGATTGCCACTCCTGGGGAGATTCACTGCTTTTTCATGTGTAACTTGAATGTTAGTGCTGGCAACATGACTCTCCTAGTAAGGATCAAAATAATTGAGATTTATATTGAGAAGGGTCTGAGAGTAATCAAGTTGTTTTAAAGAGGGGGTAATAATTTTTTTCACATAGGGGATACGGGCGTTGAATAATGTTCATAAAAAGTAAGCAAAAAAAAAAAGTTGTTCACTCACGTTCCTTTTATCTAATATTAGATTTTGCCTAAAGATCTGAGAACATTCAGTGTGACACATATACAATAATAGAAGAAATCAGTAAAGGGGGGATATTTTTTCATGGCACTATATGTGTGCATTACATATTTGTTCTTCTGAATTGAAGAAATGATCTATATAGTAAATACATTTTACATTTAAACATATAAAACAAGTTAAAAAATGTGTTTCCTGCTCAGAATTCTGAGAAATACAGTTATTACACTGCATTCTGGGAACCTTGGCAGGGGCATGCAAATGTGACCACAAAGGCTTTGCTCTTGTAATCCATTGCCATTTTAAACATGGCTTAATTTAAGCATATGCCTGTTCTATTATACAGCTTTGAGTACACAAGCCAGGAATCCTACCCACATAAAGCTATTTCAAGGTTACTGCCTCTCATCAGCGTGCCCCCTACACTACAAAATAAAGTTAAATGCACTGCACCACCTGCACCACTGGTAGATCCGCCCCTGTTATGCCAACAGTTTTTTATTTGTAAATCATTTTGAAAAATATATAGATTTTTCCCACTTTGATATTATTCATTATTTGGTGTATATTAGTGACATAAAATCCCAAAATCCCAATTGAATCAATTTAAGTGTGAATACTTATGCAGAGCATTATATTTAATGCAGTATAATTGAACAGCTGTATTTCCCCAAATATAAAATAAAGATTGGTAAATTTAAAACATGTGAATTAATTAATTAGATATTTTTTTCAATTAACAAAGCAAAGTTTTATTAATTAAATATTCTTTCCTTGTCAAGTTATTTTTTGAACACATATACATGAGTTAAACTATTGCTATTACTGCAATTATTAGACTAAGGTATGTTAAAGTTAGGGACTAAACCGAACAAATAAATAGCAAAGAAAAAACAAATAAAATCGTCATCAGGCAGATAAAACACATTAACTGATTAAAAACATGCATATATCACCATCTGAAAATCAACAATACCTATGTTCATGTGATTTTGTAGTAGTGCTAATTAGAATGAACAAAATAATTAAAAATAGCAATAAAAAGGAAGAAATTACAGGAATGAATGTTGCAGAGAAAGGAAACTGAAATAGGGCGATTTGGATACAAAGGAGCCTGCTGTGTTTTCCAGCATCACAATGCATTGTGTGGGTCGTCCACGCACCTAATATACTGAAAAGACATAAGGCTGCAAATTTGTTTTCAATGTGCTAAATAAATGTTCTCGTGTGCAAGAAACCCACCTTGTAATGTACTTGTGTATGCTAGATAAAGTCCCCAAGTTAAACGATGAAACACCTATTAGTTTCTGCATTCTCTATACTTCTGCTGTGCTTGTAATTTTATCTATACAATTACGTCTTTTTACCACAAAATACTGGGTAAAATGAGTGACTCGAGTATAAGCCGAGGGTGGGAAATGTGCTGCCCCCTGTGTTACTTTTGTGCCTTCTGTGTCCCCCTATCTCTCCCGTGTCTCTTCCCCCCTCTCCCTTCCCTGTGTCTCTTCCCCCTCTCCCTTCCCTGTGCCTCTTCCCCCCTCCTCATTCTCAAACTCCCTCCTCAACCCCACTCCTCACCCTCAACCTCCCTCCTCATCATCCCTCCTCATCCTCAACCTCCCTCCTCAACCTCAACACCCCATCCTCAACCCCCTCCTCAACCTCCCTCCTCAACCCCCCCATCCTCAACCCTCCCTAAACCTCCCTCCTCAAACTCCCTCCTCATCCTCAACCCCCTCCTCAACCTCCCTCCTCAACCCCCCCATCCTCAACCCCCTCCTAAACCTCCCTCCTCAAACTCCCTCCTCATCCTCAACCCCCACCCTCATTCTAGACCCCTCTAAATACCCCCCCCCCCCCCCCTCACTTACCTGCTCCGGCCTCCGCTTCTTCCGGGTCTTGATGTGGAGCGCATGTGACGTCACATGCGCGCCACGTCATTAGCATATACCGGGTGCCGGCACCCGTTATATGCTTATGATATGGCGCTCGTGTGACGTCACGGCATTAGCATATACCGGGTGCCAGCACCCGGTATATGCTAATGAAGTAGCGCGCATGTGATGTCACTTGCTCTCCACATCAAGATCCGGAAGAAGCGGAGGCCGGAGCAGGTAAGTGAGGGGTGAGGGGAGAAGGGGGTGGGGGGTATTTAGAGGGGTAGTATGAGGGGGGGTTAGAATGAGGTGGGGGGTTGAGGATGAGGAGGGAAAGAGACACGGGGGGTTAGAGAGACACGGGGGGTAGAGAGACACAACGGGGGGTTAGAGAGACATGGGGAGGTAGAAAGACACGGGGGGTAGAGAGACACAAGGGAAGGGGTTAGAGAGACACGGGGGGGGGGGGGGGGGGGAGTGACTCGAGTATAAGCCGAGGGGGGCCTTTTTAGCCTTAAAAAAAGGGCTGAAAAACTCGGCTTATAATTGAGTGTATACGGTAGCTAACTAAGAAGCTGAAACAAACGGATTCCGGTTTAATATACCATTTTAAATCTTTATATCTTGTGCGTTTGATTTTATCTGTACTATTTTGATGATTATTTAAATATTACAACAGACTCCACTATATGTTGTACTTGGAGTTGCCATTGCAGCATTTGTTTCTCTGCATTGTCAAGGTGTAGGTGGTGTATCAGTTACTTCTGTCTAATTTTGCAATTATAACACTTTCAATATTAAGCATTACTACACCCAATTTCTAATACAGCACCCATTTATTTTTAATAAGTATTTATCTTCTAAACAAAGTTGAGCAAATTACACATTACTATGTACATCTATTGCATGAACCTGGGCCTAATACAGTATATCTAATCCAGAGCTAGATATCTCTACAGTAACAGTTCTTCAAACCCCAATCTAATTAATACCTCCGGCTTGAGCAGCTCATTATATGTTCTGAGAATGCAAAGGTAAGTTAGAAGCAGGGTAAAACCGCTCAATTCAAATGCTCATAACACAGTTATTTTAGCAGCAGATATTTTTTGATCAGGGCCATTTTATATGATTTCTGTTATCATTATGATTTAAAAAGGAGCCAAACAACTATGTGATAATAAACGGCTTCATATGATCACTATCTTTCAATAGAATACATTTTTTTTGCATGATCAGTCACATTTTCAAAATAAATGCCAACATTTCACAATTTCTGCTGGGGTATGCAAACTTTTGAGCACAACTGTATAATGTTTCATTATATTGGAGGTTGCCCAGGGGCATTGAGAATTTAAACAAGGAAATTACCAAAAAAAGTTTTTGAGGGCACTGCAGCACTGGGGCCCCCGGCCTTCAACGACATCTACAGAATGACAGACCCAACAGCTCAGTTCATACTGATTTTTAAACCTTTTTATTTACAGATTGCTTTATTGTTAAATTTATAAATATATATTTCTTGAACTATTGACTGATAAATTATATGCTCACAGTTTACACTGTCCACTTAAAGTGGGATCATTACTAGATACCTATTTACCATGTTGGATTATTCCTTCAGTATTCTTTTATATAGGAATAGTGCCTTTACAATCATCAATCACCATATATTTGAACAAACATGGTCTCTCTATATGTCTGTTTATGAAAGTGACATTGTGTTTCCAATTGTCTATCATGCGGTTTGCTTAAAACTTTAGTGGTTTATAATGTAGAAAAGTTACATTAAAGTGAGACAGGAACGGGCCAGTGTACCCACTTTTCGTGTCAAACCTATTTTTTATATCACCATTAATTTCCAGTGCTATTTAGGACAATGAGAGCAGTGGCCATTAACGTAAACCGGGCTTTTTTATATTTTATTTTCCGTCTTAAAATTTTCTTTGCATTTTTATGTCAATGTTAATTAATGGTGAACTAAATGGATTCTCCTCCTCTGTTGGGTAACCTGAGGTTGTGATAGTAGCCTAATTACTTACCTCTAGTGCACATATCGTTTATGTTTGGCCATGCTATTCCTCGATTCATCTTTGGTAGTCGCTGCTGGTTTCCCGTATTCTCCTTTGATCTCGTCAGGGGTGAGCCTGTCTCTGCTCCCTCTTTTCGGTGCACACTGTGTCTGTAGCTTCTATGCTTTGTGCTCCCTGGCTTCTCCGCCATGATGCAGCAACACCTATTACCATCCAGTGCTCTTTCGCCTTTGCTTCTTCTTTCTTTCTTAATAGGGTCCTTCCTTGCCTCCCTCCTACCTTATTTTCGTTTGACTGTTGCCTCCTCCCTCATTTGCTGTCCGGCTGGGTTTCCATTCCCCGTCAGGTCGGCTCCATTACCTCTCTTTACCCATGTCTATAACTGCTTCTTCGCCCGCTTTTCTTACTCCCATTGTTTTGGCTTGCTGCATCCGCTCTGCTTCTCGATCATCATGTCAACTCCTTTCCTGGAGCTTTTCCCTCAGTACATGCATTTCTGCCTCCATCTTTTTTGCGGTTGCCATGTGCCCCGCCAGCCGCATCTCACTCCTCAGCTGCCTCCACTCTCCCTCTCTCCCTCCTCCTGCATCCCCTCTCGGTAGCTGATGTGACGATCCACGGTGGGTAGGGGCTATACAAGCCCAGGGCCACCTGCTATAGTCTACAGGTTAACTACCCACAAGGACAGTTGGGTCTTTGGAAATCTTGGCACCAGCACCCTGATACCAAGAGACTCCAGATCTGCTTCTTCTTAGGGGGCTTGATAAGACTTGTTACAGTCAAACCTACCCCAGCAGGATCCTACAGAGTCTCCCAGTACCTCCCTGCAGCCATCCAGGAGATAGGGAGCAAAATAAGAGACACACAATTTATATATGTCTCCAGAAAAATATTAATAATAATAATAATAATATTTATAGCAGTTAGATACAAGGGGGTGTAAACAATGTAACACTGAGAGGATGTGGCAGACAATTATAGGAGTTGAAATAATATGTAGAGGAAAGAACAGACACCTTTAAATTCCAATCACAAGTTATAAACCCCTTCAGCCATATTGATTGGCATATTCTGTGAACCAATAATATGCCAATCAATATGGCTGAAGGGGTTTATAACTTGTGATTGGAATTTAAAGGTGTCTGTTCTTTCCTCTACATATTATTTCTGATATATTATACACTGCTGATCACATAAGTTACTGCTTATGTTTGTTTATGTATGGGTATTGAAGCTATGAGATAGCAAATCCAGATCCACATAAGGAGACTCCTATTATTGTTGTTCACCTAAACAAACTCTTGATTGAATTAGATGAGATGACCCCACATGGGGTCTAGCAGTAGCTTCCTGAGAGCGATAAGCTTAACCTCCAATACACATCCTACCATCTCTAACACATTTCAGATGTGATTAACTTTATCTGACAAACAATGGGAAAAACAGTTTACAAATACAATGGAGGTGTTTACGTACATTATCCAGTGTTTGGAGCCAAGCTGTCTGTCCTTTAATGGGCTCAATTGGCCAACACCCAGGCAGAGAAAAAGTGGTCCGTGACACTATCCATTTGTCCTATTTCCCTCTCCTTGTTGTCTCTGTGCCCATGCCTGTGGAGCTTCCATTGGTTGTCGCTTTCCCTTCCCTGCCCTCTTTTTAAAATATAGCTTACGTCACCTCTCACTAAGCTGTTTCATATCTAGTTAATCATTTCTATTAGTTCAGCATTTTTAAAACCCAGGTTCCTCAGTTCAGAAGCATTAGCTTGTTCTACTCATAAAATAATTTAATATTTACTCCTACGTTTTCTTCCTTAAAAGTAATACCAGATCATTTGTACCTATATATTCATGATTTACCAAAGTTTTACCTCAGATTATATCTATATATTCATATCCAGAAGAAGCTAGCTACTCTATAGAGATCTCAATGCTTATTCCATTGTTATATGTATAACCATAGAATCCAATAGTGACTGCTGACTGAAACCTCCTCAATAGAGCTACTAGGCACCTACCTAATCAACACCCCTAGATCCAACTTTCTTGCATAATACACTATTTTTATAAATGCTACCATTTACATCAGGATAGTACTTTTGGTCTATTCATATTCAGGTCTGAACCATCAATTTGGTCATCAGCTAACATATACAGATCACTTATTATAATTTAATGAAACTATCTTAAGTAGCCTATCGTACTCAGTTTCTCAACACCAGACCTAAACCTGTCCATAATAAAGTCAGCGCATACGAGTCCAATTTACTTCCCACTCTCTATCTAAATCCACTCTTTCATAGTAGATGCTTATCAACCAAGGGAAAAAAATTAGATAAATAATCATGTCAAATCCCAACTTCTCGCCTTTTCTTGAATGTATTTGCAGCGATCATAACTAAGTAGCTTAACTAATGCATCACCAATTCGCATTCGCTCCCACATTCATATTATCCCTTATTTAAGCCACTATACATCATATCTCCCAGTGTAATGATATAGAAATCACAAAGTTGTGGAGACCAGTAGCCAAGGTCAGCAATAATCCAGTTCCGCAAACTTGTAGGTGAAAACAGGAACAAGGTTTATTGAAGGGAACAGGAACCACACAATAATCTGGCAAGGATCAATAGACAGGAAGTGCCTTATATAGGCCAAGGACCAGACACCTGACCAGACACAGCTGAAGAGACTTAGGTACTGATACAATTGCTAGCAGAGTCAAGCTTATAAGGTCTCAATGGAATTCACAACAGGCAGGCTGGCGCAGTGGTAGGGAAGAGGTATAGCAGCCTGGGGACCAGGGTTCAAAACCCAGCAGAGTCAATTCCTCACATTACCCCCGCCTCTATAGGTGCAGCCTCTGGATGCCCTATTACCTGGTTTAGCAGGGTACTGCACATGAAAAGACCGAAGGAGATCAGGAGCGTGAATATTGTCCACTGGTTCCCACGAACTCTCCTCCTTTCCAGCGAACCAGATACTGAAGTTTGTTACGGAAGATCCGGGAGTCAAGAATTTTGTCCACTTCGTACTCATCCTCCCCATCCACGAGGACTGGAGGTGGGGCAGGCAGGGCTCGGCCAGGGAAAGTGTTTTCATGAAAAGGTTTAAGCAGTGCAACGTGAAACACTGGATGTATTTTCATGGAATTCGGGAGTTGTAAACGGAAAGTGACAGCATTGATCTGAGCAATGATCACAAAAGGTACCATGAACCTTTGACCCAATTTATGAGAAGGAATCCGAAGCTTGAGATTCCTTGTTGACAGCCACACCTTGTCACCAACGTGATAGACTGGGGCCTCCTTTCTATGCCTATCAGCAGCTCTTTTGTAACATTCCTGAGCCTCCAAAAGAGTCTTTCAACAGTGCTTGGGAATCACTTAAGGCCGTTAGCCGGTCAGTGACAGCAGGAATGGAAGTAGTAATTGGGAGACTGACTAGAAAGGTCGGATGGTAACCATAGTTGGCAAAAAATGGGCTCAAAGAAGTGGAGCAGTGTTGGGCATTGTTATAGGCAAACTCCGCCGTGGGTAGAAAATCCAGCCAGTCATCCTGCAGGTAACTAATATAGCACCGCAAATATTGCTCCAAAGTCTGGTTGGTTCGCTCAGTCTGTCCATTACTTTGCGGATGAAAAGCTGACGACAGATTTACATTAATACCTAGATTAGAACAAAAATGTTTCCAAAAACGAGATGTAAACTGCACTCCCCTGTCAGAAACTACTTCATCAGGCACTCCATGCAAGCGAAATATTTCCAGAATAACCAGGTCAGCCGTCTGTTTAGCTGAAGGGAGACCACGAGCTGGTATGAAATGACCTATCTTAGTTAACCTGTCCACAACAACAAGAATGGTAGTGTGTTCCTTAGAGGGAGGAAGTTCCACAATAAAGTCCATGGATATAGATCCCCAGGGACGATGAGGAATCGGAAGAGGCTGAAGCAAGCCAACAGGGGATGAGCGAGGAGTCTTATGTCTGGCACACACATGACAAGAGGACACATACTTCTTAACATCCTCATGATACTTCAGCCACCAAAAGGATCGGGCAAGTAGCTCTTGTGTCTTTCGGATTCCTGGATGACCTGCTGGTTTTGAGTCATGGTAGAGACGTAAAAGGTCCAGTCGCACTGATTCCGGAGCAAACAGACATTGTTGAAAAATCCAAAACCCATTACGCATCGTCATATGGAGGTCACGAAGAACTGGGTCTTCAGCGTAGCCCTTTTTAATGCGAGACATCAGATCAGAAGGAAATGTAACTCCTATAAATATATCCTCTGGCAAGATGGTGGTCTTGGTTATGGTAGTATGGAGGGGGTCAGCTATTCTAGACAAGGCATCCGCCTTACCATTCTTGGAGCCAGGACGGTATGTAACCAAAAAATTAAACCTTGAGAAGAATAGGGACCAGCGTGCTTGTCTGGCTGACAGTCTCTTAGCTGATCGAATACATTCCAGATTTTTGTGATCTGTGAGGACAGTAATTGGATGGGTAGCTCCCTCCAAGAGATGTCTCCATTCGGTGAAGGCAGCTTTTATAGCCAATAGTTCTTTATTCCCTATGTCATAGTTTCTTTCTGCTGGCACCATCTGGCGGGAATAGAAGGCACACGGATGTAACAGCATCTTAGGTCCAGTCCTTTGAGACAGTATAGCACCAACAGCTGAATCAGAAGCATCAACTTCCACAATAAATGGTAATTCCGGCTGAGGATGTACCAGGACAGGGGCAGAGGTAACCAGAGTCTTCAATCGGGAAAATGCGGTATCCGCCTTATCGGACCACTGAAAAGGAGTCCCCTTACGTGTGAGTTCAGTGATCGGTGTAATAACGGCAGAGAAATTCTTAATGAAACGCCTGTAAAAATTGGCAAACCCCACAAATCTCTGAACATCTTTTTCATTCTTGGGGATGGGCCAGTCCAGCACAGCTTTAATTTTACTTGCGTCCATACTTAAACCTTTGGGAGTTATTACATACCCCAGGAATTGAATGTCTGTTTGTTCAAACTCACATTTTTCTAGTTTAATGTACGGGCGGTGGGTACGAAGGTGCTCTAGAACTATACGGACCTGTTTTCTGTGGTTTTCAAGATAATCAGAGAATATTTGGATATCATCCAAATATGCCACAACAAACTGATCCAGGAGATCTCGTAGTACATCATTGATAAGATGCTGGAAAGTTGCAGGGGCATTACACAGCCCAAAAGGCATTACTAGATATTCGTAATGCCCGTACCTGGTTCTGAAAGCTGTTTTCCATTCATCATTGGGTCTTATGCGAACCAGATTATATACCCCCCGAAGATCAAGCTTCGTAAATATTTTAGCTGAGCGGAGTCTCTCCAAAAGTTCAGGAATCAGAGGCAAGGGGTAGCGGTTTTTAACAGTGATGTTATTAATGTCCCTGTAATCAACGTATGGCCGTAGGCTGCCATCTTTCTTTTCTACGAAGAAAATAGGAGCTCCTGCTGGAGAAGTAGATGGTCGAATAAAGCCTTTGGCAAGATTTTCTTGTAGGTATTCACAAAGAGCTTTCAATTCAGGCTCAGAAAGGGAATATATACGGCCAAATGGGATAGCAGCCCCAGGCAACAGCTCTATTGGGCAATCATAAGGCCTGTGTGGTGGAAGCTGATCAGCATTCTTCTTATCACAGACATCTGCAAAATCCCGATATTGTAGAGGAAGCTTAGTCAAGTTTGTAGCAACCATTTCATTAATTGTTGTGGCAACAGGTGTTACCTTAGAGGGTTGACAATTCATTAAGCAGTGTTCTGAAGGAAAGGACAAAGTTCTGATCTTCCAATCAATCTGTGGGTTATGCAGAGCAAGCCAAGGTACCCCCAAAATCACTGGAAACTGTATTGAGGAAATTAGGTGGAAAGAGATAGCCTCATGGTGATTCACTTCCACAGTCAACTTTAAGGGCACAGTCTCATGTGTAACTGGGCCTGACGTAAGTGGAGAACCATCAACTGTCTCCATTAACACAGGTGAAGAATTAGGGATAGACTGAATTCTATTTCCTGCTGCAAATTTAATGTCCATAAAGTTTCCGCCTGCTCCAGAATCTATCATAGCAGTAGTTGAAATTTTACGATCACCACATTGCAACGTGATAGGCACCACAAAATGAGGATGTTGAGTCAACATACCCTCTTCACCATGAGCCAGAGAAAAAAAGGGTTGTGTGACAGAATCCAGTTGATCCGAAATCTGGGATTGGTGTCGAATCTGTGCACCCTCAGCCGCCATAGCTATTGTTCTTTTGGATTTGCTAGGGCAATTGATGGCATAGTGCCCTGCACTACCACAATACAGGCATAAATTGTGAGTGCGTCGCCACTGTTTTTCTTCATTGGATAATGGCCCTCTTATTAGATTTACCTGCATAGCCTCTGGCTCAGAGTCTGTAGGGGTTTGTGGGATCGGAGTAGAAGTTCTTGAATAGGAAATTGGAGTAGTACTTGGTCTAAAAGAGCCCTGTCTTTCCAATCCTCAATACGGATAGCCAAACGCACAAATGCATCAAAGTCAGCAGGAAGATCAACACGAGCTAGCTCATCTTTTATAGCTTCTGAGAGACCTTTTCTGAAGTGGAACCTCTGGGCTGATTGGTTCCAGGTAGTATCAGCAACCCACTGTCTGAATTCAGCAGCATATTCAGCCACCGAGCGCCTCCCTTGATGCAAATGAAGGAGAGTGGCTTCTGCTGTAGCACATCGATTGGGGTCATCAAAAACTAGGCACATGGCCTCAAGAAAGTCATTTAGATTACCCAAGACTGGACTGTCTTGTTCCAGAAGAGGGGAGCCCCAAGCCAGGGCTTCATCTTTGAATAAGGAAAAAAAAAAACCCACCTTCTCTCTTTCAGATGGAAATTGGTGAGGTAACATCATGAAGTGCAAACGGCATTGATTTAGGAAACCCCTACATTTTTTGCAATCTCCTCCAAACTTTTCTGGCAGGGGCAAGCGGGCCTCTTGAGCAGGTGTAACAGTAGCAGCCGCAGCATCACGTGCCCTGTAGCTGGTATACTCACTGTGCATTGACTGAAATTTATTTTGCAGTTCAGCTACCTGGTCCTGCAGCACTTGGATGGTCTGTGCCTGGGTCTGCACAGTTCTTGCAAATAAAGCAACCTGCTGGGCCAATGCAGAATCTGTCCCGGCGGTCTCCATGAAAGGTCCAGATTATTCTGTAATGATATAGAAATCACAAAGTTGTGGAGACCAGTAGCCAAGGTCAGCAATAATCCAGTTCCGCAAACTTGTAGGTGAAAACAGGAACAAGGTTTATTGTAGGGAACAGGAACCACACAGTAATCTGGCAAGGATCAATAGACAGGAAGTGCCTTATATAGGCCAAGGACCAGACACCTGACCAGACACAGCTGAAGAGACTTAGGTACTGATACAATTGCTAGCAGAGTCAAGCTTATAAGGTCTCAATGGAATTCACAACAGGCAGGCTGGCGCAGTGGTAGGGAAGAGGTATAGCAGCCTGGGGACCAGGGTTCAAAACCCAGCAGAGTCAATTCCTCACACCCAGGTTCTTGAACTCCACATACATCTGCCTCACTCTCTGCCCAAATATACAAAAAAACATTATCAGTCACTGACCTTTCATAGTTGATTGTCATCAGTAACTCTATTCTCAATAACCACACATTTCTACCAATGATTCTGGTCAACTCGACCTCAGATGCCCCAAGACCATAGTAATTAATCCATACTCTCTTGAGCTATGTCTAACTATTCTCTTGCTTCTTAGGCTACAATTCATTATCAATGACAGATTCAGTGCTTTCAGATACTGAAAGCGTCATTTCAAAGCTGCTTCATCTCCAGCCAGGCTCGCCCAAGAACTGACAGAGACATCCCATTTCCAGCCTCAACAAGAAAGTCTGAATAGTACTGCTAGCCTCCACGCTTCTGTTTTTTCCCTAGTCCATCCACATCAACACGTCTTCAGAAAGACAGCCTGGATTAACAGTTGCATTATCTCGGAGCAACTTTGATTTACAATAACTAAGGGGTACTCTTTCAGCACATGTAGCCTCAGTGTGCCCCAGGTTATGCATCAAAATGATGAAGTCCATAAATCTAGTCCAGCTAGCCCATTATTTTTCCCTGCACCTTTTACCTGCGTTAACCAATTATCTTATAATAGGATTCCACACCGGGGTCACTATGTTGCCTCAGGTTTCTTTCTTCAGCAACAATCTGCTGTCAGATGCAAAGGAATCTGAGGTAGTCTAACAGATCTTCACCACAGAGATAGCGAACAACTACCTCTTGGGACCATCCAATTATCCTCTATTGTCATCTGAAGTATTAATCCTATTGGAATTACTACGCTCAAATACTCTGTGACTAGATGTTAATCTCTCTTGCTTATACCCAGCGTCAACATCTGATGAGTAGTCTCTCAATTATGCTAAAATTGATGAAGCAATCTGTCACATAGTATGACTAGGCCCTAGCATGTCGCTTTCTTAAACAAATTTTAAAGATGTGATTAAACAACTTCACATCCACCCATCTTTGTGGCAGCTTGTCCCATCGTTATCCACTATCTAGATGACTTCTTGTAAATAGAAGCACATTAAGACATATCGTCCAGTCTAAAGAAGTCTCTTGATTTGTTTTCAGAAATGCAAATTTCATATACTAAAGATAAGATCGAAGCTCATCAAGTCAACATTTTAGGCATTATTTGGAATACAGACACCATGGAAGCAAGCCTCCCTTCAAACAAACTCACCAGACTCAAGGAGTCCATAGATACTGCAAATCGAAATACTGTATGACAAAGGAACTACAATCTCTCCTAGGTCACATCAATTTCTCCTCTTACATCCTCCCTGAAGGGAAAGCCTTTATCACTAGTTTACTAGCTATATTATCTCATCATCCTCATGACCATCAACCAATACAACCGAAAGAAAATGCCTTAGCTGATTTTAATTTTTGATCATCCTTAAAGGAATAGTAAATTTAGCACATATTGGGCCACCCCATATTATAGATCTCCAGAAGGCATGTTGAAATACTTTTTTAATTTTTTAAATATGTACATTTTTCATTGGGGAATCAGTTTTACAGAAATGTAGGATTTTCAGGTTGTTTACAATGTAGAGACAGGCTCCCCTCGGTTCACAGCTCAGACAGATTTCTGTTCCTCCTCCTAAACTACTCCAACCAACCAGGTCGCAGGGGTGTGTCTCCATTAAACTCTATGAGAATGAATTAGATTGACAGGGGGACTGCTCAGAACTGTAGTGACATCATGGATAGAGGCTGATCTGCCTTGCTTGGCAGATATTTTCCTCTCTCTTTCTGAAGGGAAAACTTTGTCTAAAGTAAGTATGGAGCAATCATAAAAAACAATATAACAAAGTATTTGAACATAAATAAAACATAAATAAAAATATATGTTTCTATATATTAGCTTCTCCTCATAATTTTTTGTTTATATATGTGTGTTTGTGTAAATATATATATATATATATATATTGTGACCAGGTTGGCCGTGTAGAGCTGTGCTCTCTTGAGTTAGAACCGGATACCTTCTGGTGAGGCAGCAAACATGTTTATTATGAAGTAACCAAAACCAACAGGAGCAGTAACTCTGCTTAAATAACGAAAATAAACATCTACATATACGGACGGACTGTGACACAGGAACGCCCTGACTATACCTGTGCAGCTTACCTGCAACAGGGACAAAAAAGACTACCCCCCCTCCCCCGGTGTCTTCAGGACGGAGCTCCCACTCTGTTGTACTCGGGAAGGAGTCATTTCGTAGGAATAGCGCCACCTAGTGGCAAGGACAAAGACAGTCTTTTAATCCTTATCATTTGTCACCTTGTGGCCAGGTTGCAAATAGTCTCTGGTTATAGACAGATTGCCACCTTGTGGCCAGGCTACCAATATTCTCCGACTATTGCTATATTGCCACCTTGTGGCCAGGATACAAACAGTCTCTTGTTTATCGGTAGTCTTTTCCACGTTTCTACATCAGTAGCCGCGGATGAAGCATAGGGCCCGCCCGTCTCTCCCGTATGCTTCACCCCAGGGACCCTTTGATACAGCAGTATTAAATTATTGCATATGTACCAGTTAAACACTCAGCAACTTCCCTGGGGCATATTCAGTCTGGTACCTTCAAACAGGGCCTCTGTCAGTTCCACACTCAGCAACCTCTGGGACACAGCTCCTCTCTGGGACACAGCTCCTCTCTGGGACACAGCTCCTCTCTGGGACACATTCGGTCTGGTACCTTCAAACAGGGCCTCTGTCACTTCCAAGAAACCGCAGGATCTCACTCACCACATTGCTTCTCCAAACGATTCACCTTGGTCATCCCCGCAGCAATTCAGGCAGCTGTCAGTCCTCTCAACTAGCTGTACTTTACAGGCTCCTTCTAGCTTGTCTCCTAGGCAAGGCCCCAGCTTCTGGCTTCAGCTTCCAAACTACTCAGGACAGAGTCTAATCAGCAGCACACCCCTCCCCTTCATTGGGGCTTCCTGGGGTTTTTATAGTGAAGCACTGGACCAGGTGAATTCAAGTGTTTTAACTCCCTGAGAGCTGGATACAAGGAGCAGTTCTGCCTATGGCTTACATAACGGCCCTCAATAATCTGTCCCCGGCTCCTTACATTCTCACAATATATATATGAAGAGTGAGGTAGCCGTAAATGTACAGTAATCCAGATGAATAGTCAGAGTATTACAGTATATAGTGATACCTTTTTTATTGGACAAACAAACATTCATGAAACCTATGAATATGTTTGTCTAATAAAAAAGGTATCATACTGCAATTCTCTGATTATTCATATATATATATATATATATATATATATATATATATATCTATAGACACGCACGTATACATATATATATATATATATATATATATATACACAGACACACACACATATATATATATATATATATGTGTATACGTGTGTGTCTATAGATATATATCTATATATATATATATATATATATATATATATATATATATATGTGTGTGTGTGACTGTGTGTGTATATATACATATATATATATATATACCGTACTCTGATTATTCATCTATTCATCTGGATTACTGGACATTCACGGCTACCTCACACTACATATATATATATATATATATATATATATATAAATATGTGTGTATACACACATAAATTTATGAATGGAAAAGATAGATAAATACAGAAGGTATATTTTAAGTTTTTTTATTACTGATTTGTGGTTCTTTGAGGACCTGTAGAACTGAAGTGAAGAGAATTTAATGGGAAGTGAGCATCTGACATTTATTTTTGTCATGAAAGTCGATGGTGGACATATGTACAGTTTTCAATTTATGGTCCTTTCAAGTTTTTGTTTTTCGAGCCTTTCCACTGAGACCCTCCTAAGGGATCTAGCATATATGTCTCTAACAAGCCAATCAGCCACATTAAGTTTGAAGCCCGTAGCGGCTTCGGGGAGCTTGCAAGGGCTGCAGGCTTGAGATTTGGCCGAGTTACATAGCTATTAAATTTGAACATGCTGCGAGTTACGGCCTTGAGACGCAAACCCGTAAACCATTTGTTGAACGTTGGATGTGAGTGATCAATTAGTCCAACCCATAGTTACGGGTTTAGATGGAGCCAATGGCAAATGATTACGTCACTGAAGGCTTGCTTTATGGGACCAATTTAATAGCCGCAAGTCTTATGAGCTACATCACGGGCTACGGTTTTACAAGTTAGGGGAATTTAATAGGGCGGAATGTCAACTGTATATATTCAAGCTCAAGATCTCTATTTATCTTCTTTCTCTTTACATGAGTTCTTATCAAAACTACCCAGATTTCAGAATCTCCCAACCTTAAATCCAGCAACTCATTCATGTCTTCTCTGTCCATCATATCATTTCTCAGAGGCCTGTCAAGCAGAAAAGAGAAATAAAATAAAAAAATGCCAAACCATAGAAGGGGAGATGTTCAAAAGACATATCAGTTTTTCCTCACGTATCACTTTTTTCAGCAAAGAAATTTCTCTTGCTATTTCAACGGCTATCACTTTAGCCTTTCATGGATTCCTTCACCCAAGCGAATTCAACACATTACAACTCCAATCTCGATATTTAATGAAAGCAAGGCGAGCCAGCTGCGCCGTCACACATGTGAGCTTGGCAAAGCGAGGCAAAGCAGACAGGCAGCACTTAGGCTACAATGAGTGTCTAAGGTGCTCATTGCAGCCAGTGGAGCCGTCACACATGGGAGCCTTGCAAAGCACGGCGAAGCAGCCGCACAGCACTTAGGCTGCAATGAGCGGCCTTTGGCGCTCATTGCAGCCAGCGGCGCCGTCACAAATGCGGCACCATCACACATGCATCACAAATATAATAACACACTCACAGACAGCACAGGGGAGAGACAGGAAGCCTGGGAGTGATGTTGCAAGAGATTTTGAGCCTTATTTGTTTTTTTCGGCAATCCAAAATTGGCTAAGCAAGGAATAAAATGGTGGCCGAAAAACTTAAATATTTTAGAAACTGGCTGAAAATAAGGCTGAGCAAAGCCAGGCACGTGGGACTTAGAAAATACACGACGACAAAGATAGTAACACTTACACCAACAACGCCAGGCACGCGGGACTTTGAAAATAAAACAAACGGACTTGAGCGTGTAAAATGCAAACACTCAGCAGACACACAGAGGAGAAACAAACAGGGAAGGGACAGGGGGGAGATGGAGGAAAGAGACACATGGCATTCCCGAGCACAAAACTTGCAGGTTAACGAAACCCGCAATGAGTGGCTGTACAGTAGGCAGGAGGAAAGGCTTGCAATCAGTGCCAAATGCGCTCATTGCGAGCCACGAGATGAGCGCTGAAGGTGCACATTGCAAGGGTTCACGAAGAGTACCGCGAGCGGGAGAGGCCCGCAATGAGCATCCAAAGGCGCTCATTGCGACCCCCACAATGAGCGCCGAAGGTGATCAGTGCAAAGTAGGAAAGTTGAAGTACAGGGTGGAGAGCCTCTCAATGAGCGCCAAAGGCGCTCAGCGCAGGGCTCGCAATGAGCGCCAAAGGTGCTCAAAGGAGCAAAAGCCTCACATTGTGTGGCAGACAGCATTGGCAGCCTTACTATTTTAATCCCATCATTTTTGACGGGCAAGTAGCTAGTCACTAAATAAATATAAGTTTAATTCAAAATCAATTCTTTTTTTTGGGCCTCTAAGTGGGCTAGGATGACGTAGCTAAATTATGCCAGCTACTTTAAAGTTTCCTTCTTACAAGCATCACAGAGGGAAGGCTCAGACTAAAAATGCCAAGTTAAATAAATGAAAGGCTGTGGGAGGAGCCTTAACCTCTCACTACTACATAAACTGGCTAATTACTTACCACCAGTGTAAATGTAGTCTACCTCACCCTCCCCTCCCTTTATTCAGAAATTCAATCTCCATAGCCCTCAAAGCAGGATAGGATGACATAGCTAAATTTACTATACCATCAGCTCTCACAAGTGTTACAGAGGGAAGGCTCTGACCACAAATTACTAGAAATAAGCAGTGTCTGAACTGCAACATGTTGTCCTTATTTTACCATGGGTTTTAATATTAAGCTGATAAAACACAGTCAACATGAGTCCTTGTTTACAGCTCTTCTTATCTCACTAGTAAGATGGTAAGATAAAAGTGGATCAAACACATTGTTTCTGTATCTACCTATCTGTTGTTTTATTGTTAATTCCATTCAGTTAATATAACTTATTTTGCAAGTGGAAATTATCATGCATTTAATATATATATACAGTATATATATATATATATATATATATATATATATATTGTGACAGATCCCCTGTCACTCTCAGGATGGGTGCCCTAGTATCCAGCACTATAATAGAGGAACCAGGATGCCTTTAAATGCTTTAACAGGCTTTATTGCTTTTAGCCAACATATAATATACAGAACAGAAATAAAAAGAAAACCTAGCTTCTCTTTGAAGCCCTGAATAATTAAACTACAGTTCCCTCACTGTCTAAGTTATAAAGTTCACAGGCAGTCCTTCAGACAGCAGAGGTGTCTCTCTCACCTCTTAGTTGAGACTGTCTCTCAGGCTCTGTATCCCAGGCCTCTCTTTCAAAAACAGATTCCCTTTTCGGTAGTCACCTTCTGGGCCTTTCAGTTCCTCTTATCAACTGACATCTGCAGGCTCTCTCCTCAAAGCTTCTTGCTTTGTTCCACCATCTCTCAGCGCAGCCACTGGCAGCGGCCCTGCACAACTTGCAAACACTGCAGCTCTAGCAAGCAAGTCTCTGTCAATCCAGCAGTATTTAATAGGAGCCATTCCATTCCTCTGAGTGTGTATTTGAAACTGTGGTTAACCCCTTCACTCCCAGTGATATATCTTACAGTGCTTTCATCTGGCCACTGGGGGCACACCATCACAATATATATATATATATATATATATATATATATATATATATATATATATATATATATATATTTGTAGTTGTCACCTTCTCTTAAGAATTGAATGCTGATGGAATTAAAGATAGTAGCTGATGGTGCGGCAAAAACTACTTGACCCCTTAGCATGCTTACAGGCCTTTAATATTGAATAAAGGAATAATGTGGTAAGTATTTGTTATTAAGTTATGTTGTGTAAAGCTTCTCTAAATTTTGTATTGTAAGCTGATAGTGTGCCAGACCCCTTAGCCTGCTTAGAGGCCAAGAATATCGAATGTAGGCATGATGTGGTAATAATGTGTTATGAAGTTTTTTTATGGAAATCCTCTTGAATTTCTGCACGTGGATTTGGTATGTATCTTGTAATGCAGTTTGATTTCCAACTGCCTGTATTTCAATGATGTGGCAGGAGTATCAGATCTGGATATTGATGTGGCTGCTCCTATGTGGAATGCATGGCCGGAGTATGAGAAGATGTCAAGTTCTAATCTGATGTATAGAAGCGTATGTAATGTATGAATGTTTTAGTAGGCAAAAGCTGACTAGATACACAAGGTGGTGGTTGGTAAGTAGGTTCAGTGGGTAATGATAGAAGAATGGCCCCGAGCGATGTGACAGAACACCTGGAACGAGTTGGATAAGAGGATACCTAGATGGGCTTACAGGATATCTAGATGGGCTTACGTATACCGTAGTTTCTGGAGAATGAAGTGTGGGTATATAGTAGTCATTTCATAAGTCTTGTTGAGATGTAATGGGGTGGTTTTGTGAATTAGAAAAATCTCCGGGGTGAAGAAATCTGTAGAAACCTAACCTTATAGCAGTTGTGATAGTGGAGGATGATTTGGAACTTGAGTGGATTATTCGTATTAATAAGTGTTTTGAATAAGTAATTGTCTGTATGTAGACATTGTGTTTTAGATGAGGTGATTCTGGTCGCTAAACCACGTAGAAAATGCTTAATAGGGTGAGATTTCAGTGTGGATATTTCTGTCATGTATCCTGTGATCACATGGAATTGTATATACATTATTAAACTCTTTAGCTTCAAATATATCACACAGTTTACTAAGGTTCTACAGGGAAATATCATCCACAAAAAAAGGTACTGTAACAAATAGAGGCCTTTTTTTGTGCTTATATATCAAAGTACTACTGTACAAAACAGTAGCACATACTGCTACAGACTTCCAGTGCATGTGGAAGTGTCAAACACATTTATATAATGTAAAATTGCCGGCCATAAGGTTATCCTCAAGTCAAATTAACCAAAATTGCCCACACCAGATGGCCATGTTGCTTCTTAACTGCAGGTAAACCTATTATTCTATGTTAAACAAAAATAAAATACAAGGGAACTGTCGCCACCAATCCAATTTTGAAACATACTGACCAGCACTTATTTTCAACAAGTTTAATTAAACACATCTCACTTGTATAACAATGCATACTACTTGATAAATACATTGACACAACTCCTTTTTTTAAATGTGTGCACTGAAGGTTTATGAAGACAAAATTGTGCAAAAATAAACTTCTTTTACTCATCTTCATCCTCATAAGAAACCAATTTTCTTAGCTGTTCTGCTAAAATATAGTTTACAGACACTCCCCTTATTCAACTTGCAGATCAAAAACAACATCAAAAACAACTCTGTATATGACAGAATATTATTATGTAATTCCATATGTAATTTTGAGACCTGTATTTGTCTCATTAGTATTTACACAGAGTGAAATCTACTTCATGTTGTCTCTGGTGGGCCTTGAGGAGTAGGCCGTGAACCACTGCTCTATAATTAGAAGGTTAACAGCATATTTATTTTTTCTATATGAGATACAACTTATATTCAACTGTTTCTCCTTGTTTGGGGCAACTTATGAGTTGAGCATTATATGTTTTTAGCAAAGTGGTTTTAAATTCAGGTGTAAATCAAAGAACAGCAAACAGTTTCATACCAGATGATATATTATAATGGCTGACACAGTTAGCCATTAATATGTAGAAACTGCATCAAGGCTAACATATCATGGCTAACACAGTACCACACCTTGTCTAAGTCAATACACTATTATATATATATATTTTTAAATGTATTTTAAGTCATGTTTTCATTATTTTCTGTCTTATAAATGAAAACTAATTTGTAAAAATAATACTAGCATTACATTACATGTTTTAATGATGTGATGATGACAGTCTTGTTTACTATTGGCTGTTTCTAGATTACGCATGGTTTATGGTTTAAGCTTTCGGCCAGGTAGTTGAGACCTTGTTCAATTGAATCGCTCTGTAACTGTTGCAATTCTGAATGCAATTGAATAGGGCCCATATTCGTGTATACAATCCCTTATTAACCCTTCTAAAAGCTTTCCCAGTACAGAAGTAAGGCTTACAGGTCTATAATTCCCTGGATTTGCTCTTGCTCGCTTCTTAAATATAGGTATCACCTCTGCTTTTCTCCAGTCATCTGGTAGCAACCCTGGGTTGAGTGAATCTTGAAAAATTATAATGGTTATAATGGTTTGGCTATTACAGAACCACATTCCCTTTGTACCCTTGGATGTATTCCTAACAGGACATGGGGCTTTATTAAAATGTATTTTTTACAACCTCTTTTGGATTTCATCCTGTGTTAACCAATTATTTGGTGAAGGTACTGTATCCCCATTATGTTGCGTTATACCAAAAAATGGGTACTTCTCATGTGTATACCGAAGAAAATAACCTATTTAGCTCATCTGTCTTTTCCTGGTCAGTAATTGTCAGACGGCCTTTGATATCATCATGCTGAATAATATAATATAATTATTATTAATTATGTAATTTTTCATGCTATATGTGATGTCATGAGTGATGTCATAGCTGATGTCATTATTTATATCATTATCATGTAATGCATGGATGATTTTATCAGAAAAACCTTTGCAGGGGGAGGGATGTTAAGCAAGCATACTACCTTAACTTTCAAATTTCCTGCATTCTTCCAACCTTAAAGGGCCCTTTACCTCACTGTAAGTCCTTTTCATGGTGTGAAAGAGCAGAAGATTGTATGTCAACATTATGTATTTTTTTGTGTGTTAATTTCCCTAATAACAGCTAAATAAAATTGAAATATTTAAGTCCATTTACAAACACAGTATATCCTGACCTACTGGCAGCTTTATGATTAATAACAGACAGCGTGTATTGAGGACAATGATTAATAACAGTTTCTCCCTCCACTCAACGGTTAACCCACAACTGACCTGATTAGGTGATTTCAGCATGCTATGCTCTGCATAGATTGATTTGTTGAGGGTTAACTCTTTTTTTATTTTGCTCACTACACTTAGCAGTAGCTACTGAGCAGTAGCTGCATTTAAATAATTCAAAAAGTATTCCAACATGCTTTTAGGAGATCTTTATAGTTATTCTCTTAGGAGATCTTTACTGTGAGGTGGTTCAAATTGTGCTGAATTAAGTGGCCCTTTAATAACAGAGAGCCACTGCGCGTGGTGAGGACACTGATTGATAGCAACTTTTCACTAAACTCAGGAAAGCACTCAAAAGTTAACCCATAACTGACCAGTTTAGGTGATTCCAGCATTCCGTAATCTTCACAGAATGATTTGTTAAGGGTTAACGATATGGTAAATTTGCTCGGTCTGAGGAAACCGTAGAAGGCTAGTGTGGCTGCTGCTCTTATGTAAGGGAAGTTTTAGTTATGAATAGATCATAACTGCCCAACTGGATCCTTTGCCTGTAAGTGCCCAAGCGCATCCTGTGCCTGTAAGTGCCAATGTGCATCCTGTTTGTGCCTGTAAGAGCCAAGGTGCAGCCTGTGACTGTAAGAGCCAATATGAAGCCTGTGCTTACAAGAATCCAAGTGTAGCCTGTGCTCTATGAGAACCAAATTTCCAAGCAATAACCTCTTTCCTGCTTCTCCTCCTCTACAATGCCATCATCCCATTGGACCCTCAAGTCCTCTCAGTACAGTTTACATGAAGTTAAGTTCTATGTTAGTTGATGTAATTATTTTTTTTTTTATTTATGTCTGTTTTGTTTAAGGTTTTGTATATAAAAATAAAAAAAACACCATCAGTTTAAACTAAAATGTGAAAAATCTGGGTCCGGAACAGATTATTTCAATTTTCATTGAACTCATCCTGCCATCTAGTATGGATTAAGGAACAGAAACAAGTTACTACTGTATATATATACACATTTGTGTGAGCTGATGTTGGAAAGGGGCCGGGAGGTGCAAAAAATAATTAAGACTGTCCCCTCCTGGGGGGACAATGCCTTCAGATTTTTTAAAGCCACTCATTCCCTCAGAGCAGCATTCAAAAACCGCACACCTGTACATGTCATTAAAGCAATGGGCCGGTGGAGAATTATTATTCTTTATTTATAACCCGCCAGGGGTTAAGTACAAGTCAAGAACAATTTCAAACAGTGCAAAGGATGGAGGGCCCTGGTTTTGAGCTATCAATCAGACAGACATACATAGTACTTTCCGTAAAGCACCTATCAAGATTGAAAACTCGCAAACTTACATTCTAAAGGATCAACTGTTACAGCCGATACAAGCCCAACCCCAAAACTGAAATTTGTGAAGCATTTACTAAACGTAGTCAATAAGTCCATGTAATTTTTGGCCCTTTCAGCAGGCCTAAAATGGTCATAACTTCTGGCCACCCATTCAGCTACATGGGGAGAGGAGGCTAACCACACATGCTGTGTGTGTGGTCTCCTTGCACTGCTTTGCTCTGCTTTGCCTTTGCCGCTGTGCTGCCTTTTGCTGTTTTCTTCAGTCTCTTTTCCTGTCGTAAGTCCTCTCCCTCGTTCCTATGTCTCTCCCTCTTATTCACTTCCCCACTCGTCCCCCACTTTTCCACGAACCCTTCGTTTGTCTTTTTTTCCTATCCTTACCGAGATCTCACCTCCCATCCATGATTTTCATTCCCGGCTTCTCCTTACCCATCATGGCCTCTGAGATCTCGTCGCTCGCGAGATCTCAGCCAGCCCTTCTCTCCTCTCACTCTCCTTATTCCTCTGAGATCTCGTGTGTCATGAGATCTCAGCTCCTTTCCTTTCACTTTGCATGCCTCTACCCATGATTCTCGAGTCTTGCAAGATCGTGGCCATCTTTGTCATCTAGTACTCCACAACCACTAGTACTCCACAACCATTCCTTTATTTACTTGCTCTATCCTCACATTCACCTATAGGTTACTATGGCTGACTCTGTCCCTTCTGACCATGGAATTCCACCTTCGGGTTGCTGATTCTTCCCCCGCCAGAGCACCTTCCATTCTGGCTAGTCCAGCCTGTCCATGGCAAATGACCATAGCATAACTAATACAATAACTTCCTAGGTGCAGTATACCCCATCAGGCAGGAAGATGGAACTATACGGACTGCCCCAGGATGCTCAGAGGCCCAATCCGGTGCCAGCCAATCTGTAGACCAATCAGTTCCAGCAGTTTTGTATGATCACTGATGACTTCCACTGTGCATACACTCCAGAACCATATAGTTCACATTGAAAATACAAGCAGTGCTTCTTCCTTTACCTGCCCCTTTATCAGATAGAGGTGAGACTCCCATCCCAAATACCTCCAGTTATTATGTCATCGCACTATATCTGTCCTCAATTAAGGAGAGACATAGTCGAAGGGAAGGTCAATCTTGTCCCCATTCTTATGTCCTCCTCCGACACCTCTGAACCTCTGACCTTTCAGTCACCTTCAAACCCAAAGACCTGAGGATTCAATGTAAATTAACTGTGACGGAATTAGTTTTGGCCTTCAGAATTTATTGTGAAGTGATCTTCTCAATATACCCTCACAGGCATCAAGAGTTAGATGTCTATCTTTACCTCATAGTTGACCTGGCATACCGTTACAGCAGGTATTACAACTATGATTATCATTGCTACTTTGCTGCATCAACTTCAACCAATCCAACACCTACTGTCTCCATCATACAGCCTTCAACTCATAAACAACCAACCAGAGACCACCTGGGTAGAACCGTCCTCTATCTTGGTTCGACACCTATATGCAACAACTTTAATTCAAGATATTTGCCACCAAGCTAATAACCCCAAATGACAACAAGCTATTAAGCTCATTCTACTCACTGAACTTCTCCAAGACCACTCTTCACCACAGCTTGTTTCATACTTACTATTCAAATTTTCGAATGGTTTTCACACTGGGGTACTAGCATTGCCTCAGGCTTCGCATACTTGCGATAATCTATTTGTCCGAGTTACGGGAGCCTGAAGTTGTGAAAGACCGCCTATCAACTGAACTTGCAAAAGGTTATATTCTCAGCCCATTTTCAACTCCACCTTTTCCGCTCTAGCGTATAAATCCCCTTGGGATTGCCATTTTTAAATACTCACTAAAGAAACGTCTCATAATTGACCTCTCTGCTCCACATGGAACTTTCATTCCCAATATCAGTTCCTTAATTCCATCTGAAAAGTTCTCGCTACAATACACCTGTTTTAATCACCATCATTCTCACCCTAGGTCCACGATGTTGGCTTTCGTAGGCAGATATCAAGGAAGAATTCAAGCAGCTACCAATTCATCCCGACCTATGGCACCTGCATGGAGTAAAGTGGCAAGAGCAATTTTAGTTATCTACTAGTCTAACTTTCGGCTCCAGGAGTAGCCCAAAAATATTTGACCAGTTTGCAGAGGCACTGTGCTGAATATTTCTTAACTAGCGACTTGCCCGTCAAAAAATGACGGTCAATAAAAGAAAGTGTTGAAATGCTGTTTGTCACACAATGGGACTGTACTGTGTGCCTCAACTATATAGACCCATCTAACACACTAATGAATGCATGTAATAACATTTTAAGTGCCATTAGGGTCATCCAGGACCCTCATGACCCAAAGTGTAAGCACTACACCATTTTAACCCGGTCACTTATGGGGGTCTATCCAGACCCTCATAAGCCTCTATTTAACCCCATCAGTCCCATAAGGGTATATTCTGACCATTATGGGCCTGTTACAACCCAACATTAACCGCATAAGTGCCATGACGGCCCTCAAGGACCATCCTGACACTAAGTATAAACACTACACTGCACTATACCCCCCCAATAAAACATTAAATATCAACTAAACACCCTCTACACTAACCTATTAACACCTTCACTACCTACCTACACTACACTACCTACCCCCTAATAACCCCCTCCCCACCACTGTAATTACAGAAATCAAAAAAACTAGTCATCAAAAATCTACATTACATAAAATTAAAAAAACTAAATCACAAAAAATAAAAAATGTACATTACAAAAAAAACAACCTAAGTCACAAAAAGAAAGGAACATTACAGAAAATAAAAAAATACATTACAACCCCCCACTACATTTATTTATTTATTTTACATATAATACATACAATACAATACATACAATACATACAATACAATTAAATACAATACACCCCTATCTAATATACATCCCCCTATCTAATATACAATACTATCTATCTAATATACATCCCCCAATCTATCTAATATACAGTAAATGCTATCTCTATATAGCAACCCTAATTCTAAGCTAAAATAAAATAATTAAGACCACTTACCTTTGAGATGTTTCTTCAGATCAGCAACCTAGTGTAAAAAAGATTTAAAAAATTACTACAACACGTTTACATAAAATAAATAAACATTCTAAACATTCTAAATGTTCTACTCACCTTTCCAGCATGTCCCCATCCTTCTTTTCTTCTTCTCCGGTGCTTGTTAAAAAAAACATTACATTAGCACACATATATAAACATAAAACCAAGTAAAATAAACATAATCTACATTGTACTTACCTCCCCGCGATGTCTCCGGCCTCCTCGTCTTCTGCCCCGGCTGGGCCCTGGAAGTATCCGCGCCCTAAAAAAAAAGTAAAATAAAACAATACACATCCGCACTCACGGATGTCCCCGACTCTAATGAGCTTCCTACAGAGTGTTCCAGAATAAAATTGGCAATGGCGGCTTCTGATTGGCTAAAAACACTGTCTATCAAATTCAGCCAATGAGAAGACGCCAATTGTGAGCCAATGAGAAAGGGATACACCCCAAAATCCCACTCTGATTGGATAACGCACCTGTCAATCTTTATTTGAACCAATCCGAAGGCTTTATTGCCATCAGTGAATCACAATGGGATACACCCCCACGGGTGATTGGCTGAAGACAGCTGTGCCTTCCCATTGGCTGTAATACTGATTGACATTGACAACAGCCAATGAGAAGGGGCAAATGCCTTCAGCCAATCAGTACGTGGGGGTGTATTCCATTGTGATTGGCTATTGTCAGTGCAACCAATCAGAATGCGCAGATGCCTCCAGCCAATCACCCTGTGGGGGTGTATTCCATTGTGATTGGCTGAAGGCATCTGCGCCTTGTGATTGGTTTAAATAAAGATTGACAGGTGCATTATCCAATCAGAGTGGCATTTTAGGGTGTATCTGTCATGAATCATCCAGGGGCCATCTTGGATTTGGAACTGCCACATGTTATTGAACAGAAGGTTTTGGGCTCCCAGAGCCACTGTTATAATGTTATATATTCAGGGCAGAGTCCCACTGTTAATGTTATGCATTCAGAGAAGAGGCAGTTTACCACGTCACCACTAATAAAGTCGTCATAACGCATTAAGTGGACTGACGTGGGAAGTACTGCCTCAACTCATAACATGTGGGATATAAAATGTTGTAGTGGTAATATCTGTAAATATATTGTATTGTAATGTGGGAGCCATGTTGTGTGCAGTCATCCATATTGGGTCTGATACAGATAGTAACCTGAGTAGATCACCCATCTGCCTTCCAGCTATCACCTAGAGTAAACACTTGAAGTGATAGCAAGGCCAGAACAAAGGGGTCTGTACAGACATTGAGGCACCTTAACCCCATGGGGTCTTCAGACCACTATCAGGGTCATAGTATAGGAGCAAATAGGTGTTTCTCCCTTGAGAACCAGAGACCAAGTGAATTAGGTAGCCACACCTAATGGGCGGCCCATGGGAGGGGTCTGGAAGTTCCCAGAGCTTACCTCTAGTCCATTGGCCAGAGGTAATCAAGTTACTCTGGAGATTACCCCATTGGCCAAGAGGAAGATGAGGGTTGGACAAGGGGGTAGCCACTCCCTGTACTGGTTTTGTGAGTTGTTTAAATACGGTGTGTTTCCAAAATAAAGTGTTCTTAATTTTCATACTTTGACTAAGCATGTATTATTGACCCAGAGGCATATGCTTGTAGAGGAGCTCGTTCTGACTCCCTACCAAGGTGCTCCCAGGTACACTACCAAAGCAAGCTGGGACTTATGCCTTTGTACCGACAAAGACTGTCCAAAGGTCTAGAGTCACCCAAACTTAGGTCTAAACCTACTGGGGAAAAAAAGTACTAGGATAATCTAGATCCCATCATCATTGTAGGTTGTGACAGTATCCCTTTCTGATTGGCTCACACATTGGCGCCTCCTGATTGGGTGAATTTGATAGACAGCGTTTTCAACCAATCAGAAGGCGCCATTGCCTATTTTCTTCCGGAAAAGTCTCCGGGAGGCTCATTAGTGTCGGGATGTCCGCGAGTGTGGATGTGTTGTTTTTTTTGTTTTGGGTTTTTTTTAGAGCGCGGTTCCAGGGCGGGGCAGAAGAGGAGGAGGCCGGAGACATCGTGGGGAGGTAAGTACAATGTAGATTATGTTTATTTTCTTTTGTTTTTATGCTTATGTATGTGTATTAATGTTATGTTTTTTTTAACAGTGGCCGCACTTGAGAGAGTAGAATATTTAGAATGTTTAGAATATTTATAATTTTTTTTTATTTACTGTAAATATGTTGCACTAATTTTTTTTTTATTTTTTTTCCCTAGGTGGCTGATCTGAAGGGACATCTGCAAAGGTAAGTGGTCTTAATTATTTTATTTTAGCTTAGAATTAGATTATTTTATATATAGCATTTATTGTATGTTAGCTAGGGGTATGTGTTTTATATAGATAGCATAGCATGTACTGTATATTAGATTGTGGTATTTATTTAGATAGATTGGGGGATGTATATTAGAAAGATAGGATATATATTAGATAGATAGTATTTATTGTATATTAGATAGGGGTGTATTGTATTTCATTTTATTTGTATTGTATGTATTTGTATGTATGTATTATATGTATTTCCTTTTCAGGTGTGTAATTATTATTTTTTATTCTGTAGTGGGGGGGGTGTAATGTATTTTTTTATTTTCTGTAATGTTCCTTTTTTTATTTTTTGTGACTTAGGATTTTTAATTTTCTGTAATGTAGATTTTTTATTTTTTGTGACTTAGGTTTTTTTATTTTCTGTAATGTAGATTTTTTATTTTTTGTGATTTAGGTTTTTTATTTTATGTAATGTAGATTTTTTATTTTTTGTGACTTTAGGCTTTTTTATTTTCTGTAATTACAGTGGTGGGGACGGGGTTATTAGGCGGTAGGTAGTGTAGGCAGGTAGTGTAGGTGTTAATAGGTTAGTGTAGAGGGTGTTTAGTTGATATTTAATGTTTTATTGGGAGGTATAGTGCAGTGTAGTGTTTATACTAAGTGTCATGATGGTCCTTGAGGACCGTCATGGCACTTATGTGGTTAATGTTGGGTTGTAACAGGCCCATAATGGTCATAATATACCCTTATGGGACTGATGGGGTTAAATAGAGGCTTATGGGGGTCTGTATTGACTCCCATGAGTGAGGGGGTTAATTAAGGGCTTATGGAGGGCTGTATTGACCCTCCTGAGTGACAGGGTTAATTAAGCTTGCCAGAGTTATTTATGGGCTTATGTGGGTCTTTATTGACCCCCATGAGTGACAGTGTTAATTATATGTATTATGGGGGTCTGTATTGACCCCCATGAGTGAGGGTGTTAATTAAGTGCTTATGGGGGTCTATATTGACCCCCATGAGTGAGGGGTTTAATTAAGTGCTTATGAGGGTCTGTATTGACACCCATGAGTGACCGGGTTAATGAAAGGCTTATGTGGGTCTGTATTGACCCCCATGAGTGACAGGGTTAATGAAGGGCTTATGGGGGTCTGTATTGACCACCATGAGTGACAGAGTTAATTAAGGACTTTTGTGGGTCTATATTGACGCCCATGAGTGACAGGGTTAATTAGGGGTTTATGGGGGTCTGTATTAACTCCCATGAGTGAGGGGGTGAATTAAGGGCTTATGGAGGGCTGTATTGACCCTCCTGAGTGACAGGGTTAATTAAGGTTGCCAGGGTTATTTATGGGCTTATGTGGGTCTTTATTGACCCCCATGAGTGACAGTGTTAATTATATGTATTATGGGGGTCTGTATTGACCCCCATGAGTAAGGGTGTTAATTAAGTGCTTATGGGGGTCTATATTGACCCTCATAAGTGAGGGGTTTAATTAAGTGCTTATGGGGGTCTGTATTGACACACATGAGTGACCGGGTTAATGAAAGGCTTATGTGGGTCTGTATTGACCCCCATGAGTGACAGGGTTAATGAAGGGCTTATGGGGGTCTATATTGACCCTCATTAGTGACAGGGTTAATGAAGGGCTTATGGGGGTCTGTATTGTCCACCATGAGTGACAGAGTTAATTAAGGACTTATGCGGGTCTATATTGACCCCCATGAGTGACAGGGTTAACTAGGGGTTTATGGGGGTCTGTATTGACCCCCATGTGTGAGGGGGTTAAGTGATTATGGGGCTCTGTATTGACCCCCATGAGTGACAGGGTTAATGAAGGGATTATGGGGGTCTATATTGACCCCCATGAGTGACAGGGTTAATTAATGGTTGATGGGGCTCTGTATAGAGCCCCATGCGTGATAGTGTATATTTTTCTTATAACGTGTCCTTTAAGGACCTTTACGGTCCTTTAAGGACCCGTAACGCGGGAATTTTGAATTTTCATTGCAGCGGGGGTCATGTTCCAGTCTTCAAGGTCAACAAACTTTTTGACTGCCTCAGGATCTCCTACGCACCAGACAAAAGAAAAGGACCGACTCATAAGCCTGAATTCCTTGTTATCGTACTTGTTTCATGCAACCATATCTACCTCAGAATAAGCTTGAAATTCTCCAGGCTTTTATGTATGAATACACTAGCTCTGCATGCAAATCACCCCTTCGGTCCCAAAACTTCACTCACTATTAAAGCAGCAGCTTGTTTCTAAGGTTTTCTTCGCTCCAGCAAATTGGATATTTCCTCTTCTCAGTCACAGTACCTCACTAAGCAAGATATCACCTTTTCAGCAGATACATGTTCACTTCTATTAAACTCACCCATAACTATCACTTTTTATCCAACTCACGATATTACCTGTCCAGTCTCCATCCTTTGCTCCCAAATTTCTTCTCTCCAAGACAAACCTCCTTAACACCCACTCCTAAGCATTTCTAGTCAACCACTTTCTACCACGTTTATTCACTACATTTGAATCATTCTCACTCGCATAGGAATCGATCCCTTAAAATACTCTGGTCACTCTTTTCGCAGAGGAGCCGCATCATCAGCATCCAAGAATCAAACTCCTGCTCACGTTATCAAGGTCATGGGGCGCTGGAAGACGCAATGCAATAGTTGCTACATTCCAGACCCCAAAACCAAAATTCGTCCAGCATTTACCAAGCTTATTCAGTAAGCCTAGTAGTTTTTTGGCCCTCTTAGCAGGCCAGTTGTGAGTAGCTAAAGGCCACACTCTGCTACACAAGATGAAGGGCCCGACCACAAATATCCAGGTTAACTACCTGGGATTGTGGGAGGGCCCTTCTCCCTCCACCCTTTATAAACCCACTCCTACTTCCTAGCTGTGCACACGCTTCCAGCACCCTACCCTCCCAACCCTCACATTTCTGTAAATATTTTATTATATATTTTCATGTGACAACACTGAAGAAATGACACTCTGCAATAATGTAAAGTAGTAAGTGTACAGCCTGTATATGTGAATGAGCATCGAGGACAGAATCCAGCAGCGACATCTCCACTCTACTGTGCATGCATGGGACACTCAAACTGACTAAGCTGCCAGCTCCATAGACTGGAATGCACCCCACACACAGTGATATAGATATCTAATTGTATCTCTAATTTACATTTTATTTTGTATTTAATGTTTAGGATTTTTATACAAATTGCTTTGCATGCAGACATAGTATTGTACAGAATATGTTTCTATTATACAGTAGGTTATAAGTTCATATCCTCTTTCTTCCTTTTTTATATTTCTTTCATTCCACCACCCGTTTGTATATATATATATATATATATATATATATATATACAGTATCTCACAAAAGTAAGCACACCCCTCAAATTTTAGCAAATATTTTATTATATTTTTTCATGTGACAACACTGAAGAAATGACACCCGCTACAATGTAAAGTAGTAAGTGTACAGCCTGTATAACAGTGTAAATTTGCTGTCCCCTCAAAATAACTCAACACACAGCCATTAACGTCTAAACCGTTGGCAACAAAAGTGAGTACACCCCTAAGTGTAAGTGTCCAAATTAGGCCCAAAATGTGAATATTTTGTGTGGCCACCATTATTTTACAGCACTGCCTTAAGCCTCATGGACATGGAGTTCACCAGAGCTTCACAGGTTGCCACAGGAGTCATCTTCCACTCCTCCATGATGACATCACAGAGCTGGTGGATGTTAGAGATCTTGCACTCCCCCACCTTCCGTTTGAGGATGCCCCACAGATCCTCCATAGGGTTTAGGTCTGGAGACATGCTTGGCCAGTCCATCAACTTTAGCTTCTTTAGCAAGGCAGTGGTCATCTTGGAGGTGGTTTGGGGTTGATATCATGTTGGAATACTGCCCTGCAGCCCAGTCTCTGAAGGGAGGGGATCATGCTTTGCTTCTGTATGTCACAGTACATGTTGGCATTCATGGTTCCCTCAATGAACTGTAGCTCCCCAGTGCCGGCAGCACTCATGCAGGCCCAGACCATGACACTCCCAGCACCATGCTTGACTGTAGGCAAGACACACTTGTACTTGTACTTCTCACCTGGTTGCCGCCACACATGCTTGACACAATCTGAACCGAATAAGTTTATCTTGGTCTCATTGAACCACAGGACATGGTTCCTGTAATCCATGTCCTTAGTCTGCTTGTCTTCAGAAAACTGTTTGCGGGCTTTCTTGTGCATCATCTTTCTGGGTTGACAGCCTTGCAGACCAATTTGATGCAGTGTGCAGCGTATGGTCTGAGCACTGACAGGCTGACTCCCCACCCCCTGCATGAGTGCTGCCGGCACTGAGGAGCTACAGTTCATTGAGGGAACCATGAATGGCAAAATGTACTGGGCCTTCGGAGACTGGGCCGCAGTGCAGTATTCCAACATGATAACGACCCCAAACACACCTCCAAGATGACCACTGCCTTGATAAAGAAGCTGAAGGTAAAGGTGATGGACTGGCCAAGCATGTCACCAGACCTAAACCATATTGAGCATCTGTGGGGCATCCTCAAATGGAAGGTGTGGGGAGTGCAAGGTCTCTAACATGTGAAGCTCTGGTGAACTTCATGCCCATGAGGGTTAAGGCAGTGCTGGAAAATAATGGTGCCCACACAAAATATTGATACTGTGGGCCCAATTTGGACATTTCTACTTAGGGGCGTACTCACTTTTGTTGGCAACGGTTTAGACATTAATGACTGTGTGTTGAGTTATTTTTAGGGGACAGCAAATTTACACTGTTATACACGCTATACACTTACTACTTTACATTGTAGCAGAGTGTCATTTCTTCAGTGTTGTCACATGAAAAGATATAATAAAATATTTACAAATATGTGAGCGGTGTACTCACTTTTGTGAGATACTGCATACAGTATATATAAGACAATCAAAAATGTATTTATAACTGGTACATTATATATATATATATATATATATATATATATATATATATATATATAAAACATGACAAGTGAGATTGTAAAGTAAGCCTTTTAGTTCTTATCAGCCATTTACGTACATTATTGCTTGCTTACTATCTAACAGTGTCATGCATTGGAAGAATACCCTGATAAGAAACTGCCAGAAGGAAAAATAAATAAGCATTGTGTCAGTTATATGCTCTAAAAGTGCTACATTATATTTCCATTGCTTACAGGCAGAAGGATTGCATTATGCAAAAATAGCTTAATTTTGCACATTCACTACCAGGTTTGTTTAACTCATTCTCATGCAACAAAATAAAATTACATTCATTGACGTAAAGCTTTCAAACCAGATTGACAGTTCTGAATTATGAATAAGCCACACACATAAAATTATAAAATGACCATTAGGTCTGTGCTGAGAGAACAGGAAAACATATAAACAACAAATTACTTCTAAAAAATAAGCAGCTGTACCAAAATTGAATCAAGGTTACTGCTGCAGACGTTTATTATGTATATATGTTTTGCTACTTATTTTATTACTAGCGACGTGCCCGTCAAAAATGACGGCAATAAAATGTGAAGGCTGGCACTGCTCTTTACCCCAGAATGCTAGGCTCTCCACCCTCTAATTTGCGGGCCTCACAATGAGCACCTTTGGCACTCATTGTGAGCTTCTCCCACCGTCTACTTTACGGGCCTTTGCAGGCCTTGGCCAACCCGCCACTTTCATGCCAATTTTCATGCCAATGAGCACCTTCGACCTTTATCGCGAGACCCGCCTTGAGCGCCTTTGGCACTCATTGCAAGCTTCTCCCCACTTCCCCTCTACTTTACGGACCTCACGAAAAGTGCTCATTGCAGGCATCATCCAACCTGCCATTTTCGTGCCTCGCGCTGAGTGCCTTCGACGATCATCGCAAACTCAGCGATAAGCACCTTCGGCGCTCATTGCAAGGCTCTCCCCACTCTCTGCCCCCTGTGTCTGTTTCCCCCCTCTCCCTCCCATATGTCTGCTTCCCCCTCTCTTCTTCCCGCTGTCTCTTAGCACCCTCTCCCTCCCCTGTGTCTTTCTCCTCCCTCTCCGTCTTCAAGTCTTGCGTGCCACGCGATGAGCACCGATCGCGTCTTTTGCAAAGTCTTGTGGGCCTCGCAATGATCGCCTAAGCCCTACCGGCATCGGCCTTGTCAGGAGACTTTTTTTTCTAAATGACGGCTTTATGGCTGCCATTTTTTTCCTTGCTTAGCCAATTTCAGACCTCCCAAAAACGTAAATTAAACATCAAATTAGCTTGCAACCTCACTTACAGGCACTCTGCCTCTCCCCCTGTGGTGTGTGTGAGGTTGTAAGTTATTTTTTTAATTAATTGTGTCTTTTGACGGTTTTCCAACGGCTTCTGGGTTAGGCTTGAAAAAATATTCACCCGTTAAAGCTGTAGTTTTTTAAAAGTTAAAAGTCTTGCGTGCCTCACGATGAGTGCCAAAGGCCTACCGCCTTCGTCGCTGATCGCGGGTATCGCCATGAGTGCCATCAGAGCTCATTGCCAGACTTTTTCAAAGTCTTGCGAGCCTCCGGCGCTCATTGCAGCCCCCGTCAAAATTGTAACTTTCGGGCTTTTGCCACTCATTGCGCATGTGCAAGCCCATAACTTTTAACATAGTGTTACTGACAAACATGCAATTAAGACAACTATTATATGTGATAACAGCTCCTATAGTGATCCGTTGGGAAGTCCACCTGCTGTCACCCATAAGAAAGTTGGTTTCTTGTTCCTTAACTGGACACAACAAATTTTGTATAATGTAACTATATTAATGTAACTATAGTGTAACTTACATTTATAGGTAACTAGCTACTTGCTTAGGTAACTAGCTACTTGCCCGTCATTTAGGTTGAAAAAATACTTTAGTCCATCAAGTTCAACCTTTTTAGATCTCCTCTGATCTGCAATACACAGATTTATTGTTAATTGAGCCAGAGGAAGGCAAACAGTAACAAAAAAAACCCAGTGAACCCTTGCCAATTGTCTCAACAGGGAAAAAAATATAAAATTCCTTCCTGACCCCAGATACTGGTGATCAGATTCATCCCTGGATCAATATTCCCTCTCTATTTATCCAGGATAGCCCTTAATGCCCTTTTTATTAAAAAAAATCCCTTTTTAAAGTTATCTATCGAATCTGCTGACACCACCTCCTTTGGTAGAGAATTCCACAGATTAACCACCCTTACTGTGAAGTACCCTTTTCTTTCTTTAAGGTGAAATCTTTTTACTTCTAATCTCAAAGGATGTCCCCTTGTCAGTTGAAAACCTCTTGGCACAAAAAGTTCCCTTGACAAAGCCTTGTATTGATCCTGGATATATTTATATAAGGTAATCAAATCCCCTCTTAGATGCCTTTTTTCTAGAGTAAATAAGTTTAATTGTGTTAGTCTTTCTTCATAACTTAGCCCCTCCATTCCCTTTATTAGCTTTGTTGCCCTTCTCTGTACTTTTACCAGCTCTAAAATGTAATTTTTATTTAGTGGTGCCCAAAATTGTACTCCATATTCCAAATAAGGGGGGAATTAGGGATTTGTATAGTAACATAATTATATTTGCTTCCCTTGCTTCTATACCCTTCTTAATATATGCTAATATTTTACTTGCCTTTGCAGATGCTGCTTGGCATTGAGCACTGCTACCTAGGCAGTTGTCCACAATCACTCCCAAATCCCTTTCAATATCTGATACCCCTAGATTTGCTCTTGATTATAAATTGCATGGCTATTTTTCCTTCCCAGATGCATAACTTTACATTTATTCGTATTAAATCTCATCTGCCACTTAGATGCCCATTCCTCTAATTTATGTAAATCCCTTTGGAGGGAAAGTACCTCATTTTCTGATTTAACTACCTTGCACAACTTTGTGTCATCAGCAAAAATGGAGACACCACACTCCAATCCCACTTCCAAGTCATTAATAAAGACGGTAATAACATTTTAAGGCTGGGAATGCTGTACCTTCGCGCTCATTGCGATCCCCGTGCTGAGCACCTTCGGCACTCATTGCATGGCTCGCAGTGAGGGCCTTTGGCGTTCATTGCGAGCCTCTCTCTCCGCCCACTGTACGGGCCTAGCAATGAGCCCCAAAGGCGATCATCCCGAGGGCCGTACGTGACTGACTTGAAAGGGGCAGCAATGAGCGCCAAAGGCACTCATCCCGAGGGCCGTATGTGACAGGAAAAGGCGTTCATCGCAAGGCCCATAACATGGGGGGGGGGGCCGAGCCTCCAAACAGCTTTTGAGTTACAGGCTGTAACTAAAAAGCCGTTCGGGGGACGCCAAAAAGCCAATTCATTAGAAAATTAGCTTACAACCTCAAAGACAGCACTGGGGTAGAGGCAGGGAGCCTGTAAGTGAGGTTGCAAGCCTCATTCTGTTAACGGACGTAAAATGGCCACAAAGCTGCGAATCCTTGCGGCCATCGTGTAGAGCTACTGCTACCCTGCTATTCAAATGGACAGCGCTGCAAGGATATTCCCCTCACGGCCGGCCGCACATCATGCAAACGAACGCAAGCGTTTTTCCCGCGCCCGTAAATCTTGTTTTCTGGCTGCAAAGTCAGAAAACTGTAAATGCAAATATAAATTCAAGATGGCACTGTAAAGCTCTGTAAATGCTAGGCATCATAATGGGGGACATGAGGATTAATAGCAACACCCTCTCAAGCTTGCACATCGCCCAAATTCGATATATATCATTTACGGTTTATTTTCTGTCCCGAAGTCCTGCAGGCTCGTCCTTGTTAAAACCTGTACGGGTTCAGAGGTTGAGGGCCGCAAACTCAAAGCATTGTGGAAGCCAATATATATTCAATCCAGCACTGCAAAGCACTGTAAATGATGGGGAACATAATGGGGTGGCATGAGGATTAATAGCAAAACATTCTCAAGCTTGCACATCGCCAAATTGTACTTTGATTTTAAAATCCGTCCAAGTCCCACCGACTTCAATGATCAAGCCGGTAGCTCGTTTATTCAAGCCCGTAGCTCGTTATTCAAACCCGTGCGGTCTTGCATGATAGATAAAACACGAAGATTGAACATGAAGTTAAATATCTTTATTTGCGGATTTGAGAGTAGGGGAATGTTGAGCTATTAATTCTAAAACCAAACATCACTTTCACTTTTAAAAAAATTACAGGATGGCTTTTTTATGCTACGACTTGTAAGTAAGCCCTTTACGACCCGTGGGTCTATTTTACCCATTTACGGACTTGACGGAGGCTAATCCTGCAGCCTTTGCGGGTCTGAGGTGCTCCAAGCCCTTGGGACTTTGTCCACGGACATTTTACATGAATTAAAATAAAAATGATTTCAGATTTGAGTGTAGGGGAATGTTGTGCTATGAATGCTAACACCTCCAATCACTTTATCGTCTCATCAAAGTGCAGAATGGCTTTATTATGTGCTTAATTGGTGCTAGTGGGACCTTTTTGGTGCAAGTAAGCTGCGGCTCGGTTTTAGATAATTACGGCCATGACGAGAGGGTTTACGTAGCATTTGAATAGCAACCGTGGCTTTTTTGAGGCCGAAACTCTTGCGGCCGTGTAAGATCAAAGGCTTTCCTGCGGCGCGTGCGGCCTGCAAGGGATAACAGGGCGCCGGCCGCAAACCGGCCGGAGCCCTCGGCCGCAAGGGAATAAAATAGGCAAATAGCCTGCGGCCGGTCCTTGCGGCCACGCATCTCCTATGGCCGTTAATAGAATGAGGCCCATAGTAGGTCACATTAGCCAGATTTGTGGCATCAATAGGAGGAATCCTTTGAGGATCATAGAGCTCTACCGTTCTTGCTCTGTCCTGTGGAGTGTATTAGGCTTCATGTTAGTCTCACTGTACTCTTCCCATTCAGCTATGAGTGTATGTTGCTAGGTACAAGCCTGGCATTTTATCAATATGTGCTTTGTTTTAAAAGCAGCAGTCTTTTTAATACTAATAAAGTTTTTCATTCTTTGCTTTCATAGCATTTAGGGAGCTGGAAGACTGTTTTAATATAATAAATGTGCACAATACCTAAGCTATTAATTATATAATTTTACATATACAGATGGGCCCCGGGTTACAGATGACCCAACTTACCGATGTCCCCTACTTAAGCACAGGCTCAAAAGGCTTTTTTGTTTGCATTTGTTTTTATGTTCTGTTTGTTGTTGGAATTAAAAGAAACAGCACAATGGTTTCTGTAACTTATTAGTACACTACAGGAGTATTGTTATTATTATTACAACCTATGAGCAGGGGCGGCCCGTCCATTGGGGCGTCAGGGCAAACGCCCCCCCCAAATAACACAACAATGTATTAGTAATAACCCAAAAACAATTAAATATAAGGTGTACATCATCATTCAAGTCTTAATACAGTAATAAAATGAAGTAAAGTTAGTAAACTATTCCCAGGGACACTGTCACTTTAAGATAACCCCTTGCTCTACATTAACTAATGCTGCTGTGTCTATTGTAGCCCCCTGCACCCTGTGTGATCATATTACACTAGTAAAGTACACTAACCTTTAGACTCTTCTCTTCAATGAGGCCTGGCCTGGCCCCCTGATCGTTAATGCATGCCGCCCACCATCACAGTGATGATATGCATGGGCGGTCATAAATGTATCAATTTAATGACTGACAGTCTTCCATCATTGACCAATCAATGATGGAAGGTTGTACAGTTGCTAAGAGAACATTATAAACCCACCCAGACCGTTAGCCCTAAGCGCCCGCCAGCTAATAGGGCCTCGAGTTTACTTTTTGATTGACTGATACAGTGAAGAAAACCACCAGTTGCCTGTCCCTTCCCCCTTTTTGTTTCCTGACCCTGGTCACGCTGAGACTGAGAGACCTCCCTGGCTGAAACTACTCACATTTGCTCTGCTGCCTGCCTAACAGTAAGTCTACCTGGCACCTGCCCTGCCCCTGGCCAAACCAAACCAAACCCCTAGTAGCCCCTAATAAAAGGTAGGGGTGACCAGTTACCCCACTATGCCTGCCTGGCCTGCCACCTACCCAGCCACCCACCAACTTACCTACCACCGACGACCCTAGGCCTGCAATGCCTGGTTCCACCCCCAGCCATCACCCCCATGTGGCCTGTGCCAACCCCAATCAGGCCTGCCCTATGCGATGCCACCGCCCGATTACCACGATCACGGGATCGGGGTAGTTGGGTGGTGAGCGCGGTGGCACAGGCCCACATGGGGGTGATCGGATCACCCCCTTGATGAGACCTGTGCCACCCCTGATCACCTCCATGTCGCCTGTGCCACCCCCGAGGCCTGATCACCACCACCCCGATGTGGCCTATGCTATGCCACTGCCCGATTACCCCGATCACGGTGATCGGGGTATTCGGGCGGTGAGCGGGGTTGCACAGGCCACATGGGGGTGGATGTTCACCCCCATGAGGCCTGTGCCACCCCTGATCGTGGCCTATTCCCCCCTATTTTTATTCCATTTTTAGAAGTAACAGGCATGTGCCTGTCACTTTTAAAGATAAAATAAAAATAAGGTAAGGGAAAAACAATACAGTAAAAACATTATTACAATTATACAAATAAAGTAAACAGCTTTAAACAAACAATAATAAAAATAAAATAAACAACAGCACATACTTACCTGTCAAATTGACCCCTCCAGCGTTGGCCTTCTGTCCTCTATGACCTGGATAGTCATAATAATCCAATGTTGATTGAAGCCCATGTCATAAAATCCAATGTTGATTGAAGCCCATGTCAAATGTTGATTGAAGCCACTGGTCACATAAATAATCCAATATTGATTGAAGCCACTGGTCAAATAATCCAATGTTGATTGAAGCCACTGGTCAAATAATCCAATGTTGATTGAATCCACTGGTCAAATAATCCAATGTTGATTGAAGCCACTGCTCAAATAAATAATCCAATCTTGATTGAAGCCATTGTCCAAAAATAATCCAATCTTGATTTAAGCCATTGTCCATCCATCCATTCTGGCCCATTGAAAGATGACTCCACCAAAAAAAAACCGAAGCTCTAAAAAAAACAAAAAAAAAACTAACAGAGCTCCTCCTACAAGGAGCCCCACCCGCGATTAATTGATTTTTTCCCACGGTCTGCTTTATATACTAATTTTTGAAGGACTCTGATTGGCTTAAATTTTTTATTGACATCGATTTCAACCAATGAGAGTCTTTAAAAAATTAGCAAATCAGCAAGCAGGTATGGAAGCCTGTAAGGGAAAAAAAGGTTAGTGTGAACTTGTTTGACCCTGTATGTATTATACATATTACAGGGCTATTTATGTGATATACATGTTACAGGATAATATCCTGTAACATGTATAGCCAAAAAATAGCACCGTAATATGTATAAAAAATAATGTGTAATAGAAATACATGAACAATATAATAAAATAAGTAATAAAGTACATCAATTAATCAAATAATAAATATCAATTAATATATATTGTTTTATGTATATGTTTATGTATATTTATGTGTATTTTTTATGTGTGTGTGTGTGATATATATATATATATATATATTTATTTATATATATATATATATATATATATATATATATATTTATATATATATACATATATTTATATATATTTATATATATATATATATATATTTATATATATATATATTTATATATATTTATATATATATATATATATATATATACATTGATTGATAGATATATTGATTGATAGATATATTGATTGATATATATATATATATATATATTTATATATATTGATTTATATATTGATTATTGTTTGATATATATATATATATATATATATATTGAGTTATATATATATATATATATATATATATTTATATATTGATTGATTTATATATTGATTATTTATTTATATATATATATATATTTATTTATTGAGATATATTGATATCAATTGATATATATATATATATATATATATATATTTTTTTTTTTTTTTTGTACAATTTGGGCCTATATGGTCCCACTTTGTTATTTAAGGTTTTTAAGGTGCGGTTGGGGCCTATATGGTCCCACTTTGTTATTTAGGGTTTTTAAGGTGCGGTTGGGGCATATATGGTCCCAATTTGTTATTTAAGGTTTTTAAGGTGCGGTTGGGGCCTACATGGTCCCAATTTGTTATTTAGGGTTTTTAAGGTGCGGTTGGGGCCTATATGGTCCCACTTTGTTATTTAGGGTTTTTAAGGTGCGGTTGGGGGCTATATGGTCCCAATTTGTTATTTAAGGTTTTTAAGGTGCGGTTGGGGCCTATATGGTCCCACTTTGTTATTTAGGGTTTTTAAGGTGCGGTTGGGGCCTATATGGTCCCAATTTGTTATTTAGGGTTTTTAAGGTGCGGTTGGGGCCTATATGGTCCCACTTTGTTATTTAAGGTTTTTAAGGTGCGGTTGGGGCCTATTTGGTCCCACTTTGTTATTTAGGGTTTTTAAGGTGCGGTTGGGGCCTATATGGTCCCAATTTGTTATTTAGGGTTTTTAAGGTGTGGTTGGGGCCTATATGGTCACACTTGGTCTTTCAAGGTTTTAAAAGTTAAGGTTTGGGTCTTGAACGTTCTAATGTTTTTTTTTGTTGTTTTCTATCACTTCCCAGGTGCAAACTATTTGTGGAAGCAGATTTGTTTGGACTCGTTGGTTGACTTACTGGACGTGAATACCCTGAGAAGGAGAGTCAACTGTTGGTGAGTATCATTGCTTTTAATTTTCTGTCCATGCGTATAGGTGCAAATTTGATGTTGATGTACTCTTGTCACATGAGGGTTTGCAATCTGTAATGTATACCAATGAATTCAACACACTGTTATTTTAAAGTAATTTTGTGACATAATATAAATTAATATACCGTGATCTCTTTCTTCTATTGGTATCAGAAATGAATACTATTGACTCTCTACTTGTGAAGCCTTTCGGCACCCTAACCTATGAGGAGAAGGTGGAAGTAAAACGGTTAGGACCTGACCAACCAGAGATAAATCTGCAGCAAATCGCAAGAGATAGAGGGAAGCAATATATCCGTACTTTCAATACTGAATGGTACAAGAAGAACGACTGGCTTTGTGGAAGCGTTTCTAGGAAGGCCTTATATTGTTTCCCATGCATCCTATTTGGTGGTGACGCTGCTTGGACCAAAACTGGAGTGACTGACGTAAAACATCTAGCTGACAAATTGGCGAAACACAAAAGTTCTAAAGCTCACTTGGATAACAGGATCAAGTTTGAGATGCTTGGACAGGCGAACATTGCAGTTCAACTGGACCAAGGATACCAAGTCAGTATTCAAAAACACAACCAAGAAGTGGCTAAGAACAGGTACATCCTTTCCAAGATAATTGATTGTGTTCGCTTTTGTGGCGCTTTTGAACTGGCATTAAGAGGAGAGGACGAGAGTGAAACATCGCTAAATCCAGGAGTGTTTCGAGGCCTGGTGGATTTGGTTGGCAGTATCGATAGTGCAATGGAACAGCATTTGAAGACTGCAACTGTGTTTAAGGGCACGTCCAAAACCGTGCAGAATGAGCTACTGGACTGCATGCATGAAGTTATTAAGGAAGTGATTCACCAAGAGCTTAAGGAAGCCCAGTTTGTGGCAATCCAAGCGGATGAAACAACCAATATTTCCGCTAGGACACAGTGCGTTGTAGTCTATTGCTACATTGACAAGAAGCATCAAGTGGTGGAAAGATTTGATGGCTTCATGGAAATGAAATCAACGGATGCAGACTCGATTGCTGCTGTTGTGCTGGAAACACTGAATACTGTTCTCCCAGAGCCAGAAGACAAGAAGAAACTCATAGCTCAAAGCTACGATGGTGCCAGCGTGATGCGTGGAGATCAAGGAGGAGTTCAAAGAAAAATAAAAGACGTGTACCCGAACGCACACTACGTCCATTGCTATGCTCACCAACTGAACCTAATAATGGAGAAAGCAGTTTCAAGGATTGGAAGAGTTAGAGGTTTTTTTTAAAAAAACAGGCGGCATACCATCTTTTTTGTCACGCTCTCCAAAAAGGACTGGAGTTCAGGATGAGGTAGTTGGTAGAAGACTTCCAAGAGGTGCACCGACACGATGGAACTTCAACGTTAGGACCGTGAACGTCATCTACGAGAACAGAGATGCGCTACTTGAGTGTTTCCAGACAATTGAAGCATGTCTAAACTTTGATCCAACATCTATACGGGAAGCCGCAGGTTTCATTGGAATGCTGGAAGACAGGGAGTTCCTTTACTTCCTTAAATTATTTCATTTAATAATGCCACATGTTGACATCCTCTATAGTCAGCTTCAGAAGCGAGACACGGATACTGTTTATATCAAAAAAGTCACAGAAGACTTTGTCGCCAGCATCCAGAAAATCCGTAATTCTGTTGAAGAGATAGAAGCAAGTTTGCCGAGTGATGTAACAGTCAACAGACGGAGTGCGGAGATCTCAACCTTGATACAACTTTCAAGAGAGGTATGTGACATAGTGGTGGTTCATGCAAAATAACGTTTTTCATTTTCAAATCACCTAGTCAGTGCCAAACTTGTTCAAAGTGACTTGTATAAAACCCATGACACTTGCTTTCCAACCCAAGCTCTGGAAGACACCGTGCAAGCATATCCAATACTGAAGAAGGAACAATTACGCACTGAGCTGTCACTTCTGTATGGGAAGACAGATTTTCATACTTGTACAAGTGCTGTTGCTCTGCACAAACTTTTACATCAATTTAATCTGCAGAATGATTTCACAGAGACAGTGAAATTATTAAGAATCTTGATTACAACACCGATGACCACTGCAGAATCAGAAAGATGCTTCTCCACATTGAAGAGGATAAAAACCTTTTTAAGAAGCACCATGTCCCTGGAGCGGTTGAATGCATTGGCGATGCTCTCAATGGAAATGCAACTGATTTCCAAGATCCCAGACTTCAATGAAAAAACTATTGAGAAGTTTTGTTCTTTGAAAGATCGCCGTGCAAAATTTAAATACAAGTGATTGAAGCAAAGAAGAATGCATACCCCCAGGGTGTGCAAAGATAAACTGCGTTAAGCAGCACCACCTCACACTACCAAACATAACTAGTGGTAAGTAAAGTATGAACGGTGTGTGGGTGTGCATATGGAAGGAGCTATGAAAGGTGTGTGCATGGTCAGTAACAAGCCTTGGCGTGGTTTGAAGGAATTGGAGGCACTTCCAAGGGTAGCTGTCACTTGTGTACGGGAAGCAAGAATTCCATGTCTGTACAAGTGCTGTTGCTCTGCAGCAACTTTAGCATCAATTTAATCTACATAATTTAACAGAGTGAGTGAAGCTATAAGGAATCCTGCTTACAACACCGAAGACTACTAAAGAACCAGAAAGATGCTTCTCCACATTGAAGAGGATAAAAAGGTATTTAAAAAGCACCATGGCCCTGTAGCGGTTGAATGCATTGGTTTGAAGGAATTGGAGGCACCTTCAAGGGTACGTAAAGTTCTCAGAAATGGCACCACCTCACTACCAAAAATAACTAGTGGTAAGTAAAGTATGAATGGTGTGTGGGTGTGCATATTGAAGGAGCTATGAAAGGTGTGTGAATGGTCAGTAATAATTGTTGAAGCCTTGGCATGGCGTTAGTGCTCATATGGTTATCCATATGCTAATTCAACGTGTTTGTTTGACATTGATTATTGTGTTGTCTAAACAGAAGTTAAATGTTGTTGTTTTCTTGAATCCCAAGATCCACTGGTTTGGGCCTATACAGTGCTGATTGGTCTTCTAAGGTATGTTTGGGGCCTATGGTCACACTTGGTCTTCTAAGGTATGTTTGGGGCCTATATAGTTCCACTTGGTCTTCTAATGTATGTGTAACGGAACCCATCACTGTTTTACCCTGTTTTATGATTATTATGGTTAAAATATGATCCTAAAATATGTATGTTGGTTGATGCTCTGCAGAATATTGTCCCAGACATTTACAGCTACTTGGCATGGGAGATAATCTTGTTACAGCAACTCCGCATAAGATAAAGGAAGTCTATTGTATACAGTGTTTTCATTCTCAGATAAGAACAAAGAAGTGTAATTGAATCAATGTCTGATTGTATCAAAGTTGCCAGGGAGGTGTGACCCCCCTATTGTTCTCTTTATGTGTATTGTGTGTGGCCAAATATGGGCATGTGTATTATCTGTGGCCAAAGAGGTGTATATATATTTCCGTAAAGGTAAATAAAGTCAGTATTCATTTGACTCCCAAATTGTGTGTCGTCCAATATGGGAGGTCGGGGATGGTGAAACTGTAGTGCCTCGTGGGTATTTTATCGTATACCAGCGGAGATTTTGGACTGCGTGTCCCAGCTCCGTTACATTTGGTGGCAGTGGTGGGATCTACCAAACCCCTCCACGGTACAACAATGCCCGATCTTTCATCAGGTGCCACACGTGTAACCAGCAGGGCCACATGCAAAGAGACTGCCCCAGAAACAGAAACCGCTCCACGTGGAATACTCCAACCAATTTCCCTGCAAACCGGGCAGAAGTACACTGCTACCAGAGTGAGCCTCGACAACCTTTCTTCGGGACCCAGTCTAATGAAGAATCTTTGGGCACCCTCCACGAGGTTAACCCAGTACAAGCAGCTGCAGACAACCGACAGGGACACCGCCAAGGGGTACACGTAGAGGGAAAACGCCTTCAGGGTCTGCGCGATTCTGGGGCCACCATAACCCTGGTTCGCAATCACCTAGTCCCCAAGCACCAGCTCACTGGAGAATATGTGGCAGTCCGGGTGGCAGGGGGGGCGATTTACAAAATTCCCACTGCTAAAGTACATTTGGATTGGGGAGCGGGGTCGGGGAATGTGGAAGTGGGCCTCATGCAGGACTTACCAGCTGATGTCATCCTGGGTAACGACTTGGGGGAGCTGACCTCCGCTTTTGTTTCTCCGCACCCCGCGCAGGAAGCGCTACCCGTGGTAACACGGCAGCAGGCCCGCACCACCGCATCTTCTGAACACTCTGAGGCTCCAGTAAGTAATAGTACTGACCCACCTTTCATCCCCTGGGCTCCCCCCTTAGAGTTTGGTACTGAAGTAGTCACTGACCCGTCCCTGCAGGTATACCGGGATAGGGTTACACAGAATCAGGCAGGGTTGGAGGGGGAAAGATACGCTTGGGAGAAAGGATTATTGTATAGATATGCTGAGAAGGTAGTAGCAGGATCTGTACCTGTGACCCTCACACAATTAGTCGTGCCCCGAAAGTACAGGCAAGAATTACTACGTATTGCCCATGACATCCCTTTATCAGGACATCTAGGCGTCAGTAGGACGAAGCATCGTTTGACCCAAAACTTCTTTTGGCCAGGGGTCTCCAAAGATATTCGGCAGTATTGCCAAACTTGTGACACATGCCAGAGAGTAGGTAAGAGAGGGGACCGGTACAAGGCAAAAATGCACTCCCTACCCATAATAGATGAGCCCTTCAGCAGAGTGGCAGTAGATATAATCGGACCCCTAGCAAAACCCAGCCCGTCAGGGGAGAAGTATATACTAACCGTAGTAGACTATGCCACCCGGTACCCAGAGGCCGTAGCCCTAACTAATATCAATGCGGAGACTATAGTAGATGCCCTAATCCGGATATTCTCTAGAATGGGGTTCCCCAAAGAGATTATCTCAGATCGGGGTACCCAATTCACGGCCGAAGTCACCAATCAGTTATGGAGAACATGTGGGGTGAAACCTATTGTAAACTCAGCGTATCACCCCCAGTCCAATGGGCTCTGTGAACGGTTCAACGGAACATTAAAGCAAATGCTCCGTAACTTCATGGATACCCAGAAGAACTGGGAAAGGTTTCTTCCCCATCTGCTCTTCGCGTACCGAGAGGTACCCCAGGAGTCCACGGGGTTCTCGCCATTCGAATTACTATTCGAAAGGAGAATGCGGGGTCCCTTAGACCTCATTAGGGAACACTGGGAGGGAACGGTCACCAGTAACGGTACCCCTATCGTCCCATATGTACTAGAGTTCAGGGAACGCTTGGAGACCCTAATCCAGACGGTACGGTCTAATCTCCAGGCGGCCCAGCAACGACAGCGCAGATGGTACGATAAGGGAGCCAGAGACCGCAGTTTTCAAATAGGACAAAAGGTGTTAATCTTGAAGCCAGTTCAAAATGACAAACTGCAGGCCTCCTGGCAAGGCCCTTATAAGGTGGTGGAACAGGTATGTGACACCACCTATATAATTGCCCCATGTACAGGAACAGGCGGTAGACGCATGCTCCACGTTAACATGCTGAAACCCTATCACGAGTGGACCGAAGAAGTAACTGCCATATGTGCCTCGGCCGCTGAGGACCCGAATAATCTACCCCTACCAGACCTATTAGCCCAAGGGGGGGCCAACACAGAATTAGGGGAAGTACAGCTAGGAGACAGGCTGAGCACTAGAGAGCGAGCTCAAATACTAGAGCTTATCCGGGAAAAAGGGGATACATTCTCCAACCAGCCCGGGTATACCCCGCTGGCTACCCACAGGGTAGAGACCCCAGGGCAACACCCTCTTCGACAAACCCCCTACCGCATACCAGAATCCGTAAAAGATCATATGCGGAAGGAGATTGACGAAATGTTACAACTAGGAGTGATAGAACACTCAGATAGCCCATGGGCCTCTCCGGTAGTGCTGGTACCGAAGCGGGACGGAACCACCCGCTTCTGCGTCGACTACCGGAAACTTAATGATAAAACAATTTCAGATGCCTATCCCATGCCCCAAATCGATGAGCTATTAGATAAAATGGCCAGGGGCCAGTACCTCACCACAATAGACTTGTGCAAAGGGTACTGGCAGATCCCACTAGCCGAGGATGCCATCTCAAAGTCCGCATTCGTCACCCCGTTTGGGCTATACCAATTCAAGGTGATGCCATTCGGGATGAAGAATGCGCCGGCTACGTTTCAGCGGATGGTGGACCGGTTACTGGACGGATCCCAGGAGTATGCTTGCGCCTATTTAGATGACATAGCAATATTTAGCAACTCCTGGGACGTGCACTTGACCCATATAGGAGCCATCCTCGACCGCATCAGGGAGGCAGGTCTCACGTTAAAACCCAGCAAGTGCCACGTAGGTATGGCCGAAGTGCAGTACTTAGGCCACAGGGTGGGTAGTGGGCGGCAAAAGCCAGAACCCGCTAAGATAGAGGCCGTAGCTAAGTGGCCAACCCCTCGCACGAAAACTCAGGTTTTAGCTTTTCTAGGAACCGCCGGGTATTACCGTAAATTTGTGCCTGATTATAGTGCCCTAGCCAAGCCCCTTACTGACCTCACCAAAAAGAACTTACCCAAAGTAGTGACCTGGAGCCCAGAGTGTGAGAAGGCATTCCAAGAACTGAAATCTGCCCTAATTCATGCTCCTGTACTGGCCGCTCCCGATCCAACTAAACGCTTTCTCGTTCATACAGATGCTTCTATGTTTGGATTGGGAGCAGTGCTGAGCCAAGTTGGGGCCGATGGCGGCGAGCATCCAGTCGCTTACTTAAGTCGGAAACTACAACCCAGGGAAGTAAGCTATGCCGCCATCGAAAAGGAATGCCTGGCGGTGGTGTGGGCCCTCAAGAAACTACAGCCCTACTTATATGGCCAACAATTTGCCTTGCTCACAGATCACAACCCGTTGGTGTGGCTAAACCGGGTGTCAGGGGACAACGCTAGACTACTGAGATGGAGTTTGGCACTACAACCATTTGATTTCACCATCCTGTATCGCCCAGGGAAACAAAATGGTAACGCCGACGGGTTGTCCAGACAGACAGAACTCGAGAAATGATCTGTGAGCACTCCTCCGGACATCCCCAAGCAGATCCGTTGGGATCAGACCGTGTATGCCGGCTTATGGTCACGGGGGAGGTGTGTAACGGAACCCATCACTGTTTTACCCTGTTTTATGATTATTATGGTTAAAATATGATCCTAAAATATGTATGTTGGTTGATGCTCTGCAGAATATTGTCCCAGACATTTACAGCTACTTGGCATGGGAGATAATCTTGTTACAGCAACTCCGCATAAGATAAAGGAAGTCTATTGTATACAGTGTTTTCATTCTCAGATAAGAACAAAGAAGTGTAATTGAATCAATGTCTGATTGTATCAAAGTTGCCAGGGAGGTGTGACCCCCCCCCCCTATTGTTCTCTTTATGTGTATTGTGTGTGGCCAAATATGGGCATGTGTATTATCTGTGGCCAAAGAGATGTATATATATTTCTGTAAAGGTAAATAAAGTCAGTATTCATTTGACTCCCAAATTGTGTGTCGTCCAATATGGGAGGTCGGGGATGGTGAAACTGTAGTGCCTCGTGGGTATTTTATCGTATACCAGCGGAGATTTTGGACTGCGTGTCCCAGCTCCGTTACAGTATGTTTGGGGCCTATGGTCACACTTGGTCTTCTAAGGTATGTTTGAGGCCTATATGGTCACACTTGGTCTTCTAAGGTATGTTTGGGGCCTATATAGTTCCACTTGGTCTTCTAATGTATGTTTGGGGCCTATGGTCACACTTGGTCTTCTAAGGTATGTTTGAGGCCTATATGGTCACACTTGGTCTTCTAAGGTATGTTTGGGGCCTATATAGTTCCACTTGGTCTTTTAAGGTATGTTTGGGGCCTATGGTCACACTTGGTCTTCTAAGGTATGTTTGAGGCCTATATGGTTCCACTTGGTCTTCTAAGGTATGTTTGGGGCCTATATGGTTCCACTTGGTCGTTTAATGTTTTTTAAGTATGGTTTTGTTCTTGAATGGTCTGATTGATTTGCTTGTTTTCTTTCAACCCCAGGTGCAAACCCTATGTGGCTGCAGATTTGTTTCTACTCGTTGGTCAACTTACTGAACGTGAATACCCTGAGAAGAAGACCCGACTAATGGTAGGTGTCACTCCTTTAATTTTTCTGTTAATACGTATAGGTGCAATTATGATATTGCTGTAGTCTTGTCACATGAGTTTTTTTAATCTATATTGTATACCAATGAATTTAACACATTGTTACTTTACTTCTTGACATTTCTGCATTGGTGATCATTTATTTCAATGGGCTTCACAAGTATAAGGTCATTGGGCGGGGCTTATAAAGGTCATCATGACGTCAGGGGGAGGAGTTATAAAATGGGTGTGGTTTGAAAAGGGGGGAGTGGCTATGTTTCGTCCTGTCGCCCCTCCAACTTGAAAAGTCACCAGCCGCCACTGCCTATGAGCCATTATAGTATTGTTATTATTATTATTCATCAGGTATCCAAGTTACATATAGATCCAGTTTAAAGACGTTTTTTTAGGAACGTACCTCGTCCCATATACAGTTGTGCTCAAAAGTTTGCATACCCTAGCAGAAATTGTAAAATTTGGGCATTTACTTTGAAAATATTACTGATCATGCAAAAAATATATATTTTATTAAAGGATAGTGATCATATGAAGCCATTTATTATCATATAGTTGGTTGGTTCCTTTTTAAATCATAATGATAACCGAAATCATCCAAATGGCCCTGATCAAAACTGTCATACCCTTGAATGTTTGGCCTTGTTACAGACACACAGGTTAAAATGGCAATTAAAGGTTCATTTTATTACACCTGTGGCTTTTTAAAAGGCAATAAGTTGGTGAAGTGAAATGAGAAAAATATATACATCAAACTATTTTTTAGAAACAGAAAATAGAAAATTGGCATGTGCGTATGTATTCACCCCCTTTGTAATGAAGCCCATAAAAAGCTCTGGTTTAACCAAATACCTTCAGAAGTCACATAATTAGTGAAATGATGCCCACCTGTGTGCAATCTAAGTGTCACATGATCTGTCATTACATATGCACACCTTTTTTTAAAGGCCCCAGAGGCTGCAACACCTAAGCAAGAGGCACCAATAACAAAACACTGTCATGAAGACCAAGGAACTCTTCAAACAAGTAAGGGACAATGTTGTTGAGAAGTACAAGTCAGGGTTAGGTTATAAAAAAAAAAATCTTTGATGATCCCCAGGAGCACCATAAAATGTATCATAACCAAATGGAAAGAACATGGCACAACAGCAAAGCTGCTAAGAGACAGCCGCCCACCAAAACTCACAGACCAGGCAAGGAGGTCTATTAATCAGAGAGGCAGTACAGAGACCTAAGGTAACCCTGGAGGAGCTGCAGAGTCCCACATCAGAGACTGGAGTATCAGTACATAGGGCGACAATAAGCTGTATGCTCCATAGAGTTGGGCTTTATGGCAGAGTGGCCAGAAGAAAGACATTACTTTCAGAAAAAAACAAAATGGCACATTTTGAGTTTGCGAAAAGGCATGTGGGAGACTCCCAAAATGTATGGAGGAAGGTGCTCTGGTCTGATGAAACTAAAATTGAACTTTTCAGCCATCAATGAAAATGCTACAGTATGTCTGGCACAAACCCAACACATCACATCACAAAAAAAAAACACCATCCCCACAGTGAAAAATGGTGGTGGCAGCATCATGCTGTGGGGATATTTTTCAGCAGCCGAGACAGGGAAACTGGTCAGAAATGAGGGAAAGATGGATGGTGCTAAATACAGGGATATCCTTGAGCAAAACCTGTACCACCCTGTGCATGACTTGAGGCTAGGACAGAGGTTCACCTGCCAGCAGGACAATGACCCCAAACATACTGCTAAAGCAACACTTGAGTGGTTTAAGGGAAAATATGTAAATGTGTTGAAATGGCCTAGTCAAAGCCCAGACCTCAATCCAATAGAAAATCTGTGGTCAGACTTAAAGATTGCTGTTTTTAAGCACAAACCATCCAACTTGAAGGAAATGGAGCAGTTTTGCAAGGAGGAATGGGCAAAAATCCCAGTGGTAAGATGTGGCAAGCTCATAGAGACTTATCCAAAGCGACTTGGATCTGTGATTGCCGCAAAAGGTGGCTCTACAAATATTGACTTTAGGGGGGGTGAAAAGTTATGCACATTGACTTTTTCTGTTATTTTGTCCTATTTGTTGTTTGCTTCACAATAAAAAAAAAACATCTTCAAAGTTGTGGGCATGTTCTGTAAATTAAATGATGCAAATCCTCAAACAATCCATGTTAATTCCAGGTTGTGAGGCAACAAAACATGAAAAATGCCAAGGGGGGTGAATACTTTTGCAAGGCACTGTATATATATATATATATATATATATATATATATATGTATAAAACGTATCACATATATAGTTGTGGTAATTATGAATTGGCGGTCAAGCTATGTTAAAAACTACGGGCTTGCGCAAGTGACAGGTTTGGCCAAAGCCAGCAATGAGCGACAATGGCCAATGTCGCTCATCGCGACGCCCGTAAAGTAGACGTGGCAGAGGCTTGCAAGCAAGGCATGAAAGTGGCGGGTTGGCCGAGGCCAGCATTAAGGTGCAAAGTAGACCGTAGGAGAGGGTCGCAATGAGCACCAAAGGCCCACATTGTGAGGCCTGTAAGTTAGAGGGGGGAGAGCCATGCATTGTGTGGCAAACGGCATTGCCAGCCTCCAAATTGCTGTCATTTGTGACAGCCAAGTCGCTAGTATATTACATTTATGTGTATATGTATATACATGTGTATTTATATATATAAATATATATATACTAGCGAATTGCCCGTCAAAAAATGACGGCAATAGAATTGTAAGTCAAGGAATGGTGTTTGGTACAGACATTATTTTTTGTGGTGATCTGAGATGTCGGCGCTCATTGCGAGCCTCTCGGTTGTTGTATTTTTTTATGAGAGGCACTTTTGCTGTCATTGTAAGGTCGGCGCTGATCTGCTTTTTGCGCTTATTGCAAGGATGTCCCCTGGGTGTGTGGTATGAGCAGTGTTGGCGCTCGTTGTGAGGCGTGCAGTGAATGTCTTTTGCGTTTCTTGCGATAGTGTTTTTTTTTTTGTGTATGTGTTTTTGTTATGCTTATGAAATAATTAGTAAATGAATAAATTAATATACTTTATGTTACCTATTTGTAAGTAATACATGCAGGAAGCATTGTACTGAAGAGCCAACAGTCTGTTTTCATGTTCCTGCAGCATACAATGTAGGTTTGCAGTGTTGTGGAGCTGAGGTGTAAGTGTCAGCAATGTGTGCAGTGTGTAGTGTGTAGTGTAAATAGGCTGCGTGCGCGAGGGGAAGCCGTTAGTGTAGCTGGGTACTTCCGCATTCTGTAAGTTAGTGTTGTAAAATGGTGGCGAATGTGTATGTGGTAGGCGGGTTTGTATGATTTAGCATCCTTGCTAATGGTGTATGTTGTAGGTCTTACGAGTAAGTAAAAGCCGTATTTGCTTTGGGTTATTTAGTGGCTTTAGGGGTCGTGTAGCCTCGATTTCGTTTTTTTCGGCTGCCATTTTTGCTCTCGCTTAGGAGATTTTCGAGTGTCAAAACTTTGTACATCTGACCGAATTCGAGGTTTTTAATGTTTGGCGCTGTGCGCGGGTTGTCCGTTAAGGTAATGGATTTTTTGTAAGTCCCGCGGGTCGTAATTGTTTTTGTGTAAGTCCGCAATTTATTTTTTTCTAAGTCCCACGGCTCGTATATTTTTGTGTAAGTCCGTAGTTAGTCATTGCATGTTTTTTTTTTGCAAGTCCCGCTTGTGTGGTGGTTTGTAACCGGTTGTGAGGCACTGTAGAGCCTCCACCTCCACAAATGCGGCCCCTCGCTTCTTGAGGGTCCGCAATTGCGGCTCATTGCAGCCGATGTGGGAGCCACCAGCTCTGCAAATGCGGCCCCTTGCTTTGCGAGGGTCCGCATTTGCGGTCCGAAAGTCGTAGGGGGTCGTAGGCGCTCATCTCCACCAGCGCAAGGAGCGAGCCCGACGCATTGCTGAAAACTATATATGTGATATATACATATATATATATATATATATATATATATATATATATATATATATATATATATCACATATTATAATTGTCTAACTACGAGACGTCGTCACGCTGCGTTGCGCAGTGCGTACGACTTTGCGATGAGCGACGCAGGCGCTCATCGCCCGGCGAGCCTCGCGCAGCGAGGCGAGCCGTTAAACCGCTCTATTGCGTAGTGCGTACGACTTAGCGATGAGCCTCGCGTAGCGAGGTGAGCCGTTACTTCGTAGCACTTTGGCAATGAGCGCCGCAGGCGCTCATTGCAGGCGAGCCTCGCGTAGCGAGGCGAGCCATTACTTCGTAGCACTTACAAAAAAAATACGAGCTGAAAAAATTACGACGTAAGCGGCGGAACCAAAACAATCCAAAAAACACTAAATACACACAAAAAAATAAAATAAAGGTTACTTACAGCTTGGGGAAGCAGGCAGGACCTCTGGAAGTGAGGTGGAACTCCAATTTACAGCGATTTTGCAGAGTTACAAAGATCGAAAATCGGCTAAGTGAGAAAAAAATGGCCGCCGAAAAAAATGAAAACGAGGCTATACTACTACGAACTGCGTAAAACACAGCCATAGACGTATGTGTTAGAAAAACTACGAGATAAAGGATGCGGATTAACCGCTCAATGAGTAAAAAGACAGTAGCGACTTCATTTTACGAAACGCAATTACAGATTTACGCATTAACACAGATTTAAAGACTTTGTCTCGCGCAACATCGGATTTACAGCCTAAACCAACGCATTTGATGAAATATGTTGCAAATTACAAAAATAATAATTTTATTTAAAAAAAATGTATTTATTTTAAGAAAAAAAAAAAGGGACAAATGTAGCGTCATGTTGTGTGGCAAACAAATGTAATGTTAAACCGTAGTACCTAAACGGGCTTAGCGATGAGCGCCGCAGGCGATCATCGCGGCTGTTAAACCGTAGTACTTTGGCAATGAGCGAAAGGGACAAATGTAGTGTCATGTTGTGTGGCAAACAAATTTAATGTTAAACCGTAGTACTTTAGCGGGCTTAGTGATGAGCGCCGCAGTACTTTGGCAATGAGCGACGCAGAAAAAAAATGACGGACGAACAAAACGAAAACCAGGCTACAGCACTATAACCACGGAAAACACGTACCGATAATCCGCTAAGACGCATACAACACATTATCCGCCATTTTAGGATAATGCGGAAGTACACAGCTACGTTAACGGTTTCAGATCGCGCAAGCACACTATTACACTGCACACGTTCATCACGCTTACACAGCACCTCCACACCACTAATGCTGCAGCAACATCAACACAGATTGCCAGCTCTTCAACACAATGCATAAAAATATGTAAATTAATTTATTAATTTGAATTCTATATTTCAGTAGTACACAAAAAAAAACATTAGCTACCTTACAATTCCATATGTATATTAATAACTAAACAACTTTTAAAACATACACATCTGATTGCCGTCATTTTTTGACGGGCAATACGCTAGTATATATATAATCTATACATGTAATAGGCTTATTTTCTGCAAGACCTTTTCTGTGTCTTAAGGAAGTAAAAATAAGATGCAGGAACCTTTAGCCAGTACTATTGGATTGTTATAAATATCACAGGTAGCACCAAACACTTATACTATATTTAAACCCAACCAAATAAGGTCTGTAAAGGGAAGAAACAGCTAAAAGTTACAGCAGGAGCAGTCTGTATATGTTCTTGCACACAGCATCCTGTAGGGGGCCCTGGCAGTCCAGGGAATGTACCAATGGGGGAGGGGAGTCCCGGAGTGCTTCCTCATTATACCCTGTGCAGGGAGGAGGTGAAAGCTTTGATCCGCTGCTAGAGGATGGGCTGGTCTTGCTGCCTGATGCGGGAGGAGGGCGCCGGGTGCAGATGACGTCAGTCTCCGGGTATTCGCCTGCTGTGCTGTAAGCTGAGGTTGGAAGTGTCCCTGCTGAGTGACATGATGTGTATAGGAGGCTTTATACCGGATGTGTCCAGTCTATTACCTGCATACACTGCAGTGACTCTGCTATTAATATTAATATACTGTGCTATTGTACAGTTCAAATCGCCACCCAATGTACACAAATTAAAGGAACATCTGAAAAAGTCACATGTAGCTATAAATGCAAATGTGGAAATATATTTAATGATAATACATAGAAATATGTTTGTTTTTTTACAACCATAGAAGGGTGTGTTTGACTGCAGATCATAAGCAAGGGGCACATGTCATCTGCCCTTTATATCTACCTAAATGATTGGTATTAGTAAGCCTAAGGGTTGCGTTATATTAATCACAGGCATGCTTAAATTTGACCCTACCACTGGAAGGCTGTACTACTACCCTTTATTTAAAGCAGTGGATTTTAGTACTTTTTGTCTGGTGGCCCACCTTCCAATGCTCCTGTGCTTGGGTGTAGGAGCCAAAATAATTCTGAGGGAGATACAGCTCATAATATACAAAGAGCGCCCATCATTTATCTATACTTGTTATTAAGTCATTCAGTCGTGTCCGACTCTCCATGTACCACACACGCCAGGCACATCTCAACGCTTTGTCTCTGGTCCTGCTTATCCATAAGTTTATCATGGCAAACATACTGAAGTGGGTTGCCAATTCCTTCTCCGGTGGACTGCAATTTGTCTGACCTCTGTTATGACCTGCCCATCTTTGGTGACCCTATATGGTTTAGCTCATAGGTTCATTGAAGTTCATAAGCCCCTTCACCATGACAAGGTACCGATCCAGAAGGGGTCTCTGTATTTACGTGACAATATAAAAAATCATGGGGATGTGATATGTCCTCCCCATGCCCCTTAGTTCCTACACCCATGATCTTGGGACCACCTTTGAGATCCAGAATATTTTCAACAGGGTAATACTATGTGTGGCACATTACATTTTAATCTAGTTTTGCACAAATTTGTATAGAGTGAGTTTGAAAAATGAGATATGAAGATTGATGATCTGTTTATAACTATGAAGTTTGTTAGTGGCATGTTTACAGTTTTAGGCTCTTTTCATCCTGAAGTACTGGTAGAAAAGGTCTTAGGACCAGGCACTGATTCTAAGACCTGTTGTTAAAGGGCTATGATCTATTGATTTTTTTTCTTTTTTTAGTAACAGTTAAAAATCTAAGCTCTTAGGTTGTTCCATGATTAATAGCATCTGCTGACACAGGTGAAGGCTAAGTGAGCACAAAGATTTATAGTTTCTTCCCAAACTTCAGGAATGCAGCAGGACATGTTAACCCCCAACTTTAGTTGACTCCAGCAGTCATTTATCTGCACAGATGAATTTGTGAAGTGTTAACTCTATTTCTACTTATGCTCTCTGCATGGAGCTGCTGTTGTGGGTCTGTCTGGGGGAATATCAGAGTCTCATGTAAACAGCGATTTCACTTACATTCTTTTTTCACAGAGAAGTTTATATTTCATAAATTCAAAAAGGATTTCAACATGGTATTATGAACACTTTATAGTGGTGTGCTCCAAGTTCTACTGAATCAACTGGCTCTTTAAGAATACTATTTTCACACATTATGCTTAAATCTTCCAACTCATTTTGTTCTCACATTGCTCTATTTTTGGGAAATATTTCCTTCATTTCATATATTTACTGTAAATATATTTTTATCTTTCAACCCCTGTCCTTTACAGGTCATGAAGTATTTTCATATAAGCTTTGTATTTTTAGTCCATTCAATATTTAGTCATACCAATGTTTCTTACCAGAAGTTGTCATAAATCTCATTTTTTTTCTAGTTAAGAAAGTGAAAGCAGTTTGTATTCTGATGGGGTGAAGAGGTTGTTATGGTTGCACTGGTTCTACGTATCCTATTGAACTGTGGCTCCCTTGATTTATTTTTGACATAGCACACCTTAATTTAACCTAATTAATATTTATAAAGCATTTTTTTTTTTCATAGCAATGTGTAAGATTTATATGGAACGACTCCATGTCCTTAATACAGGTTTGACCAATGTATCTGAAACTTAGAAGCAAGCCAGGTTAGTTAGGAGACAGACATTTTTAAAGACCCGGGCTATTGCTTATATATAGAAATATATGCATAATGCTTAAAAAGTTAGGAGCAGGCAGTAAAAAATACTAGGACAAATGGGAGAGGGGTGACAAGATAAAAATGTTCCAGCATACCAAAGTGTTCAAAAAGGTTTAAAAAAGGGAAGTATATTTCTGTAAAAAGAGATAAGATGTAATGATTAGACGTTCTGTATATGTGTGGATTCATTATTTTACTGTAAAGCAGGGCAGTGGTTATATATAACTAGGAAATTGCCCGGCAAAAATTACGGGAATAAAATTGTAAGGCTGGCAATACTGGTTGGCATACAGTGTGAGGCTTTTGGTCATCGTTGGTTTATTTTCAAAGTCCTACGTGCCTGGCGTTGTTAGTGTAAGTGTTACTGTTTGTGCCGTTGTGTATTTTCTAATTTTTGCATTCCTAGCGTTGATGAGCCTCAATTTTTCATCTGGTTTCAGAATTTTTAAGTTTTTTGTCCGCCATTTTTTTCCCTTGCTTAGCCAATTTTTGAGCGGCGGAAAATGGCAAATATGGTTCCAGTTCATTTGCAACTTCACTCCTAGGCTACCTGGCTCTCCCCCTATGCTGTGTGTGAGTGTGTTATTGTTTTTTCATTATTTTGGTGTTTTTTGAGTGTTTTATAGTTACGTGTTATAACGAACTGAGTGCGTCAACGGCTCGCCTCACAAGACTTGCAGTCGAATGCTCGCTTTGCGAAGTTTGCAGGCGAGGGACGCAAAAGCGTGAACAACATCGTAAGCGTTCCAGACACTGACAACTATATATGTGATAGCCTTCCAGTAGAAGTGGGAGGGACATAAGCAGAACTCCCCAAATAGTTATTTTCAAAAGGACCACTTAAATTAGAGAAATGGGCGGCTAAATGACAGATGAGATTTAATACGAATAAATGTAAAGTTATGCATTTGGGAAGGAAAAATAGCCATGCAATTTATAATCTTAATGGAGCAAATCTAGGGGTATCAGATATTGAAAGGGATTTGGGAGTGCTTGTGGACAACCACCTAGGTAGCAGTGCTCAAAGCCAAGCAGCAGCTGCAAAGGCAAATAAAATATTAGCACGTATTAAGAAGGGTAGAGAAGCAAGGGAAGCAGATATAATTCTGCCACTATACACATCTCTAGTACACTCTCATTTGGAATATGGAGTACAATTTTGGGCACCACTTCATAAAAAGGAAATTTTAGAGCTGGAAAAAAGTACAGAGAAGGGCAACAAAACTAATAAGGGGAATGGAGGGGCTAAATAATGAAGAAAGACTAACCAAATTAAACTTATTTTTGCTAGAAAAAAGGCGTCTATGAGGGGATATGATTACGTTATTTAAATACATCCAGGGTCAATATAAGGAATTGTCAAGTGAACTTTTTGTAGCAAGAGACATCCTTTGAGGTTAGAGGAAAAAAGATTTTACCTTAAACAAAGAAAAGGCTTCTTCACAGTTAGGGTGGTTAAACTGTGGAATTCTCTACCAGAGGAGGTGGTGACAGCGAATTCAATAGATAACTTCAAAAAGGGGTTAGATATATTTTTAAATAAAGAGGGCATTCAAGGTTATCCTAGATAATTAGAGAAGGAATATTGATCCAGGGAGAAATTTGATCGGCAGTTTCTGGGGTCAAGAAGGAATTTTGCTTTTTTTCCCCTTATGAGACAATTGGAGAAGTTTCAATGGGTTTTTTTTTCTACATTTTTTTTCGAAATTAAAAATATCAAGAGAGATCTAAAAAAGTTGAACTTGAAGGACTAACTCTCTATTCATCCTCAAATACTATACTATTAATAATTAATTAAAAATTAATTAATAATCCGCATATTGCAGATCAGAGGAGATCTTAAAAGGTTGAACTTGATGGATTGAAAGTCTTTTTTTCAACCTCCATTACTATGTAACTATGTAAACGGACTCTGTCACCAGAACAGGAAGTTGATTTAATTGTAAAGAGCATTAAAAACTGACTATACATTGTACTTGCAGAATTTCTCCATGGTAAATCATTTCTGAAATATTTAGAATTGACCTTGTGGCTTCTGCATGCTAATGTGTGGCTAAGAGTACATAATAAGGTTGGCAGAGGGGTCTAACTGCCAGATAACATTGGCCATTACAGTGACAAACCAGCAGATTGTAATCTGAATTAGTACATAAAAGCAGCTAATTAATATGCGTGAGCTGCTCATTTGCATATAAATGAAGCCATAACAACATGCAATTTCCTAGGATTGATTCACTTAAAAAAGACGGATAACACAACATAAAGCCATTTTTATGCTCTTTAAGAATAACCTAAAAAATAACTTGATTTTGGGGTGACAGAGTCCCTAGGCCTTTGAGGCACAGGCCTAGGGCAGTACATTTTCAAGGAGCAGCAGGCTTTGTGCAGTTGCTATGGATACAGATGTCTAAGTGTACCTGGCACTTTCCGACTTACTGTATACTTACATATACAGAATATTATACAAGTCTATTTGTCTAGGTACCTTGTAAACTTATGATCTTATGATTGGGATTTAGCAAGAGTAAGGAGGAGTAGTAAATGGGACATTGGGGGGCACAAATCTAAATGGGTCTGGGGCAACATAAAACCTAAATATACCCTTGATGAGGTGCCTTAGAGCCCGCCTGAATATTGCTGATGGTTTTAGTGGACTACCTCATTTTTTTCTGCCTGATAATTAACAAACGCTGTATTATTTTATAACAAATATATTTATAAATAAAAAAAGCTATTCTCAAGGCCCAGCTGTTTCATGTATTGCTTGCTTGACCACTGTTAGGGATTCTCTGTAGGAAAGGAATTCAAGCATGCCTGTGATATCTGCAAGGTTGTCCTAAGCCATATCTTTAGCTAGATAGAATTGGCAGATTAAACTGCCTTATTGTTTTTGTCTACTTTTTTAACATGTCTTTAGTGATACAGATAAAATAAATCCATAGATAGTGGCACAGTAGCACCTACTCAATGTTGTCGCTGACTTAAAATAGTTATAAATAATGGGCATCTAGTAGCTATGATGACACAGTGAGGTGTACATTGTCAGACTACAGTTCTCGAGGGTTGACGCCAGGCAACATGTTTCAAACAAATTGGATGTGATGAGCTGTTAGTTACTATGCATGATGCCACAGATCACATGAGGGCAGTGCAATGGTTCTCAGTCCTTTGTAATGATATTGGAGTATGCGCTAATTTTTTTTATTGCACAGAGCTATTGAATGTGATCAAGTTTTGTAATTAAAATATAGAACTTATAATTACTGATATGAACGTTTTTGAACATAAATATGTGTACATAAATATCAGTAAAGGGTTGTCGCTTACAAGTCCACAGAGGTCCAAATGTGTTTGGGGAAATTAAAATCAAGGTCCAGAGTCCATCATCACCTTTTAAGTATACACATACAAATATTTTAATATAATGGCACGGAAAATGGCACATTAAGGGAGATTATATATGGAATGACACAGAGAAAAGTTACCATTCAACTAAAAGCTTATTTTATGATATAGAAGCTTTAGAATGAATGTATGCAAAATGAAATAACGTGGAAGTCCATATTAAATAGGATCAAAGTCCTGTTTGGATCATATGATAACAGTAGGGATGTAGGAGACAAATTATTTGTTTTGGGGGGGAGCGTACAACTCATGGTATACGCGGACATAAAGACAGCTACTATAAATACACATTCAAAAATCTGGGTGGATTTGTCCCCCTCATCCCTTCCCCCAGTTCCTACACTCATAGATCACAGCCTAATTTGTGACTCCGATATGTTATGACTTGCTTGGATTAAAGGGAAAATATGAAATATTGCACGTAGAGAAGTTCACATATCCATATAACATATTGGAATACAGGTTTATCATTATACTGTATCATTGACACAAACGTCACCAAAATAATTTTACCTTGAACAATAAAAGGCAAAATAGATTTTGGTACATATTTAAACTCTATGTAAAAGTAACTTGTGCTTAAATGAAACTTTCTATTTAAAGGTTCACAACAGAGGTCACAATTATGGTAGGGTAGTAAAAATTCTGATACAATTAAACATTTTGCAATTGTAAATTAATAAAAAGTGTAATTTAATGATTTCAGCACCACTATGAATTTACTATATTTTTGCTGTCACACTGGTCTTGGTATCAGTACCTAATTAGTAGATTAATGACTGGTACAATATTGCCACATCATAAGTAATAAGTTACTGCTGGTGCAATAGGTGCAAAGCACTAGGGCCTGCAAAATAGTAGGGGCCCACTGCTACTGGCAATAGCCTGAAATAAAATAGGACTTGGTGCAGAATGAAAGATAATGTGATCTGATCACCTTACGGGTCACTTGACCAACCTAATATATATATATTTTTTTTATTTTTTTTTTATTTATTGCACCTACCTTGTTTGCAGAAATCGCACAGAAAGGGCCCAAAGTAATTTTGCACAAGGCTCCCACTGCAGGGAATCATTCATAAGTACGGAGTCATTTAGATACTAATAACTAGACCAGTATGGTGGGAGGATCACTTGAATGGAGTTGCATGCAAATGTTTGTAATTTCAAAGCCATTTTTTTATTTTTATTATTATTATTATTATTATTTTCAAATGCAAATATTCATATTTTACTGGAATGTTACCATCCTACTATATTCGGGATGTCTACTGTGGCCCTTTTAAGATTGTGCTTGAAAAGTACAAGTATCTGCCTAGGATTCACTACATTTATTATTGCTGAAGATGGTTTGACTATTTGAATCCAGGTCTGAGAAGAATTTGGTGATGGTCATGTTTATTTGTTCCTTTTGGGATACTATGATAACATTGATTGCAAATACTAACTGTATCAAGAGTTATTTTGTGTAATGGAGATACAGTGGATATAAAAAGTCTACACACCCTTGTTAAAATGTCAGGTTTCTGTGCTGTAAAAAAATGAGACCAAGATAAATCATTTCAGAACTTTTTCCACCTTTAATGTGACCTATAAACTGTACAACTCATTTGAAAAACAACTGAAAGCTTTTAAGTAGAGGGAAGAAAAAATATAAAAATTAAAAAATATGGTTGCATAAGTATGCACACCCTTAAACTAATACTTTGTTGAAGCACCTTTTGATTTTATTACTCAGTCTTTTTGGGTATAAGTATCAGCATGGCACATTTTGACTTGGCAAAATTTGCCCACTCTTCTTTGCAAAAACACTCCAAATCTGTCAGATTGTGAGGGCATCTCCTGTGCACAGCCCTCTTCAGATCACCACACAGGTTTTCAATCGGATTCAGGTCTGGCCTCTGGCTGGGCCATTCCAAAACTTTAATCTTCTTCTGGTGAAGCCATTCCTTTGTTGATTTGGATGTATGCTTTTGGTCGTTGTCATGCTGAAAGATGAAGTTCCTCTTCATGTTCAGCTTTCTAGCAGAAGCCTGAAGGTTTTGTGCCAATATTGACTGGTATTTGGAACTGTTCATAATTCCCTCTATCTTAACTAAGGCCCCAGTTCCAGCTGAAGAAAAACAGCCCCAAAGCATGATGCTGCCACCACCATGCTTCACTGTGCGTATGGTGTTCTTTTGGTGATGTGCAGTGTTGTTTTTGCGCCAAACATATCTTTTGGAATTATGGCCAAAAAGTTCAACCTTGGTTTCATCAGACCATACCACATTTTCCCATATGCTTTTGGGAGACTTCAGATGTGTTTTTGCAAAATGTAGCCTGGCTTGGATGTTTTTCTTTGTCAGAAAAGGCTTTCGTCTTGCCACTCTACCCCATAGCCCAGACATATGAAGAATACAGGAGATTGTTGTCACATGTACCACACAGCCAGTACTTGCCAGATATTCCTTTAATGTTGCTGTAGGCCTCTTGGTAGCCTCCCAGACCAGTTTTTTTCTCATCTTTTCATCAATTTTGGAGGGAGCTCCAGTTCTTGGTAATGTCACTGCTGTGCCATATTTTCTCCACTTGACTGTCTACACTGTGTTCCATGGTATATCTAATGCCTTGGAAATTCTTTTGTACCCTTCTCCTGACTGATACCTTTCAACAATGAGATCCCTCTGATGCTTTGGAAGCTCTCTGTGGACCATGGCTTTTGCTGTGGGACGCGACTAAGAAAAGTTCAGGAAAGACCAACTAGAGCAGCTGAACTTTATTTGGGATTAATCAGAGGCACTTTAAATGATGTCAGGTGTATGCTGACTCATATTTAACACGATTTGGAATATGATTGCTTAATTCTTAACACAGCTACATCCTCAGTTATAAGAGGGTATGCAGACTTATGCAACCACATTATTTTTATTTTTTATTTTTCTTCCCTCTACCTAAAAGATTTTAGTTTGTTTTTCAATTGAGGTGTACAGTTTATAGGTCACATTAAAGGTGAAAAAAGTTCGGAAATGATTTATCTTTTTTTTTTACAGCACAGAAACCTGACTTTTTATATCCACTGTAAATATGTGTGAGTAAACGTGTCATATTTTTTTTTTTTTTTTTTTTGGAGCTGTGGTTACTTTGAAATTACATATGTTGGATCAATACATAATACTGATTTTTCTCTGAGGTCAGAAACCTACATTTGTATGCAGGAGAGGATAAAAGTATATAATACTTAGGAGACAAGTAGTGTTTGTAGAGATAAGACAAGATATTACTAGGAACCAAAGTATGAATCCATTCAAAGGATGCATTGTAATTGGAGCACAGACATCTGGAATTATTCCACCCTGTTTGTATATAAATCTTGATTTTTTTATTTTTATTTATTTTTTTAATCAAAACTGAATAGCTTAGTGTGTTTTTCATGTATTGGTAGAGTACTCAGCTAGATAAAAACAAGACAAAAAACTGGGAGGTATTATTTATGGTATTATACAGGAAAAATCTGCTTTGTAAATACTATCTTTTTGGGGGTTTATTCTGAGCTATAATTATACACATGTTCACAATCTGTTATCTGTTTTGCCATCAAGTTGGGTCTTTTCTTCAATGTTTTTCTATGATGTTCATGTGACTGTATTTATGAAACTTTCTTATTAGAGGGGTAGTCGGATTAATGAAAGTCATTCAGGAAAGGATGTATGTATACATTTATATAGAGTCCTTGTTCCTGGGATATTTCAAAACGTTTTCTAACATACTGTGACACAAAATAAGATTTCAAAACATAAATTTTCAAGTGAATTAGAGTGATGAAAGTGGTAATATGTTAGGAAACATAGAACGACTCTTGTGATTCCCAAGCAATATATAGCCCAGTGACGCTACCCATACTTCTCAAAGCTTTTTCTCTAAATTGAGAAGACATCTTTAGTCGGTACACAGTCCATTTATCTCTCTACAATTTCCAAGTTGCAATCTCTTATCTAAAATAGTACTACTCATGTTTTCTATTATTCTATGTTGTCATAAGTCACATTTATCCATTTTTTTTTAACCATCCAACAAAATGGTTGAACATATTATTTAGCAGCCAAACTTTCTCTGGACCTTCTTTGAGACCCAAAAAAGACTTCTTCAATAATCTTTATACTCCTTTGTCAGGTACCAGTTTCTCCTCATCATGACATCTCCTCTGAGCTGCTTCTCTGTGATCTTCTCTTGTATGTCACCTGAACCTCAACATGTCTAAACAGAATTGATAGTCTTTACTCCCATCGATATTACAATTACCATGTCATGTATCTTATACTTCCTACATATATTCCACATTCTAAGCCCAGTGTCTAGGTTTCACTTTTGACTAGCGGCTCTCCTTCAGGCCTCAAACCCAAATTCTCATTAGATCCCATCAGCTCCACTTATGCAACATTGCCAGAATTTAAACTTTTCTACCCAAGGAAAGCTAAAGCTAAAATACATATTCACTCAGTCCATTATTTTCCACTTGGACTACTGTGAAACTCTGAATGGCTTTGCCCTCACCTACCTCCCTCTTCTCCAATCCATCCTAAACATAGCTGCAATATTTATCTTTCTCATCAACCGCTCCTCATCTGCTACTTCTCTCTGGACATCTATATACTGGCTTCAATTTTCTTGCAGAATCAAATTGAAACTGATAGTCCTCAGCTACAAGGTGCTCTATGATTCTGAACAACACAATATTTCCACCCTCATTTCAGAATACTCTCCTACATATCCCTTCCACTCCCCTACAAACCTTTGCTTGGTCCCTCCTCACATATCCTCCACTCTCTCACATACAAGACAGCATATCCACAACCATGACACCATATAAACACATCTCATATTAAACAGTCTCCCCTTTACCTATCACAATTCATCTGGCTCACTCTAGATTTATAAACTGTTAGCACACACTAGTTTCAAATCGCAATTATCCAATAACGACTGTTCCAGTCACTACCTTATTGTGCCATCCACATATGGTCTTCTGTACAACTGTCATACACAGCTCCAAAATACCTTTTTAACATCCGGTACCCTCATTCCATTTATATTGTGAGCTAACAAGAGCAGGGCCCTCACAGGCTTTCATACTGGTTGTAATACTCAACCTGTATTGCTCTGTGTGGCACTTTATAAATAATCTGTAGCAATAATTCTCCCCCCATTCATGTCTCAAGTAACCCATCATTTCTTTTTCCAAGTACTTTGGGATCTCCCTTCATCCCTTCAAGTGAAATAACTGTAACGGAGCAGGAACACGCAGTCCAAAATCTCCGCTGGTATACGGTAAAATATCCAAGAAGCACTACAGTCTCACCATTCCCGACCTCCCATATTGGACGACACACAATTTGGGAGTCAAATGAATACTGACTTTATTTACCTTTACAGAAATATATATACATCTCTTTGGCCACAGGTAATACCCATGCCCATATTTGGCCACACACAATACACATAAAGAGAACAATAGGGGGGTCACACCTCCCTGGCAACTTTGATACAATCAGACATTGATTCAATTACACTTCTTTGTTCTTATCTGAGAATGAAAACACTGTATACAATAGACTTCCTTTATCTTATGCGGAGTCGCTGTAACAAGATTATCTCCCATGCCAAGTAGCTGTAAATGTCTGGGACAATATTCTGCAGAGCATCAACCAACATACATATATTAGGATCATATTTTAACCATAATAATCATAAAACAGGGTAAAACAGTGATGGGTTCCGTTACAATAACTTTCCCATACCTGCTGTAAAGCGAAAGTAATAGTTACTTTGTAGTGGCTTGTACAAATAAAATACAAGTTCCCTATTATTTCCTTGAAATGTTTCTTAGCTTTTTTTTTATTTTAAAAAGTTAACTTTTTCTGAGGGAGAAACTCATAAGAAACATTTTTGTTGTAGTTTTATATATTCAATATACTCTTCTGATGAACTGCAACATGATTTTAGAATGTAAAACAATACAGCCTCTAGTTTATTCCATTTAATATATTATTATGTTGCTGTGGGATGTTGTGAAATATTTTGGTTTTAGCTGATTAACATCCTGAGGTGAAAGGCTGTAGAATACACTTATATCCTCTTATATCCAACTGCCAGTGCTCTCTGTAAGACTAATGGGAAGCTCAATTGTTTATAAGGACATACTCCTCTGAGAAAGTGGCATACAGGATCAACTCGGCAAATAAAATGAAGAATCTGCAGTAAAGAATTGCGCTTAAAAGTTAAAGTTTTTATTTTATTTCTAAAACCAAAAATATCATGTTTATTTATTCACAATAATATAAAGAATAATATTTTATTCCGGTGATCTTGTAACACTGTTGTGTTGCTGATATCACAACTTCCTTACAGCACATGACTTTCTCTCATGTTTCTCAGTAAGTAAGCAGAGTTTTTGTCAAAGGTCACTCAGATAATACATTTATTTTTTTATAACACAGATATCCATATAAAAAATGTTTTAGTAATCACATTTTACTTTTAATTGTCTGTACATTGTGGTCAGTTTCCCTTTAAGAAGCCTAGCTTTAAGTTTGTATTTGTGAGGCCATAGCGTTATGAATTTTCAATGTTGATGTATTGACTAATCTTTACCATGCTTTTGTATCTGGATTCAATGCACATGATGTAATTGCTTGCAACAACACAGAAACAATACCACCGTCTGTAAAGGTTTGTGTGTGGATTAATGAGGTATGTCTTGACTGTCCATGTAGACTGCTTTCTATTTAGCTTTTGGATTGTTGTGTATTTTCAAGAACTACTCAGAGTGCTGGATAACCAAATTTTGCCTGCTAATGTGTCATCCAGTGATGCAGCTTTATGCCCTAATGAATATTCTACATTGACATAGTCAATCAGTGTCTAATTCTTATCATTATGGTTTTAATCTTCATACCCAGGTAGCATGCTCAGAGTTTTGTTCTGCAGATGATTTGCTCTGACAATAGGGACAGGGTTCAGTAGTAATTATTGGTAATTACTGTTCATTATCATGGTATGAATTTTAGTGGGTGGATCAGTAATAACTGCCAGTTAAAATTTGCAAACGTCATATTAATTTACTGTAGGAAAAATTCAGATCTTTGTTACTTTTATTTCGCCTTCCACTCGCGCCAATCCATCCAGGCTCATCCACTCTCTGTCTGTCCCTACTGCATCTCTCAATGACATGAAGGATACCATTCCAAATCATGAATCTAACTTCTAAAGCTCCCAATAGCATCTGTAGATATATCCTTAGCCTCTGTGTCTGCTCTGCCCATGACCATTGCTTTTCATCCTCTATTACCTCCTCCCATGCCTGTTTATACGCCTCTTCCTGTGCCTCTCCATCCTATGGAATTCTTTACTTAATTTTTTGGGGCTCTCCCCAATTTTTCAAATCTTTATATACTGTCTGTAAAGTGATCTGTTCACAGAAGCATACACTAAGCTTTACCATACCCAAAGAGGCTAACTTTTCTAGACCACTCATAACTCTCACTCAGTCACATTCTAACAAGCATCCACCCTCTAAACTCCTCCTATACCAACATGTATATAGAATGGTGATGTTTTGTCCTACAGTGGGGGGAAAAAGTATTTGATCCCCTGCCGATTTTGAACGTTTGGCCTCTGACAAAGAAATGATCAGCCTATAATTTTAATAGTAGGTGTATTTTAACAGTGAGAGACAAAATAATAAAAAAAACTGAAGAAAAACGCATGTAAAAAAGTTATAAATTGATTTGCAGGTCAGTAAGGGAAATAAGTATTTGATCCCCTATCAATCAGCAAGATTTCCAGGTGTCTTTTATACAGTTAACAAGCTGAGAGCACTCTCTTAAAGGGCGTGCACCTAATCTCAGCTTGTTACCTGTATAAAATACACCTGTCCACAGAAGCAATCAATGACTCAATTAGATTCCAAGCTATCCACCATGGCCAAGACCAAAGAGCTGTCCAATGATGTCAGGGACAAGATTGTAGACCTACACAAGGCTGGAATGGACTACAAGAATTGACCTTGTGGGTTCTGCATGCTAAGAGTACATAATAAGGTTGGCAGAGGGGACTAACTGCCTGATAACCTTGGCCATTACAGTGACAAACCAGCAGAGCTGCTCATTTGCATATAAATGAAGCGATAACAACATGCAATTTCCTAGGATTGATTCACTTAAAAAAGATGGATAACACAACATAAAGCCATTTTTATTCTCTTTAAGAATAACCTAAAAAATAACTTGATTTTGGGGTGACAGAGTCCCTAGGCCTTTGAGGCACAAGCCTAGGGCAGTACATTTTCAGGGAGCAGCAGGCTTTGTGCAGTTGCTATGGATACAAATGTCTAAGTGTACCTGGCACTCTCTGACTTACTGTATACTTACATATACAGAATATTATACAAGTCTATTTGTCTAGGTACCTTGTAAACTTATGATCTTATGATTGGGATTTAGCAAGAGTAAGGAGGAGTAGTAAATGGGTCATCGGGGGGCACAAATCTAAATGGGTCTGGGGCAACATAAAACCTAAATATACCCTCGATGAGGTGCCTTAGAGCCCGCCTGAATACTGCTGATGGTTTTAGTGGACTACCTAATTTTTTTCTGCCTGATAATTAACAAACGCTGTATTATTTTATAACAAATATATTTATAAATAAAAAAAGCTATTATCAAGGCCCAGCTGTTTCATGTATTGCTTGCTTGACCACTGTTAGGGATTCTCTGTAGGAAAGGAATTCAAGCATGCCTGTGATATCTGCAAGGTTGTCCTAAGCCATATCTTTAGCTAGATAGAATTGGCAGATTAAACTGCCTTATTGTTTTTGTCTACTTTTTTAACATGTCTTTAGTGATACAGATAAAATAAATCCATAGATAGTGGCACAGTAGCACCTACTCAATGTTGTCGCTGACTTAAAATAGTTATAAATAATGGGCATCTAGTAGCTATGATGACACAGTGAGGTGTACATTGTCAGACTACAGTTCTCGAGGGTTGACGCCAGGCAACATGTTTCAAACAAATTGGATGTGATGAGCTGTTAGTTACTATGCATGATGCCACAGATCACATGAGGGCAGTGCAATGGTTCTCAGTCCTTTGTAATGATATTGGAGTATGCGCTAATTTTTTTTATTGCACAGAGCTATTGAATGTGATCAAGTTTTGTAATTAAAATATAGAACTTATAATTACTGATATGAACGTTTTTGAACATAAATATGTGTACATAAATATCAGTGTTTAGACCTGCATTAATCTGAAGCCCTAGTAAAGGGTTGTCGCTTACAAGTCCACAGAGGTCCAAATGTGTTTGGGGAAATTAAAATCAAGGTCCAGAGTCCATCATCACCTTTTAAGTATACACATACAAATATTTTAATATAATGGCACGGAAAATGGCACATTAAGGGAGATTATATATGGAATGACACAGAGAAAAGTTACCATTCAACTAAAAGCTTATTTTATGATATAGAAGCTTTAGAATGAATGTATGCAAAATGAAATAACGTGGAAGTGCATATTAAATAGGATCAAAGTCCTGTTTGGATCATATGATAACAGTAGGGATGTAGGAGACAAATTATTTGTTTTGGGGGGGAGCGTACAACTCATGGTATACGCGGACATAAAGACAGTTACTATAAATACACATTCAAAAATCTGGGTGGATTTGTCCCCCTCATCCCTTCCCCCAGTACCTACACTCATAGATCACAGCCTAATTTGTGACTCCGATATGTTATGACTTGCTTGGATTAAAGGGAAAATATGAAATATTGCACGTAGAGAAGTTCACATATCCATATAACATATTGGAATACAGGTTTATCATTATACTGTATCATTGACACAAACGTCACCAAAATAATTTTACCTTGAACAATAAAAGGCAAAATAGATTTTGGTACATATTTAAACTCTATGTAAAAGTAACTTGTGCTTAAATGAAACTTTCTATTTAAAGGTTCACAACAGAGGTCACAATTATGGTAGGGTAGTAAAAATTCTGATACAATTAAACATTTTGCAATTGGAAATTAATAAAAAGTGTAATTTAATGATTTCAGCACCACTATGAATTTACTATATTTTTGCTGTCACACTGGTCTTGGTATCAGTACCTAATTAGTAGATTAATGACTGGTACAATATTGCCACATCATAAGTAATAAGTTACTGCTGGTGCAATAGGTGCAAAGCACTAGGGCCTGCAAAATAGTAGGGGCCCACTGCTACTGGCAATAGCCTGAAATAAAATAGGACTTGGTGCAGAATGAAAGATAATGTGATCTGATCACCTTACGGGTCACTTGACCAACCTAATATATATATATTTTTTTTATTTATTGCACCTACCTTGTTTGCAGAAATCGCACAGAAAGGGCCCAAAGTAATTTTGCACAAGGCTCCCACTGCAGGGAATCATTCATAAGTACGGAGTCATTTAGATACTAATAACTAGACCAGTATGGTGGGAGGATCACTTGAATGGAGTTGCATGCAAATGTTTGTAATTTCAAAGCCATTTTTTTATTTTTATTATTATTATTATTATTATTTTCAAATGCAAATATTAATATTTTACTGGAATGTTACCATCCTACTATATTCGGGATGTCTACTGTGGCCCTTTTAAGATTGTGCTTGAAAAGTACAAGTATCTGCCTAGGATTCACTACATTTATTATTGCTGAAGATGGTTTGACTATTTGAATCCAGGTCTGAGAAGAATTTGGTGATGGTCATGTTTATTTGTTCCTTTTGGGATACTATGATAACATTGATTGCAAATACTAACTGTATCAAGAGTTATTTTGTGTAATGGAGATACAGTGGATATAAAAAGTCTACACACCCTTGTTAAAATGTCAGGTTTCTGTGCTGTAAAAAAATGAGACCAAGATAAATCATTTCAGAACTTTTTCCACCTTTAATGTGACCTATAAACTGTACAACTCAATTGAAAAACAAACTGAAAGCTTTTAAGTAGAGGGAAGAAAAAATATAAAAATTAAAAAATATGGTTGCATAAGTATGCACACCCTTAAACTAATACTTTGTTGAAGCACCTTTTGATTTTATTACAGCACTCAGTCTTTTTGGGTATAAGTATCAGCATGGCACATTTTGACTTGGCAAGATTTGCCCACTCTTCTTTGCAAAAACACTCCAAATCTGTCAGATTGTGAGGGCATCTCCTGTGCACAGCCCTCTTCAGATCACCCCACAGATTTTCAATCGGATTCAGGTCTGGGCTCTGGCTGCGCCATTCCAAAACTTTAATCTTCTTCTGGTGAAGCCATTCCTTTGTTGATTTGGATGTATGCTTTTGGTCGTTGTCATGCTGAAAGATGAAGTTCCTCTTCATGTTCAGCTTTCTAGCAGAAGCCTGAAGGTTTTGTGCCAATATTGACTGGTATTTGGAACTGTTCATAATTCCCTCTATCTTAACTAAGGCCCCAGTTCCAGCTGAAGAAAAACAGCCCCAAAGCATGATGCTGCCACCACCATGCTTCACTGTGCGTATGGTGTTCTTTTGGTGATGTGCAGTGTTGTTTTTGCGCCAAACATATCTTTTGGAATTATGGCTAAAAAGTTCAACCTTGGTTTCATCAGACCATACCACATTTTCCCATATGCTTTTGGGAGACTTCAGATGTGTTTTTGCAAAATGTAGCCTGGCTTGGATGTTTTTCTTTGTCAGAAAAGGCTTTCGTCTTGCCACTCTACCCCATAGCCCAGACATATGAAGAATACAGGAGATTGTTGTCACATGTACCACACAGCCAGTACTTGCCAGATATTCCTTTAATGTTGCTGTAGGCCTCTTGGTAGCCTCCCAGACCAGTTTTCTTCTTGTCTTTTCATCAATTTTGGAGGGAGCTCCAGTTCTTGGTAATGTCACTGCTGTGCCATATTTTCTCCACTTGACTGTCTACACTGTGTTCCATGGTATATCTAATGCCTTGGAAATTCTTTTGTACCCTTCTCCTGACTGATACCTTTTAGCAATGAGATCCCTCTGATGCTTTGGAAGCTCTCCGTGGACCATGGCTTTTGCTGTGGGACGCGACTAAGAAAAGTTCAGGAAAGACCAACTAGAGCAGCTGAACTTTATTTGGGATTAATCAGAGGCACTTTAAATGATGGCAGGTGTATGCTGACTCATATTTAACACGATTTGGAATATGATTGCTTAATTCTTAACACAGCTACATCCTCAGTTATAAGAGGGTATGCAGACTTATGCAACCACATTATTTTTATTTTTTATTTTTCTTCCCTCTACCTAAAAGATTTTAGTTTGTTTTTCAATTGAGGTGTACAGTTTATAGGTCACATTAAAGGTGAAAAAAGTTCGGAAATGATTTATCTTTTTTTTTTACAGCACAGAAACCTGACATTTTAACAGGGGTGTGTAGACTTTTTATATCCACTGTAAATATGTGTGAGTAAACATGTCATATTTTTTTTTTTTTTTTGAGCTGTGGTTACTTTGAAATTACATATGTTGGATCAATACATAATACTGATTTTTCTCTGAGGTCAGAAACCTACATTTGTATGCAGGAGAGGATAAAAGTATATAATACTTAGGAGACAAGTAGTGTTTGTAGAGATAAGACAAGATATTACTAGGAACCAAAGTATGAATCCATTCAAAGGATGCATTGTAATTGGAGCACAGACATCTGGAATTATTCCACCCTGTTTGTATATAAATCTTGATTTTTTTATTTTTATTTATTTTTTTAATCAAAACTGAATAGCTTAGTGTGTTTTTCATGTATTGGTAGAGTACTCAGCTAGATAAAAACAAGACAAAAAACTGGGAGGTATTATTTATGGTATTATACAGGAAAAATCTGCTTTGTAAATACTATCTTTTTGGGGGTTTATTCTGAGCTATAATTATACACATGTTCACAATCTGTTATCTGTTTTGCCATCAAGTTGGGTCTTTTCTTCAATGTTTTTCTATGATGTTCATGTGACTGTATTTATGAAACTTTCTTATTAGAGGGGTAGTCGGATTAATGAAAGTCATTCAGGAAAGGATGTATGTATACATTTATATAGAGTCCTTGTTCCTGGGATATTTCAAAACGTTTTCTAACATACTGTGACACAAAATAAGATTTCAAAACATAAATTTTCAAGTGAATTAGAGTGATGAAAGTGGTAATATGTTAGGAAACATAGAACGACTCTTGTGATTCCCAAGCAATATATAGCCCAGTGACGCTACCCATACTTCTCAAAGCTTTTTCTCTAAATTGAGAAGACATCTTTAGTCGGTACACAGTCCATTTATCTCTCTACAATTTCCAAGTTGCAATCTCTTATCTAAAATAGTACTACTCATGTTTTCTATTATTCTATGTTGTCATAAGTCACATTTATCCATTTTTTTTTAACCATCCAACAAAATGGTTGAACATATTATTTAGCAGCCAAACTTTCTCTGGACCTTCTTTGAGACCCAAAAAAGACTTCTTCAATAATCTTTATACTCCTTTGTCAGGTACCAGTTTCTCCTCATCATGACATCTCCTCTGAGCTGCTTCTCTGTGATCTTCTCTTGTATGTCACCTGAACCTCAACATGTCTAAACAGAATTGATAGTCTTTACTCCCATCGATATTACAATTACCATGTCATGTATCTTATACTTCCTACATATATTCCACATTCTAAGCCCAGTGTCTAGGTTTCACTTTTGACTAGCGGCTCTCCTTCAGGCCTCAAACCCAAATTCTCATTAGATCCCATCAGCTCCACTTATGCAACATTGCCAGAATTTAAACTTTTCTACCCAAGGAAAGCTAAAGCTAAAATACACATTCACTCAGTCCATTATTTTCCACTTGGACTACTGTGAAACTCTGAATGGCTTTGCCCTCACCTACCTCCCTCTTCTCCAATCCATCCTAAACATAGCTGCAATATTTATCTTTCTCATCAACCGCTCCTCATCTGCTACTTCTCTCTGGACATCTATAAACTGGCTTCAATTTTCTTGCAGAATCAAATTGAAACTGATAGTCCTCAGCTACAAGGTGCTCTATGATTCTGAACAACACAATATTTCCACCCTCATTTCAGAATACTCTCCTACATATCCCTTCCACTCCCCTACAAACCTTTGCTTGGTCCCTCCTCACATATCCTCCACTCTCTCACATACAAGACAGCATATCCACAACCATGACACCATATAAACACATCTCATATTAAACAGTCTCCCCTTTACCTATCACAATTCATCTGGCTCACTCTAGATTTATAAACTATTAGCACACACTAGTTTCAAATCGCAATTATCCAATAACCACTGTTCCAGTCACTACCTTATTGTGCCATCCACATATGGTCTTCTGTACAACTGTCATACACCGCTCCAAAATACCTTTTTAACACCCGGTACCCTCATTCCATTTATATTGTGAGCTAACAAGAGCAGGGCCCTCACAGGCTTTCATACTGGTTGTAATACTCAACCTGTATTGCTCTGTGTGGCACTTTATAAATAATCTGTAGCAATAATTCTCCCCCCATTCATGTCTCAAGTAACCCATCATTTCTTTCTCCAAGTACTTTGGGATCTCCCTTCATCCCTTCAAGTGAAATAACTGTAACGGAGCAGGAACACGCAGTCCAAAATCTCCGCTGGTATACGGTAAAATATCCAAGAAGCACTACAGTCT